>JARCIV010000006.1:9412370-10612370 GCA_029618585.1 Citrus australasica
TGTTCTTCATGCGATCCTGAAAAAAGCAAGATGTCATCAATATAAATCAATGCATGATGTAGAATAGGCTGAAAGATTTGGATCATGGATTTGTGGAAGATGGATGAGGCAGTTTTGAGACCGAAGGGTAGGACTGTCCATTGAAAGTGGGCATTTGGGATACAAAAGGTAGTTTTGTAACGTTCAGAGGGTTCAATGCCTAATTGCCAAAAACCTAATTTTAAATCAAATTTTGAAAAGATTTGGGCATTTTTGAGAAAAGTAAACATGCTTTGTCTTCGGGGCAAGGGAAACTTGTCATCTTGCAAAAACATGTTTAATGGCTGATAGTCAATGACTAAGCGTTTCTTTGCTCGGACAATTTCAAAATGCTTTTCAACATAAAAGGCTTGGCAAGCCCATTGAGAATTTGTGGGCTCGATTAGACCTTGGTCTAACAATTGTGAACATTCCTGTTGGGCTAGGAGTAACTCAGAAGGACTCATTCCTGGATGGGTAGCTTTGGTCGGGTTAACATCTTCATTGAGTTTGAAAGGTAACTTATTGAAGAAACTAATTTTTCCATAATGGGTTTGGATGGGTGAACTAAGAATGGGACTCTGGACACAAACTTAAGAGTTTGGTTGAAATATCCTGGTAGGGCTGGGGTGTGTCAGACAGGTTGTAAAGTTTCAGAATGTTTGTGAAATGTTTGAACATGGACTTGACTCGAATACCAGTGGAAATGATTTGGAGGTGTTTGATCTGGTGAAGGATGTCAAAACCTAACAAGATATCCTTATTAGGAAGAGTTGAACCAATGACCTTGGTCCAGATGACACAATTGGGGAAAATTTGAATATCAATGGGTTTTTTGGTAATCAAAGAAGTGGTGAACAATTTTCCATTGACAGCTTTGAAATGTTCTTCATATTCTGTCCAATATTCTGGTGGAAGAATATCCGGATTCAACATGCTGCGTTGGGCTCCAGTATCTATAAGACTAATTGCTGGAACGGGCCTTTTGAATTTTGAGGGCAAGATTTAGAGTTTAATGGAAGGTATAGGAACAATAGTATCAAGAGACAGTAACTGTTGGTGGAAAATCACTTGGGACTGATCATTGTCTGAGTCATCAGAGGAATTCTGTAGTGCGAACACAATTTCATCATTGGGTTCATCTTGTTTAGAGAAATAGAATTCCAGTTCATCCTTTTCTAGGGAGTAATCTGTAATGGCCTGAAGATGTTCAACCAAGCGGATGGATTTTTCCCTTTTGTTAGGACAATCTTTGGCATAATGACCCTTTTTCTTGCAGATGAAACATCTGCTTGATTTTCTCCGTTTAAGGTCTTTGGATGAAGATGACTTCTTTCTGAAGAATCTGTAGGGCCGTTTGGATCTGCGAGGCCTAGATGAGAATTCCGGATGTTTGAATTTCTGAAAATGCCTTTTCTTTTTAGGACTGCAATCACAATCATTCTTTTGTTTGCATTTGATCTGCAAATAAGGCTTTTTGCAGGCACTCCGAAATGGTTCTCGATCTTTCAACAGTTCTTTGAAAAACTGTTTTTGCTCACAAAGTTTGTCAAGACAAGTTTTGGCAAGCTGGAAGATTTTGCCAAGAGAAATGTTGTCAAGGACAAGATTGGATGCACGAAGTTGCCTCTGTATGTCTGGTTGGAGTTCTTCTGGGAGAGAAGCCAGAAAAACATGCTTTAATGTTGGCTTATTGAATCCATTAAGCTTATAGAACAGTAGGGACATTCTTTTATAATGGAAGTCAAGATCCTTAGCATTGAGTGAACAATATTTCATGTTGAGAGAGTCTTGTCGTGCAGCTTCAAAAACTACAGAGGGGTCGCCAAGAAATTGATCATGGATAACCGCAAGGGCACTTGAGACTTCTGGCAATTGAATAAACTGCAATTGTCTGTATTGGCCTAAAGAATCAAACCAATCTCTTAGGGCTCCCGTAAATCGAGTAGCAAATTCCCGAAGGACTACTTGAGTTGTAGCTCCTGGTCTTAACATTTGTAAATCAAACCAGGCAGACATTTCATTGAGGCGCTCATGCCATCTAGAAGATAGGAGATCATCAAATGTGAACCATGGACCATTGGACGATTTTGGACTGGTTGGACTGGTCTGGGTTTGGGCTGGAGGAGGTTGGTGTGAGGCAGAGAATTCAGGCATTTCTTCGTCAACTTCAGAAGGAATGTCAACATATGGTTCTGTGTGAGAGGTTTGGCCTTGATCAGGTTGAGCCATCAGGATTTTGGTGATATCAGCATAGGACTTTTCAGAGTCACTGGTGGATGCTGAAGATTCTGTATCTGTCTCAGTATGACTATCTGAAACAGCGAGATTTGAATCAAAAGTTTGATCATCTGTAGTAGATGAATGATTTACTGTGTGGGCACTAAACAGATGAATGGGTTGTTTATCTTTGGATTGGTTAGGAGGTTGGGATGAAGTTGATGGTGGAGGTGCTAGCGGTGAGGCCGGTGTATAACCAGGGGATTGTTGGTCAGGAGTGGGAATGGAGGATTGATGAATAAAGACTGGTCATGGGTGGGGTTTGGACTTCAGCTTAGGTTTAGGTGGTGGTGGCAATGGATTATCTCGAAAAAGAGTATGAGTCATACCAAATAACTTGGATGGTTCATACTGTCGAATAGGGGAAAGCATGGAGGCAAAAGGATGATAAGTTGGGCCGATGGAAGGGATAGGCGGTGAGGTGGTAAAAAGAGTAGGTCGTTGTTTTTCTGATTCAATTTGATCAAGCTCAACTTTCAAGCGTCTGATCTCTCTTTTCTTCTGGTCAAATTCTGGGCCATAATAGCATTGAGCAAGCATGGTTCGTAACTGAGAATCGAGTTGAAGAATTCGGGATTGGAGATTTTGGTGGATTTGCTGCATCTGTGCAGTGAAAGAGTCAACTTTTGTTTCAAGTTTTTCAGTTCGTAAACTGATTTTCTCAACTTTTGAATTGATATTTAACAAAGTATCATTCTATGCTCTGGCATTTTGGGTTCGCCAGTTGAGGACTGATTCAAAAGGTTTAGGTGGTTCAAAGGATAAAGGGTTTAGAAATTTCGTTGAGAATCTGTGTGGGTTTCTAAAGGAGGAAAGGAAGATAAGTAGTCTGGAGAAGTAGATGAAAACATCATACAGTATAGTGGTGGTGTTGGATTTGGGATTGGGGAAGGAATCTCATATTTGCAATGTTTTACAATCCATTTGAGTTCCTTTTTGTAAAAGGGTAATGGAGCTGGTGGTGGTGGAGGATCTTGTGGAGGTTTGGGGTCATAGTGGTGACATGAGGTTGGAGGTTTTTTCTTTTTAGGTTTCCTTTTTCTTGTGACATAATCATCATCCTCTTCCCAATCATCCCAGCAGGGATAAGAGGGATCACACATGCCTGAGCCAGGGGCATCCTATAAGAAATGGCCATTGAGTTTGGCAGGGTAAATAGGGTAGCCGTCAGAATTGAACCCTGTAATAGGCAGATCTTCTTGACCTATCTGCACAGCTGTGATCATTGAAGAATAGGTAAAGGATAGCCGAGGAGGCTCTTAGGGAGCACTGGGAGGTGGTTTAAAAGTCATTCTGACTGTTCCATCTGGGCGCCTTTCAAACATACTTTCAGATGTCTGGATTGGAGCTGTATTGTTATGGAACTGTTCATAGTTGGAGATCCATTCAAGAGGCATAAGCTTGATGAGCTCATGACGAGGAATTTGTCTTGGGATCTGGATGATTGTTGGGATCTGGTCAGATTCAGCTAAGACCATGAGGGTGTCAGAGTGATGTTCAGGAGTGGGTAGATCTAAGGCATGATTTTGAAGCCTATAGACCAATTGATGATGGAGAGTGGCTATCTTGGCAGAGGAGATTTGTTCTGCACCTTGAATTTGGACTTGGACTTTCAAGGTTGTGGGCAAATTGGTGTCTTGGAGAGAAAGGTTGAAGTTTGGATAGAAAGTGAGTAAAACACTACCTGCATGAAGGGTTGTAAGGACAGTACCAATAACAGCATCTTGGTACTGTTTGAATCGAGTATCAAGGAGGACTGGTAATTCTTTTCTCCCATGAAGGGTAAGGATTAATCGGATGCCTCCAAGATGGAGATGGGTATAACCTTCTCGTTTCCAGTTTGAAATCAACTCTGAGGGAATCTCCAGAGTGACATATTGTTCAGCAGAAGTGGCTTGAAGAGCACATTGATCCAGTCGAGAAGACTAAATATATTCTTTTGGATGAGGCCTTCTAGTAAAGATGAGGGTGCGGATACTGCGGGTAAAGGAATTGGGTCGTTTGTACAACTGGTAAGGACTGATGAGAGGGTAGGATGATTCACTGATATGGGCGGATTCAGGGATATAGGAATATTCTACAAGGTTTTCAATTTTATTGGCGGTATGAGAAGTGCAAGATTTAGGTAAAGAAAGAGTAGAAGATAGAGTAACAGGATTGGAGGGAGTGGAAGATGAAGTGGAAGCCATGAGTGAGTAGTTCTCTCTGCTCCTGAAGTCTAGCGATCAAAACAAATCAAAATACTTAAATTATACCAATTTGTTTGTGGCAAACGGAGGTTTAGAAAACACGAAATTTTCAAGGACGAGTATGGCTCTGATACCATACGAGTATGTGGTATGGTATAAAACACGAATGATCATAATGACAACCTTTACCTAAGGAACACATTAATAAGATACAAATCAAGATAACATTTATTAATAAATATCTTCATGTAATTGAAATACAATATGAAACAAGAAAAAATAGATAATGGTACAAACAAGATAAAGAATTAAAAAGTAAAAGTTGATTTGTGAGGTAATAAAATGTAATTATAACCATCAAAAGCAAAACCAAACAGCCCATTTCAATATTTTTCTCTATCTTATAGCTATGTCAGTAACAGCCTTGTCCAAGTAAAAAGTTTGCTTGTCTGTAGAGGCCAAGACTGTCAAACCAGTCTCTCAAAGACCCGTGAAACGGGTGACAAACTCTTTGAGGACCGATTCTACCTTCCAGAGATGTGACTGAAGATGAGTTATGGTACATCTGGTGCCTAACTATTCTTTATGCCACAAAGTTAATTCTCCATATTAGACCTACCCTGAATCATCTCCTGAATCCTGACAAATCAACCTCTGATAGATTTTTTCCTGCCCTATTCTTTGGAAGAGAAAGATCTTTTCTTGAAAAGTCTGTATGGTTTCTTCCATTTCCGAGACTTTGATTTCTCCTTGTAACCACATAGAAGCAAAACTGCCATATGAGCCTCCACCTCGACCAACTCTGTTACCCATGTACAAAAAAGCCATGAAAATGATGGGAAAGTGATATCCTGTGGATATACAATGCAAATGTGGTATCGGTTTTGCAAGTCTTGAAAGTAGATCTGGAATGAGGTTCTAGGTTCCTTTTATATGCTTCACAGAGAAGTCATATTTTGAGAGAAATTTTCACTCATGGCATCTACTTCATCTAATGACGTTTATACTTCTACGATTACTCCAATCTCCTTTTCTTCTAAAATGAAAGTTATCATGACATTTCTAGATTTAAACTAATATTACTTAGAGAGTAAATGATGTGTTTTTATTGCATTTTTAGTTTTGTATAAGCATCTATTTAAGCTTAATTTTAATAAATTGATTGTATTTTAGATCACTTTGTGCTCTGATTATGTGCATGATTGTAAGTGACCAAAAGGCTCAAGCTCTATGGATGGAATGTTGTAGCAATAGACTTGCAAAAATGACGAAGAACTTGTTTGCAGATGAACTAAGACAAGTCTGGATTAGAGAAGATGTTGTAGCAATTGCTACAGTAATCGAAGAGAAAATATAGATAAGATTACCTGTGTGTTAACTGACAAAGCAACGATAGGCGACACAAAAAGATATGTTATCCAAGGTTTCCAAAAAAGAGACACGTGCTCTAATTCCAAGATATAAAAAGAGCACGCATGCATGAAAAAAGAAAAAAGAAAAAAGAGAGGCCGTCACATTGAGAAAACAACAGAGGGAAAAAGAAAAAAAAAAGAGAATAAGATAGAGTTGAGGGCTGTAGTAAGGGATTTCTTAGAAAAAAGAGGAGAGATTGCAAAAATCTAAGAGAGGGACGTCTTGAATTTAGCATATCTCAATTCTACTCTTTATTTGCTTGTTTTCATGTCTCTATGGGAATGTATTTGATGGAACTAAACTTTGATATAGTTGGCTGTTATAGTATTTTTTCTTGATTTTACTTATTACAAATTTCTATTTCAATTGACCACCCATTTAGTAGATACTAGTTAAGAAGGAGCCTAAAAGGGTCTAACTTAGTGGAAGAAATCAAGACAATACATGGTTTTAGATTGAGTTTCCCAAGTTAAGTTAATCTCGATTTGAATAGGGCCATGCTTAATCTAAGATTAGTGAAGAACTAGTTTCCCAAGTTAAGTTAACCTTGTAGAGCATAACAACTTTTTCATATAGATATAAAAAATCCAACAAACGACAGCTGAGGATGCATGAGAGATTCTGTCCAACGTTGTAGTAGATACTATAGCAACAATACTATAATTGAAAAATAGTCGATACCATTAAGTGAGCTTAAGCACTCAATTATCCCTTTCCCATTGAGTATATCTTTGTGTTTTACTTGAGATTTTCTTTTTTGCATTCTATTTATTGCATTTTTAATTTCGTTCAGTCATTAATTTTGCCAATTATATTATTTTAATTAGATTGAAATTGCACAGTTAAGATACTCATCATTATATTATTTGTCGTGTACACTTACACATTGACACTTACAGCAATACGCATCAACATTTTATATTTTCCTTTTCTAGGTTTGCAAGTTCCCATATTTATGCAAAATGAGGAAGCATGGTGGCAACTACTTTACCCCCTGCCTCTTCGCCAACAAAATCACAAGCACAAACACAAAGCAACCTCATAATCAGCCTTACACAGTCTCAACTTTCTCTACCCATCCCCAACTATATTAACTTCAACCTTTGATGAGAACCATCAAGGGAATACCATTAAAACTTCAAATGATCCTTTGCACATTCATGGAGGCCCAATTACAAGAGCTAGAGCCGACAAGGCATTGTGGGCATTATTCAAGCTATTGGGCAGCCAAATACACAATTTGGATCAAATGCAGAAAAGGAAATTTGGAATAAATCTGGTATTGATTGAGCCAGAATTAATGTGCAAGCTATATACCGTTGGAAAGATAATTAAGTTCGCTTTCCAATGCATTTTATAGAGCTGGATTTGAAGTTTTCTAGAAAGAGTTATGATAAATTTATTACAGCTTGTTCAGGCTTGGGAATTCAAACGACTCCTTTGATTATTCAACTTCATTTATTTATTTTGTGTTAAGTTTATCAATGTGTTAGGTAAGTCTACCATTGATGATGGTGGGCTAGCATTGTTAACATTAATAATGGTGGGTTGGTGAAGGCTTTTAAAGCACCCTTTGACAAACCTATACTTGGAGGGTTGTTCCAATGTTTCCATTTGTATTTTTAGGATCTTGGGTTTCTTTCAGCCTATTTAAACTCAGCAACCTTGCTATTTCTTTCTTTGTTTCTTTTGAGAACTAGTGAACTTATCAAGAATTTGCATTCTTGTGGCGTTCCAAATTTAGACTTATCACTCACCTTCTCATCTATTTCTTGAGTGTAGCGCCAATATCATTCTCTATACCTTTGGTTCATGCTTTTCTTAAGCATTGGGTCAAAGTTTTTGTTTGTCATAAATCTGTTTAGAACTTTCTTGGGAAGTTGAAACTACAATTTAAGTGTGAGTTTCAAAGTTTCATTGTGGGATTTCATATCAACCTTTACACGCAAATTAAAAAAAAAAACCTTCACTCTCTCTATCTCTATCATCTAATGCAACTTCTTAATCAAGCCTATCATCTCATTTAGTCATTCTGTAACACCCAATGTGAATTCCAGATCAACAAAACATGGAGAGATGCTGGGTTTATAAGGGATGATCTACATCTTAATTGGCAAGATGTGTTTTAGGGTGTATAGGCGCCCAAGAAACAAACTCGTGTGGACCTTGTTAAGGCCCAAAGCGGACAATATCTTGCCAGGTCTAGGTTGGGTCATGACAGATGAGGATTGCAGCCCTAAACTTTCAATTCTAGGTTTTGCTCTTCTTCTTCATTTAATTTTGTTTAAGGCCCCAAGTAATTAAGTGTAGTTTTATATTTTGAAGAGTTTGTGGGTAGGTGATTGAATGAATGTGTAACACCTTAGGCGAATCCCACATCGGCAAAGCACGGGAGAGATGTTAGATTTATAAGGGGTGATCCACAACTTAATTGACAAAATGCATTTTGGGGTGTATGGGCACCCCAGAAACAAACTTGTACGGGCCTTGTTAAGGCCCAAAGCAGACAATATCTTGCCAGGTCTGGGTTGGGTCATAACATATGGTATCAAAGTGGCTTTGCGTGTCCTCTTGAACGATGGTGGGACAAACCTCAACGAGGACGCTGAGTCCCTAAGGGTGTATGTAAACACCCTAGGCGAATCCCACATGACAAACGTCTGTCATGACCCAACCCAGACCTGGTAAGATATTGTCCGCTTTGGGCCTTAACAAAGCTCGTACATGTTTTTAATGGGGACCCCATACACCCCAAAACGCGTCTTGCCAATTAAAATATGGATCACCCCTTATAAACCCATCATCTCTCTCATGCTTTGTCGATGTAGGATTCGCTTAGGGTGTTACTGCCTTAGAGACTGAGCATCCTTCGCTGAGGTTTTCCCTACCATTGCTCAAAGAGGACATGAGGAGCCGCTCTGATATCATCTATCATGACTCAACCAAGACCTGGCAATATATTGTCCACTTTGGGCCTTAACAAGGCGTGCACAATTTTGTTCTTGTGGCGCTTATACACCGTAAAATGCGTCTTGCCAATTAAGGTGTGGATCATCCCTTATAAACCAGTATCTCTCCCCGATGTAGGATTCACCTAGGGTGTTACATACACCCTTAGGGACTCACTGTCCTCGCTGAGGTTTGCCCTACCATCACTAAATAAGACATGTGGAGCCCTCTGATACCATCTATCATGACTTAACCCAGACCTAGCAAGATATTGTCCGCTTTGAGCCATAAAAAGGCCCACACGGGTTTGTTTATTGGGCGCTCATACACCCTAAAACACGTCTTGCCAATTAAGATGTGGATCACCCCTTATAAACCCAAAATATCTCCCGTCCTTTACCGATGTAGGATTCGCCTATGGTGTTACATACACCCCCTTAGGGACTCAGTGTCCTTATTGAGGTTTGCCCTACCATCGCTAAAGAGGACATGTAGAGCCCTTTGATACCATCTATCATGTCTTAACCCAGACCTAGCAAGATATTGTCTGCTTTTGGCCTTAACAAGGCCCACACGGGTTTGTTTATTGGGCGCCCATACATCCTAAAACACGTTTTGCCAATTAAGATGTGGATCACCCCTTATAAACCCAGCATCTCTCCCATGCTTTGCCGATGTAGGATTCGCCTAAGGTGTTACCCCCCTTAGGGAATTAGCGTCCTCAATGAGGTTTGCCCCACAATCGCTAAAGTGGACATGCAAAGCCTTCTGATACCATCTGTCATGACCCAACCCAGACCTGGCAAGATATTGTCCACTTTGAGCCATAACAAGGCCCGCACGGGTTTGTTGTTTTGGCTCCCATACACCCTAAAACACATCTTGGGGTGATCCATATTTTAATTGGCAAGACGCGTTCTCGGGTGTATGGGGTCCCCATTAAAAACATGTATGGGCTTTGTTAAGGCCTAAAGCGGACAATATCTTACCAGGTCTGGGTTGGGTCATGACAGATGTTTGTCATGTGGGATTCGCCTAGGGTGTTTACATACACCCTTAGGGACTCAGCGTCCTCACTGAGGTTTGTCCCACCATCATTCAAGAGGACACGCAAAGCCACTTTGATACCATATGTTATGACCCAACCCAGACCTGGCAAGATATTGTTTCTTTGGGCCTTAACAAGGCCCGTACGAGTTTGTTTCTAGGGTGCCCATACACCCCAAAATGCATTTTGTCAATTAAGTTGTGGATCACCCCTTATAAATCTAACATCTCTCCCGAGGTCGTGGTGGCTAGTTCGAATTCAATCAATGGGTCTGTGATTTGGGTGTTGCCGTTCGATCAATACTAGTAGTGGCTGATTGTGTATAAAAAAAACTTAAATGTAGGGAATGATTGGCCGATTAAGGTTTGTGGCTTATCGATTGACAATGTCGTGATGAGTTTGGCTAGGTTTTAAGTGACTATCGTTTGTCTGAGTGTGGGTGAAGATGACTATGGTGAGTGTATGCTGATTGATTAAGGGTTTAACAGTGACTGTGGTTAGGGTTTCAAAGCTGATTGTGGAGTAAGAGTGATGATTGCACCTTGGGTTTCAATGGCCTTCACGCGCGATAATGAGAGTGATAATGGCTGAGTTATGTAGTGTTTAGGACTTTAGAATTTTTTTTTTTAGATTTTGGCTAAATGCACTGTTTTTATTTTCAAAAAATTAAAATGATACTTTTAGTTTGGTCAAACAAGATCAATATAAAATTTCTATCATAATGTGTATGACTGGGTTAATTTCTATCATACGCACATCATAAATTCTTCATATACAAATATTCTATCACAAGTACATCATTAATTGTTTGATAGACCACAATTCTATCATGAATCAATCATACTTACATGATAAAATGATTTCTATCATAAAGTGGTTGTCATCTATTGTCAGTTTACTTGTAATGTAGCATCATGCATAGACAATAATAAAGGTGCCAATTCAGGTTGGTGGATTGTGCATAATGTTAAATTTGAGCTAACCCAAATCCAACTCATTTATTAATCTTATAAAAAGTCCAACCCTAATCCAGACAATTTATTATTGTGTCAACCATTTAACAAAATTTTAATTTTTTTATATGTTTTTATTACACTTTCTAGAAATTTTATGGTGCTATCTTGTTAAACTCTAATTAATTTCATTATATTCTGATGGTCATCCCGAATTGGGGACTATATCAGTTTGTACTACTGGTATAACAGCCACGTACAATTTTTTTGGGGCTGAGTTAGGCTTCGGCCCAAGAAGTAATTTTTAAAAGGGATAATGAATGTTTCATCTTGATACCACCTCTGCAGTTCGCTTTGGCTCTGATGATAATAATGATGTCCAAGGCTCACAAACAGAACCGGCTCCCTACGTCCCTCCGGTTTCTGAAAAATATTCCAAACTATCTTCTTCTCCATGGTTTACATTTGATGACATTCCTCATCACAAATGGCAGGCTCGACATTAAGAATTTGCTGCTTGGATTGATGTGCAGATGACAAGTCCTACTGCACAATCTGAGAGAGTTCTCCGTGAGTTTTGTTTTAAATTCACTGGATCTCTACGAGATTGGTTTGAAAGTCTAGGCGAATGCAGACAACTCCAATTGATTCAAACCACCATTCCTATAGCTCTTGCAGTCATTTATGAGCAATTTATTGGAGAACCAGCAGCATCAACTGAAGCATCTCGAAAAGAATATCACCAGCAGAAATGTTGTTCTCTTAAACAACATCACCTGGAAATGCATTACAAAAGGATGAGCATGCTTTATTACAAACTGAATGGATTCAATGATCCATCCTTAAAGCATGTCTTTGCTGCATCTTTACCACCAGAGCTTCAGTTAGAGCTTTAAAGACAGTTGATAGCCTTTAAACTCGACATAGCAAATGTCTCCCTTGGAAAAATCTTTCAATTAACTATGCTATGCCTTGATAAGATCTGTGAGCAAAAAGATTTCTTCAAATATCTTATTGAACACAAAGAACCCTTTGCCTCAACCTGTAAAAAACCTTACCTCAAAATCCAGTGCAAAGATGACAAAAAGTGCACTTGTCCAACCACCAAAAAGAAACACTTTCAGAAGCATTTCCACAGATCCTCTTCCAAAAAACCAAAGAAGCCTTACAGATACTTCAGAAAAAAGGATCCTTCCCAGCTCAGATAGAAGAAACACAATCGCTGCTTTATTTGCAAGAAACGCGGACATTTTGCCCGCAATTGCCCAAATAGTTAGCAAAAGTTGTTCGTCTCATTCAGCACCTACATCAATCTTCTATCCTTTCTGACAACGAAGAAGTTGAATCCATCTTCTCATAAAAGTCCGAGAGAGATGATTATACAACCTTTATCCTTGCTGATTCAACAGATTCAGATCCAGATGACATTTCTGTGATCTCTACTATTCAAGAGATTAACCACATTCGCCCCACACTTCATGGTCCATCAGTAAAAATTTCAGTCATCCCTTCTAAATTCCATAAACCTGTCTCAATTATTGGTTTCCTTGATACTGGCGCACAATGCAATATGCTCAATCCTAAAATCCTTCCTCCAAACCATTGGGACAACCATACTGAATACTTCAGAGCTGCAAATGGAAAAGTTTTTGAAACTTCTCTTATTACCAAAAAACTCATTGGTATCCAGTTCTTCCCCAATTATATCATTTGGCAAAAGATTGTTGGTTCAGATTTACCAGACAAAGATCTCCTCATCGGATTTGATATCCTCCAACTGGTAAAAAACCTCTTTATTACGCCAACAAGCATTAAATTCAAACAACTGTTTATGCCCTATACAGATGTTCTTTGTCTGTATACATTGTCAGATACAGCTCCCCCTTATACTTCCATTTCCCAAAAGTTCCTAGAATTTTATCTTGAAAATCACTCACATTTCACCCATCCATCACCACTTTGGAAAAATACACAGTTTTTCATCCATCTTCCTTTCAAACTTAATGAAGATGTCAATCCTACCAAAGCCACACATCCAGGGATGCCTCCATCTGATCTCACTCTCGCCAAGCAAGAATGCACACAATTGCTTCGGCAAGGTCTCATAGAACCTACTACTTCAGATTAGCTTGTCAAGCTTTCTATGTTGAAAAACAATCTAAATTAGTTCGTGAAAAAAAGAGATTAGTTATTGATTACCAGCCATTTAATGCTTTCCTTAAAGATGATAAATTTCCTCTCCCCAAGATCCAATCCCCATTCATTCATCTTCAAGGTGCAAAGGTATTTTCAAAGTTTGATCTTAAAGATGGTTTTTGGTAACTTGGCATTTCTCCAAAAGACTGTCCCAAAATAGCCTTCTGTATCCCTGATGCTCATTATCAGTGGACAACCTTCTGTATTTCTTAAAGATGATAAATTTCCTCTCCCCAAGATCCAATCCCTATTTATTCATCTTCAAGGTGCAAAGGTATTTTCAAAGTTTGATCTTAAAGCTGGTTTTTGGCAAATTGGCATTTCTCCAAAAGACTGTCCCAAAATAGCCTTCTGTATCCCTGATGCTCATTATCAGTGGACAGTTCTACCCTTCGGTCTCAAAGTTACTCCATCCTTATTTCAAAAAGCAATGGTTAAGATCTTATCTCTGATCCTCCATCATGTTTTGATCTACATTGACGACATCCTGTTGTTTCCCATGACCACCAACCACATCAACAACTCCTTTCAGATTTCCAAGAAATCGTGCAGACACATGGCAGAAAAGCAACATAGGAAAGGAATCTATTGACTTTCTTGGCATGGTCTTAAAAGATGGCCACTACCATCCAGGACCACACATTGCAACAGAATTATTAAAGTTTCCCGACATCGTTCTCACCAAAAAGCAAATTCAACAGTTCCTTGGAATTGTTAATTATGTCAGAGACTTTATTCCTAAAGTTGCGGTCCATACCAGCCAGCTATCATGCATGTTCAAAAAGAGCTCTCTACCATGGGGTCCAGCTCAGACACAAGTTGTAAAGCTGCTTAAAAAGATAGCCCAGTCACCTCCTCCACTCAAAATTACCACTACCGGACAACGCATTCTCCAGACGGATGCTAGTGATTACTTTTGGAGTGCTATCCTCCTGGAAAAGATCGGTGACTCAGAGTCCTATTGGGCTCATGCAAGTGGACAGTTCAAAGATTCATAAAAGAATTATCACGTGATTTACAAGGAAATTCTTGCGGTAAAATATGGAATCAAGAAGTTTGAATTTCATCTCATCAGCCACAATTTCCTCATTAGAATGGACAACAGTTCTTTTCCAAAGATCTTTGACTTCAAGAACAAATTGCTTCCTGACAACCAATTGCTCAACTTAAAGACATGGTTTGCAAAGTATGACTACACAGTCCAACACATCAAAGGTGATAAAAATCTTCTCCCTGATTTCCCCACCCGACCATCTATAAAAAGCCCTGTTCTCATCTCTTCCATCCAAACCATCCCCATAATAGCCATGTATCGAACACTCCCCTTCAAAGCTCTCACTCAAAAAGCTTTTCCTTTAAACCTCACTTTTCATACAGCTTTTTAAATCAAAACCTTTGCAAAGAAATTCCTTTACAGGTATTTCATGAATGTTCACAGAACTAAACCCGAAAGATTTCCCTCTCTATGCTTAGAACATCTGTTCCTCTCTGGTTTCACCATTGTTCCCAGTCTCACCATCTCTGAAGATGAGCTATGGTACATGTGGTGTCTCACAGTCTTGTTTACTACAAAACTTGTTCTTCCTTGGTGAAAGTGCTTATAGTTGGTTAGCCATTCAAGAGGCATGAGTTTGAGCAAATCTTGTTTATGGATTTGTTTGGGGATTTGAATGATGGTTGGAATTGTGTCTGTGTCCGCCAATATCATCAAGGCATCAGAAGTTGTGTATGGTGTAGGAAGATCTAGTGCATCTCCACACCAGATCATGCACCCACACTTCTCTGGACACTCCTTGAATGGTTTTCACCACTCACTTGGTGGCGTAAACAATTACATAATATATCTAACTTTCATCAGTTAGATTGAATTCCAGATCAAGAAGCAGATATGTTTACTTCGGTATTCATAGTCCACAGACCCTATTTCCAACATCCTCAAACAAAAGACTACTGGACACAGGACATGGCGTATGAATGGAAAATATTCCCTCATCCTTTCCCTCTTGACCATGATCCTACAATCATCTCAACTCGCAAAGCCTACTTGTTAGAACTCAATAATGTTCGACCTATCCCAATAGACATTCACCACACCTCCATTGGTCCTTCCCACACTCTTGAGATTCTACTAGGCACTCAATATGTACTCCAAGATCCAGTTCCAGTCCTCATGGCATTCTTGTTCGAGAACAACTCGACTACACCAATGTTCTCTTCCAAGATGCTCAAGACCCTTGGGCAGACTTTCAGTCTTTATTACAAACCCAAGAGACTCATTACACCGTCACTGAACCAGGCTCTTCGTCTACTCCAACTCAAGCTCATCGACCAGCAAGCCTCGAATTAGATGAAGACTTCTTGATCTACCAAGAAATTCAAAGAGCAATAGAAGAATATGAAAATGAAACCGGTGACGTGTCCCCATCCAAAGAATCTCGAATAAAAGACATGGGTCCTACCTTGTCTAAAGTGTGTTTTAGCTTTTATGCTTTTGCTTTTACTTTATGCTTAAAGAAAAGATAAGGGTCCTGTCTTATCTTTATCTTTATTTTTATTTTAGCTTTCCAGCTCTATTTAAGAGCTCTTTCGTCCTTGTAAAATTCATATTGCCATCAATAATAATTCTAAGTTTTTCTTAAACTTCTATGGCTTCCTAATTCTCTTTTTTTCTTCTAGGTAACGAAGAAAATACTTGAGTTATTAAACTAAGAGTGTTCATCTCTATTTTCTATACTGAGTATGCTCTACACTTGCCTTGCTTCAAGGATCCTGTGTATCAGAAAAGTCCTGATTTATTTATAAAACTGATTTAAAATAAAATTGTTTTCTCACAACATTCACCCTCTTTGAAGGTCAAAGGCGACCTGTTTTCGGGTGATATCGTGATCAATGGTTTTTGCTTTTTTAGGTTTTATATCTCAGGGACTATAGGTATATCGGCTAGAAACCAGAACTTGCGGACTACTGGTCCTTATCCACTTTGTCGTGGTCCCCACTGTAAGCATCCAAAGCTCTCCAAAACCTTTCTTCCACCAACCTCTCGTGACACTAACCCCGATGAAATAGACAGCTCATTTGAAGACGACTACATGAATCCCCGCTCTCCATGAAGTAGTTTGTCTTGTTGTAATAATTACAATTCACTTTATGCTTTTGTCTTGTATAATTATTAAAGTTTGCTTTTACTTTAAGCTTTACTTTTGTCAAAGTCATGCTTTAATTATTAAAACTCACTTTGTCGCTTTGTAATAATTAAAGTTGTGTCATGATGTATCTTTTACTTTTGCTTTTGTAAAAGATAGGGGTCCTGTCCTATCTTCCCGAGAATTCTCTTATATAAAAAGTTCTCCCCTCGCTTGTAAGATAGAGAAGTTTTCAAGAAATAAACTCCCGTGTGTTTCCATAAAACTATGAATTTCTAAACTCTCTTCTCTCTCTGCAAATGAAGATCTAGAGAAAGAGAAAGAAAAAGAATAAAGAATTAAATTTGTTCATTTTGAAACTTTAAGGAAGTATACTCTGCACTTGCCTTCCAGTAAGGATCCTGTGCATCAGAAAACTTATAATGATTTCTTAAACGGTTTGGTACTCTGTTTTAAAGACTAAGGAAAGTCTGTTTTGGGTTATATGATCTCAAAAGAAACGTTTTAGGTTTTACTGCGCCTTTTCTAAACCTACTTCCTGGTATCAGAAAGAAATTAAAACTACTAACAAGAAATAAAAAAACTCTAATTAAAGGATAAATAACTAACAATGAGAAAAACTTTAATTAAAAGATCATTCGCCACCACCAAACATGCACATAATATATCAATTCTATCATCAATTTATATTGAAACTATCAACCGTAGACAACAACAATTTCTGTTAGTCTCAATCTTTCCTTAGTGTGTCGTTAGGCAAAACAAGCTCTTCACCTAATCTCTAACCATTAAATAATTTAAAACAAGCTCTTTAAATATAAGATAATTGAAGCATTAAGCAGAAAAAGATATTAGGTTGATCTAGGTAATAAACATACAAGCTCGGATTATTTAACCTAGGTTAGGTCTCCTATCGAAATCACTGATTCTAACCTGCTACTAATGATTAAAATATCAAAACAATTATGGATCAAGAATTTTAATCTAGCAATAGAATTTATTCAAGTCCTATCTAATTAGCCACTCAAATAAGATGAGAATAAAATCATAAACATTAATTATAGAAGAACATAAACAATCTCAATTAAATAAATTGAATGATAGAACTTAAATTTAATTGCATAGCATGTTTAGGGTTTTAAATTCATTCTCAACCAAACAAAAATCCTAGCCTAACATAATTAAATTGGGAATAAGAAAATTGATAAAACCAATTATGGAGATTAATTCAAGTGGCTGCCTTTTTCTTCAATTCCCTTCGGCTGCTGATTTTTTTTCCTTCTCCTTTGCGGCTACAAATTGTTCAGTATCTTTTGCTGCCGAATCCCCTCCTCAATTCTGCCGCAAGTCTAGCTTTTATTGTGTGCCCTAAATCCTCACATGGAAAGGATTAAAAACAAGGGAAAATGACAAACACACCCCCAACGTTTAGGCAAAGGGACACAAATCCCCCTAACGTTTCAAAAAAGACATTTACACCCCAATTTTTTATAACTTTACCATTGTGCCCTTCGAGCATATAAAACAAATTATTAAATTATCCAATTTGTCTATATATTGTTAATAAAATTGGATATTATAAAAAAATTTTAAATATACCCTCATTGCCCAATTCCTCTATTTAAATTTTTATCAATAACCAATTTTCAAAAAAGACATCTATACACCTAAAAAAATTGTAAATAAAATATAATTTTAAAAATAAAATTGGTTATTAAATAATCAATTTTATTTAAACTTTAAACTTGTATATTTAACAATTCTCCACATGTCAATCATTTAAACTTGTACATTTATAACCAATTTTCTATGTTATTTATTATGGTATTAATAACCAATTTTATTTTTAAAATTATAATTTATTTACAATTTTTTTAAGTGTGTAGATGTCTTTTTGTGAAAATTGGTTATTGATAAAAATTTAAATTGAGGAATGAGGCAATGAATGTATATTTATAATTTTATTAACAATATATAGACAAATAGGATAATCTAATAATTGTTTTATATGCTAGAAGGGTATAATGGTAAAATTATAATAAATTGGGGTGTAAATATCTTTTTTAAAATGTTAGGGAGATTTTTATCCCTTTGACTAAACGTTGAGGGTGTGCTTGTCCTTTTCCCTAAAAACAAAAGCCTAAGCCACCACTTTTCTTTGGCAATTGACATGCAAGGCCATTTCCCTTTTTTTTTCACTTTGCTTTCCAAAATTCAATGCCATGCACGTGAGTTGTTCAATTAATAAGCCAATAACAATTTGGCCAAAGCCCATCACAAGAATGCATTTGCCTTATTAAATAAATTATTTCCAATGCTAATTATTCTCATCTTCACGTGAACTTCAATTAGACCTTGGCTGCTGTGATTTTCTTCCATTTTAACTCCCATTACTTTCCTTAAATTTTCAATTAATTTCTTCTTTAAGCTCTCCTTACTTGAATATTCTGATTTAATTCCTCTTTATTCCCAAAATACACCTAAACTAACAAAATAAAAAAAAACTAAGATAAAAAATTAACACAATAAAAATATCATTTACTAAATTAAAAATTAACTAAAATAATTAGAATATTTAAGACCAAAACAAGAAAAAGATGGAGAATATCACTTATCAAATTCCCCCACACTTACCCTTTGCTCGTCCTCTAGCAAATCTAGAATAAAAATAAAATAAAAAGAAAACCTAAACTAGTCCACTTTCGTAGGAAATCACGATTGCATTTAGCGTATGCAACAAGTCTTTAAACCCCTAGGCGGCCCTAGTGGACGAGTTATAGTCTTGTGAGGGCTTCAGCTATGATACCCACAAACATCATTTTTTTTAATAGCAGAAAAAGAACAAAAGACTTTAAAATAAAACTAGCCTCAAAGATTGCATAAGTCATATAGCTCAAAGAAAATTTCAAATATTATCGAAGTTCTAACTTCAATTCAATAGTCAATCCCATCTCTCTTTTGATTCTCCTAGTGTGTGTGTGTGAATCAATTCAATCAAAATTCATTCCCAAAATCTTCAATATCAACAGCATTTGCCTTGAACAAAGAAAAGAGTAGGTCAAACTAATCTTATCATCTTGATCTCCAATTTTTTTTTCACCCACAGGCATTTGCTTGCATTTTCTTTTGATTTTTTTTCTTTTTTTTGTTTTTGTTTCATAGTCAGGAGCTTTCACTCTACCCCTTAAGGTAGTCTTCTTCTCATGGTAGATTATCCTCGACATACTGGTAGTACATAGGCCCAAATTACTCAAGGATAGCTTTACTCTTAAGGGTTATAGGTAGCTATTTCTGACTATGGTGCCTATGTATACGACACTGTATTGTGGAGATAAGAATGAAGACAAACAGTCATTTACTCAATCTAAAACTCTCAACTTAGGTTGCATCAATCTCAAATTTTAAGTCAAAACTATGAAAGAATTGACATTAGTGCTCATGGTTTAAAGAATCTCAATTAAGAGGAAATCAACACAAGAATCAAGTATAAACTAAGGTAATATTCAACACTTTCTAAGAACCATATTCATTGTCAATCAAATTCTTATCATTGGCTAATATTCAAAAAAATGTTTTTTTTTTGGTTTTGTTCTATTTTTTTTATAAAAAGAAAAAGACAAAGCAACGAAAACTAAGTTCGAAATCCATCCCCCACACTTAATTCTTACATTGTCCTCAATGTAAGCCTAAGCTAACAAAAGAAAGAATTAAACACAAGGAAATGAGATGAGACACACAAACAGAAACAAACAAAATTCAACACAGAGTGGATAAAGTAAATGAGAATGAAAAGGAGAAAGATCAAATCTGTTATGGCGTGCTTTCAAAATCTTTTCTCTAGCTATTGGGTTGCCTCCCAATAAGCGCTTGGTTTATTGTCCTCAGCCTGACATGGTTCTCAAGTTTCACTCATCAACTTAGGGAGGTTCATAAAGTTGAGCCTCCTCTACATTGAGTGTCTGAAAGTTTTCATAGTAAGGCTTCAACCTATGACCATTAACTTTGAACTTTTACCTGTTTTTAAGCTCCTGATCTCAACTGCACCATGAGAAAAAATATTAATAACAACAAAAGGCCCAACCCATCGAGAACGTAACTTACCTGGAAATAACTTAAGGCTAGAATGGAATAGCAAAACTTTCTGTTCAACTTTAAAATTCTTTCTCAAGATCTGTTAATCATTAAAAGCTTTAGTTTTTTTCTTATAGATTTGTGAACTCTCATAGGCATCATTTCGAATTTCCTCTAATTCTTGCAATTGGAACTTTCTGTGCTGGCCAGCGGCGTCCAGTTCCATGTTCCATTATTTTACAGCCCACCATGCTTTATGTTCAAGTTCCACTGGAAGATGAAAAGGCTTACCATATACCAATCTGTAGGGTGACATACCAATAGGCATTTTGTATGCGGTCCTATATGCCCAAAGTGCATCATCAAGCCGTAAGCTCCAGTCCTTTCTATTTGGATTAACTATCTTTTCAAGGATTGATTTCACTTCCCTATTAGACACCTCAGCTTGCCCACTAGTTTGTGGATGGTAAGATGTAGACACCTTGTGGGTGATGTTGTATTTTCGAAAGAGGGCTTCTACTGACTTGTTACAAAAGTGAGTGCCTCTATCGTTGATAATTGCCTTCGGTGTTCCAAACCTTACAACCTTAGAATCGTCAGTTCGAGTGGCTTTTGCTTCCACTCATTTTGAAACATAATCAACCGCAAGAACAATATAGAGATTACCAAACGATGAAGGAAATGGTCCCATGAAATCAATACCCCAAACATCAAAAATATCAACTATAAGAATGGGAGATTGTGGCATTTGATTTCTAGGTCCCAAATTACCTGTTCTCTGACAACGATCATAAGATTTGCAAAACAAATATGCATCCTTAAAAAGTGATGGCCAATAAAAACTGCTCGCAAGTACCTTAAGGGCTTTTCTCTTTGGTCCAAAATGTCCTCCACAAGCCAAAGTATGACAAAAGGTGAGAATAGAAGTAAATTCAGTTTCGGGTATACACCTTCTAATAACTTGATCAGAACAATGCTTCCACAAGTATGGCTCATCCCACATATAGTACTTGGCATCACTCTTGATCTTGGCCTTTTGTGCACGAGTTAGCTCTTCTGGTACTGTCCTGGTAACCAAGTAATTGACAATATCTGCATACCAAGGAGTAATTGTACCTACCTGTAATAATTGCTCGTCTAGAAAGTTCTCATGCAATGGAAGTGCATCTTCGATATAGGTAAGTCGACTCAAATGATCTGCCACCAAATTCTCAGAACCTCTCTTATCTAGAATCTCTATATCAAAATCTTGCAATAGAGGTATCCATCGAATAAGGTACGGTTTTGCATCCTTTTTGGTGAGCAAGTACCTAATAGCTGCATGGTCAGAGTAAACGATTACCTTAGATCCAATTAAAAAAGAACAAAATTTTTCTAAGGCAAAGATAACTGCTAAAAGTTTTTTCTCGGTAGTGGAGTAGTTAAGTTGTGCATAATTCAATGTACGAGAGGCATAATAGATGACATGAGGAAGCTTGTCCACACGCTGGCCCAACACGGCTCCAACATCATAGTCACTAGCATCGCACATAATCTCAAATGGTAAATCCAAATTTGGTGGTTGAATCACAGGGGTCGATGTCAAAACCTCTTTTAATTTCTTAAAAGCTCTTTGGCACTCTTTATTGAAGTCAAACGTTGCATCCTTTTGAAGTAAGTTGCAGAGGGGTAATGCTATCTTGGAGAAGTCCTTGATAAACCTGCGATAGAAACCTGCATGACCAAGAAAAGAACGAACCTCCCTCACACTAGTGGGAGGTGGTAAAGAGCGAATAAGATCTATCTTAAATTTATCAACTTCAATCTCCCTTTCAGAAATAACATGGCCTAGTACAATACCTTGATTAACCATAAAATGACATTTTTCTCAATTAAGCACAAGGTTAGTGTCAATGCATCATTTAAGAACAAGTGTAAGGTTATCTAAACATCTATCAAAAGAATCAACATAAACTGTAAAATCATCCATAAATACCTCAATGGTGTTCTCCACATAATCGGAAAAAATACTCATCATACACCTTTGGAAAGTGGCAGGAGCGTTACAGAGACCAAACGGCATGTGTCGGTAAGCAAATGTTCCAAAGGGGCATGTGAATGTTGTTTTCTCTTGGTCTTCCGAAGCGATAATGATCTGATTATAACCTGGGTAACCATCAAGAAAACAATAATGAGAGTGACCACTTAACCTTTCAAACATTTGATCAATGAATGGCTGAGGAAAATGATCCTTGCGAGTGGCTGCATTCAGTTTATGATAGTCAATGTAAACTCTCCACCCAGTTTGAACTCTAGTTGGCACAAGCTCGTTTTCTTCATTCTTGACTACTGTGATGCCTGATGTTTTTTGAACTACCTGCACAGGACTCACCCATTTACTATCAGAAATTGGATAAATAATCCCCACATTAAGGAGTTTCAGTATCTCCTTTTTTACGACTTCCATCATTGGTGGATTAAGTTGTCGTTGTGCATCTCTCGTTTGTTTAGACCCTTCCTCTAGCAAAATGCGATGCATACACATGGAAGGACTAATTCCCTTAATGTCGACAATGGTCCAGCCAATCGCCTTCTTGTTATCCCAAAGCACCCTAATTTAACTTTTCTTGTTGAACTGGGGTGAGGGTTTTAGCAATTATGACTGGAAGTGTTTCATTCTCACCCAAGTAAATATATTACAGGTATTCTGGGAGTGGCTTTAGTTCTAAGGTAGGTGCTTGCATAACTGAAGGTAAAAGTTTCTCGTTTAATAAAGGCAATTCAAGATAAGAAACATTATATCCATTGGTTCGTAATGGGACTACTCCATCTAAGAACACCATAGCTTCCTCTACCTCATCAGCCAACTTTATCAAATTTGCATGTTCCTTAGAATCATCTTTCATAAGATTTTTTCTTATGGAAATTTCAAAATTGTCCTTACCAGATAATTCAAAGAAACCCTGCACCAAAGTATTAATATCATCTATGGCAAAAATAGAATGAACATCACTGGGATACCTTATTGCCTCAAAGATATTGAAGCGGATCACTTCCCCATCGAATTCCATTATGAGGGCTCCATCGTGAACATCAATCTTGGTTCGAGCTGTCTTAAGGAATGGCCGCCCAAACAAAATAGGAGTGGGATTGGGCAATGACTCATCCTCCATTTTAAGGATATAAAAATCAGCTGGAAAGACCAATTCATTGACCTGCACAAGAACATCTTCCACAACCCCCTTCGGGTAAGCATTAGATCTATCAGCCAATTGAATAATTATACCAGTTTCTTCCATTGGACCTAAATTCAAGGAGTTATAAATCGAATATGGCATAACATTAATTGAGGCCCCTAAATCTAGCATACATCTTTCGAATCTGGTATTGCCAATAGTACAGGGGATAGTAAAAGTACCTGGATCCTTGCACTTAGGAGGAAGTTTTCTTTAAAGTACAGCAGAAACATTCTCTCCTACACTTACCTTTTCGTTACCGCTCAACTTTCGATTGTTGCTGCATAATTCCTTCAAAAACTTTGCATAACGCGGCACTTGTTTAATAACATCAAGTAGAGGAATATTTACATCTACTTTACGAAAGGTCTCAAGGATCTCCTTTTCTTGTTCCTCTTTTTTGGATTGTTTAAACCTGCTAGGAAATGGTAGAGAAATGGAAAGGGTCTTAATTCGAGGTGAGGGGGTACTTACCTGGCCAGATGGGTCGACTGGCAATGTAGAGTGGGAATCGTCTTTCCTTGTTAAAGGAAGAGGCTCAGTGGAGGAATTGGTCACAGAGTGCGATGATGTTGTGGACATTTTTGATGGCTTAGCTAATAATGGTTCCAACTGCTTTCCGCTTCTAAGAGACATAACACTAGCATTCTCCTTTGGATTAATTTCTGGTTGAGAAGGTAACTTTCCTGAAGTTCTAGCCTATATCCTACTCATAGATGTGGCTAGTTGGCCAATTTGATTCTCTAAATGTTGGAGTTGTGTCTGGGTAGTCTGTTGGAATTGCATAGAGTTAGTAGCGAGAGCTTTTACAAGATCTTCCAAAGACGTACCTTGATTTTGAGGAGGTGGAGGTGACCGAACTTGGTAAGGCTATTGCACCCGCTGTTGGGGGTAGCTGGTGGTCGAGATGGGGCCACATTAGGAATGCCTTGTTGTTGGTTCCCATACCTAAAATTAGGGTGATCCTTCCACCCTTCATTGTAAAAATTAGAATAGAGGTCATACCTTTGTCTTGGTTGGCCTAAGAACCCCTCAATTGCGTTGGCCTACTCATGTGAACCCTCTTGGAGAGTAGGGCACATATCAGTTGCATGCCCAACCATGGAACATACGCCACACGGTCTCACCTATTGCCCTAGGGTTAATTGTTGCACCAAAGATGTCAGATTTGAAACTTGTTGTTCTAGGGAAGTAGTACTTACCTCATTGACTCGCTTAGGTGGTGACAGTAGATCGTTCCTGGTGTTGAACTGTTGGGAATTAGTAGCCATGTTAGCAATGAGATTTCGGGTTGCTTCTAGTGTCTTATCCACGAGTGCTCCTCCACTAGCGGCGTCAATCATACTCCTATCCATATGGAGTAGACCCTCATAAAAGAATTGAATAAGGAGCTGATCACTTATTTGATGGTGGGGGCAACTAGCACATAGCTTTTTGAATCGTTGCCAATAGTCGTAGAGCGACTCTCCATTATACTGTCGAATTCCACAAAAAAATTTTCGAATGCTGCCAGCTTTTGATGCTGGGAAACATTTCTCCAAAAATAGCTAACGCATCTCATTCCATGTAGTGACAGTACCGGAGGGAAAATAGTACAATCATTCCTTGGCTAAATCCGCCAAAGAGAATGGGAAGGTCATTATCTTAACTTGCTTTTCAGAAACCCCAACTGGTTTCATTATGGAGCATACCACATGGAACTCCTTCAAGTGCTTATTTGGGTCCTCTCCTGCAAGACCATGAAAAGTAGGAAGAAGATGAATCATCCCAAACTTGAGTTCAAAGTTTACTTGAGGGTTTGGATTCTCAATGCATAAGGGTTGCTAGTCCAAGTTAGGAGCTGCCAACTCTTTAAGTGTTCGGTTGTTATTCTGAGCCATTCATTTGGGTTCTGGGCTGCCTGGCTCTGTCTTCGGGAGTGGAATGTGGATGGCAAAATCGAGTTCTGAATATGATGAGGTTGCTCTAAGTTGTTCGAGTTTCAATCAAATGCCCTCTATGCTCATGAAAATCTAAATATAGAACAAAAAATAACTCATTAAAATAAAATAAATTAATAAAATAAAATGAGAAAAGAAATAAAAATAAAAATAAGAAAATAAAACGAGTGATAATAAACAAACTAGACACTAATCCCCGGCAACGGCGCTAAAAATTTGGTAGTATCGTTAGGGGTGCACCAAATTTAAAACCTTACTACTAGTATAAATAATTAGTACAAAGCAAGTAAGGATCGATCTATTATATTTATTATCAACTCTAAAGCAAGACTAAAAATAAAATAATAATAGGAATAGTAATATAAATTAATCTAAACAAAGAAAATGTCAATTATAAATAAAAAAGGGGGTTTTATGAATTTTTAACTAAATAGCAAGAAATAAAGAAATAAAAACTACTAACAAGAAATAAAAACTCTAATTAAAGGATAAATAACTAACAATGAGAAAAACTTTGGTTAAAGGATCATTCCCCACCACCAAACATGCACATAATATATCAATTTTACCATCAATTTATATTGAAACTATCAACCGTAGATAACAACAAGTTCTGTTAGTCTCAATCTTTCCTTAGTCTGTCGTTAGGCAAAACAAGCTCTTCACCTAATCTCTAACCATTAAATAATTTAAAATAATCTCTTTAAATTTAAGATAATGGAAGCATTAAACAGAGAAAAATATTAGGTTGATCTAGGCAATAAACACATAAGCTCGGATTATTTAAGATAGGTTATGTTCTCCAATCGAAATCATTGATTCCAACCTGCTACTAATGATTAAAATATCAAAATAATTACGGATCAAGAATTTTAATCTAACAATAGAATTTATTCAAGTCCTATCTAATTGGCCACTCAAACAAGACGAGAATAAAATCATAAACATTAATTATGGAAGAACATAAACAATCTCAATTAAATAAATTGAATAATAGAATTTAAATTTAATTACATAACATGTTTAGGGTTTTGAATTCACCCTCAACCAAATAGAAAATCTAACCTAACA
Source organism: Citrus australasica (assembly GCA_029618585.1). Classification (NCBI taxonomy): domain Eukaryota; kingdom Viridiplantae; phylum Streptophyta; class Magnoliopsida; order Sapindales; family Rutaceae; genus Citrus; species Citrus australasica. Next base: position 9,438,857 of record JARCIV010000006.1, read on the forward strand.
CAATTAAATTAGGAATAAGAGAATTGATAAAACCAATTATAGAGATTAATTCAAGCGGCTGCCATTTTCTTCAATTCCCTTCAGCTGCTGATTTTTTTTACTTGTCCTTTGCGGCTGCAAATTGTTCAGTTTCTTTTGCTGCTGAATCCCCTCCTCAATTCTGCCGCAAGTCTAGCTTTTATTGTGTGCCCTAAATCCTCACATGGAAAGGATTAAAAACAAAAGCCAAGCCGCCACTTTTCTTTGGCAATTCACGTGCAAGGCCATTTCCCCTTTTTTTCACTTTGCTTTCCAAAATTCAATGCCATGCACGTGACTTGTTCAATTAATAAGCCAATAACAATTTGGCCAAAGCCCATCACAAGAATGCATTTGCCTTATTAAATAAATTATTTCCAATGCTAATTATTCTCATCTTCACGTGAACTTCAATTAGACCTTGGCTGCTTTGATTTTCTTCCATTTTAACTCCCATTACTTTCTTTAAATTTTCAATTAATTTCTTCTTTAAGCTCTCCTTACTTGAATATTCTGATTTAATTCCTCTTTATTCCTAAAATACACCTAAACTAACAAAATAAAAAAAACTAAGATAAAAATTAACACAATAAAAATATCATTTACTAAATTAAAAATTAACTAAAATAATTAGAATATTTAAGACCAAAACAAGAAAAAGATGGAGAAATTAATAGCAAAATATATGAAAAATATGCACTTATCAGTTCTCATATATCGTTACGCACTAAACTTGTATAGAAGTTATAACCCAATTTTATCTCATAGAATAGACGAGTTAGTTAAGGAAAAACACATTAAAATTCTAAGGTTTGTTCATATCTTACTCATACATCTCCTTGAATTTAAGAATATTTACACAAATTCTTTTTCGACAATTTTGCCCTAAAGTACCCAAAAATTGACTTTAAATTTTATGTAATAAATACAAATATGATAATAAACATAACATATGAAAGAAAAATACATTTTTACAAATTGTTCTTAATAAGAAACAAATTTAATTTAATATCATTAATTTGTCAGACAAATTTTAACATTTATTTGGCATGTTAATAATCTGAAAATTAATTCTATCTAATATTCAATTTAACTATCAAAATTAATTAGCTAGCTTAAGAAGAATTTCTATACTAAGAAAATATGCTTGAGCCAACCTCAGCTCTTGAGCTAGCTTCGAGTATCAATTAGGCTTGTTAACTTATATATGGTATCAAAGTCAGGCTCATCTTGTGTAAGCTTATAGTACCTTTTCTCATAGTGATTGGTGACAGTTCTCACATTGCTAGAGACTAAAGAGAGGATTAGGCTGAAATTATAGTCCTAGAGTTTCCTTAAGTAAACACATTTTGGGTCACAAAGCCCAATTATAAGCCCATGATATGCCTTTTGCCCAAAGTTGATATGGTGCCAATATTCTCACAAAACTTTGGACAAAACAGCGTGTAGTATAAAAGCAATTGTTTGCTGCATGGAACACCCCACACATGCATGAGATGGCAACAACAAAACTCGCGTCTCTCTCTCCTATATCCTTTTTCCCTCATGGCATAGCAACAGTTTGGTGTCTCTCTTCAGCCTCCTTTCCCCCTCACGAGGCAACTCGAGTCTCTCTTCTATCTCCACACCGTTGATAGTCTCATCTCCGTTCTCCCTCACCATACAACAATAGTGAGATCCCTCTCTCACCTATCTCAATTCATTGCCCTAATTGAAATCATTTAACTTGTTAGGGTCAGTCACTTCAATTTATTGCCCTAATTGAAATCTTTAACTTGCTAAGGACATTGTGTTGAATCACCTATCGATGGTGGTGGTCTTATGCCTTAGTGTTATAAATTGGAATCAAATTATGCAACCCCTGGTGCTCTTTGGGAATCATGTTTATTTCAAGCTTTCATGTTGAGATTTAATTGTTTGATTGAGATAATATAGTTTGATCTAGTTTTAAAGCATTTTGCCTGTCAAAAATGTTAACTCATAATTTTTTTTACTAGTAAAATAGCCTAAGAATCATGCAAAAAACTTGATTCTTTGAATCGGTGTTCATGATATTTTGGATTGCAAAGCTTTGGGAGTACTTTCATGATATTTTGAAAGTAATTGCTGACTTCAACTATATGTAACTATCTATTCAATTTAGATGAGCTAATTTAAGAGTAATTGTCTGAAAGGATGTTTAAGAGTACATAAATTGAATTTTGCACAAAGAAATTTTAATGGGCTATTGTTGTCAATTTGGCCTTGAATTTTTGACAAAGAAATATTATTTATCTTTAACCAGCTTTGGAAGAAGGCATAGTACAATCAAAATTCTATACATATTGGCAAAATATTTTATCTAAAAAGAAATAATAGATGTAATTAGCTGCCAGATGCACCAAAGCTTGGAGTAGCTCTAATTTTTTTTAAGAAAATTGATGGTTCATAATAAAATAATAGTTTATGAGCTGATGCATAATTTGTATTCAATCATTGATATTTTTCAAACTTGAAGCTCTAGTTACCCAAAGGTATGTCAAATTACCTATAGATGGTGGTGGTCCTGTGCTTGAAACTTAAGCTACTGTGGTAAAATGTATCTTTTCATCATAGAAGCTTGAGTTGTTGTGGCCTCTTTATTTATTTATTTATTTTTTTCCTTCAGTTGCTTGAAACGTATGATGAAAACAAGATTCTAGTAGAAGCCAAAAGGCTACAGTTGAGAAGCTTAAGGAACTACTTGGATATTTTTTGTCATAATGTCTACTAGCATGAGTGAAATTCCAAATTCACAAATGAAAACTTGTGAAAAATGCTACAACAATAAGATCTTATGAACATCATGTACAAAAGAGAATCTGGATCGTAATTATTAGAAATGCAAAGGATATAGGGCTTTTGAATGGGATGACAATCGGAAGAGCAGCGAATCTAATGAGTTTCTAGGGATGGAAGATCGAAATATGGGTGCGAATAAAATTGACATCTTATTAGGAGAAGTCCACAAGTTTGAGCATCAAATGAAATGATTGTCTTTTAAATTTCAATTGCTCGAAAGAGAACTTCAACAAAGATGACAATGTGATGATCAAAGACAATTAATGGAGGATGACTATGAAAAAAGCAACCAAGTGTTATTGTAAAATATGTCCCATAAATAATTATATAATTTTAATATGTGTTATATATAAGTTGTATATAAAACTATGTATTAGCCTCTCCTATTTGCAATCATGTATTAACTTCTCTTAGTTGCAATTATACTATCAAGTGGATTTAACATATTAGTTTTTCTTATTTGCGATCCTCAGTAAGTTACTTCTAAAGTTAATTAAGAATGCAGCGAAGTTAAATATGAGTTGCCAAAAAAAGATTAAGAAAAAGCACACAGCTTTATAAGCAAATTAATTTCATTCAAAACACTAAGTGATACAATCTTTAAAAAAAGAAAGAAAAATAAGCATAATTGCATTATATCAAACATCTAATTCTTCATTCTTAAAACACTAATACAATGCTATTTTGTAACTCTTCATTCTTAAAACACAAACACAATGCTATTTGTGAAGTCACTTCGAAACTTCGTACTAACTCCATATTCATTAGCTTGCAAAAAAGAGTAGCTATTGAAAATGTCCATGCTGCTGGGGTTATAATTGCTATTATAAAAAATTAAACATCTTGTTATAATAAGAAATACAGTACATAAGATGAAGAAATATACGCGCACGCAGGCACGTGTGTGTTTGTGTGTGTGTAGTGCGGAAAGCTTATATTACAATAGTCCACAATTCCATGTTGGTAAAAATTTGTACTAACACTACTTCCTTTAAGGTTTAAAACGTCTACATAAATTCAACAATCTATTAAAAATTCTCTGTGGACTACGTAATGAAAATTAAGTTTATCGATACAAATTTCATAAAACTTACCATAGCAACATTGTTTTTTGTGTTGAGATTACAGTAGCCACTTGAGAAGATAATAGATAGTTTAGTTGTCCATCCTATAGAGTCACCGAAAAATCATTTATGTAATAAAATTAATGTTAAAACTAACCTCTACATCAAAATATGTCGAATTGAGGGATGGCAATTTGACCCGACCTTAATTTTGGCCCGACCGACCTGACCCTAATTTTTAGGGCTTTAACTTGAATATTTAGATTTCAAGTCTGGTTCTGTCTAAAATTTTTAGGCCCTATTAAATTTTAGGTCAGGGTCGGGCTCAAGCATACCCGAACCTATATATATATATATATAATGACACATTATACATCAGTATGCCATGAACACATATACATATCACAAAACAATTAACCAACCTCATTTCAAAAACTCTAAGTCAGCTCACTGTCAATGTCAACTGTACAGTGTGAAATTGTCGTGCCACTGCTCAGCTGTGCTCTCTCTTGCACCATCTTGTACTGTCTCACCTGTTTCAAGCATCCAATCAGCTGCGCGATGTGGACAAACCAACTAGTCGCGGCCACCACACCTTGTCTCGTCATCATGCCACATTAACGCTAACCGACGACCATAAACTTGAGTCAGTATTACCATTAACTCTAGTAATTTCATAAATTTTAAATATTTTTTTCATTTAAGCTTATAAATTAATTTAGAATTTCAGATAAATATATTCATGATAATTGATTATATGATAATTCGGATACATGAAAATTGATTTTGCATGAGGATTTTTATGTGGATGACGAGAATAGAAATGATGTCATTCAAGAGGTCGAAGGGGTTCAAGAGGCTAAAAGGGTTAAAGAAGCATCCCTTAATGATGATGGGATACAATAAAGTAGCAATAAAAAAAACGAGGGGTACAAGAACCTTCTTATGCTTGGAAGATTTCTCAAAGGTAACCATTAATGGTGATTGAAGGCGAAATGTAACCATTGCCGAGCTAAGTTATCAGTATCTAGTACTAATGGAAACTCGCATTTAGATAGACACTTGAAAAGACGTAAGGCAAAGGGTGTTCCTTCAGTTTCTAATAGCCTACAAAAGACTCTTATCGTGATGAGCAAAGATGGTAGAACAACTTGTGTTTAGACAAGCGAATTTGATCTAATTGTTGCTCGACAAAAAAATGCAATATTAATTGCAAAACATGAACTACCATTTAATTTTGTAGAGCATGATGCATTATTGGATTTGATGTCCTATACCAACCCTTTGGTGAAGAATTTGAGTAGGACTACTTTAAAGAGCAAGATCCTTAAATTGTGCAAATAGTGGCTGTTGACTGTACTGTGCACATAGTGGCTGTTGACTGTACTGTGCAAATAGTGGCTGTTGACTGTACTGTGCAAATAGTGTCTGATGACGTGGCGAAATCCTGAGCGTCCAAACTGTTTTTAATCCTATGGCCATGATTTACTCGATGTAACTATAAAAAGGGGGCCTCCCCCCCTAATTTGGCACCTCTGAATCCATTTTTGGGATTCATTTTCTGTAATTCTCTCTCTATCTTGTATTTTCTATGTATTTTAATAAATTTCCATTTTGCCCCTAGTTCAACTATGAGTGGCTAATTTTCTTTCAAGCTTGGGTTGAAAGTGAAGTCTCAACATGTGTCATGGGCTTGATTTGGTAAATTTATTTTCTCTTCCCCTCTAGTTTTTGTAGATGTTTTGACTTCTCGTCGACAAATAATACTAATCTTCTCTAGTACTGTCCTGGTTTCACCGGCTCCCTAGTATAAGGCTATTATTATTTGGCACGATAAGCCCTTAGCACCATATTTATTAGAGCGTGGTTCATGAGGTGTGGATTCCCCTCTCATGATTTAATTAGTATTAATATGGAATATTTAGCCCATGATGCATGTTGATACGGATCCAGATACCCAAGTACGTCATTTCAATAGATTTATCTTCAATTTGTTCTTGCCATTTAAATTCCAATTTTAGAATTTATTCTCGCCATTTCAATTCCAAGTTTAGGATAATCAAAATCATTTTCATCAATCCAACCACCCATTTACAAAATTAATTCTATATATAATTAAAATCAACCTCCTCGTAGGATCGACACTCGTCACCATTGATCTACACTACAACAGATTCGTGCGCTTGCGAGTTCAATAAAATTTGCACAACAAGTTTTTGGCGCCGTTGCCAGGGAGGTAAGTAATTTTAATTCTTAGAATTAATTTTTGTGAATATTTCCATTTTATTGTTTTCTTGTATTTTTTTATTTTAAAAAAAAGAAAAAAAAAGTGAATCTACATTTAGAGGTTAGTATTTCTTTTTCTCTTCTTTAAATTTTGTAATTTAATTTTCAAGTTATTTTTTTTTCTTCTTCTTTGTAATTTTATTAATTTATTTTTGGTTAATTTATTTCACGTATTTGTTTTTGTGTATTTTTATAGTAAGGTTGTAATAGCGCAATAAGGTTAGTATCGTAATTTCTCCTTCTTCTTTATTTTTATTTGTTTTATTTCTATCTTTATTTTTATTTTATTTCTTTGTTCCCATTTATTTTTGTGTTTCTTGCATGCATGGTCGTAGGTCATTATTACCTAATCTTGAACCTATAGACCTTGAATTAGAAAAAACACTTCGCATACACAAGCACATTAAAAATAAATTTGGAATGGATTTACAAGAACCACAGGAGAGGCCATTTAAGGATTACTTTAGTCCTTTAGCCAATTTGAGCACATCATGTATCAGGTACCCAAATGGAGCTGCTAGGAGCTTTGAACTGAAACCTAGTGTGCTAAATTGTCTCCCCACGTTCTATGGCTTAGAAAATGAGGACCCATATAATCATTTGAATGATTTTCATGCTATTTGTCAAACATTTAAATATGAAAATTTTTCAGATGATGATGTAAAACTTAGATTATTCCCATTTTCTTTGAAGGATAGAGCTCGTTCATGGCTTAATACATTACCTGCTAATAGTATTGCATCATGGGAACAAATGGTTATGAAATTTTTAAATAAATATTTCCCAGTGCATAAAACCAATGCTATTCGCAGGGAAATCTCGGAGTTTACCCAGAGAGATGACGAGCAGTTTTTCGAAACGTGGGAGCGATTCAATGGGCTACTCTTGAAGTGTCCACATCATGGGTATGAGAAATGGCATCAATGCCAATACTTTCTGGAGGGATTATTACCGAATGTGCAAGAATGGCTAATGGCAACAAGTGGAGGAGAGCTAATGTCCAAAAGTGCATCAGAGATTTGGGAATTCTTCCAGCGACAAGCAGATAATTCCCAGCAACGGAGTCGATCACTCAAGAGTACTAGAAGAATTAAGGGAGCGAATGAGGTTCACATTGGCGAGTCAAGTTCAGAAATCAAAGAAGTCAAGGAGATAATTGAAGGTCTTTCTCGACAAATAACATCGTTATCGACTGCTAAATCAACAGAGACACATGACCTTGACTCATATCTAGATCAAGCCAATGCCATAGGAGTAATGAGAAAACCATCGAATTACAACCCATACTCCAACACATATAATCCTGGATGGAGAGACCACCCCAATTTTTCATGGTCTCAAGGATTCCAACAAAATTGACCAGCAGCTCCAGCTCCACCAATGCAACCAATTGCTCAAAATCCTCAAGCCTCTCAGCCACCATTCAGACCATACCATCAGAATCAGAACCAGAACTACTCTCAATCCAGACCATGGGAGGATGCATTCCATAATTTCAGGAATGTTACTCACTCCACGATTGAGCAACAGAACCGCACCATTGATAGGCTACGAAATGAATTGAGAGCGGGCTTCAACTCACAAGCCCAATCAGTTTCAAGCCTCGAAAAGATGGTAGGACAGCTTGCTTCTTCAGTTCAGACCTTGGCAATGACTGTTGAGAAAGGTAAATTCCCAAGTCAACCAGTGCCTAACCCTAAAGGAGTGCATGAAGCAAGTACCAGTTCACCACAGCAGCATGGAGAGGTCAAAGCCATAATGACCTTGCGAAAAGAAAAAGAAGTCGACAATAAAGTGGAGATGCCAAAAGAAAATCAAATTGTACCTGTGAATGTCGAGGAATCATCACCGGAGGAGAAAGAAGAAACTAACCCACGAGAATATGTTCCCAAAGCTCCATTCCCTCAGAGGTTAGCTAAAGGAAAGAAGGGAAAATCCACAGGTGAGATTCTCGAAATCTTCAAACAGGTAAGTGTTAACATCCCTTTACTTGATGCTATAAAACAAGTTCCATCTTATGCCAAGTTTCTTAAAGACCTGTGTACTAAAAAGAGAAATATGCATGTTCAAAAGAAGGCATTTTTAACAGAAAACGTTAGTTCTATACTCCAACATAAAATTCCTTTAAAATGCAAAGACCCAGGCTCCCCCACTATCTCATGTAGCATAGGGAACCACACAATTGAGAATGCTTTGTTGGATTTAGGAGCTAGTGTAAATTTATTGCCTTACTCAGTTTTCGTGAAACTTGGACTGAGAGAATTACACCCAACTCCAGTGGTGTTACAGCTTGCAGATCGGTCCACGAAAATACCTCGTGGTATTGTGGAGGACGTGCTTATCCAGGTAGACAAGTTTTATTTTCCTGTTGATTTCATGTAATTGACACTCAACCCATACAGGATTCAAGGAAGCACATCCCCATTATTCTAGGCCGACCTTTCTTGGCAACTGCGGATGCTCACATTCAATGCAGAACTGGAAATATGCAGTTGTCCTTTGGCAACATGACTATGGAGTTGAACATCTTCAACATTGCCAAACAACCTCACAATGCAGATGATGGAATTGTTGATGTGGATTTAATAGAAGCATTAGTTGATGATACTTTTGTTTCAAACCTTAGTGATGATCCTTTACAAACATGTTTAACTCACTTTGGTTTGGATTTTGATATTGACAGATCGGTCGATGAGGTCAACGCCTTACTTGACTCAGCACCATCTATGGACATTAATAAATGGAAGCCAAGAGTTGAACAACTAGCACCATCAGAGAAGAAACTCATCCCATCATCAGAATCACCACCGAAACTCGAGCTCAAACCATTGCCCAACACTTTGGAATATGCATTCTTGGGGGAAGAAAGTACTTTACCGGTAATCATCTCATCATCCCTCAACGAAGAACAAAAAGGTAAGTTGTTGGATGTTTTAAAAGAGCACAAAGGAGCATTAGGATGGACCATAGCAGACATAAAAGGTATAAACCCAATAGACTGCATGCATTACATTCACCTTGATGAAAATGCTAAATCTACTAGGGAAATGCAACGTCGGTTAAATCCTAATATGAAAGAAGTTGTTAGAACAGAAGTTCTTAAGCTATTAGATGCAGGTATCATTTACCCCATTTATGATAGTTCATGGGTCAGTCATGTGCAAGTTGTCCCCAAAAAGTCAGGAGTCACTGTAGTTATGAATGCCGATAATGAATTGATACCAACTAGAGTAACTACAGGATGGCGTGTATGCATTGATTATAGAAAGTTGAATTCTGTCACACGTAAAGACCATTTTCCTTTACCATTTATCGATCAAATGTTTGATAGATTAGCAGGCCATGAATTTTATTGCTTTCTAGATGGCTACTCAGGATATAATCAGATTCTCATTGCACCAAAAGATCAAGAGAAAACCACTTTCACTTGTCCTTTTGGCACTTTTGCATATAGGAGGATTCCATTTGGATTATGTAATGCACCTGCTACATTTCAACGATGCATGTTGAGCATTTTTTCTGATATGGTTGAACGATTCCTTGAAGTCTTTATGGATGACTTTTCAGTCTTTGGTGATTCATTTGATCAATGTTTACGTCATCTAACATTAGTTCTGCAGAGATGTATCGAGAAGAACTTGGTCTTAAATTGGGAGAAGTGCCATTTTATGGTAAAACAAGGTATTGTTCTCGGTCACATCATTTCGAGCAAAGGTATTGAGGTTGACAAAGCCAAGGTGGATCTTCCTCCACCCAAAACAGTCAGAGAAGTACGATACTATTCACATGTACGGGTACTGTTGGCGTTACTGTGCAAATAGTGGTTGTTGACTGTACTGTGCACATAGTGGCTGTTGACTGTACTGTGCAAATAGTGGCTGTTGACTGTACTGTGCAAATAGTGGCTGATGACGTGGCGAAATCCTGAGCGTCCAAACTGTTTTTAATCCTATGGCCATGATTTACTCGATGTAACTATAAAAAAGGGGCCTCCCCCCCTAATTTGGCACCTCTGAATCCATTTTTGGGATTCATTTTCTATAATTCTCTCTCTATCTTGTATTTTCTACGTATTTTAATAAATTTCCATTTTGCCCCTAGTTCAACTATGAGTGGCTAATTTTCTTTCAAGCTTGGGTTGAAAGTGAAGTCTCAACATGTGTCATGGGCTTGATTTGGTAAATTTATTTTCTCTTCCCCTCTAGTTTTTGTGGATGTTTTGACTTCTCGTCGACAAATAATACTAATCTTATCTAGTACTGTCCTGGTTTCACCGGCTCCCTAGTATAAGGTTATTATTATTTGGCACGATAAGCCCTTAGCACCATATTTATTAGAGCGTGGTTCATGAGGTGTGGATTCCCCTCTCATGATTTAATTGGTATTAATATGGAATATTTAGCCCATGATGCATGTTGATACGGATCCAGATACCCAAGTACGTCATTTCAATAGATTTATCTTCAATTTGTTCTTGCCATTTAAATTCCAATTTTAGAATTTATTCTCGCCATTTCAATTCCAAGTTTAGGATAATCAAAATCATTTTCATCAATCCAACCACCCATTTACAAAATTAATTCTATATATAATTAAAATCAACCTCCTCGTGGGATCGACACTCGTCACCATTGATCTACACTACAACAGATTCGTGCGCTTGCGAGTTCAATAAAATTTGCACAACAGTAGGATGGTAATTACTATAGACATGTGGACTACGAGTAATCAAAAAAAGGGATACATGGTTATTACAGGACATTCTGTGGACAAGTCTTAGCGGTTACAAAGTCGAATTTTAAGGTACTTTTTCTTATTAATTGATATTATTTATATTTATTTTTAATTCCATTTAATTAATTCCAAAATTTATTTTTTGGTAATGAATAGGTTTATATATTTGCCGGCTCTACATATCGCTGAATTTCTTTCTCAAGCATATTTTAAATGTATGTTGGATTGGAATGCGGATAGAAGGATATCAGTTATTACTTTAGATAATTGTTTCACCAGTGATGTTATGGTTGATATGTTGATAGGATTGATTGCAGTTGATTCTATGTTAATGGGTGGGGATTATTTTCATATGAGGTGTGTAGCTCATATTTTAAACCTAATTGTGAAAGAGGGGATGAAAGTAAGATTAAGGAGTGGATTAAAAATATTAGGGATAGTGTGCCTTACTGGATAGGAACACCAAAGAGAGTAGAAACTTTTGACATGGCTACACGTCAATTACATGTCAAGTGTGAGAAAAAAGTTGGTCCTTGATTGTATAACTAGATGGAATTTTACGTATATTATTCTTGATGTTGCTATGAAATATAAAAATATCTTTTCTAGATTGCAATAGCACGACAAGCACTATATACTTTTTTGCCAATGGATGAGCAATGGGAGATGGCTGAAAAGATGTTGGAATATTTGCTACCGTTTTATATGATGACAGAGTTATTTTTCAGGTACACAATATCCCACATCTAATCTTTTTTTCCAATGATATGTGAAATGAGGATTTATATGGATCAATGGGAATTTCTGGTGCACAATATGTTGGAATATTTGCTACCGTTTTATACAATAACAGAGTTATTTTTCAGGTACACAATATCCCACATCTAATCTTTTTTTCCAATGATATGTGAAATGAAGATTTATCTGGATCAATGGGAATTTCTTATATGTCTGTGGTTTGAGAAATGGCTGGTCAAATGATTATGAAATTTGATATATATTAGGCTCAAATACATGGGATTTTGGTGATGATGCTGCAAATAAGATTCAAAGGGTACGCAATGTAAGTAACGATTTGGTTAAATTTTATGAAGGTAAGAATGGCAATGTAAGTGATGTGATTGTTGGTGAGTCTTTTTCAGCCAAATTTTTTTTATATAGGCATTTGCAAGGCAAAATAGTGAAATCATGTATCAAAGTCCGACCTTGACAGGTACTTAGAAGAGCCTTTAGCCAAATCTACTTTAGAACTTCATATTTTGAATTGGTGGAAGGTGAACCAAGAGAAATATCCTATTTTGGTTCAAATGGTCAAGGATATCTTACTCGTTTGTTGCCTCTGAATATGCATTTAGCATTGGAGGTAGAGTTTTGCCTCCGCATCGAAGCAGACTTCATCCTACAACATTGGAAGTGCCTATGTGCACTTAACATTTGATATGGGCAAGCTCCAAATGTATGAATACAAATAATGTACAAAATATTTAAATAATTGGTTTAGTAATAATTTCATAAACTTAAAATATTTTCTCACTTTTTTTTAAAGGTAGAATTCTCAAAAGTGAAATTTTTACTAGAGAGGAATTTATGAATGAAGATGAACGTGGCATACAAGTATTGGAGTACTTTTTTTTCTTTATGTTTGGTATGGTCCTTGTGGAATTAGATTATATATTTTTATTATTTGTATAAGACATGAGTTTTTTTTTATGTTGGGTTATAGAATTGAATTTTGTGTTTTTATTTGTATAAGACATGATTTTTTTTAACGTTGGATTATGGAATTGAATTGTGTGTAGTTGAAATAGTTGTGGAATTCAATTATGTGTTTTCATGTTGGATTGTGGAATTGAATTATAAAAAAAATTTTCCTGCTAATTTGGTTGTTGTTTTGGGAATTATTTTGTAATTAATTGTATGGTATATTTTGCCTATGTATTGTAAATTATTTTGACTTTAAGTTAGAAAAGTAATATGAATGAAATTGGGATTACATGATTATGACAAAATAGTGCAGCCAAAATTTGCATAATCATAAAAAACAAAAATGATCAGGTCGGGCCGACCCTATCCGACGCAAAAATTATAGGGCTTTTCTTAAGGTCAGACTTTTTATTTTATTAATCGGATAGAGCTCGAGCTTGGAGATGTGGGAGCAAATAGCATACTTATTTGTAAGATAGGTGGTATCAAATATAAAACTACTAGAATTATGGTCATCTACGACAAAAAAATTTGTTGTAGAAAATATCAAATTCATCACAAAAAATAATTTGCGACCAAAACATTATGGTCGCAAGTTGGTCACATTAGGTCTTTCGAGGAAAAGTATTCGCTACACTTTATAAGTGGGTCACGGAAAATAACTTTTAACGATAAAAAAATGGTCGCAAAATATAATTTCACTTTGTCTCCATTACCTTTTGCAACCAATTATTTCATCGTAGATTTACAATATTTGTGACCATACTTAAACTAGTCACAAAAACTTTAAATATAATATTATGTTTTAATTATAATTTTATAAAATTTTAATTTGTTTAATTTTTCTTTAATAATTAAAACAATTATAACCAACATCATGAAAGTACAAGAATTAAATTAAAATTTTATTATTGATAAAAAATACACAAAATTTTAGCAAATGAAATTATATTATTTAGAAGAAATTACATAATTGTAACATCTGGAACAATTACTTAATGATCTTCAAATAACATTGTAATATTTGGAACAATTATATTTATTCATAAATTTATTGATTTTCTTCACCTCTTTGTGTATGATCTTCAATATTTAATTTCTACCAAAAAAATACAAAGCACAAGGGTTAGTTAACTTCTACACATGATAATTAAATAAAATTATGTAACAAAAAATTTAAATAGTTTGTAAGGAAAATAAGCTAGGAAGATAGAGTGAGAACAAGAGAATGATAATTATAAGAGTGAGAGAACTTATAGATAAAAATGAAATAGAGAAGAATAATACAAATATATATAACATGCTTGTCTTTTGCGACCACGTTTAAATTTGGTCGCAAAAATTTGTTCAAATTGAGTTTAATTATGTAAGGCGGTTCAATTTCTGACAAAATATTTTATTTTTAATGACCAAATAATGTTTTGTCGCTACAATAGTTCATTTATAAATATCTTTTATAATTTGCTTGACGGTAGAATTCCTACCAAAATATTTTGTTTGTTTACGAAAATTTGAAAGGGGTCGCAACAAGTAGATATTTGGTTTTGTCCCCAAAAAAAGTTACATATTAATTTTATCACTTTCTTTTTTGTGACGAAATCTTGAAGTGGTCATTGAAAGTATAGAATCTGCAATGAAAATGTTTTTGGTTTCAAATAAATTACAACTAAATTTGTTTGATAAATGCAAAAAGTGAGCTTATGTGATGAATTTAATTTTTGTGATGAAAAAACACGACATTTAGCGACAAGATCACCTATGGTCCTAGAAAGTGACATTCTACGACAAAAATTATGTCGTCACAAAAAGTATCGTCGCAAAAGAAGAGCTTCCCTACCTCTTGGCTCAACCTAAAATACATTTTTTATCGACTCTTATCATCCACTTTCATACTAAAGAAAAACCTATTGTCTTCTGATTTTATTTTTATAAAATAGGTTTAAAGATGAGTGGCATCTCCATCTCCAAGCCGTAGTCATCTTTCTTTCTGGACATAATTTCTACAATCTTTTTCTATGACTGCCTCATTTTCACCGCCACCAGCCTTAATAACGACTTATTGATAATTTTGGGATAATCTAATTCCTGCTATAGCATTTACATCAAGTTTTTTTTTTGTTTCTGAACTGAGGCTACGATTGCACGGGAAAACTTAGACTTGGTTGGAGTCAACAATGTAAGATTGTGTTCAAGATTTAAAACTCGAATCCTCTACTTTCCATCTTCTTCTAAACCTCCTCACAATTTAGCATTGGAGCATACTTTTCCTTTAGGTTGGGGCTTGAGAAGATTAGTAGATTTGCTTCTTATTGCACCGCTTCTCCCACAAGCATAACTCACATGTCTTATTTTCCCATCATTACCCTCATTACTACTTCTCCGCAAAACTAGAAACTCTTTTTTTTTTACCATAATCTCTGTAATAACTAAACATTTTAGTCTCACTATCAAATGGCATCCCTATCATTGGCTTTTCATCCTCTAAAATTTCCTCCTCAATTTTCTCCAACTCTTCAAATTCAATGTCTTTTCTCCATATTCTTTATTCCTACAAAATGAATATATTTCATATTGACTGATTGGAAACAACATAAATTATGAAAAAAAATGTGCTATAAAGGAGGGAGACGTGTAAATTATAGCATTAGCTCAATGTTAGGGGCTGTAATTTTTTTTTTAATTCTATTCAAATAATGGGCAATATAGTTTATTAAAAAAAGTAGAATAATTTGAGGGAGCAAACTACAGTATCCATATGCTTCATCAAGCAATCAAATCACAACATGAAACCTTGAAATAAACATGATTCCCAAAGGGCATCCGGGGTTGTATAATTTGATTCCAATTTACAATACTCAAGCACAAGACCACCATCCATCTGTAGTTCAACAAATTGTCCTAAACAATTTAAAGATTTAAATTAGGGCAATTGAGACAAGAGAGAAATCTCACTATTGCTGCATGGTAAGGGAGAACGGAACTAAGACTATTAATAGTGTGAAGACGAGAGAGAGAGAGACCCCAACTAGCTCGTGAGGGAGAAAGGAGGCTTGCTACACGTGAGTTTTGTTGCTTCCTTCTCAAAGCGTGTGTGTTTTATATCTTCCATGAGCTTCAGATGATGAATTGATGAAGGAAATAAAAATTTAGGATTTATAATAAATGGTTGTGTAAAGTATTTTTGTTTTTAAGTAAAGTGAATATCCTTTTGAGTAATTTCATGAAAGGGTATTTTTGTAATAAAATATATTTGGAAATAAAGAGTATTCAAAGTGTTTTTTAGAGTATAAATAACCCCACCCTTATTGGTTATTATTGGCATATGATTTCATGTTATCAATCAAAGTATGACAAAATAATGATATTCATTTTGATTTCAACCGAGAAAATGTTTCGAGGAAGTTATGAAGTAGATGTGGAACATGAGCATATATATATATATATATATATATATATATATATATATATATATATAGGGAGGAGGACGTGACCTTTGGACGTGGTTTGGAGATTTTGACTTTAGATCGTGGTTTTTTGGGTGAAGATGGTTGGGGAGTTGGTTGAAGGTGAGAGAAACCAAAGAACTGATTATAAACAGGTTGTTGAGAGCGGGATGGTATGTAAAAAGGTGCAAAGGTGTCAAAGATTGGAGGAGATACTGGTGTAGGTTGTGGTAGAGTAAAAAGAGAAGGTCGAGTCTTTTCAGCATCAATCTTGGATAATTCAGCTTTGAGTTTTCTGATCTCTGCTTCTTTTTTATTAAACTCTGGACCCCAGATATGATTGTTAATCATTCATCTGAGATCGGTGTCTAGTTCAGAAATCTGATCTTGGAGATGGATATACATCTGATCTAAACGGCTGCTGATGGAATCAACTTTAGTTTCAGTCTGGGAGACTTGAGTGGCAACACGGTCAATTTTCTTACCGAGTTGTTGAAGAGAATGATTTTGAGCATTGGCATTTTTGGTTTGCCAATTCAAAACAGCTTCATATTGTCTGGGTTCCTCAGGTTGCCCAGAGGCTGTAATCGGAGATTGAACAAAAGGTTTTGAGGTAACACGGGTTTGTGGGTCTGTAGGGGAGGAAAGGATTCCTCATAGGAATGACTTGAAAACATAAGGCATGACCTGATTGCGTGAACATGAGGAGATTGTAGCTTCCAAACTCCCTGATAAAGATTTGCTCATAGGTTTTGACATTCTTCATCTGGTTAAAAACTTATTCCCCACTAGTTCTGGAGTTCGCTACAAACAGATGTTCATGCCTTATACAGATACCCTACGTCTGTATACACTTTCTGACACATCATCTCCATATAGTCAAATCTCACAAAAGTTCTTAGAATTCTGTCCAGAAAACCATTCCACAAAACCTCATTCTAGACTTCCTCACCCGTCCAGCTATAAATAAACCCACACTCATCTCCTCGATTCACACCATTCCAGTTATAGCCATGAATCGCCAACTTCCCTTCAAAGCTCTTAACCAGAAAAATTTCCCCATGAACATCTCTTTCCAATTTGCTTACCAATTGCAAGATTTTGCAAAAAAGTTTCTCTATCGGTTTTTCTTTAATGTTCAGTCCAAAAAACCTGACCGGTTTCCTAATCTTTGCAAGGAGCACCTGTTTCTTACAGGCCTCACTCTGTCCTCTCTATCAATCTCCGAAGATGAGCTTTGGTATATGTGGTGTCTCACCACCTTGTATGCTACAAAGCTGGTTTTTCCCATCAAACCAGTCTTGACTCACCTTACCACTCCAGAGTTCTCTCCAGACCTTCTATGGACTCTTTTTTAATGGTATTCTCCCCTCACTTGGTGGCGCCATCAACTTCAACATTTGTCTACCTTTCACGGATTAGACAAAATGCCAGAACAGGAAGCTAACATATGGACTGCAGCTTTCATCGTCCACAGGCCTTATTTTCAACATCCAGAAACAAGAGATTACTGGACACAGGACATGGCATATGAATGGAAAACTTACTCTCATCCTTATATTTTCATCCATGATACAACAGTCACTTCCGCCCTCAAAGCCTCTCTCATGGAACTCAACAATGTTCCTCCACCTGCCAAAAATATTCACCACACCTCCATTGGACCATCACACACCCTTGAACTAATCCCAAAAACCCAAGGTTGTACTCCAGGTTCAAGTTCAAGTCCTCAAGGTATCCTTGTTATGGAACAACGTCTTGACTGTACAAATGTCTTATTCCAAGATGCCCAGGACCTATGGGAAGACTTCCAGTCCCTCCTCCCTACTGATACTCCCCATTATTCTTCACAACACATGTCTGAAGCTGATGAAGAAAAGTACCAACGCGCTGAGACGTATCTCGACAAGAGACAAAGGCGTCGGCACAAGCGACAATATGAGAAAGAAACAGGAGACGTGTCACCATCGCGTTATCCATCCACGCCATAATGACACTTTGTCGCTCTCACACAACTTTTGATGCAACTCATGTAACTCCCGTTTGTCTTTTGTTAAAGTCCTTGTCGGTATGCTTTAGTTTTGTTAAAGTCCTTGTACGTGTGTTAAAGTCTTTGTAAGCGTGCTTTACTTTTGTTAAAGTCCTTGTAAGTGTGTTTTGTCTTTGTAAAAGTCATGATTTGCTTACTTTGCTTTCCAAAAAGGTGTGCTATGTGTCATGATCATTCGAGAGGTCTTGTTCTCAATGATCCTCTATATAAAGCACCTTTGGTCTCAGTTGTAAGGGGCCAATTTCGAAAAATAAAAAAGCTTACGTTTCACAATTATGTTTCCCTAAACCTCTTTCTCTCTTCTAGGATTCAAAGAAATTATTGGAGTTACAAATGATACGCTCACCTCCATTTCTAAACTGAGTATGCTCTGCGCTTGCCTCACGCTTGAGGATCCTGTGCAACAGAAAGGTCCTGTTTTATCCTCCAAAACTGATTTTTATCCAACAAAATTATTTTCTCACAACGGTCACCCCTTTTTAAAGGCCACGAGTGCCGTGTTTTCGGGTGGTATCGTGAAAAACTCTTTTAACTAAATGAATTTCGGATTTAGTATTTGGTGGATAAGTGTATATCGGCTGGAAACCAATGGATGCGGACTATTAACCTGTTATAAGTCAGGTTTGGGTCCAAAGGACGATCTTGCATCGTCATTCCTAGGTAGAACAACGCCACGTACAACAACCCACTGGTATCATGAATTGGAAGTCCTGCGAAGAAAGAAAATGAAGAAGAAAAAATCTTCTTATCC
Source organism: Citrus australasica (assembly GCA_029618585.1). Lineage (NCBI taxonomy): Eukaryota > Viridiplantae > Streptophyta > Magnoliopsida > Sapindales > Rutaceae > Citrus > Citrus australasica. The sequence goes on from JARCIV010000006.1 coordinate 9,457,727, forward strand.
TCCACCATCTTGCAAATCCTTTCTTCCACAATCTCCACTAGATCCAAAACCTCATGTTCACTCAATCAGGTCATGCCTTATGTTTTCAAGTCATTCCTATGAGGAATCCTTTCCTCCCCTTGAAAACCAGACAGACCCACAAACCCGTGTTGCCTCAAAACCTTTTGTTCAATCTCCGATTACAGCCTCTGGGCAACCTGAGGAACCCAGACAATATGAAGCTGTTAAATGGTCACTTTATATGGGATGTTACTGAAGTCCATATGTGCAATCCGGATTGTCCTTGTTTGGATGATACAAATGTTGATGAAGAATTGGCTGGACGGGTGAGGAAGTCTAGAATGAGGTTTTGGTGGCCTTTTATGTGTTGAACAGTGAAATCATATTTAGCAAACCAGGTTTTGAGGCACTTCTTTTAATCCTTACACTCTATCTTGAGATGAGGTTTCCGACAAGCGTCAGAGAAGGGTTTTTTGTCTTCCATGAGATCTTTGAAGAATTCTTTCTGTTCACAGATCTTATCAAGAGATAACATGGCCATTTGAAAAATCTTTCCTAGAGAGATATCAGCTATGCTCATATTTGTGGCTGTGAGTTTTCTCTGAATATCGGGTTGTAACTCAGGAGGAAGAGAGGCAATGAAGACATGTTTAAGAGATGGCTCATTGAACCCATTTAGCTTGTAGAAGAGAATACTCATTCTTTTGTAATAAGCATCCAAAAGATGTCTTTTAAGAGAGCAACATTTCATATGATGAAAGGGAAGTTGGCGATTCATGGCTATAACTGGAATGGTGTGAATCGAGGAGATGAGTGTGGGTTTATTTATAGCTGGACGGGTGAGGAAGTCTAGGAGACTTGAGTGGCAACACGGTCAATTTTCTTACCGAGTTGTTGAAGAGAATGATTTTGAGCATTGGCATTTTTGGTTTCATCTGTTGGTATTCTTTTCTGTCAGCTTCAGTGGAAGCAGTTTTTTCACCGATGAATTGCTCATGGATGAGATTGAGGGCTGTACCAATTGGAGATTCCATAAATTGGAGCTGTCTGTATTCACCTAATTGGCAAACCAAAAATGCCAATGCTCAAAATCATTCTCTTCAACAACTCGGTAAGAAAATTGACCGTGTTGCCACTACAACCCACTGGTATCAGAGCCACACCCCATGCCGAGGTGGTATCATTAGTAATTTGAATAGTCTTCTACACTCTCTCTCCCCAAATCATGCTCGAGCATAGCTAATATCTCTCTAGGAAAGATTTTTCAAATGGTCATGTTATCTCTTGATAAGATCTGTGAACAGACATTAGTAATTTGAATAGTCTTATTTGATCTCCTAGAAGAGGATTCACTCACCATGGAAACAAACACGTCTTCAGCTTCTACATCATCTTCATCTCTTATTTCTCTTTCTTCTACACTCTCTCTCCCCAAATCATGCTCTAAACACATAACCTCCAAAATTGAGAATCTTGTTGAATATTCTTACATTCCAAAATCTGCTCAAGTCACTGAGTCCCAGTTTCCTCTCATGAGTCCTTACAAACTCTACAAACAGAAAACTTCTTTCACTAGAAGTATTCGCACTCTCATCTCTACTAAAAGACCACTCCCAAAAGAATATATTCAGTCTTCTAGACTGGATCAGTGTGCTTTGCAAGCCTCACAGAGTGAACAATATGTCACTATGGAGATACCTTCCGATCTCGTCGCCAACTGGAAACGAGAAGGATACACACACCTCTGACTTAGAACAGGTTAATAGTCTGTATCCATTGGTTTCCAGCCAATATACACTTATCCACCAAATACTAAATCCGAAATTCATTTAGTTAAAAGAGTTTTTCACGATACCACCCGAAAACACGGCACTCATGGCCTTTAAAAGGGGTGAACGTTGTGAGAAAACAATTTTGTTGGATAAAAATCGGTTTTGGAGGATAAAACAGGACCTTTCTGTTGCACAGGATCCTCAAGCGTGAGGCAAGCGCAGAGCATACTCAATTTAGAAATGGAGGTGAGCGTATCATTTGTAACTCCAATAATTTCTTTGAATCCTATAAGAGAGAAAGAGGTTTAGGGAAACATAATTGTGAAACGTAGGCTTTTTATTTTTCGAAATTGGCCCCTTACAATTGAGACCAAAGGTGCTTTATATAGAGGATCATTGAGAACAGGACCTCTCGAATGATCATGACACATAGCACACCTTTTTGGAAAGCAAAGTAAGCCAATCATGACTTTTACAAAGATAAAGCACACTTACAAGGACTTTAACAAAAGTAAAGCACGCTCACAAAGACTTTAACACACGTACAAGGACTTTAACAAAAGTAAAGCATACCGACAAGGACTTTAACAAAAGACAAACGGGAGTCACATGAGTTGCATCAAAAGTTGTGTGAGAGCGACAAAGTGTCATTATGGCGTGGATGGATAACGCAATGGTGACACGTCTCCTGTTTCTTTCTCATATTGTCGCTTGTGCCGACGCCTTTGTCTCTTGTCGAGATACGCCTCAGCTCGTTGGTACTTTTCTTCATCAGCTTCAGACATGTGTTGTGAAAAATAGTGGGGAGTATCAGTAGGGTGGAGGGACTGGAAGTCTTCCCATGGGTCCTGGGCATCTTGGAATAAGACATTTGTATAGTCAGGACGTTGTTCCATAACAAGGATACCTTGAGAACTTGAACTTGAACCTGGAGTACAACCTTGGGGTTTTGGGATTAGTTCAAGGGTGTGTGATGGTCCAATGGAGGTGTGGTGAATATTTATGGCAGGTGGAGGAACATTGTTGAGTTCCATGAGATAGGCTTTGAGGGCGGAAGTGATTGTTGTATCATGGATGAAAATATAAGGATGAGAGTAAGTTTTCCATTCATATGCCATGTCCTGTGTCCAGTAATCCCTTGTTTCTGGATGTTGAAAATAAGGCCTGTGGACGATGAAAGCTGCAGTCCACATGTTAGCTTCCTGTTCTGGCATTTTGTCTAATCCGTGAAAGGTAGACAAATGTTGAAGTTTTTGGCGCCACCAAGTGAGGGGAGAATACCATTCAAAAAGAGTCCATAGAAGGTCTGGGGAGAACTCTGGAGTGGTAAGGTGAGTCAAGACTGGTTTGATGGGAAAAACCAGCTTTGTAGCATACAAGGTGGTGAGACACCACATATACCATAGCTCATCTTCGGAGATTGATAGAGAGGACAGAGTGAGGCCTGTAAGAAACAGGTGCTCCATGCAAAGATTAGGAAACCGGTCAGGTTTTTTGGACTGAACATTAAAGAAAAATCGATAGAGAAACTTTTTTGCAAAATCTTGGAATTGGTAAGCAGATTAGAAAGAGATGTTCATGGGGAAATTTTTCTGGTTAAGAGCTTTGAAGGGAAGTTGGCGATTCATGGCTATAACTGGAATGGTGTGAATCGAGGAGATGAGTGTGGGTTTATTTATAGCTGGACGGGTGAGGAAGTCTGGAATGAGGTTTTGGTGGCCTTTTATGTGTTGAACAGTGAAATCATATTTAGCAAACCTGGTTTTGAAACTGAGTAATTGCTTGTCAGGGAGCAATTTGTTCTTGAAGTCAAAGATTCGGGGAAAATAAGAATTATCCATGTTGATAAGGAATTTGTGGCTGATGAGATGGAATTCAAATTTTTTAATTCCATACTTGACTGCTAGAATTTCCTTGTAGATCACATGGTAGTTCTTTTCAGAGTCTTTGAACTGTCCGCTTGCATGTGCACAGAAATGACGCACGCCATTAATGTCTTCGAGAAGTATGGCACTCCAATAATCATCGCTGGCATCAGTCTGAAGGATGCGTTGTCCATTTGTGGGAATTCGAAGTGGAGGAGGTGATTGGGCTATCACCTTGAGCTGCTTGACAGCTTCTGTCTGAGCAGGGCCCCATGGAGGGCACTGTTTCTTGAGCATGCGAGACAGCTGGCTGGTGTGAATTGCAACTTTGGGGATAAAATCACGGACATAGTTGACAATCCCGAGGAATTGTTGTATCTGTTTTCTGTTGAGATGTGTGTCCGGGAACTTTAGTAATTTGATTGCAATATGGGGACCATGCTGATACTGGCCGTCTTTAATCACCATGCCAAGAAAGTCAATAGATTCCTTTCCTATGCTGCTTTTCTTTTCGGAAAGCATGATGCCATGTGCTTGCACAATGTGAAAGAAATCCAAAAGGAGCTTCTGGTGGCTCTCATGGTCAGAGGAAAACAACAAAATATCATTAATGTAGACCAATGCATGATGGAGAATAGGACCAAAGATTTTGGTCATGGCTTTTTGAAATAAGGAAGGAGCGACTTTGAGACCAAAAGGCATGACTATCCATTGGTAATGGGCATCAGGGATGCAGAAGGTAGTTTTGTGACGGTCACTTTGTGAAATACCAAGTTGCCAAAAACCAGCTTTTAAATCAAACTTAGGGAAGATACGAGCCCCTTGGAGATGGATAAACTGGGTCTGAATTTTTAGAAGGGGAAACTTATCATCTTTAAGAAAAGAATTGAGCGGCTGGTGATATCACTAATCTCTTTTTTCCACGAACTAATTCAGATCGTTTTTCAACATAAAAGGCTTGACAAGCCCAATCTGAAGCAGTAGACTCAATAAGACCTTGTTGAAGTAACTGAGAACATTCTTGTTTAGCAAGCAAGAGATCTGAAGGAGACATACCCGGGTGCGAAGCTTTTGTAGGGTTAATGTCTTCGTTGAGTTTCAAAAGGAAGGTGAATGAAAAATTGTTCATTTTTCCAAATGGGTGAAGGATGAGGAAATTGGGAATCGTTTTCTGGACAGAATTCTAAGAACTTTTGTGAGATTTGACTATATGGAGATGATGTGTCAGAAAGTGTATACAGACGTAAGGTATCTGTATAAAGCATGAACATCTGTTTGTAGCGAACTCCAGAACTAGTGAGGAATAGGTTTTTAACCAGATGAAGAATGTCAAAACCTATGAGCAAATCTTTATCGGGGAGTTTGGAAGCTACAATCTTTTTCCAAATTATGCAATTCGGAAAGAATTGAATACAAATGGGTTTTTTGGTAATCAAGGTGGTTTCAAAGGTTTCACCATTAACTGCTCTAAAAAGCTTGGAGTGAGGTTCCCAACAGTTTGATGGAAGAACTGAAGGATCAATCATACTGGTATCTGCACCAGTGTCAATAAACCCAATAACAGGAATAGGTTTATGGAATTTGGAAGGAAGAATTGACATCTTGAGAGAAGGTCGAGGAATAGTGGAAACATGATTAACAGTCTGAACGGTAGAGATGACTGAAATATCTTCATAATCAGAAGATTCGGCAATAAGAAAGGCAGTTTGGTCATCTTGTGTGGACTGTTCTGAAAAATTGGATTCAACATCCTCATCTTCAGATAACAGGGAAGAATGTTCAAGATGTTGGATAAGACGAACAGCTTTGGTCGATTTGTTAGGACAATGTTGGGCAAAGTGACCGCGTTTCTTTCAGATGAAACAACGGTTGGATTTTTTCGTTCGGTATTGAGAAGCATCTTTCTTTCTGAAATACCGAAAAGGTATTTTGGTAATCAAGGTGGTTTCAAAGGTTTCACCATCAACTGCTCTAAAAAGCTTGGAGTGAGGTTCCCAACAGTTTGATGGAAGAACTGAAGGATCAATCATACTGGTATCTGCACCAGTGTCAATAAACCCAATAACAGGAATAGGTTTATGGAATTTGGAAGGAAGAATTGACATCTTGAGAGAAGGTTGAGGAATAGTGGAAACATGATTAACATTCTGAACGGTAGAGATGACTGAAATATCTTCATAATCAGAAGATTCGGCAATAAGAAAGGCAGTTTGGTCATCTTGTGTGGACTGTTCTTAAAAATTGGATTCAACATCCTCATCTTCAGATAACAGGGAAGAATGTTCAAGATGTTGGATAAGACGAACAGCTTTGGTCGATTTGTTAGGACAATGTTGGGCAAAGTGACCGCGTTTCTTTCAGATGAAACAACAGTTGGATTTTTTCTTTCGGTATTGAGAAGCATCTTTCTTTCTGAAATACCGAAAAGGTATTTTGGTAATTAAGGTGGTTTCAAAGGTCTCACCATCAACTGCTCGAAAAAGCTTGGAGTGAGGTTCCCAACAGTTTGATGGAAGAACTGAAGGATCAATCATACTGGTATCTGCACCAGTGTCAATAAACCCAATAACAGGAATAGGTTTATGGAATTTGGAAGGAAGAATTGACATCTTGAGAGAAGGTCGAGGAATAGTGGAAACATGATTAACAGTCTGAACAGTAGAGATGACTGAAATATCTTCAGAATGAGAAGATTCGGCAATAAGAAAGGCAGTTTGGTCATCTTGTGTGGACTGTTCTGAAAAATTGGATTCAACATCCTCATCTTCAGATAACAGGGAAGAATGTTCAAGATGTTGGATAAGACGAACAGCTTTGGTCGATTTGTTAGGACAATGTCGGGCAAAGTGACCGCGTTTCTTGTAGATGAAACAACGGTTGGATTTTTTCTTTCGGTATTGAGAAGCATCTTTCTTTCTGAAATACCGAAAAGGTTTTTTGGAGGATGATTTTTTGTGGAAGTGTTTCTGAAAGTGTTTTTTCTTTTTAGGCAAACAAATGCGCTTCTTTTCATCCTTACACTCTATCTTGAGATGAGGTTTCCGACAAGCGTCAGAGAAGGGTTTTTTGTCTTCCATGAGATCTTTGAAGAATTCTTTATGTTCACAGATCTTATCAAGAGATAACATGGCCATTTGAAAAATCTTTCCTAGAGAGATATCAGCTATGCTCATATTTGTGGCTGTGAGTTTTCTCTGAAGATCGGGTTGTAACTCAGGAGGAAGAGAGGCAATGAAGACATGTTTAAGAGATGGCTCATTGAACCCATTTAGCTTGTAGAAGAGAATACTCATTCTTTTGTAATGAGCATCCAAAAGATGTCTTTTAAGAGAGCAACATTTCATCTGATGGTATTCTTTTCTGTCTGCTTCAGTGGAACCAGTTTTTTCACCGATGAATTGCTCATGGATGAGATTGAGGGTTGTACCAATTGGGGATTACATAAATTGGAGCTGTCTGTATTCACCTAAGCTTTCTAGCCAGTCTCGTAAGGAACCCGTGGAACGGGCCATGAATTCACGAAGAACGGCTTGAGGTTGAGCATTAGGCTTGGTACCTTGGAGATCAATCCAGGCAGCAAAATCTTGAAGTCGAGCAGCCCATTTGTGTCGGGGAATGTCATCAAATGTAAACCAAGATGCTGAAGATGGTTTTGTTGAGTGTTCATGGATTGGTGGTGGTACTGGGAATTGCCCATTTCTACCGTTCAAACTGTTAATCATGTTTCCACTATTCCTCGACATTCTCTCAAGAGGAGATGAAGATGATGGAGAAGCTGAAGACGTGTTTGTTTCCATGGTGAGTGAATCCTCTTCTAGGAGATCAAAAAGGAACCCGTGGAATGGGCCATGAATTCATGAAGAACGGCTTGAGGTTGAGCATTAGGCTTGGTACCTTGGAGATCAATCCAGGCAGCAAATTCTTGAAGTCGAGCAGCCCATTTGTGACGGGGAATGTCCGTCACAAAACTGCCTTCTGCATCCCTGATGCCCATTACCAATGGACAGTCATGCCTTTTGGTCTCAAAGTCGCTCCCTCCTTATTTCAAAAAGCTATGACCAAAATCTTTGGTCCTATTCTCCATCATGCATTGGTCTACATTGATGATATTTTGTTGTTTTCCTCTGACTATGAGAGCCACCAGAAGCTCCTTTTGGATTTCTTTCACATTGTGCAAGCACATGGCATCATGCTTTCCGAAAAGAAAAGCAGCATAGGAAAAGAATCTATTGACTTTCTTGGCATGGTGATTAAAGATGGCCAGTATCAACATGGTCCCCATATTGCAATTGAGTTACTAAAGTTCTCGGACACACATCTCAACAGAAAACAGATACAACAATTCCTCGGGATTGTCAACTATGTCCGTCTTTTTTATTAAACTCTGGACCCATATATGATTGTTAATCATTCGTCTAAGATCGGTGTCTAGTTCAGAAATCTGATCTTGGAGATGGATATACATCTTATCTAAACGGTTGCTGATGGAATCAACTTTAGTTTCAGTTTGGGAGACTTGAGTGGCAACACGGTCAATTAATTCGGAAAGAATTGAATACCAATGGGTTTTTTGGTAATCAAGGTGGTTTCAAAGGTTGCACCATTAACTGCTCTAAAAAGCTTGGAGTGAGGTTCCCAACAATTTGACGGAAGAACTGACGGGAATCCTTTCTTCCCCTTGAAAAACAGACAGAACCACAAACCCGTGTTACCTCAAAACCTTTTGTTCAATCTTCGATTACAGCCTATGGGCAACCTGAGGAACCCAGACAATATGAAGATTGTCCTTGTTTGGATGATACGGATGTTGATGAAGAATTCATCCTTATATTTTCATCCATGATACAACAGTCACTTCCGCCCTCAAAGCCTATCTCATGGAACTCAACAATGTTCCTCCACCTACCATAAATATTCACCACACCTCCATTGGACCATCACACACCCTTGAACTAATCCCAAAAACCCAAGGTTGTACTCCAGGTTCAAGTTCAAGTCCTCTCCAATTGGTACAGCCCTCAATCTCATCTATGAGCAATTCATCGGCGAAAAAACTGCTTCCACTGAAGCAGACAGAAAAGAATACCATCAGATGAAATGCTGCTCTCTTACGTTTCACAATTATGTTTCCCTAAACCATCCACGCCATAATGACACTTTGTCGCTCTCACACAACTTTTGATGCAACTCATGTGACTCCCGTTTGTCTTTTGTTAAAGTCCTTGTCGGTATGCTTTACTTTTGTTAAAGTCCTTGTACGTGTGTTAAAGTCTTTGTGAGCGTGCTTTACTTTTGTTAAAGTCCTTGTAAGTGTGCTTTATCTTTGTAAAAGTCATGATTGGCTTACTTTGCTTTCCAAAAAGGTGTGCTATGTGTCATGATCATTCGAGAGGTCTTGTTCTCAATTATCCTCTATATAAAGCACCTTTGGTCTCAATTGTAAGGGGCCAATTTCGAAAAATAAAAAGCCTACGTTTCACAATTATGTTTCCCTAAACCTCTTTCTCTCTTCTAGGATTCAAAGAAATTATTGGAGTTACAAATGATACGCTCACCTCCATTTCTAAACTGAGTATGCTCTGCGCTTGCCTCACGCTTGAGGATCCTGTGCAACAAAAAGGTCCTGTTTTATCCTCTAAAACCGATTTTTATCCAACAAAATTGTTTTCTCACAACGTTCACCCCTTTTAAAGGCCATGAGTGCCGTGTTTTTGGGTGCTATCGTGAAAAACTCTTTTAACTAAATGAATTTCGGATTTAGTATTTGGTGGATAAATGTATATCGTCTGGAAACCAATGGATACGAACTATTAACCAAAGAACTGATTTTTTCTTTCGGTATTGGATTTTTTCTTTCCTTTCAAGGGGAGGAAAGGATTCCTCATAGGAATGACTTGAAAACATAAGGCATGACCTGATTGGGTGAACAAGAGGTTTTGGATCTGGTGGAGGTTGTGGAAGAAAGGATTTGCAAGATAGTGGAGGATAAGAAGATTTTTTCTTCTTCTTTTTCTTTCTTCGCAGGACTTCCAATTCTTCATCAACATCCGTATAATCCAAACAAGGACAATCTGGATTGCACATATGGGCTTCAGGAACATCCCATAGAAAGTGACCATTAATTTTATCAGGATATACTGGATACCCTTCTGATGAGAAACCATGAATAAGAAGTTTCTTTTCTTGGCCAGTTTGAACTGCTGTAATCATAGCAGTATAAGAAAGCTGTGGACTGTCTGGAATGGGCTTAGTATCAGGAGTTTGAAAAGTCAGTTGGATTTGACCATTTGGGCGTCTGGCAAATGTAGCTTCTGTGGTTTGGACTTGTTCAGAATTTTGGTGAAAATGCTCATAGTTGGTTAGCCATTCAAGAGGCATGAGTTTGAGCAGATCTTGTTTCGAAATTTGTTTGGGGATTTGGATGATGGTTGGAATTGTGTCTGTATCCGCCAATATCATCAAGGCATCAGAAGTTGTGTATGGTGTAGGAAGATCTAGTGCATGATTTTGTAGTCGATACACTATTTGGTGATGGAGGGTTGCAATCTTGGATGTGGGTGTTTGTTCGGCTCCTTGGAGCTGGATCTGGACTTTAAGGGTTGTTGGAAGATTGGGATCCTCTAGAGAGAGGTTGAAATTAGGGTAAAAGGTTAATAGGAGACTGCCAGCATAAAGGGTTGTCAGAACAGTTCCTATAACAGCATGTTGGTACTCCTTGAACCGGGTATCTAGGAGAGCAATTCTAGCTGTAACAGGTAAGCCTTTGCGACCATGAAGAGTGAGAATTAAGCGTACACCACCAAGATGGAGGTGTGTGTATCCTTCTCGTTTCCAGTTGGCGACGAGATCGGAAGGTATCTCCATAGTGACATATGGTTCACTCTATGAGGCTTGCAAAGCACACTGATCCAGTCTAGAAGACTGAATATATTCTTTTGGGAGAGGTCTTTTAGTAGAGATGAGAGTGCGAATACTTCTAGTGAAAGAAGTTTTCTGTTTGTAGAGGTTGTAAGGACTCATGAGAGGAAACTAGGACTCAGTGACTTGAGCAGATTCTGTATTGGATTTTTTCTTTCCTTTTTACACACCATCCCGACCTCATCAACCTGTTTATAATCAGTTCTTTGGTTTCTCTCACCTTCAACCAACTCCCCAACCATCTTCACCCAAAAAACCACGATCTAAAGTCAAAATCCCCGAACCACGTCCAAAGGTCACGTCCTCCTCCTCTCCACCTACTCTCCCTCCAGAAGAAACACCACAAGACCATCCTAAGCCTCTTCAAAAAGAAAAAAGCCCAATGGACCAGTATCATTATCATACTGTCCAACCTCAACTTTCAGATTCCTCTGACTCCTCTGAGCCTGAAACACATAATTCATCTTCATCTTCATCTTATGGCTCATCAAACGCCTCCACTGATTCTGAGTCCGAATATGCTGACATTATAGGCATATTAATGGCCACTGAAACTGCAGATCCTAGTGCCTCTACTTCAACACCTATTGTTGAGGACAATCCTTCTGACCAAGCTTCTCAAACAGACCCAGTACCACCACCAATCCATGAACACTCAACAAAACCATCTTCAGCATCTTGGTTTACATTTGATGACATTCCCCGTCACAAATGGGCTGCTCGACTTCAAGAATTTGCTGCCTGGATTGATCTCCAAGGTACCAAGCCTAATGCTCAACCTCAAGCCGTTCTTCGTGAATTCATGGCCCGTTCCACGGGTTCCTTACGAGACTGGCTAGAAAGCTTAGGTGAATACAGACAACTCCAATTTATGGAATCTCCAATTGGTACAGCCCTCAATCTCATCCATGAGCAATTCATCGGTGAAAAAACTGCTTCCACTGAAGTAGACAGAAAAGAATACCATCAGATGAAATGTTGCTCTCTTAAAAGACATCTTTTGGATGCTCATTACAAAAGAATGAGTATTCTCTTCTACAAGCTAAATGGGTTCAATGAGTCATCTCTTAAACATGTCTTCATTGCCTCTCTTCCTCCTGAGTTACAACCCGATCTTCAGAGAAAACTCACAACCAAAAATATGAGCATAGCTGATATCTCTCTAGGAAAGATTTTTCAAATGGCCATGTTATCTCTTGATAAGATCTGTGAACAGAAAGAATTCTTCAAAGATCTCATGAAAGATAAAAAACCCTTCTCTGACGCTTGTCGAAAACCTCATCTTAAGATAGAGTGTAAGGATGAAAAGAAGTGCATTTGTTCGCCTAAAAAGAAAAAACACTTTCAGAAACACTTCTACAAAAAATCATCCTCCAAAAAACCTTTTCAGTATTTCAGAAAGAAAGATGCTTCTCAATACCGAAAGAAAAAATCCAACCGTTGTTTCATCTGCAAGAAACACGGTCACTTTGCCCGACATTGTCCTAACAAATCGACCAAAGTTGTTCGTCTTATCCAACATCTTGAACATTCTTCCCTGTTATCTGAAGATGAGGATGTTGAATCCAATTTTTCAGAACAGTCCACACAAGATGACCAAACTGCCTTTCTTATTGCCGAATCTTCTCATTCTGAAGATATTTCAGTCATCTCTACCGTTCAGACTGTTAATCATGTTTCCACTATTCCTCGACCTTCTCTCAAGATGTCCATTCTTCCTTCCAAATTCCATAAACCTATTCCTGTTATTGGGTTTATTGACACTGGTGCAGATACCAGTATGATTGATCCTTCAGTTCTTCCATCAAACTGTTGGGAACCTCACTCCAAGCTTTTTAGAGCAGTTAATGGTGAAACCTTTGAAACCACCTTGATTACCAAAAAACCCATTCGTATTCAATTCTTTCCGAATTGTATAATTTGGAAAAAGATTGTAGCTTCCAAACTCCCCGATAAAGATTTGCTCATAGGTTTTGACATTCTTCATCTGGTTAAAAACCTATTCCTCACTAGTTCTGGAGTTCGCTACAAACAGATGTTCATGCCTTATACAGATACCCTACGTCTGTATACACTTTCTGACACATCATCTCCATATAGTCAAATCTCACAAAAGTTCTTAGAATTCTGTCCAGAAAACCATTCCCAATTTCATCATCCTTCACCCCTTTGGAAAAATGAACAATTTTTCATTCACCTTCCTTTTAAACTCAACGAAGACATTAACCCCACAAAAGCTTCCCACCTGGGTATGTCTCCTTCAGACCTCTTGCTTGCTAAACAAGAATGTTCTCAGTTACTTCAACAAGGTCTTATTGAGTCTACTGCTTCAGATTGGGCTTGTCAAGCCTTTTATGTTGAAAAACGATCTGAATTAGTTCGTGAAAAAAAGAGATTAGTGATTGATTACCAACCGCTCAATTCTTTTCTTAAAGATGATAAGTTTCCCCTTCCAAAAATCCAGACCCTGTTTATCCATCTCCAAGGGGCTCGTATCTTCTCTAAGTTCGATTTAAAAGCTGGTTTTTGGAAACTTGGTATTTCACAAAGTGACCGTCACAAAACTGCCTTCTGCATCCCTGATGCCCATTACCAATGGACAGTCATGCCTTTTGGTCTCAAAGTCGCTCCCTCCTTATTTCAAAAAGCCATGACCAAAATCTTTGGTCCTATTCTCCATCATGCATTGGTCTACATTGATGATATTTTGTTGTTTTCCTCTGACCATGAAAGCCACCAGAAGCTCCTTTTGGATTTCTTTCACATTGTGCAGGCACATGGCATCATGCTTTCCGAAAAGAAAAGCAGCATAGGAAAGGAATCTACTGACTTTCTTGGCATGGTGATTAAAGACGGCCAGTATCAGCCTGGTCCCCATATTGCAATCGAATTACTAAAGTTCCCGGACACACATCTCAACAGAAAACAGATACAACAATTCCTCGGGATTGTCAACTATGTCCGTGATTTTATCCCCAAAGTTGCAATTCACACCAGCCAGCTGTCTCGCATGCTCAAGAAGCAGTGCCCTCCATGGGGCCCTGTTCAGACAGAAGCTGTCACTGTTCAACACATAAAAGGCCACCAAAACCTCATTCCAGACTTCCTCACCCGTCCAGCTATAAATAAACCCACACTCATCTCCTCGATTCACACCATTCCAGTTATAGCCATGAATCGCCAACTTCCCTTCAAAGCTCTTAACCAGAAAAATTTCCCCATGAACATCTCTTTCTAATCTGCTTACCAATTGCAAGATTTTACAAAAAAGTTTCTCTATCGGTTTTTCTTTAATGTTCAGTCCAAAAAACCTGACCGGTTTCTTATTCTTTGCATGGAGCACCTGTTTCTTACAGGCCTCACTCTGTCCTCTCTATCAATCTCCGAAGATGAGCTTTGGTATATGTGGTGTCTCACCACCTTGTATGCTACAAAGCTGGTTTTTCCCATCAAACCAGTCTTGACTCACCTTACCACTCCAGAGTTCTTCCCAGACCTTCTATGGACTCTTTTTTAATGGTATTCTCCCCTCACTTGGTTGCGCCAGCAACTTCAACATTTGTCTACCTTTCACGGATTACAAAAAATGCCAGAACATGAAGCTAACATGTGGACTGCAGCTTTTATTGTCCACAGGCCTTATTTTCAACATCCAGAAACAAGGGATTACTGGACACAGGACATGGCATATGAATGGAAAACTTACTCTCATCCTTATATTTTCATCCATGATACAACAGTCACTTCCGCCCTCAAAGCCTATCTCATGGAACTCAACAATGTTCCTCCACCTGCCATAAATATTCACCACACCTCCATTGGACCATCACACACCCTTGAACTAATCCCAAAAACCCAAGGTTGTACTCCAGGTTCAAGTTCAAGTCCTCAAGGTATCCTTGTTATGGAACAACGTCCTGACTATACAAATGTCTTATTCCAAGATGTCCAGGACCCATGGGAAGACTTCCAGTCCCTCCTCCCTACTGATACTTCCCATTATTCTTCACAACACATGTCTGAAGCTGATGAAGAAAAGTACCAACGAGCTGAGGCGTATCTCGACAAGAGACAAAGGCGTCGGCACAAGCGACAATATGAGAAAGAAACAGGAGACGTGTCACCATCGCGTTATCCATCCACGCCATAATGACACTTTGTCGCTCTCACACAACTTTTGATGCAACTCATGTGACTCCCGTTTGTCTTTTGTTAAAGTCCTTGTCGGTATGCTTTACTTTTGTTAAAGTCCTTGTACGTGTGTTAAAGTCTTTGTAAGCGTGCTTTACTTTTGTTAAAGTCCTTGTAAGTGTGCTGTCTTTGTAAAAGTCATGATTGGCTTACTTTGCTTTCCAAAAAGGTGTGCTATGTGTCATGATCATTCGAGAGGTCCTGTTCTCAATGATCCTCTATATAAAGCACCTTTGGTCTCAGTTGTAAGGGGCCAATTTCGAAAAATAAAAAGCCTACGTTTCACAATTATGTTTCCCTAAACCTTTTTCTCTCTTCTAGGATTCAAAGAAATTATTGGAGTTACAAATGATACGCTCACCTCCATTTCTAAACTGAGTATGCTCTGCGCTTGCCTCACGCTTGAGGATCCTGTGCAACAGAAAGGTCATGTTTTATCCTCCAAAACTGATTTTTATCCAACAAAATTGTTTTCTCACAACGTTCACCCCTTTTA
Organism: Citrus australasica; assembly: GCA_029618585.1. Taxonomy (NCBI): domain Eukaryota; kingdom Viridiplantae; phylum Streptophyta; class Magnoliopsida; order Sapindales; family Rutaceae; genus Citrus; species Citrus australasica. The sequence continues at coordinate 9,472,969 of JARCIV010000006.1, forward strand.
AAGGCCATGAGTGCCTGTTTTTGGGTGGTATCGTGAAAAACTCTTTTAACTAAATGAATTTCGGATTTAGTATTTGGTGGATAAGTGTATATCGGCTGGAAACCAATGGATGCGGACTATTAACCTGTTCTAAGTCAGGTTTGGGTCCAAAGGACGATTTTGCATCGTCATTCCTAGGTAGAACAACGCCACGTACAACAACCCACTATTGGATTTTTTCTTTCGGTATTGAATGACTCAACAACCTGTTTATAACTGGAATGGTGTGAATCGAGGAGATGAGTGTGGGTTTATTTCTCATTATGGCGTGGATGGATAATGCGATGGTGACACGTCTCCTGTTTCTTTCTCATATTGTCGCTTGTGCCGACGCCTTTGTCTCTTGTCGAGATACGCCTCAGCTCGTTGGTACTTTTCTTCATCAGCTTCAAACATGTGTTGTAAAGAATAATGTGGAGTATCAGTAGGGAGGAGGGACTGGAAGTCTTCCCATGGGTCCTGGGCATCTTGGAATAAGACATTTGTATAGTCAGGACGTTGTTCCATAACAAGGATACCTTGAGGACTTGAACTTGAACCTGGAGTACAACCTTGGGTTTTTCGGATTAGTTCAAGGGTGTGTGATGGTCCAATGAAGGTGTGGTGAATATTTATGGCAGGTGGAGGAACATTGTTGAGTTCCATGAGATAGGTTTTGAGGGCGGAAGTGATTGTTGTATCATGGATGAAAATATAAGGATGAGAGTAAGTTTTCCATTCATATGCCATGTCCTGTGTCTAGTAATCCCTTGTTTTTGGATGTTGAAAATAAGGTCTGTGGACGATGAAAGCTGCAGTCCACATGTTAGCTTCCTGTTCTGGCATTTTAGACATATACCACTTTTTCCCTTACTGTTTTTATAATGGCCAAAAATCCCCTGATAGTATAAATTTACAATATTGCCCTTATTTTCAACTAATCTTTTATTTATATTTATTATAAATTAAATAAATCTCATGAATAGAAACTAAATAAAAAATTAAGCATTAAAAATAAGAAATATATGTTTTGGTGTGAGCAAAAAAATTAATAATAAAATTTTTTTATTGTACTTATTTATTTTGTGAAAATTTTCTTATAATAAAAATATAAGAAAATTATTATAAAATGATAAAAAAATTATTATAAGAAAACTTGAATGACAAATAAAAATTTATTATAAGATAAATAATAAAATATTTTGCCTATATTTTTTACATTTAATTTTAAAATATTACAAAATATTTATTATAAGAAAATATTCACAAAATAAATAATTACAAGAAAAAAATTTGTTATTAATTTTTTTACTCACACCAAAACATATATTTCTTATTTTTAATACTTAATTTTTTTATTTAGTTTCTATTTATGTAATTTATTTAATTTATAATAAATATAAATAAAAGAGTAGTTGAAAATAAGGGTAATATTGTAAACTTATGCTGTCAATGAGGGTTTTGGCCATTATAAAAACAGAAAGGAGATAAATGGTATATGTTGATTACTGTAGGGAGGAAAGTGGCAATCCCTATATATATATATATATATATTGGCACTCAATATCTTCATAGTGTTAATAGTAAAGTTAGACCGGCTGAGGTAGCATTCGTTGTATTATATTGAGCCTTTGCAAAGTCCTGAGTATGGTACTCTATGACCTGGCTTATATATGATTTGAAAATTATAGCACATCATTTTCAAATGCATAAACAAGATTTGCAAGAAAACTATACTACTCTTTAATGTTCATATAGAAAATAAGAGAAGCTAGCCTGTCCTTTGACTCTTTGGTTAATTAATTGTTGCAATACATAAATGCATCCCTAGTCTCCAAATATCAAGATTTCTGTTTCCAAACAAACAAACCAATCATTTCTCTTTGTAAGAAAAATAAAGAGAAATGGGCAGGGCTCCTTGCTGTGACAAAGCAAATGTAAAGAAAGGGCCGTGGTCTCCTGAAGAAGATGCAAAGCTGAAGGAGTATATAAAGAAAAATGGAACAGGAGGGAACTGGATTGCTCTTCCCCATAAAGCTGGTGATTACTATTGTTTATATTTTTCGTTTCCTTCCTATTTGTTTTTAATCATCTTAATTAATATAACGGATCTGGTTTGTTTGATTAATCAGGTCTGATGAGATGTGGGAAAAGCTGCAGATTGAGATGGCTTAACTATCTGAGACCCAACATCAATCACGGTGAATTCTCTGATGATGAAGATAGAGTTATTTGCAGCCTCTTTGCCAGCATTGGGAGCAGGTATATTTCTCTTTTTTTTTTTTTCCAATTTTCCCTTTTTTAATTTTTTAATTTTTCTCTTTTACCTCATTAATTTCCTTTAATTAATTTTCCTCTCTTTTTCTGGGTGGGCTGTATGAATTTTATGTACGGAGATGGAAACAACGAATTAACACAAAAAGAGCAAGCTTCCCATGTTTCACGCTTCAAAAATAGGCTACTAATTTTACTTTCCTTTTCTTTTTTTGGGGCTTTATTTTTATATGAAATTGTATGCATGGGAATTAAGTTTAAATCTCAGTTTTAGATTTCTTGTTACACAAAAATTTCAGGTGGTCAACTATAGCTGCTCAGTTGCCAGGCAGGACTGACAATGATATCAAGAACTACTGGAACACCAAACTCAAGAAGAAACTCAGGGGCATAGTCAATCAACAATCTCAAATAAAAACTCACCAAGCTGCTGTTTCAAGCTTCTCATCTCTTTTTCAAACATCTTCATCGTCGTCGCCGTCATCATCACCATCACCATCACCAACAATATCATACAACTGCAAAATCAACGCTTATTACAACACCTCAGCCAGATCTTTCACGGGCCTTGAACGCAATTCATCATTTTCAAACAGTCTGTTATTGAGCTGCAATTCTTGCATCACTGCTCAGCATCAAGTAAAAGAAAAAAATTTCATGCTTGGAGGCGATCAAGCTAGTTTCAGCTCTTCAGATGGAAGTTGCAGCAACCAGCAGATAAGCCATGGCAAAGAATTTGATTATGAATACTATGGTGGTAGAAATAATAACTGTGAACAAATGGGCTTGCAGAATAACTTGTTTTATAATGGGGTTGAAGGAGACAACAAGTTCATGATTTCAAATGTTGAAACTCCGTTGGATTATGGACTTGAGGAGATTAAGCAGTTTATCAGCAGTTCAAGTAGTAGCTGTAACAACTTTTTGTTTGATGAAAACAAGACAGAAGAAAGTCTTGTACTATTAAATGATGCTGACTGTGAGTAAAATTACAAACAAAAAGCTTTTGAAAATGGGTAGAGCAATAAAAAGGGCTGAACATTCCGATTTAGACTAGTTAATTTGTGAATTGGTTGTGTATGGGACTTTGGTGCTTTCGATGGAAACAACTTCAGATTTGACTGTACACGACTACCGTGTTGTAGAAAAAAGTTTCATTTGTTCATTTCTGTTTGTTAAATGATGTATTGTATATAATTTGCAGCAACAGTAGTTAACTGCAACAAAATAAATGTCATAGAAATTAGAGAAGCTAACTATCGTCTAATTTCAACTTTCAAGAACTTAGTTTCGAAGTTTGTGTGATAAAATAATCTTGGGTGCCCTAGTTCTCTATTAATTCATTGTGGTATGTATACTCTAATTAATCTTGATAATTTTTATTCATACATGGTAATTTTTATACATACATGGTAAGTAATGAATAAGGTTTATTATTAATTTATTATATATCAACCAATTGCTGTTTTTTGTGTTCTGATGTTATAATTATATTGTATTGTGTTGTCTTATCAAATACTATGATTTTTTTATGAATTGTTTTTTTTGTTGGAAAGGGGTTTTACGAACAATAGCTGCAGTGGGTTCTTTCGATACTTCATTAGATCAGATTGTCTGAAATCATTTTGTCTCTTTTCAGTTATTAGAAATTTGTAGTGTTTGCAGTTGTGTATTATTGTTATGCATTACTCTAACTTTGGCTTGAATGCTAAGTAATATCTTATATATTGTACTTAAATGTAGAGGTGTTCAAAATCTAATCTGATCCGCTTAATCCGTCTGATCTGCAAAAATCTAATCCATAAAAATCCGATCCATGGATTGGTGGATTTGATTGGATTGAAAATTTGAAAATCCTCAGTCGATGGATAGGATAAGGATTTATTTTTGTGAATCCGTAAAAAAAAAATATGTATTTAATAAAAAAAATTTAATTTGTAAATATGGCATTATACTTACTAATAAATAAATAAGTTGAAATATAGTTACATTAAAACCATATTATGTCTTATCCGATAATAATATAAAATAAAAATAATTAAATAAAAAAATATATAGTTTCCTAAGCAGTTAATTTTAATGTTCTGATTTAAATAAATGATTTTTTTTTCTTTTTAGTGTGTTATATTTTGAAACTTTGAATATATTTTCTACCTTTAGTTAAATAATTAATTAATTTAAATCTTATTTAATTTTGAATTTGATCAGTAGTAAAATTATTTTTTATTAAGTTTATTTATTTAGTTAGTTTGTGGATAGGACATGATTCAAAAATTTTAGCCCGCAAATCAATTTGTAAAATGGTGGATTGAATATGGATTCGGTCAAATCTGCATTCGATCCCCTGACGTATGGATTAAATTTCATCAATCTGTAGTTTGGATTGGATTAAAAATTTATAATCCGTAAAATTATGGATTGGATATGAATTAATATCCAATCCGCAAAATCCGATCCGCGAACATCCTTACTTAAATGTAATGCAACCCTATATAGACTATATTTTCACCCATATGGTGTTGTATTTTAAGTCATTATTGGCTCGTTAATGCAAGACATGCTTTTCTCTGGAAAAATAATAATAATAATTAAGCCAATTATTGAGATGAGGGATAACTTGGAAATAGTCGAGGCATTATTTATTCCTGTAAAACCTTTAGTTTAGGTGAAAGTATTTTCTTGACATCTTATGGTGTGTTTACTTGTGGATTTGGGGAATGAGAATGAAACCTATGTTTACTTGACAAAATATAATTTGGGAATGAAAATAAAATGTGTGGGTTCCATATAATTTGGGAATAAGGAATAGGAATCTCATTCCCATGGGAGGATTGAGAATAAAAATGTGGGAATGTGAATGAAATATATATTTACTTTCTATCCTTCTAACTTTTTTCATATTTTCTAAATTACCCTTGTTCAAATCACAAATAATTTATTATTTGTCATTAATAATAATTATTATTATTAAATTTTATTAAATTTATTATTTTAGTTATTATTAATTATTGTTATGATTATTTTTATTAATATTATCATTATTAACAATAAAAATAATGATAAAAATAATAATTAATAAAAATAATTAATTTATCATTATTAACAATATTAACAATATTATCATTATTGTTGTTGTTGTTGTTGTTGTTGTTGTTATTATTATTATTAATAAAAATAATAATAACAATAATTAATAATAACTAAAATAATAAAGTTAATAAAATTTAATAATAATAATGTAATTTTCATTATCTAGATACATGTATAAATATTATTATAAAAATGATATTAATTAAAATAATAATAATAATAAAAAATGTTAATAATGATAATATTAATAAAAATAATATTAACAGTAATTAATAATAACTAAAATAATAAAGTTAATAAAATTTAATAATAATATTATTATTATTAAATTTTATTAACTTTTATTATTTTAGTTATTATTAATTATTGTTAATAATAATAATAACAACAATAATAATGATAATATTGTTAATAATGATAAATTAATTATTTTTATTAATTATTAATACTATGTTTATTTTGGTAAATTGATTCTCATTCTCATTACTTATTACCATTTGTTTTGATTTATTTTGCCAAGTAAACACATCAATGACATTCCAGCACATTCCCATTCCTATTTATTTTTGTCAAGTAAATGTTGAAATCTCATTCATATTCTTCTTTCTCATTCCAACCCATTTTCATTTCCAGTCCATTCCCATTCCACCCCATTTCATTCTAGGAAGTAAACGCACCATTAGTGTACAGTTCTGCTTCCTTATCCGTCGTAGATTGTTTGTAGAATAATCTAATTCTTTGTTACGAAACATGATTGTAATTTGTTTGACGTGAAATAACATTATGTTTCTTCATTCGAAAAAGAAAAAAAAGTTAAAGTCAAGCATGCACATCTTCATTTGAATTCTAAAACATTTTACCCATTTCTAACTGTTAATTTCAGTCATTTGTTCACCGTTTTCATTTTTGAATTTGGTCAAGCCCAAGGTGAGGGCTTTTGTTGGTTGCTTTCGGATTTCATCAATCAATAATATTCTAAAATACCATGATGTTAATCCTAATCTCATCAGTCTTAAACAAATGTAGTCAATCTTACACTGAATAAATCATATAATATAATATTGAACAATATATATAATACAACAAATTAGAGGCATTATGCTTCATTATTTGCGCATCTTACCCCTTTGTACAATATAATTGGGTGGCACATGTAACATGATAATATATTAAATATACATGCATACACTTGTGATGAGAATGGTATTTTTTTTTTAAATGGAAACATCTTTCAAAATTAAGAAATTTTTTATTTAGTGTATGATAGAACTCCCGTTACCGTTTCAATTTTGAAATTTTGTGGCTGATCCATATGACGACTCATTGTATTAGGCAGGTATCAATTATTGACAACCCTTTGATAAAGACTTGTGGCCTTGTGGGGCATGGAGAGGAAGGAAACTTGAATAGAAAATGCATTGGACTGCAATTACAAAACACAACTAGGAGAACAAAGATTTAAAAAGAAAATCAAATAGAATCACAATTAAACGAATAATTAAATATATAAAAGATAATGTCAGTGATTCTGAATCCTCTCGTAACATAGGGAAGCATGCAGTCAACAATCATTTGATTTGACGATAATTGGGCCCTCTGTGTCTCGTGGATGGGTTTAACTGTTTTGGTTAGACCAAAATGTAAAGTTTTTAAATACTTTCAGTGAAAAACAGAAGGTAATGTTGAAAGATGAATGCATTCAAAGGGATAAGATGCCCTGTGTGTCTGTGTGTCTGTGTCTCATTAGTGGATGGGTTTGCCTCTTCATTAGTTTTGTTTGCTTTTCCGTAAGGCTTTAGGTCAATGTGGTTTGCCAGCTGTAGGCATTATTTAAGAGAAAATTTTGTGGACAATCTCACCACGTCAATATATTGACGTAGTGGGATAGACCACTGATGTTCTATTGACTTTTTAATAGTAGTTCTCATTGTAAGATTGTAGGCTCCACTTTAGAATTTATAAATTTCAACTTTAAAGAAAAAGTGAGTTCATTTTGAGTTAAGTACATTTTTAATTTTTATATATTAAAAGTTTTTTCTAGACACTCTTATTAATAATTATATTCTTAATTTTTTTAACTTTTATAATAATATTTTTATATTAATATTTTTAGAAATATTAATGAAAAAATATAAATTTATCAAATAAATTTTAAAAATAAAATAAAAATTACTTGTTATTATTTTACTTTTGGTATTAATTTGATAAACTAATTTTTTACAAAAAAAATTATTAGTAAGATTATTAAAAAGATATCAAGTATTATTATAAATTGACTAGTACTAATTTATTTATAAATAATAATTAGTAGGATCGATTATGTTGCAACTGAGATATAATACCATAATTGTTTTTCTTAGCGCAACTAACCGTTGGTTCAAAAGTCAAATAATCTAACATGTTTTAAATTACCACGCATATCTTCAAGTATACCGGTCTTCAAGTATATCGGTGAAATCAAGTGAGTTATGACTTAACTTTTAAAGATCCACTTACACATATCACCAATTCACCATCTACCATTCACAATTAGGATTAACATTTTTTTTTTCTCAAAATCTCTTGCCTAATAAAACTTACTTTCAATTAAAGGGTATTGCCACCGTTTTTTTGTATTTGGTAAATCATTAAACACAAACAAATTGACGAACACATAATTTCTTTTCTTTTTAACATTTTGCTTTTCATCAACTCCTTCAACGTCTTCTGTACATCATCTTTCTTCTTTTTGCTGGAATCAAATGGTTGTTGATGGTATTGCCCCAAAATTTCATCTTTACATCTTCAAGTTCTTCATCTTTTTTTTTATCTGATTCTTCGATGTAATGATCCATTTCACTTATGCAACTTTTGCTAGGACTTCAAGTAGGGGTGGGCAAGTTCGGGTTCGGGTTTCGGGTTAATTGGGTTAGACAAGAACCAACCCGAACACAACCCGAATTATGACCCAACCCGAACCGACCCGAAATATGTTCGGGTCGGTTCGGGTCGGGTCATAATTCGGGTTGTGTTCGGGTTGGTTCGGGTTGGATTTAAAACGGATAAAATTGAGTTCGGGTCAATTCGAGTCAGTTCGGGTCAATTTGGGTCGGGTCACTTCGGGTCGGGTTAATTCGGGTCAAGTTCGGGTCAATTCGGGTCGGGTCAATTCGGGTCAAATTCGGTTAATACAATTTTGAGCTCTTTTTTTCCTATTATTGTTGTTTTTATGAAAGGTTTAAAACATTTTTCTTAATTGTAGTCATTTTTACTAATTTTCAACTGAAAAAAAGAAAAGAAAATGTTATTAATGTGAATGAATAAAGTGAAAATGTTATAATAGGATTATTTGCCTATTGGCTTGGACTTGGAGGGTAGAATTAAAACTATTATTTGCTCAATCAATAAAATCCAAAGTTCCAAACTTAATAAAAGTTAAAATTAATACAAACTTACAAAGTCCAAGGCACAATTTCCAAATATTAGTCTTTAAAAATTTGAAACACAAACTCACAAAGTCACAAAATTAAATTGTTTAGAAACATAAATCACAAAATTCAAAGTTCAAACATTAAAACTAAATAAGCTTTTTTGGTTCCTCCACCTTGGTTCCTCCATTGCTCCATGTTCAAGTGCCGATTGCCTAGAAAAAGATTGAGAAAATGTACAATAAATATTTTCTTTAAGTCACGTTTCAAATGAACAAACTCAATTCATATAAAAAATTGAGCAAATAAACCAAATTCATAAATCATAAGATTACACATCAAACACAAATACAAATAATAAATCTAATTCATATCTTTAATTAAATTAAGGGGTGTTACAATCTTTCTAATTTCTATTATATCATATTATCATTATAAATTTATAATTACAAATAAATATATATATGCTTACCAAATTTTTCAATACACACTTGATTATATATTTATATTATATCATGCTTATTTTATGGCATTCATCACCAAATCAAGTTAATAATAATACTAGACAATAATAACATTTTATGAACTTCAACTTGTCTAACTAAAACAATTACAAATTAGACTTAAAATTTAAAACTATAACAACTATAATTATAGGAGCTTAAATTACAACCAAATACTAATAGTACTATAATATCAAATTATGAATAATAATATATATTAAAAGTTACCTTTCAAACATCCATAACACCAATGTCGGCGCTCACCGCTTCCACTGTCGAAGCTTGCGATCTTATAAGTTCTATAAAATCCAAAAAAAAAAATTAATATGTAGATGTTCTATATAAAGTTATAATGCATTTAAATATATTATGTATTTAATGTATGATAAAAAATTAAAAACATTACCTTCTTATAATTCCATATGAAACATTTGCTCCTTGATATCTTCTTGGAGGTTGTAGACCGGGTTGGCAAAAAGTTTAGACTGTAGCCAATTTTCAGTGCATATCAATGCCTCAACCATAGCCGGAGTTAAAGAACTCCTATACTCATCAATAATACAACGCCCGGTGCTAAAGGCAGACTCAGATGCCACTGTGGAAACAGGAACAGCAAGGATATCTCTTGCAATTTTCTCAAGAATTGGATACCTCGATCCATTCACTCTCCACCAAAGCAAAACATTAAGTTTAAGATTACTGGGATCTTCAACTGGGTCTTTCAAGTACCTTTCCACCTCAGATACTACTCTTCTACTTTCATTCTGCACAGAAACCTTCCTGGCATATCCAAGGAAAGGGCGAGATACTTGAAAAGCGTCATCATATTCACCACCAGCAACATCCACGAAATTAGCCTCAGTTGTAAAACATTGAGAAGAACTTGTACCTCCATAGCTGCCACTAATATCACTCTCACCATACATCGATGGTGTGGAACAACCGGAGAATGCACTATATGCATCATAAAACTCATTCAACAAGTCCTTCACTGCTTTGGTCATTTGTTCAACCATGAAACTATCATTGCCAAAAATGATCTCAACAGATGTTTAGCAAAATCCATTTTCGCTCGTGGATCAAGAATAGAAGCAATAATCAACATTTTGTTTATCTTTCCTGTGGACTCCCAATACTTGTCAAATTTTTCCCTCATACTATAAGCCATAGAGGACACCCAAGGATCAGTACTTTCTTGCAGTTCAGTCAATGAACTCTCAATTAAGCCAATAGTATCATAACAAAGATTAGAAGTCACACTCAAAGAGGCAGAAAACAATAATGTGGCATCATAAAATACCTTTAGAAACTTCACAATTCGTTCGGCACTCTCCCAGTCATCCGGTCCAGGTGGGCCCACCCTTTTAACATTATTTTCTTTCTCAGCAAAGTATGCCTCATAAGGTTTATCCACTTCTGCCATTGTATCAAATGCCGCTTGAAATTTCAGTGCAGTCATCAACATCAAATAAGTGGAATTCCACCTGGTAGGACAATCCAAAACAACAATTCCTTTTGGACAACCCACATGCTCAGCACATTGTTTAAATGTCCGCAGTCTCGAACTAGAGGATCTCACGTACTTCACTGCATTTCGAATAGCGGTAACACTAGCATGCAACTCTCCCAATCCTGAGACAACAATCAAATTCAAAATATGTGCACAACAGCGCACATGCATATATTGTCCCGCCAACACAAGTGCATCATCATTCCTCCAACTAAGCAACTGCATAGTGACATAACCAACAGCAATATTATTTGCAGTGGCATTATCAACAGTTATTGCAAACAACCTCTCTATCCCCCAATCTTGTAGGCAACTCACAATCTTTTTGCCAATCGACTTCCCTCTATGATCTTCGATGGCGCTAAAACTAATAATCCTCCTATTCAAACACCAATCACTATCAATAAAATGAGTTGTAATCACCATGTAGCTCATGTTTTGAACAGAAGTCCATAAATCAGTTGTAAGAGACACCCGCTGCTTGTTGCTGCAAATCAAACTCTTCAACATTGCCTTTTCCTCCAAAAATAACTCCATAACATCTCTACCAATTGTTCTTCGAGATGGCATAACAAACTGAGGGATAGCTACACTGCAGAAATGCCTAAATCCTTTGTTGTCTACAAAACTGAGCGGCAACTCACCCATAATAATCATTTTAGTTACTGCCCTTCGACACGCGTCTTGACTCCATCCTTTACCCAAAACCAAATTACTTGCATTTTCTTCGCCACCCTCGGATGTCAAATTTTGTTGACTTCCACTTTGTTGTTCCCGAAATGTCTTGTATATTGGACACGTCTTTATGTGCCTTGTCATATTTGTAAGCCCATCAAGCCTTGAATGACATTGATATTGCCTACCACAATAGTTGCACGTACATTTGTTTGGATTATCCTCAAGTAAAGTGAAATGATTCCATACTGCCGATCTTTTCTTCATTGGCGGTCTTTTCCGCTTTGCTTTTTCCTTTCCTTTATGGGTTTCTTCCATTTGTACACTTTGGTCTTCATCGTCACTCATCGAATTCGATCTTGAGTGTCCAAGCATCTGAATATTCAAAATAATAATTAATAATCATTAATTCAAAAATCAAAACACATAAATATTATTAACATAATCCATAAACAAAAATTAGTAATTTCAATTCAAGTTGTTCATGCTCTATAAACAAAAAGTAAGAAATTCATGATAATTAATTAATTTATAATATCCAATTACCCATTTATAATATCAAAGCACATTCATGCTCCATAAATAAATGTGCTAATTTATTCATAAAAAATCAATTATTAACTATTATTAACAATTATTAACAATTATCAATTAATTTTATTTCAATTATTAACTATTATTAACAATTATTAACAATTATCAATTAATATTATTTCAATTATTAACTATTATTAACAATTATTAACAATTATCAATTAATATTATTTCAATTAGTAACTATTATTAACAATTACCCATTTATAATATCAAAGCACATTCATGCTCCATAAATAAATGTGCTAATTTATTCATAAAAAATCAATTATTAACAATTATTAACAATTATCAATTAATATTATTTCAATTATTAACTATTATTAACAATTATCAATTAATATTATTTCAATTACTAACAATTATTAACAATTATCAATTAATATTATTTCAATTATTAACTATTATTAACAATTAACAATTATCAATTATCAATTAACAATTAACAAAACACACCAATCAACAATTCCTTTTTATATATGAAAAAAATAATTTATGATGAGCTCAATAATTAACAAAATTTCCTTAATTTTATTACTAATATTTATAAATACATAATTAGTTAATTACAACAATTAAATTATAAATAATTACTGAATTACATAATACACTATTTAGCATATATAATTAATTAATTATATAGTGTATATAATATATAATTATATATAGTTATATTATATACTATATAGTATATACCATTATACCATGAATGATGAAAACTGAACAATTGAAACTTGAAAATCGGGTTTGAGTTTGACCGTTTGAAAACAAAACACTTTACTTAACACTTAGCAGTTACCACTTAGCAATTAGCCATTTAGCAGCCAGCCCAGCCACTTACACTTAGGAAACAAACGCCAAAGTCCAAACGGAGTCAAAAACAAAAAGCTTGAAAAGTTGAAACTGGAAGGTGGAAACCGGAAGGCGGCGGAAGCTTCAAAATCGGGTTTGGGTGGAGAGGATTCGGCCTTCAAGAAGCAGATCGGTGGCCACGGCTCACGGCTGGACGGACGGGACTTCACTTGGCAGCAGATCGCGGCTTCACTTGAGTTGGCAGCAGGCAGCAGCAGATCGATGGGGATTCCGGTGGCTCACGGTTCACGGCTGGTTGGGACTTCACTTGGCAGCAACAAATCCGTCTTGTGGTGGCTGGTTGGTGGTTGAAGACTTGCGGGTTGCCGGCTTGTGGCTGAACTTGTTTGTGTTAGGTTTAGTTGTTTGAAGTTTGAACTTGTGGTGGCTGACACTTGACAGCATGTGTGTGTGTGTGTGTGTTAGCCTGTTAGGTTTGCGAATTAAGAGTGAATTATTGTGACTTGAGTGACTGTGCAGCATGTGTGTGTCCTGTGTAGCTCGTGTGTGTGTGTTCTGTTCTATGTTGTGTGTGTGGGGGCCGTGTGGCTGTGTGCTCAGCGAGTCAGCTGTGCAGCTTGTGAGTTGTGAGTTGTGACAAGTTGTGTGTGTGTTGTGTAGCAGCCGAGCAGCTGCAGCGTATGGCCGTATGTGTGTGAGTGTGTGACTGACTTGTGTAGAGTGTAGTTGCTGTTGAGTGTTGATTGTGGCATCTGAATTCTGAACTCTCACCGATTTAGAGCTGTTTTTACCTCTAATTATAATGCATCAATAATCTCGTCTTTAACTCCCTCTCTCTGTGCCTGAGTTTATAAGAAAAAATGAAACAATTGTAAAATCTAGCAGAGTAAAGAAGCAGTGAAGCACAATAGCACATACATAAAACATACGGTTTTTTTTTTCTTTGAGAACCCGATTGGGTATTCGGATCGGGTCGGGTTTGACCCGAACCGATCAAAACCCGATTGGGTTTGAAAATTTGAAACCGAACGGGTTTAGGTCCCGACCCGATCCGACTCGAACCCGAAATTTATCGGGTCGGGTCGGGCCGGGTAAAATGCCCACCCCTAACTTCAAGATTGATTTTTGTGTGTTAACTTACATTTGAGTTGAAAACAACTTGGATGTATTTTATGCCTGCTACCTGTTTGACGAAATTCCTCACAGAAGAAAAAGTTAAAAAAAAAAAAGAAAATTACGATTTCAGATGCTATTCTTGCTAAAGAGAGTTCAACAAGAGAGATATATTTCTGGTATTAAATATGAAAAAAGCAATAAATAGAAAATTAATTAATCACAACTTCTGAAAAAAAAAAATCGACTTTTGCTATTTTTGATTGATATGATGATGATGGAAGTCAAGTGTGTTATGTAAGGCGAAAGAGGAGAAATCAATGGTTAATTTCAGCGCTCAAAAAGTTGTACTTGTAGTATAATACACGCACCAAGGATGAAAATGAAAAGATGAAGTCAATTAATTGCAACCCACTCAAAAGGTTACCGGTGTCAGTCCAATTTATCCAATAATTAAGTCCAGCCGTTAGATTAAAGAAAGAAGCATCCAACGGTTTTGTTTAATACAGACAAAAGAATTTGGCAGGGTACAACTATTGCAATATAGTAGGACCCTAATTAGTAGGTTTGTTCCAACTCCCAAGGGTATAAGAAACACCAGCGGTGTCACGTTGATATTTATTTCTTAATTTGCTAATAAGTAATTATTGGTTAATTTACTAATTAATTTTTTTTATAAATTAAACAATTAATGTAAAAAAATTATTATAAGGGTATTATACAAAAAATAAGAAAACGTAAAAGGTAAGAATGTAATATATTTAATAGTAATAGAGATATCTTAAGATATTTTTTAAAATATAAAGACTAAATAAATACTTAAATTAATATATAAAAACTAAGTAAATGTTTATACTCTTATTATTTTATTAAATGATTAGTCCTACAATCTTCGCAGACAAGATAAGTTGGATGTGGCCTCATAGAAAATTTTCTCCTTATCTATATATATATATAAAGTTGGGACTACAAGAGTTAATGTGGCATCACCATTTCTCATCATTTCATATTCTCTATTATCTAATAATTGGTTGAAATTAAAAAATAATTACATTACAGAATATTAAAATAGAAAATAATTATTAGATTATAAATGGTTACATGTCTTTTACTCTTTCTATTTAAATTCAACAATATGTAACCATTAATAATAATTAATTATAAGTCTTGAAACATTCATTTATTTATTATGCCAATTTTAATTATTCAATGTCATAATCCCATATTTAATTATTCAATCTTTTTGTTTAGTGTCTTTTAGCTTCTTCAAACTCCATAAACATTAAATATTTAAGATTTGTGGTATCATTATTTCTCATATTTTTTTATTCTCTATTATCTAATATATTGGTTGAGATTAAAAAATAATTACATTACAAAATATTAAAAATCTATATCTATCTATCTATATTTATATCTATATCTATATCTATATATATATATAAAGTTGGGACTAGAGGAGGTGATGTGGCATCACTATTTCTCATCTTCTTGTATTCTCTATTATCTAATAAATTGGTTGATACTAAAAAACTAATTACATTACAAAATATTAAAAATAAAAAATAATTATTAGATTATAAAAGATTACATGTCTCTTCCTCTTTCTATTTAAATTCAATAATATGTAACCATTAATAATAATTAATTATAAATCTTGAAACATTTATTTATTTTATTATACCAACAATTAAACTTTAGTGGCTAAAATATATCAATTAACCAATATAGGAATGAATGTTCCTTCATCTTCCCTCAACAATACCATTAGGGTCTAATTTTAATGCTATAATCTCATATTTAATTATGTAACCTTTTGTTTAGTGCCTTTTGGCTTCTTCAAACTCTATAAATATTAAGTAGTTAAGATTTGTGGCATTATTATTTCTCATCTTTTTATATTCTCTATTATCTAATATATTGGTTGAGATTAAAAAATAATTACATTACAAAATATTAAAAATAATATTTTTAATCAAAATATTAAAAATAGAAAATAATTAATAGATTACAAAAGATTACATGTCTCTTCCTCTTTCTATTTAAATTCAACAATATGTAACCATTAATAATAAATTAATTATAAGTTTTGAAACATTCATTTATTTTATTAGGCCAACAACTAAACTTTAGTGGTTTAAAATACATCAACTAATTAATATAGGAAGGAAGGTTCCTTCATCTTCCCTAACCAATGCTATTAGGACCTAATTTTAATGTCATAATCTCATATTTAATTATGCAACTTTTTTTTAGTGTCTTTTGGCTTCTTCAAACTCTATAAATATTAACCATTTAAGATTTGTTATGTTTGGGGTTTTTTTTATTATTTAACCAACATCCTCTTTAGAAATGTTCTTATGTTTTTATTTTTTGATTTATTTAAATTTTTAGTATTGTGTGCTTCACGGAGTACTCTTTTCTTCATGAATTAAACAATGATAAAAATAGTTGGATGATAAGGGTTAGGTTTTGTAAGATGTAGGAGTCTGTTAATACAAAAAAAAAAATGGAGAGTTGATTAGTGTGAACATAAATTTTTATTGATAAAAAGGTTATGTACACTTAACTATATACATTAATGTATATTTTTAATGTTAACAAAAAAATAATTAACTTTCATAAATAACATTAGTTTTATAAGGCTGCGTCATCTTAAAAAAATGATTAATATTTTTTATCAATTTTATCAAGTATAAAGTAATAAAAAAGATAATACTAAATTATTTTTTTAAAATCACACGAAGTGCGGTTCTATTTCCTAGTTTATTTAATAAAAGTAAGGCCGAAAAAAAAAAGGTTTTTTTAGGGATGTCATTTTAGCGGAGTGCAAAATGTCAAAAGCAGGTGGTGCCACCTACCGACCTTGTGAAAATTGTAAGCTAGTTTCCAAGAATAATTTCAATCACGTGGAATTTGTATTTCTATATACCAGAAGAAATAACATTATGATATGACATCCTAAAATTTTTCTCTTAATAGTAGGGACCAATGGCGGGGACCATCAACAACTTATTAGGGTAAAAGCTTGATATTATATTGCATTGAATAATATCCAATGACAAAGTTAAGGATAGATTATGATTGGCTAATTTTTAAGTAGGTCCACCTAATTATATATGTACATTCTAATGTACACATTAATTGTTTTATTATATTTAGTAATAGTTCAATTTTTATCTTACACTTTTTAATTTGTCCATCGCCACCTCCATTCATTTCTTTTTATTTTAGTCCCTCACTCTTTACATTCTAGCTTAGATGAAAACGTAAAACAGGCTATTAAACGCCTGATGTTTATTATTTTCTTCTCAATATTAAAAATTTTGATTTACTATAAAATCATCTAAAGTTAAAATTTTTACTATTGTATTATGATTTAATTTAATGTTTTAATTCATGGGAACTGTTGTTCTTTCATTCAGAAATTCTCTCAATCAAGTATTTAATTAATTGCAGGCTAAACCAAACCTTTAAAAAGTTTTAAAAAATTTGTAAATATATTATGATTTTTAACAAATAATTTCGATTAGCAATTTGGCTACCATATTGAACCCTAATTCTAAATAACTGTCTTCTTTATGCACAATGTGTTTCTTACATTAGAAATTTTAGTGAAAGTTTTCATGAATAAGTTTCAAGTACCTTTTTTTACTAGTGATTCCATATTATTGCATAGTTGAGGTTCAATTTTTTTTTTAAAAAAATCTCAAAATACTGCCTTGACTAACAATTTTAGCCAACTTAGAAGAAAATCTTGGCTTTGCCCTCGTTAATAACTGTTGATAGATAAAAGAAAAGTTGAGATAGAATGCGAACAAACTGTTGGGGAAAAATTAGGTTTTTAAATTTTTATAAAACCTTTTTAAGGACTGCTCTCATATAATATATAAGAATACGTAATCTAGAAATCGTACCTTGAAAATCCGAGTTAGTTTTTCTGCTGAAGTGATTTAGGCTCCTAGATCACGATTCGTCACCACCACGCTTGTTAGATCACGAACTATTACCAATGATCTTCCAAGTTATGACTCAGGTTCGATCTGCACTAGACGTGTGGGCGCCTTTATCACTACCAAAGCAACTAGCACGAGAAAACTTTTCTCTCAACAATGGAGAGAAAAATCTTATTCTTTGATCTGTATAAAGTGGCTACTCATTTTTTCTTTAGAGAAAATAAGCCTTATATATCACCCTTTAGTGAAAACCCTAGGCTCCAAAATAAATAAAAAACTAAACTCACGTTATTTACTTTTTCAATAGGGGACCCACATTGTAAAATAACATAAGGCCCCTTACACAAAAGTTAATTAAATGGAGCCTCCCACTAAATGATATATTTAGGCTTTTGACCCAAATAGTTAGTTATCTTGCTTATTAATCCAGTAGTGGTGCAGTCAATTAAATGAGCTAACCCGGGGATCATTTGGGAACATACAATAGTGGCTACAATAATTAGGCCTGTAATTAAACTAGTCCAATTATTTAATTCCAAATCTACTCCACTAAAAGATTGGAACTGACTTCCAAAATTGTATGCTCGAATAATAATTCGTCCCAAGCCACATTGATTTCTTTACTGCACAATCCTTTGTACCACATCGTTAATTAAATTGATATCTCAACTGTCCAATCAATTTAATAACATCTTATTCCTTGATCCTTACTGGTTTTCTTTAATGATCATTTTCAACATACTAAATATGTTGACACACTCTGGCCAGAGAATTCTATGATCAAGTGCCGAAAACCTATCAAGAGATGTGTTGTACAAATTCTATATTGTTAATCCATAACTCCAATACTCATAATTGCTCCCACCAAGATACCAGGTAATCTTGACCACAAGGATGTGTCGTGTCCATTGGTAACTCAAATAGAATAACAATTACAATCATGAAATCATAATTAACTCAAGATTAAGATTACAGTAAAATCAACGCCTATGAGATTTAATAAGTCTGACAGTTATTACAAAGTTAATTAAATCTCATATGTGATCTTGTTCAATGTAGTCGTACTACATCAATAAATTCATACATGATTAAGACAAATCATTCAATGAATTTATTACAGTCTATACCTAAATAAAGTGCCCAACTTTATTTATCAACTGCGAACTAAATTTATTTAATCATAAGATAACTTGTATTTATGTCTTCTGTGAATCCACATGGTGCTCACATAAATACATATAATATGATTAAATGGACTTTAATACAAATATTAATGCAATTAAGATATTTGAATAAAATACCTCATTTATTTTATTAATCAGAAAAATTATTTATTACAATTAAATAAACACATATGCTTTTAAAGAGTATATTTTCCCAACACAAACCTTATCAGTTGCGCAAAGAAATTGGTCAAAATGGAAAGGGGTCACATTCTCTACAATTTAGTGTTGAAAATATGAGTTAGTAGAGTTTATTTGACATCCCAAATCAGTTAGAATAGTAACACCAATAAGGAAACTCAATGGCGATGAATAATGGCTTGAAAATATTAATTTTGTTTTTTAACCCAAAAGTAAAACCTAAAAACATAAAACTTGCGGCAAAAAACAAAAATATTTTATCCTGAAGCCTAGTAGTTGTTAACACTGACCAATTCTCAAAAAAATTATCAAAGCATAAAAGAAACACTATCCTAAAAATTAATTTCCGCTCCTCTATGAAAGATTTTTTAATGCGATAAAAGGTAAAGCAAATTGATCTTAAAAATACATTGTTGTGAGGTTACACTGTAAACACAATAATTTAGAATGACAAAAAAAAAATGAAAATTGATGAACAAAATATGAGACAGAAGTGAAGAGCATTAATTGGAACAACTGGATTGCTCTGCCCTCTTATTGTGCCCACTTGAACGCTTTGTATGTCTCTCTTGTATAGGGAAATCCTCTACAATCCTTTTCCTTATTTAACTTTAATTAGTCATCAACTTTAATTATCCAATAAGTGATTTTATACTAAAGTTGTTTGATGAAAAACTATTAATTTTTTTTTACTAATTTTATCAAACATTATTTAAAAGTTATATTAATCAAAATCAATCAACTTTTATTTCATAGGTAGAACTATTTCTCACAACAATATTGTCATTTAAGCTAGAACATTATAATACTAAATAAACTTTGAGAATCCAGAGTTTTTGACCTAAAGGCTAAAGATCAACTGCTACTTGAATGCGTTCTCTCTTCAATGACTGAAAGATGGTTAAGCAAATTTTCTAAAATGCTCTATGTTATAGTTAATTTTCTCATAAGTTCTGTTCATTTTCTATGACATAAGTAAATTAATTTTTGAGAATTCACAAAATTATCATGAATCCCTAACTTACATAGAAAAACTATAAAAGCGCCTAGTCTTTTATTTATTTATTTTTATATTTATCTTTTCATCTTTTATTCTTAACCAACATGCAATAGAAAATATTTTATCACACTACTTAATTTTAGAAGTTTAGTTAGACACGTCAAACGTTGTATATTTTCTTTACTCTTGTATAATATAAGAATGGATAGGTAGCATAGTAGAGTATGAACATCCCATTTGTAAACATACATTCTCTAGCAAATAACTATTCTATCGAAATTCATAAGGGTGAGGGATGCCAAAATCCTCCATGAGTTTGGAGCCCCATGGAGCCCTATCCCAAACAGGAAAAATTTTGAATAATTTTTTGGAAATGCGGTGGGGAGTGGGGGAAAAATAATTCCCAAATTGTTAATAGGGTGGGGTTTGGTTTTGTACTCTCCACCCCACCCCCACCCCCACCCCAATCCCCATTAATTCTTATTTAATAATTTTTATTTTATCAACTATAATGTCAATTAATAATTTTTTTATTTTTATGTAATATAAACATGATATGAATAAAAGAAAATCCTACAATATAATTCTTTTTCAACTCTAAAATATTATTATGTTTTCTTTTCTCTTTTAAAATACTGCTCTCTTCAAACATTTTTCAATTTTCATAGCATTTTAAGATATTGTTTCAAACTTTTAGAGTTTTTTAAAAATAATTTAAATACTTTATAATATGGTAATGGTTTTATTTTAAGCCTCTAATTTTTAATTTACTAAAATAATGTATTTATACCTACTATAAAATAGGCAAATGGGAAATGGGGTGAGGATGAGGAAATTATTCCCCATATGGGGTTTCTCATCCCCACCCCACTAAATTTATTGGGGAATGAAGGAATTTCTTTTTAATGGAGTGGGGAATGGGGTAGGCCTCCCCACCCTCACCCCACCCCATTGCCATCTCTACCGGTGAGTTTACAACTCTCTTATTTTAATAAAATTATTTATTATAAAAATACCCATGATATTATTTACTAGAAAATAGAACCCGCTTCACGCGGCTTTGAAAAAAGAATTTAGTATTATTATTTTTTCTTACTTTACACTTGATGAAACTGATAAAAAATATGAATTGATTTTTTTTTTTAAGATGAGGCAGCTTTATAAAAATAAAAAAGCTATTAGCCAGCAATACAAATAAAGAAGCAACGCAAGATAAAAAATAAAATGAGAGAATATATTATAGAGTGATTTTATTCATTCTAATTGTGTGTGTACAAAACAAAAAGATGAGAGCTCTCATTTTATAGTTACATAATCACTCCATGAAATTAATAAAAAATTATGGATCATAATTCTTTGTGAGATAGTGGGAGTTATATGGAAACTAAAGGTTGCTAATGAGAAATAGTTGGGAGACTAAGAGATATATGTTATGAACATCTATATTTATTTTAATAAATTTATAACACTCCCCCTTGGATGTTCATTACAAAGAATATGCCTCATTAAAATATTTACATAATTGTTGTTGAACAGTGAAATCATATTTAGCAAACCAGGTTTTGAAGCTGAGTAATTGCTTGTCAGGTAACAATTTGTTCTTGAAGTCAAAGATTCGGGGAAAAGAAGAATTATCCATGTTGATAAGGAATTTGTGGCTGATGAGATGGAAACTCAAATCTAAAGAAAATTTCTCTACTTATTAGATAATAGAGAATATACAAAGATGAGAAATAGTGATGCCACATCACCTCCTCAAGTCCCAGCATCTTTACATAACTAGAAATAGAACCGCGCTTCACGCGGCTTTGAAAAAAGAATTTAGTATTATCATTTTTTCTTACTTTACACTTGATGAAACTGATAAAAAATATAAATTGATTTTTTTTAAAGATGAGGTAGCCTTATAAAAAACAAAAAAGCTATTAACCAGCAATACAAATAAAGAAGCAACGCAAGATAAAAAATAAAATGAGAGAATATATTATAGAGTGATTTTATTCATTCCAATTGTGTGTGTACAAAACAAAAAGATGAGCTCTCCTTTTATAGTTACATAATCACTCCATGAAATTAATAAAAAATTATGGATCATAATTCCTTGTGAGATAGTGAGAGTTATAGGGAAGCTAAAGGTTGCTAATGGGAGATAGTGGGGAGACTAAGAGATATATGTTATGAACATCTACATTTATTTTAATAAATTCATACATTTATTTTAATAAATTCATAACACTCCCCCTTAGATGTTTCTTACAAAGAATATGCATCATTAAAACCTTTACATAATTATTTTTATATAATAACAATCAAATTAATTATGAGAAGATGAAAAGCCAAATCTAAAAGAAAATTTCTCTATTTATTAGATAATAGAGAATATACAAAGATGAGAAATTGTGATGCCACATCACCTCCTCATGTCCCAACTTTATATATATATATAGATATAGATAGATTGTTATTGTGTAATAACAATCAAATTAATTATGAGAAGATGAAAAGCCAAATCTAAAAGAAAATTTCTCTATTTATTAGATAATAGAGAATATACAAAGATGAGAAATAGTGATGCCACATCACCTCCTCAAGTCCCAACTTTATATATATATATATATATATATATATATATATAAATTATTAAGGATAATCTATTATAATTAAATATGACATAATTACTTTGACTACACATCTTGCACACTCATACAACATACAATTCTCCTACCTTATACGCTAATACTTCTACTCGGACATCTTAACAATAGTAAATTAAACAAATATTTATATAGTATCAAAATAATATTGTGACAGATTTCAATTACAACACTTCTAATTTTATTATTAACAATTCAAGTAGCTCCTATGCACAGGTCATGAATATTTTCTGCCAAGTTTCAATAACATGCATTCCTTACAAACTCTTTTTTTAACATTAAATTTCATTATTCTCCATGCATGTAACCAGAGAATAAAGTAGCTCTGTTAAAACATAATTGGAGTTGAGAGATTCTTAATCATGCAATCTTGTGATTCATCAATAGAAGTTTCCCTAGAAATTTCTTTCAATCTATTAACTAGTGTGAAATATATTAAATGTTTCAATTGAGTATTTCAAAATACGAATTTTAAACTAATTTTTTTCCCATCGGGATGAGTTTGTTGAATTGGTCTTGAAACCAATGTGGGCAAAATAGCTTAGTGGCTGATTTCTTGCGATGAGTCAGAGGCTGAATTGGTCTTTTATAACTGCTGATTCTCTGCTTAAATCAAATAGAGAACGTTGGCTTCAAATATAAAAGGAGATTTGCAGTGACTATTTATTTAGGGAAAATATTTGACTTTCCTTCCCCTTTCTTTCACTGGAACTTTATAATTCAACATTCACTTATTTTACAGAATTTATTCCTTTTCTATCTATGTTATTCTTGATTGTTGTAGTTGGGAGTGCGCTCTTACATCAGTGAGTCATTGCATCCTATAAGAGTAAGAATGGCAAAACGAATAAATGAATTGAATTCAAATCGAATCGTAAATGAATTGGATAAAAAATCTACTGATTCAAATTCGATTCGTTTATTAAATGAATGGAAATCTTAGGATTCGGATTCCATTCGTTTATTAAACGAATATTCAGTTTGATTCGTTTAATTCATTTAATAGAATTAATAAACGAATCGTATTGAATTTGGATTCGTTTATTATTTGTTTATCCTATTACGAATCCATAACGAATCGAGTCGAATCAGGATTCATTTACAATTCGTTTAGAAAAATATAATTAATAAACAAAATTAAGCAAAATAAAATCTAAAAGAGCCACAAATTTAATATCCTACAACAAAATACAAATAATCCAAACCATATTCTAGGATTAAATACACAGTCATCTAAATTACAATATTAACCTTTAAATTTTAAAAAAATTTCAAATAAATTTAAGGAAAAAATAATTTAATTAAACAAGTAATAAGCGAATTTTAAACGAATCGACTTGTATTCGATTCGTTTATGACATGTTTATTAAATGAATCCTAAACGAATAAATGAATCAATATCTTCAAACCTAGATTCGTTTAATTAGCGAATTGAATCGAATTCACCCATTTATTAAACAAATCAATTTTTTCAAACTCAAACCCATTTAATTCGCATTGAATCGAATCAAATAAAAGAATCCTGACCCATATTGCCACCCCTATATAAGAGTAGACTGCTATAGTTCCTTAACGCATTAGTAAATCATCGTCGAAGGGGCAGAATCTGTCGTTAAGGACATTGTAGTTTTGCATGCCTTGACAACCTACTGTTGTTTTCTTTCACTTATTTCTTTTTTGCATGTCCTGTGTAGTTGCTGTTTTGGGTTCAATTACATTACTAAGTTGCTAAGACACAATTTGGGTTTTATTCAAGTTGCTGGCTTCTTCGTTTTGTAACTATATTTGTTCTCAACTCATCATTTCTATGACACGATAACAATCTTAAAGACAGAATTAGGATGAGTTCTGAAAATCTTTTGGCTTCTATTTGAACTCCTACAGTTGCTTCATCAACTCTTCCCTTTACTGCTGCGATGATAACAGCTAAGAACTTGCCAGACGTATAAAAAATATAGCCATTCAGCAAAGACCATTTCAAGCATTGGCCAGAAAAAATCCATGACATTCTCGATGCACAAAACTTAGTTGATTATCTGGAATTATTTCCCCTAGAACAAGGCTATGAAGACTATGAGAAAAAAAATGAAAACTTGGACGACAAATAACAAAGTCTAACAAAGTCTAAAAGTACACAATTTTAAATGCCTTTTCTAGCAACCTCTATGATATCTACCGCCCTTAAAAAATTGCTTCTGAAATTTGGGATAAGCTTCATAAATTATATTGCAAAGGATGCATAAGAAGTAAGCTTAAAATTGAGGGTATTATACCTTCTAAAAGATTTTTGGCTGGCTGTTTAATTGATAAGGTTCTTGAATCATGGAGTGATTATATTAAAACCTCAAAACATAAGGAGAAACTTATGAGCTTTAAAGATATAATTGTGTTTATTAAGATTGACACTACTACAAGAAATGACAAAGATGACATGTTATAGATGACCCGCGTGCTGTTAACTGTCATCTATTAATTTAGATGACTTTTGTTTATTTTTGAATGTCATCTATTATAAAATTATTTTTACTTACGATATAAAGTTGACTCATCACTAAATAGCGAGTCATCTTTAATTAAATGAAAGTTGACCTTATTTTTAAAAGTTGTCATTTATTTTCAAGAATAAAAACTCAACCTTCCCTTTTTATTTTCCCGTCTCCAACGAAATAACAACTCTCTCTGTCTCCCTCAATTATTCTGAAATTTCACGATCTTTGTCCGTAAAATTCCCTTTCCCCCGCATAAAACATCTTCTTATCTTCGATTTCCAAGTTGTAAACCGCTAATCTCACCCATTATTTATACAACCCCAAAATAGTAAACCCTAACTATTCACAAATGGTTGAAGCCAGGAGAAAGAAGAAATCTTAAAGCCCTGGACCACACATTTTAAGGAGAAAATTGTAAAACTTGGGACCACAGCACTAACAAGTAAAATATTGATGCATACGTCCACCTTCCATCTTGGATTTTAAAAGTTTTCGTCTCCACATAAAAGGTACTTTCTTTTTCTTTTGTTTAATCATGCTTGTGAACATTTGCTTCGTTCTCTATGCTGGGCTATTTTTTTTTTCACTTTTATTTTTATAGTTTTTTTTCTTCCCTCTTAATGAGAGGTTTTAAATCCATCTAGATATAAAATCTAGGACTGTTTCTCTCCACCTAAATCTCACTTTATGGTTGTTTATCTAGTCGATTTGTGGTGGCTTTTGTTTATTTCAGTTGTTATGTGGTGGATTGAATCAAGATTTGAAGCTTTCATAGTTCAACTCTGGAAAATCGCAAGCCTCAAAATTTTGATCTTTGCATAGGATCCATTGTTGTACCGGTTGGAAGAGTTAAATCTAGTGATAGAGAGAAATTAAAAGGAGTTGAGAAGGCATATCTCATATAGCTCTAAGTTATTGTGCACATTATTATAGAGATGTCCCTGTATAGATATGTAAACTTAATTCATCTTGTTCTTGAGTGTGCAAGTAAAGGCTTCATCAATTATGTATTGTAATGATGTTTCTATAAATTGAGAACTAAATCGGTCAAGTGACCTCTTACTATACTTCTTGTACTCTTATTATGATGGTTAATAAAATCTATGTTTGTGTTTCACAAAAAAAAATGCTTGTGAAAAAAAGTGATAGATTATTTGTTTGTGGGTGGTCTACATGTGTTGTTTTTTCTTTTTTGGTTTATTTAATTTATTCATGTTTGAATAACAAAGATTGAAAATAAGGAGTTTGTAATGTTTGTAATGTTTATATGTGCATATTTTAAGGAAGATACAAATACCAAAATATTTTATATGCTCAGTCGTAGCTATTGATTTTTTGTGCTTTATTCTCTGACACTCTGTGTCAGACAAGCTTTGTTCAATCTATTGTGTTATGTGCTTTAGTAAATCAATGTTTATTGATGTGATTCAGCTAGGATAATAATATTAAGGTCCTACGTTTTACTTTTCTCAAATTAGGACATCGACAATCATGAAGAGATTATGTAAAGTATTTTAGTATGATATATTAATATTTTGCATTCAGAATTGATATATGTTGGATGTCATGGATCGAAGATCAAAAGATAATGAGATTGGTGTTGGAAGATTTCTAAATTTTGCAATGATTCATACAAAGAATTCTAATCACATACTATGTTCATATAGGAAATATGGAAACATGAAGCATCAAACTGTTGATGAATAATATAGATGAAAGTTATAATAATCGGATTTTTCATGGAGAAAAACTCAGTAGTCATTTACTTATCCTTTTAAAATTTATAGATTTGATAATGTTGATGCATATATTAATATTGACTATTTTGTATATGATATATAGTTTGTTGGACGAGGTAGTTACACCCAAGAGAATATTGATGAAGCAAGAATGGAATAGGCAGAGTACATATGGCAAAATATTTTTTGCTAAATTTTGTTACACAACGATTTTGCAAGGTTAGTAAAAGGATTTATGAAATTATTCAAGTATTTGTGAAATTTTGTAACACATATGGTGGAATATTTTTTATCTTTATCTTTGTTATTGTCCTTGTTTTGAATAAGACACTAAAAGGATTTATGAAATTATTTCAATTATTTTGATATTGTAGTCAAGGAAGGTTCGTGAAAAGGTTCCACTCTCCAACTCTCCCTGGCTTTGGCATGATTATTGAAGTAACCAACAGGATGGCCGCATTTTGTTGATCTTGTGAGGAATGTAATATTTTTCTTTTAAGAAAACAGGGTTATGGATATCTAGTTATTTTAATTTGGGAACTGTAAACACAATATTTTTTAGTATTGTTTGTAATGTACTAGATCTATACATGATTATTGCAATTGCTTAATGAATATTTATTTATATATATAGCTTTTCAAAAAAACTTTATTGCACTACATGTTAGCAACAACAACAACAACAACAACAACAACAACAACAATAATAATAATAATAATAATAATAATAATAATGACAGCCATTTGAGATCTTTAGTAATCTATTCTTATTAGTGTGACGTCTATTGTTGACTTTCATTACTTAAAATGAGTCATTTATACTAAAAAAAAGGATAGTTCTTTTACAACATTAGATGACTGCATTTGGATAAATGAGTCATCTATGGTACTCATTAGATGACTCTTTTTGCGTGTCATTTTTTATACCTAGTTTTAGATGACTGCTACAAAGATGACTAATTTTAATTCGTCATTATAAGATTAATTTAAGCGTCATCTATGTCCTTTTTTGTAGTAGTGTGGGAAGAGCATAATAAACTTAGAGCTATTTGTAGAAGCTTTGAATCTAATGAATATGTAATAAAGACCATGCTTCTATTGAAAAAATTATAGTGAGTTAACAATTAAAAGATTATAGATCAAGTTATAATAGAATGCAAATTCTTATAATAACATAAAAGAAAATAACAGTAAAAGTTAGTTGATACGTGGCGTTGTTACACCTGAACTATGATAGTGATAGACTATCCTTTGGACCAGTAGTCTGCAAATTCTGGTTTCCAGCCGATATACCCATAATCCCTGAGATATAAAACCTGAAAAACCAAAAACTATTTATCATGATACCACCCGAAAACATGCCACCTCTGACCTTTAAAGAGGGTGAACGTTGTGAGAAAATAATTTTATTTTAAATCGGTTTTAGAAATAAATCAGGACTTTTCTGATACACAGGATCCTTTAAGAAAGGCAAGTGTAAAGTATACTCAGTGTAGAAAATAGAGATGAACGCTCTTAGTTTAATAACTCAAGTATTTTCTTCGTTACATAGAAGAAGAAGAGAAACTTAGTAAGCCATAGAGGTTTACAAACTGAGAAATATTATTGATGGCAATCTGAATTTTACAAAGACGGAAGAGCTCTTAAATAGAGCTGGAAAGCCAAGATAAGACAGGACCCTTATCTTTCTTTAAAGTCAATGACAAAAGAAAATAATTCACTCTTAAAAGCATAAAAAGCTGAAACACACGTTAGACAGAACAGGACCCCTGCCATTTATTGAAAGCTGAAAAAGCCAAGATTCCTGGATGACTCTGTAGCCATGTGAGGCTATTATAGAATTGAGGGAAATCTGGATGGAGACAAGTCACTAGTTTCATTTTCATAGTCTTCTTTTGGTTTTTGAATTTCTTGGTGGATTAGGTAGTCTTCATCTAACTCTGGGATTTCTTTTGGAGTTGGAGTGGACGAAGAACCTGGTTCAGTGACAGTGTACTGAGTTTCTTGTGTTGGCAATAAAGATTGGAAGTCTTCCCAAGGGTCTTGAGCGTCTTGGAAGAGAACATTGGTGTAGTCAGGTCGTTGTTCACGAACAAGAATTCCATGAGGACTAGAACTGGATCCTGGAGTACATATTTGGGTTCTTGGTATAACTTCAAGAGTGTGGGAAGGGCCGATGGATGTATGGTGAATGTTTGTTGGGACAGGTTGGATATTGTTGAGTTCTAACAAATAGGCTTTGAGAGTGGAGATGATTGTTGGATCATGATCAAGAGGGAAAGGATGAGGGAATGTTTTCCATTCATACGCCATGTCCAGTGTCCAATAGTCTTTTTTTTCAGGATGTTGGAAATATGGTTTGTGAAGTATGAATACCGAAGTAAACATATCTGCTTCTTGATCGGGAATCCTATCTAATTGATAAAAGTTAGATAAATTCTGCAATTGCTTACGCCACCAGGTGAGTGGTGAAAACCATTCAAGGAGTGTCCAAAGAAGTGTGGTTGCATGATCTGGGGTGGTGATATGCCGGAGGGTTGGGAGGACATGAAGAACAAGTTTTTTAGCAAACAGGAATGTGAGACACCACATGTACCATAATTCATCTTCAGAGATGGTGAGGTTGGGAATAATGGTGAAGCTGGTGAGAAACATGTGTTCTAAACATAAAGAGAGAAACCTTTCTGGTTTGGTCCTGTGCACATTCATGAAATACTTGTAAAGGAATTTCTTTGTAAAGGCTTGGATTTGGAAAGCTGATCGGAAAGTGAGATTTAGAGGAAACACTTTTTAGGTTAAAGCTTGAATGAGAGTGAATAATTCATGGCTATAATTGGGATGGTTGTGATGGAAGAGATGAGAACAATGCTTTTTATAGATGGATTGGACTGTGAAATCATACTTTGCAAACCATGTCTTCAAATTGAGTAATTGCTTGTCAGGAAGCAATTTGTTCTTGAAGTCAAAGATCTTTGGAAAAGAACTATTATCCATTCTGATAAGGAAATTGTGGCTGATGAGATGAAATTCAAATTTCTTGATTCCATATTTTACTACAAGAATTTCCTTGTAAATCACGTGATAATTCTTTTCTGAATCTTTGAATTGTCCACTTGCATGAGCGCAATAGGACTCTAAGTCACCTATATTTTCCAGAAGGATGGCACTCCAAAAGTCATCACTAGCATCTGTCTGGAGAATGCGTTGGCCTGTAGTGGGAATTCTGAGTGGAGGAGGTGACTGGGCTATCTTTTTTAACTGCTTTACAGCTTCTGTCTGGGCCGGACCCCATGGTGGAGTGTTCTTTTTAAGCATGCATGATAGCTGACTGGTGTGGATCGCAACTTTAGGAATAAAGTCTCTGACATAATTAACAATTCCAAGAATTGTTGAATTTGCTTTTTGTTGAGATCAGTGTCTAGAAACTTTAATAATTCAGCTGCAATGTGTGGTCCTGGATGGTAGTGACCATCTTTTTAGACCATGCCAATAAAATCAATAGATTCCTTTCCTATGTTGCTTTTCTTTTCAGAAAGTATGATGCCATGTGTCTGCACGATTTCCAGGAAATCTGATAGGAGTTTTTGATGTGTCTGGTGGTTGTGGGAAAACAACAGGATATCATCAATGTAGATTAAAGCATGATGGAGGATCGGAGAGAAGATCTTAACCATTGCTTTTTGAAATAATGAGGGAGCAATTTTGAGACCGAAGGGTAGGACTGTCCACTGATAATGAGCATCAGGGATACATAAGGCTGTTTTGGGACGGTCTTCTAGAGAAATGACAAGTTGCCAAAAACCAGCTTCATGATCGAACTTTGAAAATACCTTTGCACCTTGAAGATGAATGAATAGAGACTGGATCTTCAGAAGAGGAAATTTATCATCTTTAAGGAAAGCATTAAGTGGCTGGTAATCAATAACTAATCTCTTTTTTCCACGAACCAATTCAGATCGTTTTTCAACATAGAAATCTTGAGAAGCCCAATCTGAAGTAGTAGGTTCTATGAGACCTTGCCGAAGCAATTGAGTGCATTCTTGCTTGGCGAGAGAGAGATCAGATGAAGGCATCCCTGGATGTGTGGCTTTTGTGGGATTGACATCTTCATTAAGTTTGAAAGAAAGATGGATGAAAAACTATTCATTTTTCCAGAGTGGTGATGAATGAGTAAATTGTGAGTGATTTTCAGGACAAAGTTCAAGGAACTTGTGGCAAATGGAGGTATAAGGGGGAGCTGCATCTGACAATGTATACAGACGGAGAACATCTGTATAAGGCATAAACATTTTTTTGAATTTAATTCCTGTTGGCGTAATGAAGAGATTTTTTACCAGTTGGAGGATATCAAATCCTATGAGAAGATCTTTGTCTGGTAAATCTGAACCAACAATCTTTTGCCAGATGATACAGTTTGGAAAGAACTGGATACCAATAGGTTTTTTTGGTAATGAGAGAGGTTTCAAAGATTTTTCCATTTGCAGCTTTGAAGTATTCAGTATTGTTTTCCCAATAATCAGGAGGAATGACTGTAGGATTGTGCATACTGCGTTGTGCGCCAGTATCAAGAAAACTAATGACTGAGACATGTTTATGGAATTTAGAAGGGATGACTGAAATTTTTACCAAAGGACTAGTAAGTTTGGAACGGATCAAGTGAATTTCTTGAATAGTGGAGATCATAGAAAGTTCATCTGCTTCTGAATCTGTTGATTCGGCAAGAATGAAGGCTGTACGATCATCTTTCTCTGACTGTTCTCAGAAGATGGATTCAACGTCTTCATTTTCAGAAAGTATGGAAGATTACTGCAGGTGCTGAATGAGACGAACAATTTTTGTTGACTTATTTGGGCAATTGCGGGCAAAATGTCTGCACTTTTTGCAAATAAAACAGCGATTGTATTTCTTCTTTCTGAACTGGGAAGGATCCTTTTTTCTAAAGTATCTGTAAGGCTTCTTTGTTTTTTTGGAAGAGGATTTATGGAAATGTTTCTGGAAGTGCTTCTTTTTATTGGTTGGACAAGTGCACTTTTTGTCATCTTTGAACTGGATTTTGAGGTAGGGTTTTTTACAGGCTGAAGCAAAGGGTTCTTTGTGTTCAATAAGATCTTTGAAGAAATAGTTTTGCTCAAAAATCTTATCAAGGCATAGCATAGTTAATTGAAAGATTTTTCCAAGTGAGACATTTGCTATGTCAAGGTTAAAGGCTGTCAATTGTCTTTGAAGCTCTGGCTGAAGTTCTGGTGGTAAGGATGCAGCAAAGATATACTTTAAAGATGGATCATTGAATCCATTCAATTTGTAGTAAAGCATGCTCATCCTTTTGTAATGCATTTCTAGGTGATGTCGTTTAAGAGAACAACATTTCATCTAATGATATTCTTTTCGAGATGCTTCAGTTGATGCTGCTGGTTCTCCAATAAACTGCTCATAAATGACTGCAAGAGCTATAGAAGTAGTGGTTTGAATAAATTGGAGTTGTCTTTATTCACCTAAACTTTCAAACCAATCTCGTAATGATCCAGTAAAGCTAGAACAAAACTCACGGTGAACATTCTAAGATTGTGCATGAGCCCTTGTCATTTGTACTTCAATCCATGTAGTAAATTCTTGATGTTGGGCCTGCCATTTGTGACGAGGGATGTCATCAAATATAAACCATGGTGAAGAAGATGGTTTGGAAGAATTTTCAGAAACCGGAGGAACAAGTGGAACCGATTCTGTTTGGGAGCCTTGGTCAGCATTATTATCATCATCAGAAGATTCATCGACAACAGGATTAGATGTACTAGGATATTCTGTTTTTGTGGCCATTAGAAGACCAGAAATGTCTGCATATTGAGACTCTGAGTCTGAAGAAGCTTGTTCAGATGAGCTGAAAGTATCTACAGAGGGTAAACTGTCATCTGAGGTTGAACCCGAGTCATTGTTTTGGTACTCAATCTGTTGGTAATGGTATTGGTAAGCTGGAGCTTTGTCTTTCTTTGGAGGCGCATGAGTTGCTTTTGGAGAGTCTTCTGGAACTTGAAGATCTTCCTTTGGTAGAGGTTTTAAAATTTTGACTATTGTTTTGGGCTTTCTTGGGGAAGTAGGCTTTGGCAGTGGAACTGGAGGAATATTTGGATTTGTGGAATGGAGATGAGAAAGACCAAAGAAGTGGTCGTAAGTTGACTACTTATGAGGGTTGTAAAAAGGCTGATATGATGTAAATAGTGGTGCGGGTATACACACCTCCAAGCCTCTCAAAGTGAACAATATGTCACTATGGATATACCCACATATCTCGTAACCAGCTGGAAATGAGAAGGGTATACATGCCTCCATCTAGGTGGTGTCAGGCTTATCCTCACCTTACATGGCAGAAAAGGCCTACCAGTCACAGCACGAATTATTCTCCTTGACACAAGGTTCAAACAGTATCAACATGCTGTTATTGGAACTATTCTAACCACTCTCCATGCTGGAAGTGTCTTGTTAACCTTCTACCCAAATTTCAACATGTCTCTAGACGATCCCAACCTTCCAACACTGAAAGTCCAAATCCAATTTCAAGGAGCAGAACAAACATCTACTTCCAAAATAGCCACACTCCATCATCAAAAGCCACACTCCATCATCAAATAGTGTATCGATTATAAAATCATGCATTAGATCTCCCAACTGCACAAACAACCAGTGATGCACTGATGATCCTTGCAGACACAGATGCAATTCCAACCATAATCCAAATTCCCAAACAAATTCAAAAGCAAGAGTTGCTCCAACTCATGCCTTTAGAATGGCTTACCAACTATGAGCAATTCCATCAAACTTCAGAACCTGTCCAGACTTCTTAAGCTGTCTTCGAAAGAAGACCAGACGGACAAGTCAAGTTGTCTTTCCAAACTCTAGAAAAACCAAGTCCAGATCCTCCAAGGCTCTCTTATACTGCTATGATCACAACAGTTTCTATTGGCCAAGAGCCGAATCTTCCAGCTCTATTTAAGAGCTCTTCTATCTTTGTAAAATTCAGATTGCCATAAATAATATTTCTTAGTTTGTAAACCTCTATGGCTTACTAAGTTTCTCTTCTTCTTCTAGGTAACGAAGAAAATACTTGAGTTATTAAACTAAGAGCGTTCATCTCTATTTTCTACAATGAGTATGCTCTACATTTGCCTTTCTTAAAGGATCCTATGTATCAGAAAAGTCCTGATTTATTTCTAAAATCGATTTAAAATAAAACTGTTTTCTCACAACGTTCACCCTCTTTAAAGGTCAGAGGTGACCTGTTTTCAGGTGGTATCGTGATCAATGGTTTTTTCTTTTTCGGGTTTTATATCTCAGGGATTATGGGTATATCGGCTGGAAACCAGAACTTGCGGACTACTCGTCCAAAGGATAGTCTAACACTATCAAATTTACAAAACCGAATCTCTACATTAGATATCGATCTCATAACAATGATAAACAATCGTATTTAGGGTCCAGAATTCAATAAGAAAGAGGCAGAGATCAGACAGTTGAAAGCAGAATTAGCCATAATTGATGCTAATAAAGTACAACCTTTCCTTTTCACCAAAACACAGTCTATACCTACACCCGCACCACTATTTACATCATATTAGCCTTTTTACAACCCTCCTAAGCAGTCAACTTACGACCACTTCTTTGGTCTTTCTCATCTCCATTCCACAAATCCAAATATTCCTCTAGTTCCATCGCCAAAGTCTACTTCCCCAAGAAAGCCCTAAACAAAAGTCAAAATTTCAAAACCTCCACCAAAGGAAGATCTTCAAGTTCTAGAAGACTCTCCAAAAGCAACTCCTGAGCCTCCAAATAAAAACAAAGCTCCAGCTTACCAATACTATTACCAACAGATTGAGTACCAAAACAATGACTCAGGTTCAACCTCAGATGATAGTTTACTCTCTATAGATACTTTCAGCTCATTTGAACAAGCTTCTTCAGACTCAGAGTCTCAATATGCAGACATTTTTGGTCTTCTAATGGCCACAAAAACAGAATATCTTAGTACATCTACTCCTGTTGTCGATGAATCTTCTGATGATGATAATAATACTGACCAAGGCTCCCAAACAGAACCAGTTCCACCTGTTCCTCTGGTTTATGAAAATTCTTCCAAACCATCTTCTTCACAATGGTTTACATTTAATGACATCCCTCGTCACAAATGGCAGGCCCGACATCAAGAATTTGCTGCATGGATTGATGTACAAATGACAAGGCCTCATGCACAATCTCAGAATGTTCTCCGTGAGTTTTGTTCTAGATTCACTAGATCATTACGGGATTGGTTTGAAAGTCTAGGTGAATACAGACAACTCCAATTGATTCAAACCACTATTTCTATAGCTCTTGCAGTCATTTATGAGCAGTTTCTTGGACAACCAGTAACATCAACTGAAGCATCTCGAAAAGAATATCACTAGAAGAAATGTTGTTCTCTTAAACGACATCACCTGGAAATGCATTACAAAAGGAAGAGCATGCTTTACTACAAATTGAATGGATTCAATGATCCATCTTTAAAGCATGTCTTTGCTGTATCCTTACCACCCTAACTTCAGCCAGAGCTTCAAAGACAATTGACAGCCTTTAACCTTGACATAACAAATGTCTCACTTGGAAAAATCTTTCAATTAAC
This sequence comes from Citrus australasica, assembly GCA_029618585.1. Taxonomy (NCBI): domain Eukaryota; kingdom Viridiplantae; phylum Streptophyta; class Magnoliopsida; order Sapindales; family Rutaceae; genus Citrus; species Citrus australasica. The sequence continues at coordinate 9,508,815 of JARCIV010000006.1, forward strand.
CATGCTATTCCTTGATAAGATTTTTGAGCAAAAATATTTCTTCAAAGATCTTATTGAACACAAAGAACCCTTTGCCTTAGCCTGTAAAAAACCCTACCTCAAAATCCAGTGCCAAGATGACAAAAAGTGCACTTGTCCAACTAATAAAAAGAAGCACTTCCAGAAACATTTCCATAAATCCTCTTCCAAAAAAACAAAGAAGCCTTACAGATACTTCAGAAAAAAGGATCCTTCCCAGTTCAGAAAGAAGAAATACAATCGTTGTTTTATTTGCAAAAAAGCGTAGACATTTTGCCCGCAATTGCCCAAATAAGTCAGCAAAAGTTGTTCGTCTCATTCACCACCTGCAACAATCTTCCATACTTTCTGACAATGAAGACGTTGAATCCATCTTCTTAGAACAGTCAGAGAAAGATGATCGTACAACCTTCATTCTTGCTGAATCAACAGATTCAGAAGCATATGAACTTTCTGTGCTCTCCATTATTCAAGAAATTCACTAGATCCATTCTAAACTTACTGGTCCTTCGGTACAAATTTCAGTCATCCCTTCTAAATTCCATAAACATGTCTCAGTCATTGGTTTCCTTGATACTGGCACACAACGTAGTATGCACAATCCTAAAATTCTTCATCCTGATTATTGGGAAAACCATACTGAATACTTCAAAGCTGCAAATGGAAAAATCTTTGAAACCTCTCTCATTACCAAAAAAACTTATTGGTATTCAGTTCTTTCCAAACTGTATCATCTGGTAAAAGATCGTTGGTTCAGATTTACCAGACAAAGATCTTCTCATAGGATTTGATATCCTCCAACTGGTAAAAAATCTCTTCATTACGCCAACAGGAATTAAATTCAAAAAAATGTTTATGCCTTATACAGATGTTCTCCGTCTGTATACATTGTCAAATACAGCTCCCCCTTATACCTCAATTTCCCACAAGTTCCTTGAACTTTGTCCTGAAAATCACTCACAATTTACTCATTCATCACCACTCAGGAAAAATGAATAGTTTTTCATCTATCTTCCTTTCAAACTTAATGAAGATGTCAATCCCACAAAAGCCACACATCTAGGGATGCCTTCATCTGATCTCTCTCTCGCCAAGCAAGAATGCACTCAATTGCTTCGGCAAGGTCTCATAGAACCTACTACTTCAGATTGGGCTTGTCAAGCTTTCTATGTTGAAAAACGATCTGAATTGGTTCGTGGAAAAAAGAGATTAGTTATTGATTACCAGCCACTTAATGCTTTCCTTAAAGATGATAAATTTCCTCTTCCGAAGATCCAGCCTCTATTCATTCATCTTCAAGGTGCAAATGTATTTTCAAAGTTCGATCTTAAAGCTGGTTTTTGGCAACTTGGCATTTCTCTAGAAGACCGTCCCAAAACAGCCTTCTATATCCCTGATGCTCATTATCAGTGGATAGTCATACCCTTCGGTCTCAAAGTTGCTCCCTCATTATTTCAAAAAGCAATGGTTAAGATCTTCTCTCTGATTCTCCATCATGCTTTAATCTACATTGATGATATCCTGTTGTTTTCCCACAACCACCAGACACATCAACAACTCCTTTCAGATTTTTTAGAAATCGCGCAGCACATGGCCTCATGCTATCTGAAAAGAAAAGCAACATAGGAAAGGAATCTATTGATTTTCTTGGCATGGTCTAAAAAGATGTACCATTCAGGACCACACATTACAGCAGAATTATTAAAGTTTCCAGACACTGATCTCAACAAAAAGCAAATTCAACAGTTCCTTGGAATTGTTAATTATGTCAGAGACTTTATTCCTAAAGTTGCGGTCCACACTAGCCAGCTATCATGCATGCTTAAAAAGAACACTCCACCTTGGGGTCCGGCCCAGACATAAGCTATAAAGTAGTTAAAAAAGATAGCCCAGGCACCTCCTCCACTCAGAACTCCCACTACAGGCCAACGCATTCTCCAGACAATGCTAGTGATGACTTTTGGAGTGCCATCCTTCTGGAAAAGATAGGTGACTTAGAGTCCTATTACGCTCATGCAAGTGGACAATTCAAAGATTTAGAAAAGAATTATCACGTGATTTACAAGGAAATTCTTGCAGCAAAATATGGAATTAAGAAATTTGAATTTCATCTTATCAGCCACAATTTCCTTATCAGAATGGATAACAGTTCTTTTCCAAAGATCTTTGACTTCAAGAACAAATTGCTTCCTGACAAGTAATTACTCAATTTGAAGACATGGTTTGCAAAGTATGATTTCACAGTCGCACACATCAAAGGTGATAAAAATCTTATCCCTGATTTCCTCACCCGTCGATCTATAAAAAGCCATGTTCTCATCTCTTCCATCACAACCATCCCAATTATAGCCATGAATCGTTCACTCTCTTTCAAAGCTTTAACCCAAAAAGCTTTTCCTCTAAATTTCACTTTCCGATAAGCTTTCCAAATCCAAGCCTTTGTAAAGAAATTCCTTTACAAGTATTTCATGAATGTGCACAGGACTAAACCAGAAAGGTTTCCCTCTTTATGTTTAGAACACCTGTTTCTCACCAGCTTTACCATTATTCCGAACCTCACCATCTCTGAAGATGAATTATACTACATGTGGTGTCTCACAGTCCTGTTTGCTACAAAACTTGTTCTTCCTGTCCTCCCAACCCTTCGGCATATCTCCACCCCAGATCATGCACCCACACTTCTCTGGACACTCCTTGAATGGTTTTCACCACTCACCTGGTGGGGTAAGCAATTGCAGAATTTATCTAACTTTTATCAGTTAGATAGGATTCTCGATCAAGAAGTAGATATGTTTACTTCAGTATTCATAGTTAACAAACCATATTTCCAACATCCTGAAAAAAAAGACTACAGGACACAGGACATGGTGTATGAATAGAAAACATTCCCTCATCCTTTCCCTTTTGATCATGATCCAACAATCATCTCCACTCTCAAAGCCTATATGTTAGAACTCAACAATATCCAACTTGTCCTAACAAACATTCACCATACATCCATTGGTCATTCCCACACTCTTGAAGTTATACCAAGAACCCAAATATGTACTCCGGGATCCAGTTATAGTCCTCATGGAATTCTTGTTCGTGAACAACGACCTGACTACACCAATGTTCTCTTCCAAGATGCCCAAGACCCCTGGGAAGACTTCCAATCTTTATTGCCAACACAAGAAACTCAGTACACTGTCATTGAACCAGGTTCTTCATCCACTCCAACTCCAAAAGAAATCCCAGAGTTAGATGAAGACTACCTAATCCACCAAGAAATTCAAAAAGCAAAAGAAGACTATGAAAATGAAACTGGTGACGTGTCTCCATCCAGATTTCTGTCAACTCCATAATAGCCTCACATGGCTATAGAGTCATCCGAGAATCTTGGCTTTTTCAGCTTTCAATAAATGACAGGGGTCCTGTCCTGTTTAACGTGCGTTTCCGCTTTTTATGCTTTTAAGAGTGAATTATTTTCTTTTGTCGTTTACTTTAAAGAAAGATAAAGGTCTTGTCTTATCTTGGCTTTCCAGCTCTATTTAAGAGCTCTTCCGTCTTTGTAAAATTCAAATTGCCATCAATAATATTTCTCAGTTTGTAAACCTCTATGGCTTACTAAGTTTCTCTTATTCTTCTATGTAACGAAGAAAATACTTGAGTTATTAAACTAAGAGCGTTCATCTCTATTTTCTACACTGAGTATACTCTACACTTGCCTTTCTTAAAGGATCCCGTGTATTAGAAAAGTCCTGATTTATTTCTAAAACCGATTTAAAATAAAATTATTTTCTCACAACGTTCACCCTCTTTAAAGGTCAGAGGTGACATGTTTTCGGGTGGTATCGTGATCAATGGTGTTTTCTTTTTCGGGTTTTTTATCTCAGGGATTATGGGTATATCAGCTGGAAACCAGAACTTGCGGACTACTGGTCCAAAGGATAGTCTAGCACTATCATAGTTCAGGTGTTACAACGCCACATACTCCTCCCCTAGTGACACGTACTCCTCCCCCAGTGGTATTTGGAAGAGTTTGGCACCGCATGCATGCATTTGTCAATTTTGAAGAATTTAGTTGCCGATTTAATTGATAAATAGAGATGCATTCTTCATTTGTAAAGCATCTCAAAAATTTGAGAGCTTAAGAGAAATTGCAAGTGAAGCAATTCTAAAGTTCTGAGAGTGTGAGCAATTAGTGACAAAATCCCACAATGAAACTTTGAAATTCATACTTAAATTGTAGTTTCAACTTCCCAATAAAGTTCTAAACAGATTTATGACAAACAAAACCTTGACCTAATGCTTAAGAAAAAGCGTGAACCAAAGGTATAGAGAATGATATTGACGCCACGCTCAAGAAATAGATGAGAAGGTGAGTGATAAGTCTAAATTTGGAACGCCACAAGAATGCAAATTCTTGATAAGTTCACTAGTTCTCAAAAGAACAAAAGAAAGAATAATCTTTCAAATTCCAATAACATTAATTTCTTAATTGTCATACCTGGCAAGGTTGCTGAGTTTAATAGGCTAAAAGAGATTTCCTCTCTTATATAATTGATAAGGACTTATAAGAGGGAAAGAGGATTCATTAATCTGGGCTGACTCTGGAATGTAGGAATATTCAATAAGGTTTTCAATTTTGTTGGTGGTTTGTTTGGTGCAAGATTTTGGAGAGATAAATTTGAAGAAAGAGAAAATGAGTGGTGTCATTAGATGAAGTGGAAGCCATGTTTGGAGGGCTCTCTCTATCTTCTGAAGTCATAAAATCGAATCTAAGGAAGATTTAAATCATACCACTTTGTTCGTTGAAGAACAGAATTTTGAAAATAATAAACCTTCAAAGAAATGTAAGGCTCTGATACCACAATTGAGCAGTAGAGAATACGGGGCGTTGTTATACCAGGACTATAATAGTTAAATCTGTTCTTTGGACCAGTAGTCCGCAAGTCCGGGTTTCCAGCCGATATACCTCTGAGATCAAAAACTTTAAAATATTTTCATTCTAGGTTATATAACCCCAAAACAGACACTTCTTTTGTCTTAAAACATGGTACCAAACTAGATAAGAAAGTATCAAAAGTTTTCTGATGCACAGGATCCTTGCAAGAGGCAAGTGCAGAGCATACTTCCTTAAGTTTCAAAATGAACATATTTATATCTTCTTTATTTCCTATTTCAGAGCTTCATTGATAGAGAGAGAGGGAGATTTAGAGACTCATAGCTGAAGAAAACATCTTTTTATTTTCAGCCAAGCTTATCTTACAAAGAGAGGGGCTTCTCTTTTATAGAGAGGAGAAAGCCTTAGAAAGACATCTTGATAAGACAAGACCCTTATCAAGAAAAACATACTTAAAGGAAAAGCAAACTTTTACAAAAGTAAAGGGCATACGACAAATTTAACTTTAATTATTAAAGCATGAGTCACCATACTTTAATAATTACATACTAGCACACTCAAACTATTACAAACGTCAAGATTTACTTTAGAAAAGTTACGAAAAGCAAACTTTAATAAAACGACAAACTGATAGCTATGGGACGAAAGATTCATGAAATCTTCATCAGAGGAGCTGTCCATGTCGTCTTTTGTTATCTTTGGCTTTGGATGCATGCAGGTGGGACCACATGGTGGCCATGGGCAATGTTGTGCTTTTGGACAATTTGGAGGAAATGTCACCATTGGATGAGGTGGTAGAACAGTAGAGGGGCCTGCTTGTGATAGTGAAGGTTCTTCAAATTGAGATGGATCCTGGAGCTGTTGAAGATGCTGGCTTAAGGGTAGAAAAGCAGTCCAAGGGTCTTGAGCGTCTTGGAACAAGAAATCTGTGAAATACAGTTTTTCTTTTTTGATGATGATACTTGTGGATTTTGGTTTTGAAATGGACGAAGGAGTGGGAATCATAATGATGTCATGTTGGGGACCAAAAGACGTATGTAATATGTCTTTATGTGGCTCAGGTTGATGATTGAGGTGGCAAAGGAAGTTTTGAAGATTTTTTGAAATACTATTGTCTTGGTCAAGAACTGCTGGATGTGGTGTGGTGAACCATTCAAACACTTGGTCTTGAGTCCATAAAGCGGTGGTGTTTGGATGTTGGAAATATGGCCTGTGGATAATGAACACTGAGGTGAACATATTTGCCTTTGCTTCAGGCATTGGACTAAGGTTGTAAACCGTGGATAGTTGCTGTAACTTTTTTCTCCACCGGGGAAGTGGAGAGAACTATTCAAGAAGAGTCCAGGTTAAGGAAGTTGATTTGTCAGGATTCATGAGATGATTTAGGGTAGGCCTGATAAGGAGAATTAACTTGGTGGTGTAAAGAACAGTTAGGCACCAGATGTACCATAACTCGTCTTCAGTCACATCTCTGGAAGGGTCAAGGTTAAGACCTGTGAGAAACAAATTTTTTGGGTGGAAGGTTGAAAAAGAAAATGAATTTGCCAACATGTAGGCTTTCATGAAAAACCTAAAAACAAATCTTTTTGCAAATTCTTGGATGTCAAAAACTGTGGAAAAGGTTTTCCCGAGAGGAAAAGTCTTTTGGGTTAAGGCTTGGTTTCGTAGAGAAGTAGTCATAAAAATGATGGGAAAATGATATCCTGTAGATATGCAATGCAAGGGTGGTACTGGTCTTGCAAGTCTTGAGAACACGTCTGGAATGAGGTTCTGGGTTCCTTTTGTATGCTCGACAGAGAAGTCATATTTTGAGAACCAATCTTTGAGTCTGAGCAACATCTTTTCTAGAACTATTTTTCCTTTGAAATTCATGATGTTGGGAAATGCTGAGCTGTCCATTCGGATAAGAAAATGATAGCCGATAAGATGGTATTCAAATTTCTTGATACCGTTCTTTACGGTTAAGATTTCTTTGTACACACTATGGTAGTGCTGCTGTGTGTTAGAGAAATGTCCACTAGCATAAGCAATAAAGCTTTCTTTGCCATTGGTTTATTCGAGAAGAATAGCACCCCATGATTCGTCATTTGCATCGGTCTGAAGCATCCGTTTGCCATCGGTAATGAGCTTTAATGGTGGCGGATTTTGCACAATCTTTTTTAAAGTGATAACAGTAAGTGTGTGGTTGTCGTTCCACTTTGGTGGTTTCTTTTTTAGTAAAGCTGAAAGCTGACTCGTATGGTGGTCGATGTTGTGCAAATTTTATTGAACTCGCAAGTGCACGAATCTATTGCAGAATAGATTAATGGTGACGAGTGTCGATCCCACGAGGAGGTGGATTTTAATTATATGTAGAATTAATTTTGTATGAGGGTGGTTGGATTTGTGGTGAAAGTGACTTCGATTATCTTAAAATTGGAATTGAAATGGCGAGAATAAATTGAAGAAAAATCTATTGAAATGACATACTTTGGTATCTAGATCCGTATCAATATGCACCATGGGCTAAATATTCTTTATTAGTGCCAATTAAATCATGAGGGGGAAATCCACACCTCATGAACCACACTCTTATCAATATGGTGCTAAGGGCTTATCGTGCAAAATAATAATAACCTTATACTAGGGAGCCGGTGAAACCAATGCGGTATCTAGACAAGATTATTATTATTTGTCGACGAGATTATTACATCCACAAAAACTAGAGGGAAGAGAAAATAAATTTACCAAATAAAGCCCATGACACATGTTGAGACTTCACCTTCAAGCTTGAAAGAAAATTAGCTTCTCATAATTGAACTAAGAGCAAAATGGAAATTTATTAAAATATATAGAAATACAAGATGGAGAAGGAATTACAGAAAATGGAGTCAAAAAATGGATTCAGAGATATCAAATTAGGGGGGGAAGGCCCCATTTTTATAAATACATTGAGTAAATCATGACCATCAGATTAAAAACAGTTTGGACACTCAGGATTATGCCACGTCATCAGTCAACAGTACGCGGTTTGACCACGCGATTTGAACAGTGACACGGTTTGACCCGGCTTGAACAGTAACGCGGTTTGGTTGAAAATAATCCTGTGTATATGCATGTACCGTACGTGTAATTTTTGGTCCACTAACATGCTGCCACGTCACCAATCAACAGTGCATAAGAATTTTAGTCCAACAGGATCGTGACACCTCATCAGTCAATGCCACATCATCGATCCGTCTATGTCAACAGTGTCATGAACAGTAACGTAGACAGTACCGTACATGTGAACAATGACATTAAGTGATGTTATGCTATGTTTGCTACTCTACATGTTGATGTCGGAGACAAATATGAGTTGCTTGAAAGAATGAACATGTCATAATAAGTACTAAGTGAGTTTTTTAGCCTATCATTTTTCTTGGAGAGTAACCTTTTTGCCCATTCTTTATACAGCTTAGCAGTTTATTATTTTATACACGGTCTCTAGATTTCTTTTGAGTTAACCCTTAAAAAAATAAAAAATAAAAAGAAGAAAAAAATGTATGTTGCTACATTTGGAGGCCCATCTAATTAGTAGATATGGAAGATTATTTAGAACCCTAAAAGACGATGAAAATGTCATTTTTGATCCGTTTGAGTCTTTCTAGCCATCCATTTTATGAAATATCCATAGTTAACCCTTTTGAGCCTTTAAAAAAAATATTTTTTTTTGTCAAACTTATCCTCTTGACCCAATCCAATTTAGAGTATTACCCAATATCTTACAAGTTCCATCACCTATTTATGTTTGAAAAAAATGTAAATAATTATTTTGTTCAATGTAGTTATGTCAAACAAAAGCAAAAAAAAAAAAATCTCTACATTTTTCTCAAACATACACTTTGTTTTCTTTATTTCCCTTCTTTTTTTAGTCATGTCCCTAACCTACGTTACATCCTAATAAAGTCATTCTTCATTTTAGAGAACTATAGTCTGAAGTAAAAACTAGTTACATGGGCTAAAAAGATGTAGTGGTGCATAAAAAAATATAAATAAATAAATAAATTAGGTTGACTAGCATTTTTATTTAACTTGAATTCATATTATTTCTAAGCTGAGGGCATATTTCTTTCGTCTTGGTGAGAGCATGTGATATCACTTTTTTATTATTTTCTCTCAATTACCATTCATTGGAGTGACTATTTTTATTGGGTTTAATTTCTTTATGAGAGTGTCACTACTTCCAGTGAGATTTTGAGGTTTGACATGTCATTCTTGAAAGTAGCTATGACAACATCTACTGAGCTGATTCATGTGGATGGTTGATGTGGGTGTAAATATTTCTTTAGACTGGAGATAATGCTTATACTTTTATTTTATTACTATCATTAGTCTGATTGAATAAACATGATTGTTTAAAAAAAATCATTTTGAATTTGAATTTTGTTTTCGCTTTATTTGCTAGGGACTAGCAATAAGCTAGTTGGGGGTGTGTTGAGTGTTAGAAAATGTATATTTCTAAAGGAGAAAATTGTCATTTTACACTTCAAGTTTTACTGACACCCTTACTTTTATATATTTAAGCTTCTTGTCATTTAATTATGTGTGTTGTATTATAATTAAGTATTTTATGTATTTTAGGGGCATCATAGTCATTTCACAATGAACAAGAGATCAGACGGCAAAACGGACATCACTTTTGAACTCAGGGCGGTCGAAAACCTTAAGAGGAGCATAAAAGGAAAAATGGCATTGTTCACATGTACGATACTGTCTACATTACTGTTCACGACACTGTTGACATAGACGGATCGATGACGTGACATTAACCTATGATGTGGCATTGACTGATGAGGTGTCACGATCCTGTTGGACTAAAATTCTTATGCACTGTTGATTGGTGATGTGGCAGCATGTTAGTGGACCAAAAATTACGCGTACGGTACATGCATATACACAATATTATTTTCAACCAAACTGCGTTACTATTCAAGCTGGGTCAAACCGTGTTACTGTTCAAATCGTGTACTGTTGACTGATGATGTGACGCAATCCTGAGAGTCCAAACTGTTTTTAATCCGATGGCCATGATTTACTTAATGTATCCATAAAAAGAGGGCCTCCCCCCCTAATTTGATATCTCTGAATCCATTTTTGGACTTCATTTTTTGTAATTCCTTCTCCATCTTGTATTTTCTACGTATTTTAATAAATTTTTATTTTGCCCTTAGTTCAATTATAAGTAGCTAATTTTCTTTTAAGCTTGGGTTAAAGGTGAAGTCTCAACATGTGTCATGGCCTTTATTTGGTAAATTTATTTTCTCTTCCCCTCTAGTTTTTGTAGATGTTTTGACTTCTCGTCGATAAATAATAATAATATTGTCTAGATACCGCCTTGGTTTCACTGGCTCCCTAATACAGAGTTATTATTATTTGGCACGATAAGCCCTTAGCACCATATTGATTAGAGTGTAGTTCATGAGGTGTGGAAACCCCCCTCATGATTTATTGGCACTAATAAACAGTTTGGACGCTCAGGATTGCACCACATTATAAGTCAATAGTACGCGGTTTGACCACACGATTTGAACAGTGACACGGTTTGAACAGTAACATGGTTTGGTTGAAAATAATCCTGCGTATATGCATGTACCGTACGCACAATTTTTGGTCCACTAACATACTGCCACGTCACCAATCAACAGTGCATAAGAATTTTAGTCCAATAGGATCGTGACACCTCATCAGTGAATGCCACATCATCAGTCAATGCCACGTCATCGATCCGTCTATGTCAACAGTGTCGTGAACATTAATATAGACAGTACCGTACATGTGAACAATGCCATTTTTCCTTTTATGCTCCTCCAAAGATTTTCGAGCGTCCTGAGTTCAAAAGTGATGTTCGTTTTGCCGTTTCATCTCTCGTTCATTGTGAAATGACTATAATGCCCCTAAAATACATAAAATACTTAATTATAATACAACACACATAATTAAATGACAAGAAGCTTAAATATATAAAAGTAAGGGTGTTCGTAAAACTTGAAATGTAAAATGACGATTTTCTCCTTTATAAATATACATTTTCTAACACTCAACAGTCGACATGTGGAATAAAGTCCCTGATGTAATTGATGATACCAAGGAATTGCTGTATCTATTTTTTGGTGAGATGCTGATCTGGAAAGTGGACCAATTCTTGGGCAATGTGCTTTCCTAGCTGGTAGTGTCCATCTTGGATAATCATGCCAAAGAAGTCAATATGATCTGTGGCAATGGTGTTTTGCTTGGCTGATAACATGATGCCGTAAGTCTGGATGATATCAAAAAATTGATTTAATAATTGGCGATGGTCTTCATGTGTGCTTGAAAACAACAAGATATCGTCAATATAAATCACAGCATGATGCAGGATGGGTTGAAAGATTTTGACCATGGATTTTTGAAAAATGGAGGGAGTAGTTTTTAAGCCGAAGGGTAAAATTGTCCATTGATAATGAGCATTGGGGATACAAAAAGCGGTTTTGTATCTTTCTGAGGGTTCAATGCCAAGTTACCAAAAACCTGACTTGAGGTCAAATTTTGAAAAGATCTGGGCATTTTTTAGATAAGTGAAAATGCTTTGTCTTTTTGGCAAAGGGAATTTGTCATCTTATAAGAACATGTTTAGGGGTTGATAATCAATGACTCATCTCTTTTTTCCCCTAACCAACTCAGAACGTTTTTCAACATAAAACACCTGACAAGCCCATTGAGAGGATGTGGGCTCGATAAGTCCTTAGGCCAAGAGTTGGGAACATTCTTGTTGGGCTAAGGCTAGGTCAGATGGACTCATTCCTGGATGAGTAGCCTTAGTAGGATTGATGTCTGCATTCAGTTTGAAAGGTAACTAAATAAAGAAAGACTTGTTTTTCCACAAAGGGTTTGGATGGGAAAAGTTAGAATGGGATTCTGGACAGTATTTAAGAAGTTGTGTTGAAATATCGTTGTAAGACTGTGGTGAATCAGTCAAATTTTAAAGTTTGAGGATTTGTGTAAGGTTTGAACATGGTTTTGACTCTTATGCCTGAGGAAAGGATTTGGGGGTGTTTGATCTGGTGAATGATATCAAAGTCTAACAAGATGTCTTTGTCAGGAAGTTTTGAACCAATGACTTTTGTCCAGATAACACAATTGGGGAAAATCTTAATACCAATGGGTTTGTTGGTAATCAATTTTGTTGAAAACATTTTTCCATCTGCAGTACGAAAATTTTCAGTATGCTGATTCCAGTACTATGAGGGCAACGACTGAAATTGGTCTTTGGAATTTGGAAGGTAAAATTTGGAGTCTGATGGAAGGAATTGGGATGGCAGTGTTTAAGGACAAGGATTGTTGTGGAAAATGTTTCATCACTGTCTGATTCCTCAGATGAGTTTTCCAGTGCGAACACAGTCTCGTCAGTTGGTTCTTCTTGTTCAGAGAAATAGAACTCTACTTCTTCTTTGTCAAGAGAGTATTCAGTAATCATTTGTAAATGCTTTATCAATCTGCTGAATTTGTCCTTCTTGTTTGGACAATTCTTTGTATAGTGGCGTTTTTTGTTGCAAATAAAGCATCTGTTGGACTTCTGTTTCCTCTGTTCTTTGGATGAAAAAGACCTTTTCTGAAAAAACTTGTATGGTTTTCTCTGGTTGTTCCATCTTCGGGATTTGGATTTTGAAACAAAATTGGGACGTCAGAGTTTTCGAAAATGTCTCTTTTTTTTTTGGCTTACAATCACACGCCTTTTTGTCTTTGCACTTGATCTGCAAATAGGGTTTCTTACAGGCACTTCTGAAAGGCTCTTTATCTTTCATCAGTTCTTTGAAAAACTATTTTTGTTCACAGAGCTTTTCCAAACATCCCTTGGCGATCTGGAAAATCTTTCCTAAAGAGATGTTATCAACATTGAGATTGTGCGCTGTAAATTGTCTTTGTATGTCTGGCTACAATTCTTCAGGCAGAGAAGCAAGAAAGACATGTTTCAGAGTCGAATCATTGAATCCGTTGAGTTTGTGAAACAAGATAGACATCCTCTTGAAATGGAAATCAAGATCTTTTGAGTTTAAGGAACAACACTTCATGTTGAGGTAGTCTCGTCTAGTAGCCTCAAAAACTGCACTTGGGTCTCCGATGAATTGTTCATGTAAAACAGCAAGAGCACTAGAGACATTAGGCAATTGGACAAACTGCAGTTGTCTATACTACCCTAAACTGTCAAACCAATCTCTGAGAGACCTAGTGAAACGAGTGGTGAACTCTCTAAGGACTGATTCTGTGGTTGCATCAGCTCAGATCATCTGGAGATCAATCCATGCTGACATTTCTTGGAGACGTTCTCGCCATTTGGAGGAGGGAATATCATCAAAAGTGAACCATGGGCCATTTAATGGTTTATGAGAGGTGTGGGTATGAGGTGGAGGAGGATGATGTGTTGCAGAAAATTCAGGTGGGTCATCATCAACATCTAAGGGTATCTCAAAAAAAGCTTATGGTTGGGCTGGTGATGTTTCCTCTGGTTGGGCCATTAAAAGCTTAGTAATGTCTGCATAAGTGTTGAGTGTTAGAAAATGTATATTTATAAAGGAGAAAATCGTCATTTGACACTTCAAGTTTTACTAACACCCTTACTTTTATTTATTTAAATTTCTTGTCATTTAATTTTGTGTGTTGTATTATAATTAAGTATTTTATGTATTTTAGGGGCATTATAGTCATTTCACAATAAACGAGAGATCAGACGGCAAAACGGTCATAAGGAAAAATTGCATTATTCACAAGTACGGTACTGTCTACGTTACTGTTCATGACACTATTGACATAGATGGATCGATGATGTGGCATTGACCAATGATGTGGCATTGACTGATGAGGTGTTACGACCGTGTTGCACTAGAATTCTTATGCACTGTTGATCGATGACGTGGCAGCATATCAGTGGACCAAAAATCTGCGTACGGTACATGCATTACACAGGATTATTTTCAACCAAACCGCGTCACTATTCAAGCTGGGTCAAACCGTGTTACTGTTCAAACCGTGTACTGTTGACTGATGACGTGGCGTAATCCTGAGCATCCAAAATATTTTTGATCCGATGGCCATGATTTACTCGATGTATCTATAAAAAAGGGGCACTCTCCCCCCTCCCTAATTTGATATCTCTGAATCCGTTTTTGGGATCCATTTTCTGTAATTCCTTCTTCATCTTGTATTTTCTACGTATTTTAATAAATTTTTATTTTGTCCCTAGTTTAATTATGAGTAGCTAATTTTCTTTTAAGCTTGGGTTGAAGGTGAAGTCCCAACATGTGTTATAGGCTTTATTTGGTAAATTTATTTTCTCTTCCCCTCTAGTTTTTGTGGATGATTTGACTTTTCGTCAACAAATAATAATAATCTTGTCTAGATACCACCCTGGTTTCACTGGCTCCCTAGTACAAGGTTATTATTATTTGGCACGATATGCCCTTAGCACCATATCGATTAGAGTGTGGTTCATGAGGTGTGGATTCCCCCCTCATGATTTAATTGGCATTAGTAAGGAATATTTAGCCTATGGTGCATGTTGATACGGATCCAGATACCCAAGTACGTCATTTCAATAGATTTCTATTCAATTTATTCTCGCCATTTAAATTCCAATTTTAGGATAATCTAAGTCACTTTCACCACAAATCCAACCACACTCATACAAAATTAATTCTACATATAATTAAAATCCACCTCCTCGTGGGATCGACACTCGTCACTATTAATCTATTCTACAATAGATTCGTGCACTTGCGAGTTCAATAAAATTTGCACAACAAGTTTTTGGCGCCATTGCCGGGGAGGTAAGTTATTTTAATTTGTAGAATTAATTTTTGTGAATAATTTCTTTTATTTGTTTTCTTGTATTTTTTTTCTTATTAAAGAAAAGAAAAAAAAGTGAATCTGCATTTAGATGTTAGTATTTCTTTTCTTTTTCTCTTCTTTAAAATTCTGTAATTTAATTTTTAAGTTATTTTTTTCTTTGTAATTTTTGTTTATCTTACTAATTTATTTAGTTAATTTATTTCACGTATTTTTTTGTGTATTTTTATAGTAAGGTTATAATAGCGCGATAAGGTTAGTATCGTCATTTCTCCTTTTTCTTTATTTTTATTCGTTTTGTTCCTATTTATTTTTTGTTCTTTGCATGCATGGTCGTAGATCATTATTACCTAATCTTGAACCTATAAACCTTGAACTAGAAAAAACACTGCGCACACACAAACACGTTAAAAATAAAATGGATTTGCAACAACAACAAGCACCACAGGAGAGACCATTTAAGGACTACTTTAGTCCCTTAGCTAATTTGAGCACATCATGCATAAGATACCCAAATGTAGCTGCTAGGAGCTTTGAATTAAAACCTAGTGCTCTAAATTGTCTCCCAACATTCTATGGCCTAGAAAATGAGGACCCATATAATCATTTGAATGATTTTCATGTTGTTTGTCAAACATTTAGATATGAGAATTTTTCAGATGATGATGTTAAACTTAGACTATTCTCATTTTCTTTAAAAGATATAGTTCGTTTATGGCTTAATACATTGCCTGCTAATAACATTACATCATGGGAACAAATGGTAACGAAATTTTTGAATAAATATTTTCCAGTGCATAAAACCAATGCTATTCGTAGGGAAATCTCAGAGTTTACCCAGAGAAAGGATGAGCAGTTTTTCGAAACATGGGAGCGATTCAATTGGCTACTCTTGAAGTGTCCACATCATGGGTACGAGAAATAACATCAATGCCAATACTTTTTGTAGGGATTATTACCGAATGTGTAAGAATGGCTAATGGCAACAAGTGGAGGAGAGCTAATGTCAAAAAGTGCATAAGAGATTTGGGAATTCTTCCAGCGACAAGCGGATAATTCCCAACAACGGAGTCGGTCGCTCATGAATACTAAAAGAATTAAAGGAGTGAATGAGGTTCACATTGGCGAATCAACTTCGGGAATCAAAGAAGTCAAGGAGATGGTTGAAGGTCTTGCTCGACAAATAACATCGTTGTCGACTGCTAAATCAATAGAGCCACATGACCATGACTCATACTCAGATCAAGCCAATGTCATAGGTGTAATGAGAAACCATCAAATTACAACCCATACTCTAACAAATATAACCCTGGATAGAGAGACCACCCTAATTTTTCATGGTCTCAAGGATTCCAACATAATGGATCAGCAGCTCCAGCTCCACCAATGCAACTAATTCCTCAAATTCCTCAAGCCTCTCAGTCACCATTTAGACCATACAATCCAAACTAGAGCTACTCTCAACCCAGATCATGGGAGGATGGATTCCAGAATTTCAAGAATGTTACTCACTCTACGATTGAGCAATAGAACCGCACCATTGATGGACTACGAAATGAGATGAGAGCAGGCTTCAACTCACAAGCCCAATCAATTTCAAGCCTCGAGAAGATGGTAGGACAACTTGCTTCTTCAGTTCAGACATTGGCAATGACTGTTGAGAAAGGTAAGTTTCCAAGTCAACCAGTGCCTAATCCTAAAGGAGTACATGAAGCAAGTACTAGTTCACCACAGCAACATGGAGAGGTCAAAACCGTCATGACCTTGCGAAAAGGAAAAGAAGTCGACAACAAAGTAGAGATGCCGGTGACAAAAGAAAATCAAATTGTACCTGTGAATGTTGAGGACTCACCATCTGAAGAGAAAGAAGAAACCAACCCACAAGAATATGTTCCCAAATCTCCATTTCCTCAGAGGTTAGCTAAGGGAAAGAAGGGAAAATCCATAGGTGAAATTCTTGAAATCTTCAAACAAGTAAGTGTTAACATACCTTTACTTGATGCTATAAAGCAAGTTCCATCTTATGCCGAGTTTCTTAAAGACCTTTGTACTAAAAAGAGAAACATTCACGTTCAAAAGAAGGTATTTTTAACAGAAAACGTTAGTTCTATACTCCAACACAAAATTCCTCTAAAATGCACAGACACAAGCTCCCCCACTATCTCATGTAGTATAGGGAACCACACAATTAAGAATGCTTTGTTGGATTTAGGAGCTAGTGTAAATTTGTTGTCTTACTCTGTATTCGTGAAACTTGGATTGGGAGAATTACACCCAACTCCAGTGGTGTTACAACTTGCAGATCGGTCCACAAAAATACCTCGTGGTATTATGGAGGACGTGCTTATCCAAGTAGACAAGTTTTATTTTTCTATTGATTCCATTGTAATTGACACTCAACCAATATAGGATTCAAGGAAGCACATCCCCATTATTCTAGGCCAACCTTTCTTGGCAACTGCGGATGCTCACATTCAATGCAGAACTAGAAATATGCAGTTGTCCTTCGGCAACATGACTATGGAGCTAAACATTTTCAACATTGCCAAACAACCTCACAATGTAGATGATGGAATTGTTGATGTGGATTTAATTGAAGCATTAGTTGACGACACTTTTCTTTCAAACCTTAGTGATGACCTTTTGCAAACATGTTTAACTCACTTTGCTTTGGATTTTGATATTGACAGATCAGTCAATGAGGTCAACGCTCTGCTTGACTCAGCACCATCCATGGACACTAATAAATGGAAGTCAAGAGTTGAACAACTAGCACCATCAGAGAAGAAACTCATCCCATCATCAGAATCACCATCGAAACTCGAGCTCAAACCATTACCCAACACATTGGAATATGCGTTTTTGGGAGAAGAAAGTACTCTACCGTTAATGATCTCATTATTCCTAAATGACGAACAAAAAGGTAAGTTGTTGGATGTTTTAAAATAGCACAAAGGAGACCATAGCAGACATAAAAGGTATAAACCCAGTAGACTGCATGCATTACATTCACCTTGATGAAAATGCTAAGCCTACTAGGGAAATGCAACGTTGGTTAAATCCTAACATGAAAGAAGTTATTGGAACTGAAGTTCTTAAGCTATTAGATGCAAGTATCATTTATCCCATTTCTGATAGTTCATGGGTCAGTCATGTACAAGTTGTCACAAAAAAGTCAGGAGTCACAGTAGTTACCAATGCTGATAATGAATTGATACCCACTAGATTGACTACAAGATGGCGTGTATGCATTGAATATAGAAAGTTGAATTCTGTCACACGTAAAGACCATTTTCCTTTACCATTTATCGACCAAATAGATTAGCAGGCCATGAATTTTATTATTTTCTAGATGGCTACTCAGGATACAATCAGATTCCCATAGCACTAAAAGATCAAAAGAAAACCACTTTCACTTGCCCTTTTGGCACTTTTGCATATAGGAGGATGCCATTTGGATTATGTAATGCACCTGCTACATTTCAACGATGCATGTTAAGCATTTTTTTCTGATATGGTTGAACGATTCCTTAAAGTCTTTATGGATGATTTTCTGTCTTTGGTGACTCGTTTGATCAAAGTTTACATCATCTAACACTAGTTCTATAGAGATGTATCGAGAAGAACTTAGTCTTAAATTGGGAGAAGTGTCATTTTATGATAAAATAAGGTATTGTTCTCGGTCACATCATTTTGAGCAAAGGTATTGAGGTTGACAAAGCCAAGGTGGATCTCATTTCTAATCTTCCTCCACCCAAAATAGTCAGAGAAGTAAGATATTTCCTTGGGCATGTTGGCTTTTATAGACGTTTCATTAAAGATTTTAGCAAAGTTTCTAAACGCTTATGCAATCTACTTGCTAAGGATGTACCTTTTGTCTTTAATGATTCATGGCTTATGGCATTTGAAAAATTAAAGCAGTTGTTGACATTATCACCCATCATTCAGCCCTCAAACTGGAGCTTACCATTTGAGCTCATGTGTGATGCATCTGATTATGCAGTAGGAGCAGTATTAGGACAAAGAGTTGATCGAATTCCCCATGTTATTTACTATGCTAGTATGACATTGAATGATGCACAGTTGAACTATTCAACTACTGAAAAAGAAATGTTAGCAGTAGTGTTTGCATTGGAAAAATTTCGATCTTATCTCATTGGTTGTAAAATAATTATGTTCACAGATCATGCTGCTCTTAAATATCTTCTCACAAAGAAAGATGTAAAAGCTAGATTAATTCGTTGGGTGTTACTTTTGCAGGAATTCGACTTGGAATTTAAAGATAAGAAAGGCACAGAGAATGTTGTGACTGACCATCTCTCTCGTCTCCATTTTGACACAATTACAGAACCATTAACATTGAATGAGTCATTTCCAGATGAACAATTGATGAGTGGGAAGTATTACCATGGTATGCTGACATCGTGAATTATCTTGTTACAGGTCAACTTCCAGAGCATTGGACCAAGCAAGACAAGGCTAATTTTTTTGCCGAAATAAAGAATTTCTTTTGGGATGACCCTTAGCTGTTCAAGTATTGTGCAGATCAAATTGTTAGACGATGTGTTCCAGAAAGTGAAATTCAGAATGTCCTTTCATTTTGCCATGAACAAGCTTGTGGAGGCCATTTTAGTGCTAAGAAAACAGCTAATAAAGTTTTACAATGTGGTTTCTATTGGCCAACTATATTTCAAGACACTTACACTTTCTGTTCTTCATGTGATAGGTGTCAACGAATGGGGAGCATTACACGAAAGAATATGATGCCACTAAATCCAATTTTAGTGGTTGAGATTTTTTATATATGGGGTATCGACTTCATGGGACCCTTCCCCCTTCTTTTGGCCATCAATATATATTGGTTGCTGTTGACTACATATCGAAATGGGTAGAAGCAATTCCATGCAGAACCAATGATCACAAGGTGGTGATAGGATTTTTGAAAAGCAACATTGTTTCGCACTTTGGATTCCCTCGAGCAATAATCAGTGATGGTGGTGCCCACTTTTGTAATAAAGCATTCAAAGCTCTTTTGACGAAGTATTCAATTACTCACAAAGTGGCGACCCCATATCATCCGCAAACCAGTGGCCAAGTTGAGATCTCCAATTGAAAAATAAAGCACATATTAGAAAAGACAGTGAGGCCAGACAGAAAAGATTGGTCATTAAGACTTGATGATGCATTATGGGCATATAGAACGGCTTTCAAGACCCCGATTGGGATGTCACCCTACAGGCTAGTGTATGGAAAAGCTTGCCACCTACCTGTGGAACTCGAGCATCGTGTATATTGGGCCATCAAGAAATTCAACTTTGACATGCAGCATACTAGCTCAGAAAGAAAATTACAGCTGGTAGAACTTGAAGAAATTCGCAATGATCCATATGAAAACGCCAAGATTTACAAGCAACGAATGAAAGTCTTCCATGACAAGCAAATTATGAGAAAATCATTCACTCCAGGTCAGAAAGTGCTTTTATTCAATTCTCGCTTGCACCTATTCCTAGGTAAGTTACGCTCTCGATGGTCTGGCCCCTTTATTGTTCATACTGTTTTTCCATATGGGGCAATTGAAATTAAGGACCTAAAGAACGGTGTCACATTTAAAGTTAATGGCCAAATATTAAAGCCATATCTAGAGTACCAACTACATGGAGAGGACATTGAAATAAATTTAAGTGACCTACCAGATTTGAATTAAGTTTTTCTTTCTTTCTTTTCGGTGATTTCATTTTCTTTCTTTCTTTCTTTTTATTATTCTTTTGCTAATTGAAATTATTTTTGCATAAGTGTGTTTTTTTAACCATTAAGTTTTCTCTTATCATTGTTAATCATGAGTACCATAGCTAAACAATTCCTCCTGAACATTAAACCACTTCAACGTGTAAAATCTCATCTCAAAAGGCAGATTCGATTTTGTAAAACACATTGTATTTGGGCTCTGCAACCACCAGAGTTAGTATCCTATGTTGAGGATTTAGAAAGCCAACTTAGAGACATTGAGAGAAGTGAGGTTAATTCAATAAAAGGACGATTTTAATTTTCTTTGTGTGTTTTAATTTGTTTTTCTGTTTGTGTGCTTTAGTTTGTTACCCTGGTGAAGTGGCGGATAACGGTACTCCATGACAATCAAGTCGGTTACTTCAATTTCCCATAATAACTGATATTCTGAGGCGCAGGTATGGACATAAACGAGATTCTAGCAAAGCTTCACAATCGATTCCCTTTACTTCCTCAGAATGCCCTCCTTACAGTCTATAAAGCTCGGTCCGAACGCATGCGATTGCTCATGAGGAATAACATACATCCTGACATCCGTTGGTTAATCGAGGCTAAAGTACGATTGGCAGGTGAGTGACCTCCAAAATTTATTGCATACATGCCTAGTTGTGGTAAAGGAAATTATGCAAGAAAACAAAGAGCTCGAAGAATTTATGTTGCTTCTCACAAGTGTGCCAGAATTGCGATAAAAAACCATGTTCTTTAGGAATGGTGTCTGATAACAAGGAAGATAAGATTCAATTCATTAGGGATGGCTTGAATAAAGAGTCATTGGATTATATCCTTCTGTCTCTTGAAACGTATCCCAGTGGATATGTGCAAGGAGCAATTCTTCAGCTATTACCATTATTCCAGAAAGAGCATGCACGATATAGTCTCGGGAATCTGACTATAAACGACCCTGTTTGCCAGTTTATAAGAAAACTAGATGGGAAGCCTATCCTTGACCCATAGAGGGCGTTCAAGCCATTTCTGAACGTAAAACCAGAGGAAGATGTGAGCCACAGTCGCAACTACCTGTAAATATCTTTTTATTTCACTGTTGTTTTATCTGTTCAATTATTGTCTTTAATAATTTTATTTTATCATTTTTGTTCTTTTTACTATTTCCTTTTTGACTCGCGAGCCATGTTCTTTACGCGTTATTTGACACTGACATGCTACCTCATACACAGCTGTGACCCACCATCACCAAGAATCTTAAATGTGATTTTTTTTTGTCAAGCACTCACAAATTATTTTTGAGAAATATCGCAATGGCAGCTACTCCCAATAGACAATTCAAGAACATTTGTGTGCTTTATGGATTGAACTATGGCAAATATAAAGAATTCATTGAGTCAGCCATAGATCTTGGTCGAAGCATAGCAGAGAGAAAATTACACTTGGTGTATGGAGGAGGTAACCGAGGGTTATCAAAATTGGTCTCAGAAGCCGCTTTGGTCAGAGAAAGCCAAGTGTTAGGCATCATCCCAAGAGCCCTAAAACCTTTAGGCAGTTTGTCTGACCCACCGATTGGAGAAGAGTTAGTCGTCTCAGGTATGCAAGAAAGAATAACGGAAATGCTTAATCATGTTGATGCTTTTATTTTCCTTCCAAGAGATCTTGCAACACTAGAGGCACTTATCACACTAGCATCTTGGACCCATCTGCACATTCACCAGAAACCCATCGGTTTGTTAAATGTCAATAATTTTTATGATGGCTTTATCGCATTTCTTAACAATGCAATAAAAAACTATTTCGTTCGTTCCAATGCGAAAAAGCTTTTTATTTGTGCTCACACTGCCAATGAGCTACTTGATATGTTACAAGCTTATAAACCAGAGCCAGACCCCTGGACCTTTGTGTTGGAGCGTCCAAATAATAACGGTAACAGTAGCCGCAGTAAGAAGTACAAATTAAATTTAATTCTCCACCTGTAAATATTTTCTTCTGTGTTGCACCACTCAGGTGATGTCTTCTAAACTCTACTTCTTTCCTTTAAAATATTGAGGACAATGTTTCGTTCTGAATGGGGGGAGAGAATAGTCAACAATTGTGGAATTTTGGTTAAGTTTTTACTAATTTTTTGTTGTAGAAACTAACTTTTGCTAACTTTTTGTGTTGAAGATGGCTGAATATGGAGTGTAGTCACTCTAGAAATGCATCTTCTTCGTTAAAAAAACAAAAAAAAATTTCTAGATATTTTCTTTTTCTTTATTAATTTTTTTTACAATCATTTTTCTTCTTCTTTCTAATCTCTCCTTTATAAATATACACTTTCAAATTTTTTGAGTCGAAGATGGCTGAATATGGAGTGTAGTTAAAAAAAAATCTTTTTTCACATTTCTTAGTTAAAAAAAAATCTTTTTCTATCATTTAAAGTGTAACTTTTCTAATTAGTTTTTCTGAATCATTTTCACATTTATGCATGCATATTTTTCTTTCATATTTAGAATAGGTTAGGGGGTAGAATGTTGTTTAAAAAAAAAAAAATTGTGTGATTTGTTTTAACATTGGATGACATGATGAATTTCAAATTTTAGTATTTGTATTATTTTTGGTCTTAAGTGATGTTAAGCTATGTTTTCTACTCCACATGTTGATGTCGGAGACAAATATGAGTTGCTTGAAAGAATGAACACGTCATAATAAGTACCAAGTGAGTTTTTGAGCCTATCATTTTTCTTGGAGAGTAACCCTTTTGCCTATTCATTATACAACTTAACAGTTTATTATTTTATGCATGATCTCTAGATTTCTTTTGAGTTAACACTTAAAAAAAGAAGTTGTTGTAAAATTAAAAAAAAAAAGAAAAAATGTGTGTTGCTACATCTGAAGGCCCATCTAACTAGTGGATATGGAAGATTCTTTAGAGCCCTAAAAATTGATGGAAAGGCCATCTATGATTCGTTGGAGCCTTTCTAACCATTCTTTTTGTGAAATATCCATAGTTTAACCCTTTTGAGCCTTAAAACAAAAAAAAAACATTTTCTTTGTCAACTTATCATCTTGACCCACTCCGATTTGGAGTATTACCTGATGTCTTATAAGTTTCATCACTTATTTATGTTTGAGAAAAATGTAAATAATTATTTTGTTCAGTGACGTTGTGCCAAACAAAAGCAAAAAATAATAATAATAATTGTTGTTTAAAAAAAATAATAGGTGAAATCCACCTTGCAGCTTTAAAAAAAAACAAAACAAAAATCTCTGCATTTTTTTCTCAAACATACACTTTGTTTTTCCTTATTTCCCCTCCTTTGTTAGCCATATCCCTAGCCTACGTTACGTCCTAATAAAGTCCTTCTTGATTTTAGGGAACTATAGTCTGAAATAGAAGCCAGTTATATGGGTTAAAAAGATGTAGTGGTGCATAAAAAAATAAAAATAAATAAATTGGGTTGACTAGCATTTTTATTTGACTTGAGATCGTATTATTTCTAAGCTGAGGGCATATTTCTTTCATCTTGGTGAGAGCATGTGATATCACTTCTTTATTATTTTCTCTCAATTACCATTCATTGGAGTGACTATTTTTATTGGGTTTAATTTCTTTGTGAGAGTGTCACTACTTCCAATGAGATTTTGGGGTTTGACATGTCATTCTTGAAAGTAGCTATGACAAAGTCTACTGGGCTCATTCATGTGGATGGTTGATGTGGGTGTGATGTTTCTTTAGACTGGAGATAATACTTATATTTTTTATTTGATTACTATAATTAGTCTGATTGAATAAACATGATTGTTAAAAAAAAATCATTTTGGATTTGAATTTTGTTTTCGCTTTATTTGCTAGAGACTAGCAATAAGCTGGTTGGGAGGTGTGTTGAGTGTTAGAAAATGTATATTTATAAAGGAGAAAATCGTCATTTTACACTTCAAGTTTTACTAACACCCTTACTTTTATGTATTTAAACTTTTTGTCATTTAATTATGTGTGTTGTATTATAATTAAGTATTTTATGTATTTTAGGGGCATTATAGTCATTTCACTATGAACGAGAGATCAGACGGCAAAACGGACATCACTTTTGAACTCAGGACAGTCGAAAACCTTAGGAGGAGCATAAAAGGAAAAATGGTAGTGCTCACATGTACGGCACTGTCTATGTTATTGTTCACAACACTATTCACATAGATGGATCAATGACGTGGCATTGACCGATGATGTGGCATTGACTGATGAGGTGTCACGATCCTGTTGGACTAAAATTCTTATGCACTGTTGATTGATGACGTGACAGCATATCAGTGGACTAAAAATCTCACGTACGGTACATGCATTACACATGATTATTTTCAACCAAACCGCGGCACTGTTCAAGCCGGGTCAAACCGTGTTACTGTTCAAACCGCGTGGTCAAACCGCGCACTGTTGACTGATGACGTGGTGCAATCCTGAGCGTCTAAAATATTTTTGATCCGATGGCCATGATTTAATCAATGTATCTATAAAAAAAAAGGGTTCTCCCCCCCTAATTTGATATCTATGAATCTATTTTTGGGATCCATTTTCTGTAATTCCTTCTTCATCTTGTATTTTCTATGTATTTTAATAAATTTCCATTTTGTCCCTAATTCAATTATGAGTAGCTAATTTTCTTTCAAGCATGGGTTAAAGGTAAAGTCTCAACATGTGTCATGGGCTTTATTTGGTAAATTTATTTTCACTTCCCCTCTAGTTTTTGTGGATGATTTGACTTTTCATCGACAAATAATAATAATCTTGTCTAGATACCGCCCTGGTTTCACCGGCTCCCTAGTACAAGGTTATTATTATTTGGCACGATAAGCCCTTAGCACCATATTGATTAGAGTGTGGTTCATGAGGTGTGGATTCCCCCCTCATGATTTAATTGGCATTAATAAGGAATATTTAGCCAATGGTGCACGTTGATACGGATCCAGATACCCAAGTACGTCATTTCAATAGATTTCTATTCAATTTATTCTCGCCATTTAAATTCCAATTTTAGGATAATCTAAGTCACTTTCACCACAAATCCAACCACCCTCATACAAAATTAATACTACATATAATTAAAATCCACCTCCTCATGGGATCGACACTCGTCACCATTAATCTATTCTACAATAGATTCGTGCACTTGCGAGTTCAATAAAATTTGCACAACAATAAGCCTTTTTAGAGTCACTAGTCGAAACCGAAGATTCTATCTCATACTGAGTAACAAACGTATTTTCATCAATAGCTGAGGTTGTACTTTCTGATTCAAAGGGGACAAATGTCTCAAGTTGGTGAGAACTATATTGGTGCATTGGTTCTTTGTCTTTGGATTGAGTTGGTGGAGGCTGTGGTGGAGCATGTGTATAGCCTGGGGATTGTTGTTCAGTGGTGGAGGTAACTAGTGGATGAATTTTAACTGTTTAAGAGTAGCTTTTGGTTTTGGCCGTGGCTGGGGTTGTAAAGGGTGATTTTTGAAAAGAGTGTGTGTCATGCCAACAATTTGGAAGGATCATAGGGTTTTATGGCAGCAAGCATAAGAGTGAATGGATGATAAGTCGGGCTTATGGTAGGGATTGGTGGTGACTTATTGAAAAGTGTAGGTCTTTGTCTCTCATAATCAATCTGATCAAGCTCCGCTTTCAAGTGCTTGATTTCTCGTTCTTTTTGGTCAAACTCAAGACTATAATATCTCTGACTGAGCATAGCACGTAATTCGGAATCCAGCTGAATGATTCTGGACTGTAAATCTTGGTCGATCTGTTGTAGTTGTGAGGTTATGTGATCAACCTTGGATTCAATGTGATCAGTTCGTAAACTAATCTTGTCAACTTGTTTATGAATGTCTATCAAGGTCTCATTTTGTGCTCTGGCATTTTGTGTTTGCTAGTTGAGAACTGCCTTAAAAGGTCGGGGGTTGTCAAGATGGCCGGTGGAGGTTATGGCCGAAAGAATGAAGGGTTTGGAAATAGCTTTGGCATGGGAGTTGGATTAGGTATCTAAAGGTGGGAAATTTGTGGAGTAGTCTTTGGAGGTAGAGGAAAACATCATATAAGCTGTGGGCTATAGGTGTTGAACTGGTGAAAGAACTTCAGATTTGCAATGTTTTGCAATCCACTTAAGTTCCTTTGTGTAAATGGGTAAAGGACTAAGTGAAGATAGAGGTGGATCATCCCGTGGTTTTGGTTGGAAATGTTTACATGGATGATGGAGTTTCTTTTTTGGCTTTGGTTTCTTTTTGAAAATGAGATCATCTTCTTCCCAATCATCCCAAGAGGGACAATCTGGGTCACAGTTCCCTGATCCAGGTGCATCCCATAGAAAATGGCCATTCATTTTGACTAGGTAGACTGGATAGCCTTCTGAATTGAAACCGGTGATAGGTAAATCTTCTTGAATTGTATGAACAACAGTAATCATAGAAGATTGTGTGAAAGATAGCCTTGGAGGCTCCTGAGGAGCAATTGGTGAAGGTTGGAAAGTCATTCTGAGGGAGTCAGAGTTGTGTTCAGGTGCAGGTAGATCTAAGGCATGGTTTTGAAGCCTATAGACCAGCTGATGATGAAGTGTTGCAATTTTGGCAGATGAGATCTGTTTTGCTCCTTGTATCTGAACTTGTACTTTTAGAGCAGTTGGTAAGTTGGTGTCTTGAAGAGAAAGGTTGAAATTTGGATAAAAGGTGAGAAGTACACTCCCTACATGAAGAGTGCTTAATACAATACCAATGACTACGTCTTGATATTGTTTGAACCTTGAATCCAACGTAGCAAATCTAGCTGTAACAAGTAATCCCTTTCTACCATGTAGGGTTAGGATTAATCTGACGCCTCCGAGATGAAGATGAGTATATCCTTCTCTTTTCCAATTTGTTATCAACTCTTGGGGGATTTCAAGAGTGACATACTGTTCAGCTGTGGTAGCTTGGAGATTGCATTGATCCAATCGAGATGACTGGATGTATTCCTTGAGGTGTGGTCTTTTTGTAGAAATGAGGGTTTTGATACTGCGAGTGAAGGAATTTCCTCTCTTATATAATTGATAAGGATTGATAAGAGGGAAAGAGGATTCATTAATCTGGGTTGACTTTGGAATGTAGGAATATTCAATAAGGTTTTCAATTTTGTTGGTGGTTTGTTTGGTTCAAGATTTTGGAAGAGATAAAGTTAAAGAAAGAGAAATATGAGTGGTGTCATTAGATGAAGTGGAAGCCATGTTTGGAGGGCTCTCTCTATCTTCTGAAGTCGTAAAATTGAATCTAATGAAGATTTAAATCATACCACTTTGTTCGTTGAAGAACAGAATTTTGAAAATAATAAACCTTTAAGGATATGTAAGGCTCTGATACCACAATTGAACAGTATGTCACTCTTGAAATCCCCCAAAAGTTGATAACAAATTGAAAAAGAGAAGGATATACTCATCTCCTACTAAGGCTACTCATCTAGGAATGAGTCCATCTGACCTAGCCTTAGCCCAACAAAAATGTTCCCAACTCCTTGCCCAAGGACTTATCGAGTCCACATCCTCTCAATGGACTTGTCAGGCGTTTTATGTTGAAAAACATTCTGAGTTGGTTAGGGGAAAAAAGAGATTAGTCATTGATTATCAACCCCTGAACATGTTCTTACAAGATAACAAATTCCCTTTGCCAAAAAGACAAAGCATTTTCACTTTCTAAAAAATGCTCAGATCTTTTCAAAATTTGACCTCAAGTCAAGTTTTTGGCAACTTGGCATTGAACCCTCAGAAAGATACAAAACCACTTCTTATATCCCCAATGCTCATTATCAATGGAAAGTTTTACCCTTCGGCTTAAAAACTGCTCCCTCCATTTTTCAAAAAGCCATGGTCAAAATCTTTCAACCCATCCTGCATCATGCATTGATTTATATTGACGATATCTTGTTGTTTTCAAGCACACATGAAGACCATCGCCAATTATTAAATCAATTTTTTGATATCATCCAGACTTATGGCATCGTGTTATCAGCCAAGAAAAGCACCATTGCCACAGATCATATTGACTTCCTTGGCATGATTATCCAAGATGGACACTACCAATCAGGAAAGCACATTGCCCAAGAATTGGTCCACTTTCTAGATCAGCATCTTACCAAAAAATAGATACAGCAATTCCTTGGTATCATCAATTACATCAGAGACTTTATTCCACATGTCAACCACCATACGAGTCAGCTTTCAGCTTTACTGAAAAAGAAACTACTAGAGTGGAACGACAACCACACACTTGCTATCATCACTTTAAAAAAGATTGCGCAAAATCCGTACCATTAAAGCTCATTACCAATGGCAAATGGATACTCCAGACCGATGCAAGTGACAAATCATGGGGTGCTATTCTTCTCGAAGAAACCAATGGCAAAGAAAGCTTTATTGCTTATGCTAGTGGACATTTCTCTGACACACAGCAACTAGGGGAGTAAAAAAAACCCGCCCGGACCGGACCCGGCCCGGACCCGGCCAATCCGGTCTGGGCAAAACTCGGACCGCATATACAAAAAAGCGGATCCGGGTTTCAAAATTTAAAACCCGGATATATCCGGGTACGGTCCGGGTTTAGTTTCAAAAACCCGGAACCCGGACCCGGACCCGTATTCGCAATAAACAAAAAAAAAAACAAAAGCCTCCAATTCCAAATCGTAAAACAGAACACCCAAAATCCCAAATTCGAAAATCCCTAACCCAAACCCACTATCACCGATTCACCATCGGCTAGCAGCACCCACCATTGCCGTCGGCTAGCACCCACCATCACCGTCGGCTAGCAGTACCCACCATCACCGTTGGCTAGCAGCTCTAATTCCCGTTCTCGTTTGCATTTGCTGACCGCCTGAACCGGTTTTGCCATCACAGCCACCACTGCCAGCTGCAGGTATTGATTTTTTTCCTTCTATATTTTGTCTTCCCAGTTGTATTTTTGCCGATTGCTTCTCTGTTGGTGTTGGCTGTTGCTATTCTTGTTTATTTTCGGTCAATTTTGTCCATGGTTGCCGAGTGCTGACTTGTTGTTGTTGCAATATGTTGCTTCTGTTGAGGAAAATATGTTGCTTCTGTTGATTTTTGCATTTTAGTTGCACGGGATGAAAGCTAAAATGTTGCTTCTGTTGAGGAAAATATGTTGCTTCTGTTGCTGCGATATGTCCCAGATTGCTGTGTGAATCTTTGGAATTTTGCTATGATTTTGCTTGCTGTTGCTATGATTTTGCTTCGGTTCACTAGTTTGTATAAAATGAGAAAAGAATACTATTTTGCTTCACTGGTTTATTGTTGCTATGATTTTGTGCATGGTTGCCGAGTGCTATGATTTTGCTTGTTGTTGTTGCGATAGTTTTGTGTAACTGGTTATTTGTATGAAATAAAGTTATTGTTGCTGCGATAGTTTTGTGTAACAGTTTCAATTCTGGGTTCCTGTCGTTTTCAGTTGCTCTACTTTTAATTTTTAAATAAATCTTCGATTGTTAATGGAAAAATAGTATATGGAATCTGGGAAAATAATCTGTAAGAGGTATCTGCGAAGAAGAAAATTATATATTCAGCATTTTTATTTACAAAAATTGGAGGAATATCAATAATATCATCTAAAATTCTGCATTTTTTATATGAGGAAGAGTGAACACAGGATGCACACAAGACTTTTTTTTCGGCCAAATCCTTTTGCATTTTTTAATTTTATGTTGCTGACTTGCTGTGAGCCTCTTAGTTTTATGTCATTGTCTCTCTTTTCTGTTCACATTTTTGTTTCCACACTAAAATCTGCCACACTAAAATCTGAAATTTAGTATATCTTTGCTATTGTAACAGCAGAGTAGTGCAATGTCGGACAACGTAGAAATCAATTCTTCGAGTGCTCCAAATTTATCTCGTAATGTCGAAGATAAAACTGATAATGAGGTTGAACAAATTTCAGCGTCAACCGTGAATGATGGGAAAAGTAAGGAACAAACTAGAAAAAAGAAGAAAGTCTCCGAAGCTTGGGATCACTTTACAAAAGTAATGGTAAATGGAGAACAAAAGGCAAAGTGCATGCATTGTAGTGCAATTTTAAAAGCAAAATACCAATCTGGGACTTCAGCTTTGAATAGACACGTGGCAATGTGTTTTAAGCAAAATCAACCAAACATAGAAGAAGCACTTCAAGGAAGCCTTAAAGTGATTAAAAGAGAGGATGGAACTTATGGCATTAGTTATAGCATCTTTGATCAAAATGTTTTACGGAGTTTGATAGCAAGAATGGTTATAATGCATGAGCTTCCACTTAGATTCGTGGAATATATAGGCTTCCGAGAAATGATGGCACATGCTAACCCCGTGGTTAAGCCAATGAGCAGAAACACTTTGAAGAGCGAAATCTTGAAGTTATATCAAATCGAGAAGGTTAAGACTTTGCATTTATTGGGGAAAAATCATGGTAGAGTGGCCATTACTACGGATTTATGGACTGCTAGTAACCAAAAAAAGGGATATATGGTCGTGACGGCCCATTTCATTGATAATTCCTGGAAATTGCATAGTCGAATCTTAAGGTAATTTGTATATAATTTTTTATTTGCTTAATTTCTTTTAAGTTTATTATTACTTATATTAGATTTTTTTTCAAGTTTAAATTGTAATATGTTTTAAGTTTGTGTATTTAATACCGACTTTTGAATATTTGATAGGTTCATCTATGTTCCAAGCCCCCATACTGCTGATGCCATTTGTAATGAGTTAGTACAATGCCTATTGGATTGGAACGTGGATAGAAAGTTATCCTCAGTGACATTGGATAATTGCACCACTAATGACGCAATGGTGGAGAAATTGCTGTTAAAGTTTGATACCGATACCTTAATTTCTAGTGGTAAATTTTTTCATATGAGATGTACTGCTCATATATTGAACTTGGTTGTGCGGGATGGGTTGAAAGTTATAGAAAGTGGGATTGGAAAGATTAGAGAGAGCGTGAGTTATTGGACACAAACACCAAAAAGATATGAAACTTTTGAGTTAGCTGCTAGACAATTACACATTAATTGTAAAAAAAAATTGAAATTGGATTGTCCTACTCGTTGGAACTCTACTTATGCCATGCTTGAAGTAGCATTGATGTATAGAAGTGTTTTTTCTCGGTTGCAACAACGTGAGCCTCAGTATAAGAGCTTGCCAAGTGATGAGGAGTGGGATTTGGCAATCATAATGGTGGAGCATTTGAAATCATTTTATATGTTAACGGAGATGATTTCGGGTACAAAATACCCAACTGCTAATTTGTTTTTTCCGTTGATATGTAAAATGAAATTGTCAATTAATAGGTGGCGCACTGCTGATAACCTTGCTATTAGGATTATGGCTGATAAAATGGCTGATAAATTTGACAAATATTGGAATGAAATTCATCCGATGTTAGTTGTGGCTGTTGTGCTTGACCAAGATATAAGATGATGTTAATTCATTTTTATTTTCCAAAGATATATGGTGATACAACAGATGAGCATATTGAGTGTGCACATAAGCTTTGTTATGATTTAGTGAAAGAATATGAATCGAAGGCAGCGCATGTGAGTGGTGGGCAGAATGTTGGATTGGAAATTTCTCGTTCTGAATCTTGTTCGAATTCGAATAAGTATTGGGATGTAGATGAGTTTGAAACATTTCGAAGCCAAAATAAACGTGCTAAGGTAACTAAGTCGGAGTTGGATAGGTATTTAGATGAGGAATTGTTGGATTCCATTCCGGACTTTGATATTTTAGTTTTTTGGAAGATGCACACAAGCCAATATCCTATTTTGGCTGAGTTAGCTAAGGATATCTTAGCCATTCCTGTATCCACCGTTGCCTCTGAGTCAGCTTTTAGTGCCGGGGGCAGATTTTTTAGTCCGCATCGTAGTAAACTTCTTCCTGACACTTTGGAAGCCTTAATGTGTGCTCAAAATTGGATTTGGGCTTCTACTTCTCGAGGTATAAAGTTATTTGAATTATATTTTAGTAGTATTTATTTGCTTAAAATGCTTTGAATTTTAATGTGTTATTTTTGTTGTAAGGTAGAGTTCCGGAGGATGAGATTTTTACTGGGGAGGAGGTAATTTCGGATGATGATGATGAGCCACAAGCGTCGACGAGTAGTATCACATGAACGGTTATTTATTTATTTGGAATTAGACATGAACTTGTTATTTATTTATTTTACATGGGAGTGTTTTGACTCTTTTATGAATTATTTTTTGAGTTGTTGAACATTTAGGATTTTCATGTGTTGTATTGATAATTGGTGTCATAATTATGAACTTATGATATATTGGAATTTGGATGTTATTTAAATTTATTGTGTTATTGAATTTAATTTTTTTTATATATAGATTGAATGAGTTTAGGTTAGATTGTTAGAAGTTAGATGATTTTTTATTGTGTTTATTTTGGTTTTTTTATTTAATCTTTACGTTGCTGCATCATCAATCTATATATAAAAAATGAAAAAATGAAAACTATTTTGTTTTACTTCAAAAGTTCTGACGTTGGGGGCAAACTGTAAGGGTGTGATTGAAACAATTCAAAAACTGTAGGGAAGAAAATTTAATTAGAGTTGATTCTGGGGGGGCTTTTTTTTTTTTTTGAAATTTTTGTTTCCGGGCTTTGAAACCTGGAAGACAAAACCCGGACCCGGACACGCCGGGCTCAAGCCCGGACCGGACATGCAAAAACCGGGTTTTGTCCGGGTCCGGGTTTCAATTTTTGGGGTCCGGTCCGGTCCTGGGTTGCACCAAACCCGGACCGGACCCGGGGTTTTGCCAAGCCTAACAGCAGCACTACCATAGTGTGTACAAAGAAATCTTAGCTGTAAAGAACGGTATCAAGAAATTTGAATACCATCTTATCGGCTATCATTTTCTTATCTGAATGGACAGCTTAGCATTTCCCAACATCATGAATTTCAAAGGAAAAACAGTTCCAGAAAAGATGTTGCTCAAACTCAAAGATTGGTTCTCAAAATATGACTTCTCTGTCGAGCATATAAAAGGAACCCAGAACCTCATTCCAGACATGCTCTCAAGACTTGCAAGACCAGTACCACCCTTGCATTGCATATCTACAGGATATCATTTTCCCATCATTTTTATGGCTACTTCTCTACCAAACCAAGCCTTAACCCAAAAGACTTTTCCTCTCGGGAAAACATTTTCCACAGTTTTTGACATCCAAGAATTATATTTGTTTTTAGGTTTTTCATGAAAGCCTACATGTTAGCATATTCATTTCCTTTTTCAACCTTCCACCTAGAAAACTTATTTCTCACAGGTCTTAACCTTGACCCTTCCAGATATGTGACTATAGACGAGTTATGGTACATCCGGTGCCTAACTATTCTTTACGCCACCAAGTTAATTATCCCTGTCTGGCCTACCCTAAATCATCTCATTAATCCTAAAAAATCAACTTCCTTAACCTGGACTCTTCTTGAATGGTTCTCTTCACTTCCCTGGTGGAGAAAAAAAGTTACAGCAACCATCCACGGTTTACAACCTCAGTCCAATACTTGAAGCAGAGGCAAATATGTTCACCTCAGTGTTCATTATCCACAGGCCATATTTCCAACATCCAAACACCACCGCTTTCTGGACTCAAGACCAAGTGTTTGAATAGTTCACCACACCATATCCAGTAGTTTTTGACCAAGACAATAGTATTTCAAAAAATCTTCAAAACTTCCTTTGCCACCTCAATCATCAACCTAAGCCACATAAAGACATATTCCATACGTCTTTAGGTCCTCAACATGACATCATTATGATTCCCACTCCTTCATCCATTTCAAAACCAAAATTCACAGGTATCATCATCAAAGCAGAAAAATCGGATTTCACAGATTTCTTGTTCCAAGACGCTCAAGACCCTTGGACTGCTTTTCTACCCTTAAGCCAACATCTTCAACAGCTCCAGGATCCATCTCAATTTAAAGAACCTTAACTATCACAAGCAGGCCCCTCTACTGTTCTACCACCTCATTCGATGGTGACATTTCCTCCAAATTGTCCAAAAGCACAACATTGCCCATGGCCACCATGTGGTCCCACCTGCAAGCATCCAAAGCAAAAGATAACAAAAGACGACATGGACAGCTCCTTTGATGAAGATTACATGAATCTTTCGTCCTCATAGCTATCAGTTTGTTGTTTTATTAAAGTTTGCTTTTGGTAACTTTTCTAAAGAAAAGCTTGTTGTTTGTAATAATTCGAGTGTGCTAGTATGTAATTATTAAAGTATGGTGACTCATGCTTTAATAATTAAAGTTAAGTTTGTCGTATGCCCTTTACTTTTGTAAAAGTTTGCTTTTCCGTTAAGCATGTTTTCCTTGATAAGGGTCCTATCTTATCAAGATGTCTTTCTAAGGCTTTCTCCTCTCTATAAAAGAGAAGCCCCTCTCTTTGTAAGATAAGCTTGGCTGAAAATAAAAAGATGTTTTCTTCAGCTATGAGTCTCTAAATCTCTCTCTCTCTCTCTATCAATGAAGCTCTGAGATAGGAAATAAAGAAGATATAAATCTGTTCATTTTGAAACTTAAGGAAGTATGCTCTGCACTTGCCTTTTGCAAGGATCATGTGCATCAGAAAACTTTTGATACTTTCTTATCTGGTTTGGTACCCTGTTTTAAGACAAAAGAAGTGTATGTTTTGGGGTTATATAACCCGGAATGAAAATATTTTAAAGTTTTTTTATCTCAGAGGTATATCGGCTGGAAACCCAAACTTACGGACTACTGGTCCAAAGAATAGTTTTTAACGGTTATAGTCCGGGTATAACAACGCCCCGTATTCTCTGCTGCTCAATTGATACCCCCTCCAAGTATAGATTTGTCAAAGGGTGCTTTCAAAGCCTTCACCAACCCACCATTATTAATGATAGACTTACCTAACACATTGATAAACTTGACACAAAACAAATAAATGAAGTTGAATAATCAAAGGAGTCGTTTGAATTCCCAAGCCTGAACAAGCTATAATAAATTGATCATAACTCCTTCTAGAGAACTCCAAATCCAGCTCTGTAAAATGCATTGGAAAGCAAACTTAATTATCTTTCCAACGGTATGTATGTTACACATTAATTCTGCTCAATAAATACCAGATTTATTCTGATTTTGCCCTTTCTGCATTTGATCCAAAATTGTGTATTTGGCTGCCCAATAGCTTGAATAATGCCCATAATGCCTTGTCTTCTCTCCAAGCTCAATTCATGATGTCCTGCATCTTGAATTGCATTTTCAATCCATATTTTCTCAATTAATCCATTTAATGCAGTTTGCATTTTTTTGGCTCTAGCTCTTGTAATTGGGCCTCTATGACTGTGAACCTCTCCTTTCTCATATGCACCCACACCCAATCTCCAGGATGAAAAACCACTTGCTTACGTCCTTTGTTGGCTTGCGTAGCATATTGTTCAGTTCTCTTTTTTATGTGTTGTTGCGTTCTCTCATGCAATTGCTTGAAAAATTTAGCTTTCTTTTTACCATCAATAATAGCATGCTCATCAATAGGTAAAGGTAATAAATCCAAAGGAGTTAATGGATTAAAACCATATACAATCTCAAATAGTGAAAATTTAGTAGCTGAATGGACAATTCTATTGTAAGCAAATTCAACATGTGGCAAACATTCTTCCCAAGTTTTCAAGTTCTTTTGAATAATGGCACGCAACAAAGTAGACATAGTTCTGTTTACAACCTCAGTTTGTCCATCAGTTTGTGGATGATAAGTAATAGAAAACAAAAGTTTAGTACCCAACTTACCCCATAAAGTTTTCCAAAAGTGGCTCAAGAACTTAGCATCTCGATCTGAAACTATGCTCCTTGGTACTCCATGCAATCTGACTATTTCCTTGAAAAATAAATTAGTTATGTTTGTTGCATCATCAGTTTTGTGACATGGAATGAAATGTGCCATCTTTAAAAACTTATCAACAACTACAAAAACAGAATCCTTTCCCCTTTTCGACCTAGGTAAACCCAAAACAAAGTCCATAGAAATATCAACCCAAGGTTCACTAGGTATGGGTAGAGGGTTATACAATCCATGGGGTAAAACTCTAGACTTAGCATGTTTACAAGTGATACACTTCTCACATATTCTTTCAACATCACGTTTCATATGTAGCCAAAAGAAGTATTCTTTTAAAACATCTAAAGTCTTTGCAATGCCAAAATGTCCCATTAAGCCTCCCCCATGAGCTTCACGCACAAGCAATTCACGCAAAGAACTATTAGGCACACACAATTTATTTTCTCTAAATAAGAACCCATCATGCTTATAGAACTTACCGAATGAAACTTTCTCTCAAGCATTAAACACATTAGCAAAATCAGGATCATTAACATATAATTCTTTAATGTACTCAAATACTAACAACTTTGCATTTAATGTAGAGATAAGTGCATATCTTCTAGATAATGCATCGGCCACCACATTCTCCTTACCTTGTTTGTATTTGATCACATAGGGAAATGGCTCAATAAATTCAACCCATTTGGCACGTCTCTTATACAACTTACCTTGCCCTTTCAAATGCTTCAAGGACTCGTGATCAGTGTGTATAACAAACTCTTTAGGTAGAAGATAGTGTTGCCAAGTTTCTAATGCTCTCACCAATGCATACATCTCCTTGTCATATGTAAGATAGTTTAGAGCTGCTCCACTCAATTCTCACTAAAATAAGCAATTGGACGCCCTTCTTGCATCAAACCAGCTCCAATACCTATACCTGAAGCATCACACTCAATTTCAAAAGTTTTAGGAAAATCAGATAAAGCGAGTAATGGTGCAGAAACCAATTTCTCCTTAATTAGATTAAATGCCCTTTCTTGTTCACTACCCACTTAAATCCCACATGTTTCTTCAAAATTTCAGTCAATGGTGCAGCAAAGGTGCTAAAATCTTTCACAAACCTTCTATAAAAACTAGCCAAACCATGAAAATTTCTTACCTCACTTACATTTTTAGGTGTAGGCCACTCTTTAATAGCCTTTACCTTCTCTTCATCAACCTCAATTCCTTTAGCACTTACAAAATGAACACTTCTTCAAATTAGCATATAACTTTTCCTTCCATAAAACAGTCAATACACTTTGCAAATGTTCAATGTGCTCATCTAAGCCTTTGCTATAGATCAAAATATCATCAAAATAGACAACTACGAATTTACCAATAAAAGCACGTAAAACATGATTCATTAACCTCATAAAAGTGCTAGGTGCATTAGATAACCCAAATGGCATCACTAACCACTCATATAAACCATATTTTGTTTTAAAGGCAGTTTTCCACTCATCTCCCTCTCTTAAGATCAATTTTAAGATCAATTTTACTAAACAGACAAGAACCATGCAATTCATCAAGCATGTCATCAAGTCTAGGAATAGGATGTCGATACTTTATAGTGATTTTATTAATTGCACGACAGTCAACACACATCCTCCATGTGCCATCCTTTTTGGGCACTAGTAAAACTGGTATTGCACATGGACTCATGCTCTCCCTCACATATCCCTTTGCCAAGAGTTCTTCGACTTGCCTTTGAAGCTCCTTTGTCTCCTCGAGGTTACTTCTATATGCCGGTACATTAGGAATAGTAGCTCCAGGGACTAAGTCTATTTGATGCTCAATTCCCCTAATAGGTGGCAAACCATTAGGGACTTCATTTGGAAACACATCATCATAGTCCTGCAAAAGAGTCACAATAGCACTAGGCAAAGAAAAGTCAAGCTCATTAGTATGTAAACAAGCCTCTTTGCATAAAAGTACAACAATAGGCTGTTTTGAAAAGAAAGCCCTCTTAACCTTGCTCTCTTTTGCAAAAAAAGTTCACTTGCTGCCTCTCTTTTCTCTCAACAATATTTTTTTCTATCTTTTCACTTATTTTTCTCTCAATCTCTCTTTCTTTTGTACTCTCATTTTCTTTTTTTGTATCACTCTCTTTTTGTATTGACATTTGATCCTCATACATTTGCCTAGGTGTTAATGGTGCAAGAGTGATTTGCTTTTTATTCATTACAAAAGAATATCTATTTAAGTAACCATCATGTGTCATACACCTATCATATTGCTAAGGTCGCCCCAAAAGAATGTGTACTACATCACATAGAACTTCATCCTTGTTTCTCCCAATAGATAATGAAACCAGCACTTGTTTATTTACTTTAACTTCCCCACAATCATTCAGCCATTGTAGCTCATATGGCCAAGGATGTTTCAAAGTTTTCAAATTCAATTTTTCAACTAAACTAGTGCTAGCCACATTAGTACAACTTCCACCATCAATTATCATACTACATACCTTATCTTTGATGTGTCATCTAGTATGAAAGATGTTATCACGTTGTACCTCTGCATCTTCTTTTACTTGCACGTTGAGAGCACGCCTAACAACCATCAATTTACCATCAACAAGATACTTTACACCATCATTAGCATCCTCCAAAGGTGGCATAGGATCATCATCTGATTCACTCTCAGTTTCAACATCTCCATCATCCCTCAAGATCATCACTCTCTTATTTGGGCATTGAGATGCAACATGACCTGTCCCCAAATATTTAAAACACTTAATATCTCTATTTCTAGAGTGTTGGGAATCAGATTTACCTTTATGATCCTTGAATGGCTCAATCTTAGGCTTTGAAATAGCCTTTTCATCTTTACTCCATTTTAACTTCCATGAGGAAGATGAACCCAAATTGGTTCTAGTGGAACCTTTCTTTTTCAGTTGTCGTTCCACTTTTATAGCCATGTAAACCATGTCTTCCAACTCAACATAGTGCCGCAAGTCAACCACATTAGTAATATCTTGATTTAAACCATGTAAAAATCTTGCCATGGTGGCCTCTCGTTCTTCTTCAATGTTGGCTCGAATCATGAGTATTTCCATCTCCTTGCGGTAATCTTCCACACTTCTAGAACCTTGTGTAAGACTTTGAAGTCTTTGGTGCAGCTCCATATAATAATGACTAGGAACAAATCTCCTCCTCATGATGGCCTTCACTCCTCCCAAGTGTTTATAGGCCTTTCACGATTTCTTCTCCTACTCAAAATAAGTTGATCCCACCAAATAATAGCATAATCAATAAAATCAACAGCAGCTAGTTTTATCTTTTTCTCCTCCCACTCCAAATAAACTTTCGGATCATTTTTACCTTGAAAAGAAGGAATTTTTAGTTTGATACTCCCCAAATCATGATCTATACATCTTGCCCTTCTATCATCTCTTCCACGCATGTCAACGGTGGCACCATCTTCTTCTCCCATGGCAGCACGCCCTTAATTACCTCTTACATCAAGAGCTATTGGTTGTTGCCCCTTTTGTAGATTGGCTATGACAATGTCTTGCCTCTCCAACTTGTCATGGATCTCTCCAAACATCATATTCATGCGCTCAAATTGTTGTTGCATGGCCTTGAGCGTAATTGATTGGTCTATAGCTTCTTGATCTTTTGATATATTTGTGATCTAAAAAGAATGTTAGCAAAAAGACCTCACAACACTCCCTCACGTGTTTCACTCAATTTGATGTCGCTTAACTCTCGTGTTTAACACACAAATTGGCTTACCACACTTAATTCTGTTTTTCAGTTCTTTATTGAACTAGATAAACACAATCAAGAAAAAAAAAACCCGAGTGGCACACCAAATATGACAATCCAGCACACTAACAAAGAAAAGAAATTAAGAGAGCACAAAGAATGAAAAGCAAAATTGAAGAAAGGAAAGCAAGCAAGCGAAGCAACACAATTGATATTGTGTGTAAACAATGTCAAGGAAAATGAATAACTAAAATTTGTAATCTTTTTTTTGTACATTTTTTTCTCTTTTTTTTATAATAAAAATAAATAAGACATTCAAACCTGATTAGAAACTAGCTCTGATACCAAATGATACAATATCTCACAATGAAACTTTGAAACTCACACTTAAATTGTAGTTTCAACTTCCCAAGAAAATTCTAAACATATTTATGACAAACAAAACCTTGACCCAAAGCTTAAGAAAAACATGAAGCAAAGGTATAGAGAATGATATTGACTCCACACTCAAGAAATAGATGAGAAGGTGAGTGATAAGTCTAAATTTGGAACGCCACAAGAATGCAAATTCTTAATAAGTTCACTAGTTCTCAAAAGAACCAAAGAAAGAATAATCTTTCAAATTCAAATAACATTAATCTCTTAATTGTCATACATAGCAAGGTTGTTGAGTTTAAATAGGCTAAAAGAAACCCAAGATCCTAAAAATACAAATGGAAATATTGGAACAACCCTCCAAGTATAAGTTTGTCAAAGGGTGCTTTAAAAGCCTTCACTAACCCACCATTATTAATGATAGACTTACCTAACACATTGATAAACTTGACACAAAACAAATAAATGAAGTTGAATAATCAAAGGAGTTGTTTGAATTCCCAAGCCTGAACAAGCTGTAATAAATTGATTATAACTCCTTCTAGAGAACTCCAAATCCAGCTCTGTAAAATGCATTGGAAAGCTAACTTAATTATATATCCAACGGTATATAGCTTTTACATTAATTCTTGCTCAATCAATACGAGATTTATTCCGATTTTGCCCTTTCTGCATTTGATCCAAAATTGTGTATTTGGCTGCCCAATAGCTTGAATAATGCCCACAATACCTTGTCTTCTCTCCAAGCTCAATTCATGATGTCTTGCATCTTGAATTGTATTTTCAATCTATTTTTTCTCAATTAATCCATTTAATGCAGCTTGTATCTTTTTGGCTCTAGCTCTTGTAATTGGGCCTCCATGAATGTGTAAAGGATCACTTGAAGCTTTAATGATATTCCTTTGATGGTTCTCATCAATTAGAGAGTGTGTGTGAGAGTGATTTGGGTGTACTTGGGTTTTGGGAAGTGAATTTTCTTTACTCAAATTTTGTACCCTAATAATTGTTAGTTATACAATTATTTTCTCTTACTCTCGTGGACGTAGGCATATTACCGAACCATGTTATATTTTGTGTCCTTTATTTTCTTTGATTAGTTGGTGCACTTGATTCCGCATTCTGTGCACAACAAGTAGTATCACAGTCGAAGGTTAATACTTGGGGTATACAACACTATTCACGTATATGTATTATTCACGTCTACAGTATTATTCACATATATGGTACTATTCATGTACGGTACTGTTCACGAATACAATGGAGGCGACCATTTGTACTTGGGAGATAGTCTATTGTAAGTAGTGTGTATTTATACACGTTTAGCAAAGTTTTGTCAATAAGATGATAAGAGTGTAAGGAGTTTGGGTTTTAAGTGGGATCGTTGTAACCCGTCCATTCTCCTAGGAACTTTCCTGGTGCATTTAATCACCTGAAATTAACATCATAGAGGTTGTTTTTCAAGTGAAAATAGTTAGTTGAGAAAATGGTAGAAGGTGAAACCTCCAGAATTAGGGAGGGGTCTACCTAAACTATTTTAGGAGACACTTCAGGTGGGAGGCGAGATTTGTCAAATCTCCATTCAAGACATATTATAGGAGGCCAAAAGATCGATATTGAAAAGTTTGATGGGTAAATCAACTTTGACATGTAGAGGCGCAAAGTTATGGATGCCCTTATTCAAATCGATCTTGATATTGTTCTGAAAAATAAAAGACACTTTTATGATGAAGAAACTTGGGATCGTATGAATGAAAAAGCATGTGGTCAAATCAAATCCTGTTTGACCAAGGAGGTAAAATACTTGGTGAAAGACGAAGATTGTACGATGACTCCATGGCTTACTTTGGAGGAGAAGTACTTGCTGAACATTCCTGAAAATCGCATTCATACAATGAGCCAGGTATATGGCTTTCGAATGAAGCATGGGTTGTCAATGCACAATCATGTCTCAAGATTGAAAAGTTACTTACTGATTTGAAAGTCTTGATGAAGATATTAAGGATGAAGTCAAAGCTATGATTCTATTACATTTACTTCCAGAAGAATATAACTATTTTGTGACTACCTTGATATATAAGAAGAGTGTGATCATCTTCAAAGATGTCTACACAGCATTGACCAATTTAGAAATTCGGAATAATGATAAACATTATGAAAGAGCATTGTCTAAAGCTTTA
Organism: Citrus australasica; assembly: GCA_029618585.1. NCBI lineage: Eukaryota > Viridiplantae > Streptophyta > Magnoliopsida > Sapindales > Rutaceae > Citrus > Citrus australasica. Next base: position 9,551,408 of record JARCIV010000006.1, read on the forward strand.
TTAACCAGAGAAACAACAATAGAGAAAAAGAAGAAGTATGGTGGAAAGAATTCTCGATCTAAATCAAAAAGTAGAAATAGAGACAGAGATGAGTGTGCCTTTTGTCATGAAAATGGTCATTGGAGGAAAGATTGTCCGAAGGCATAGAAAAGAGATAGGAAGAAACCAGTAACAGCAAATATGGCACGTAAGGATGGAGACTCACTCTACTCACTGTCTATTACGTATACGGCGTATGTTGCAAGTTCAAGCGAATGGATACTTGATATCGAAGCAACCTACCATTTGTGTCCTATTAGGGAATGGTTTACGAATTTCAGCAAATTGGAATCTGGTGCAGTTGTGATGGGGAATGATCAACCTTGTCGCACGATGGGGATAGGTACAGTTTGGGTCAAGCTATTCGATGGAATGATCAGAGAACTCAAAAAGGTTAGATTTGTTCCAACTTTAAAGAAAAAAATAATTTCTGTGGGTGCTTTAGAAGCTAAAAGTTATCGAAAATGGCACAATAAAGTTTACTCATGGGGCTATGGTTATTCTGCAAGGGGTTCAGCGTCACAACTTGTATTATTTGAAAGGAAGTACAAATGATGAAGTAAACACTTCAGTGGCATTGAACGATACCACCGAGCTATGGCATATACGATTAGGACATGCGGGAGAAAAGTCTTTGCAAACTCTGATGAGGCAAGGGCTTTTGAAAGGTGCTAGAAACTGTAAAATGGAGTTCTGTGAGCATTGTGTGGTAGGCAAGAAAACAAGGGTCAAGTTTGGCACGGCTAATCACGATACTCATGAGATCCTTGAATATGTTCATAGTGATGTATGGGGACCAACCAAGACTGCATCAATTGGTGGAAGCCATTATTTTGGTTCGTTTGTTTATGATTTCTCTGGACGTGTGTGGGTGTACACCATGAGAGCAAAGGATGAGGTTTTAGAGATTTTCGTGAAATGGAAGAAACCAGTGGAAACTCAAACTGGCAGAAAGATCAAAGTATTGCGTTCTGATAATCGGGGTGAATATACTTCTGATCCATTCTTGAAAGTATGCTAGAACGAGGGTATTAAAAGACATTTCACGATGAGACATACTCCGCAACAAAATGGTGTGGCTGAGCATATGAATCGTACTTTACTGAAGAATGTACGATTTATGTTATTTAATGCTGATTTAAATAAAAAGTTTTGGATTGAAGCTGTGAGCTACGCAAGTCACTTGATAAACCGATTGCCTTCTACTGCAATTAAAGATAAAACTCCTATGAAAATGTGGTCTTGAAAGCATGCACAAGACTATAATTCCCTTCGTATATTCCGGTGTCCAGCTTATTATCATGTCAAAAATGGTAAACTGGATCCTCGTGCTAGAAACGTTATCTTTGTGGGATTCAAATGTGGAATAAAAGGCTTCAAGCTTTGAGATCTCGAAGATAAAAAGTTTGTATGTAGCAGAGATGTCACGTTTGATGAAGCTTCAATGATGAAAGTTTCAAGTTCTCAGTAGGTAGAGAAAAAGACCACAGAGGTATTACAGCGGATAGAGTTTGATACAACTCCATATGTACCAGTTAATTCTACATCAGAGAAGGGCTCAACTATGAAGGTGACACCCAGAGTTGAAGAAGTGGTTGTTTCTTCTAATGTCCCATAAAATGAAGAAACAACTGATGATGTTGACAATGATGATTCTATAGCAACAAGGAGGCCAAGAAGAGAGATAAAGAAACTCGAATGGCTTACTAAAGACATGGTGGTAGCCTATACACTTCTAGTTGTTGATGATGATATCCCCAACACTTTCAGCGAAGCATTATGCAGCAGTGAAAGTGATCAGTGGAAGTTAGCCATGGAGGAAGAGATGAAATCTCTCCATCAAAACCAAACTTAGGAACGATTATTGGCAATAAATGGATCTACACTAAGAAGCAAGAATGTCTAAATCAATCAACTCTCCGATACAAGACAAAGCTCGTTGCAAAAAATTTTGTTCAGAAGGAAGGTATTGACTACAATGAAGTTTTCTCTCCAGTTGTAAAGCATACTTCTATTCGTATCCTACTTGCCTTGGTAGTTGAATATGATTTAGAGTTGGCTTAATTGGATGTTAAGACGGCGTTCTTACATGGAGATTTGGAGGAGAAAATATATATGACCCAGCCTTATGGTTTCAAAGTTGCTGAAAAGGAAAATCATGTGTGTAGGTTAATTAAATCTTTGTACGGACTGAAGCAATCGCCAATGCGGTGGTACAAGGTTAGAAATTCACCAGAAGTGAACACGATTATTGTGTTTACTTTAGAAGACTACTAGATAGAGCTTTCATCTATTTGTTACTCTATATTGACGGTTTGCTTATAGCTTCGAAGAATAGAGATGAGATCAAGAGACTGGAGAAACAACTGGCTTCTAAGTTCGAGTTGAAAGACTTGGGTGATGCACAAAGAATACTTGGGATGAAGATTTGTAAAGACAAGAAGAATAGGAGCGTATGGTTGACTCAAAAGTCTTATTTGAAGAAAGTGCTAGAAAGATTCGGTATGGTTGAAAAACTAAACCGATATGTACACCTCTAACTCCTCACTTCAAATTGAGCTCTTTTTCATGTCCTTCATCAAAAAAGGAGCAGGAGTGCATGGCTCATGTTCCATATGCTAGTGTTGTGGGTAGTCTGATGTATGCTATGGTGTGTACAAGGCCCGATATATCTCAAGCAGTGAGCATGGTTAGTAGATACATGCACAATCCGGGTAAAAATTATTGACTTGCAGTAAAGTGGATTCTCCGATATTTGTATGGGACAATTGATGTTGGGTTATTATTTAAAAAGGATTGTCGTCAACAATGTGTGGGGTATTGTGATTTTGATTTTGCCGAAGACTTAGATAAGCAAAGATCAACAATAAGCTATGTATTCACATTGGGTGGAGGTTCGATTAGTTGGAGGTCGATTTTGCAATCGACAATTGCTTTATTCACTATAGAAGCAGAGTATATGGTAGTAACTAAGGCTATAAAGGAAGCTATCTAGTTGAAAGGCTTGTTGGGTGATTTGGGAGTGATCCAAGAGAACATTAAAGTCTTTTGTGATAACCAAAGTGCGATATTCTTCGCGAAGAATCTAACATATCACGCTCGAACATGCACATATATGTGAAATATCATTATGTGAGAGAGGTTATCGAGGGCGGTGATGTATTATTAAAAAAGATTGATACCAAGGATAACTCATCAGATATGTTGACGAAGGTAGTTTTTGGAGTTAAGTTTCAACAGTGCTTAAAACTAATTCAATCCTTTGAATGTGTTGAGTTTGGAAATTCCTGAACTATGATCGACTTGATCCCAGATTTGGGTACGTAGGCAGTCATAGAGATGCAACCACTTTGGGGATGATGGTTTATTGATAGTCTGCTCAGATTTAGACAAATCTTCACCGAGGCGGAGAATTGTTAAAAAGTCAAATTCGGTGATTTGTTTATTCAAATTGGTTGAAAAAAAAAGGAAAAGGTAAGTCACATGCATAATTGACTATTTGGAAGAGTTTGGCACCACATGCATGCATTTGTCAATTTTGAAGAATTTAGTTGCCGATTTAATTGATAATTTGACAAAGGGTTTGGTGCAACAGTGCAACCATTTTGGCTATAAATAGAGATGCATTCTTCATTTGTAAATTATCCCAAAAATTTAAGAGCTTAAGAGAAATTGCAAGTGAAGTAATTCTAGAGTTCTGAGAGTGTGAGCAATTAAAGAGTGTGTGTGAGAGTACTTTGGGTGTATTTGGGTTTTGGGAAGTGAGTTTTCTTTACTCAAATAATTGTTAGTTATACAATTATTTTCTCTTGATCCCGTGGACGTAGCATATTACCGAACCACATTATATTTTGTGTCCTTTATTTTCTTGTGATTATTTGGTGCGCTTGATTCGACATTCCGCGCACAACATAGTCTTCTAGGAAGCAATGACTCATTGATATAAATGGCGCACTTCCAATTATATCAACCAAGAACAGCATAGGAAAGGAGTGATTTGTAGAAAACGAGTGGGTATTGATAAGATTATAGTGAGAGAAAGGAGAAGAAAAGGAAACTTGTTTAACTCTACACATGGTCACTGCCCTTATTCTTTTTATACTTGAAAGTCAACGACTTTCTCCTTGGTTCAAGCATCAAATCCACCACTAGCAAAGACCAATTCAATCTTATCCCTTATCATAAGAAATCAGCCACGAACTTCATGTAATCCATGTTGGTTTCAAGGCCATTGAACAAACTCATCACAATGGAAAAAGCAATTTGAAACGAAAATGATACTTGCCCCAACTTAAGCCCCGAATGAAATCCCAGAACAAAACGCACCGTTTAACTAATCCCAAAATGCACCGTTTGGCTTTGGCATCAAATCCCTTGACCTTCTTTCCTTCTTTATTTTCCTTCTTCTTTCCTTATTCCCTTTCACAGCCACTATCGAAAGCACCGTTTGTCCAGCCACGACCACAGCTTTCTTGAACTTTTTTCCTTCTTCTTCTTCTCTAATTATAGGCTACTATTTGATGTGGCTAGCTGCATCTATCAGACGTTCAAGAAATTTGTGGGAAGAAATGGCAAATAAGGGCTTAATTTCTCTTTTCATCTATTAGACTATTACAAGCAAGGTGAATTATTGCTTAATTTCTTCTTCTATTATTAATACGAGCAAGGTGAATATATTTTATTCTCTCTTCTCTATGAATTTAGCAAGAATTTCAATCCCTGTTATTTAATTGAATTGGAAGCCGAAGATGACAACACCTTACCTTACTCAAATCCTCAGTCAAGAAATCTTTGTAGCCATTATAAACTTGAAGTTCAAATGTTGAAACTCATCTTTTTTTATCGAAGCCAAATCCTATCGTTTGGAAGGAAGATAACAGTTTAGGGATCCTGCCGTTGGATTCTATCGTTGGGGTTCTGTGATGAAACAGAAATTCAAAGAGAAAGCCAGTCAAAGAAAATTCGAAGTGTTGTAATGCAAATCACAAAACGAGGTTGTTTTACACGATTGGGAGGAAAAAAAAAGTTCAAAAAATGACGTCGTTTCTATTAATTTTCGGGGCTTAACCCAGGGTTTGACCCGGGGTAAATAACAGCACTCAATTTAAAATCATGTTTTGAAACAGTCAATTAAATTTTTTTTTTATTATATTTCACAGTTAGAAATAATCAATTGTAAATAGCACGCGATTAATAACTAAAACATGTGTAAGGAACTTTGAAATAACAAAAACAAAACGTGGTTATTGGATCAGACGGTATAAAATTGAGTTAGAAAATGAGCGACGAAGTTTTAGATTCAGAATCAAATCTCCTACCAACTCTACTCTCTAAAGGCCAAAAGAAGGAGAATGGATCTTTTTGTTTATTTAATTCACCTAATCACTATAATCAAAACTCTTGAGTAATTTATTGAGTAATTTTTTACTAGAGCATCGGAGTATCTTTGCAGGTACCAGCTAAAGTCTAATCTCTAGAAAGGAGTTTCAAGAAGAGAGGAATTATGTGGAAAAAAATATTCATGTAACATCTAGAATTCAAATATTTTCATTATGCGGATAATTGAAGGAATATTGCTTCTCCAACTACAAAATTGAAAGCTTAATAGACTACCAATCAATGAGGATGATGTTAATTGATTTCGGTGGGTGTTCATAGAAAGAGTAATGATATAGCCACATACTCTTGTACAAACTTATCTTGTATAAACTGATGTGGTATTAATTCATTGGTTGAATTAAATATCCTTGGCCCATATGATTTATTTATATTATTTTATATTTTCATTCAACCAATGAATTAATGCCACATCAGTTTGTACAAGATAAATTTGTACAAGAGTTTGTGGCTGTATCATCACTCTCATAGAAAATAACAAAAGTATTTAAAATTACATGTTGTAATAGAGTTGGTTTCGGTATAATGAGAGGTGTAGAAAGTAAAATTTTAATTTCTAAATTTAAGTAAAGAGTGTTGAGTAATTGGGTGTAAAGAATGGTTTAGTAAATTAAAATAGTTCCGTTTTTTTAATTTTATAATAAAATGTTTGAAATAATTTTTATATGTAAATTGCCTCACTCAACTCGCAATAGAGAAAAATTGGGATAAGTTTATACCAATCCTTGTGCTGAAAATTAGACGTTTAGAGAGCTCTAGAAAGACTGTTACGACCACAGTAAGCCAACACATCACCACTTTGGTATCAATTGGTCATCGAAAACCACTATGAAATATTCATTCATTGTTGCTAATTATTCCCTTCAAATGAAAACAATTGATGATAGTTTAGATGGGCGTAAAATGAAAATTATAGAGGTGACTACCCAGGACACTTTAATTGATTGGCATAATGAAAATTGAAAAACGCGGCCATAGAAACGATGCCACCCATTCTTCACAGAAAGGGCCACAAGGCAATTAGTATAACACAGCATATAATAATAATGAAGGGTTATCAATAACCAAAAATGAGAGGTGTATGGTGAGGCTATTCACCCACCTTAGTCGCACCCTAATCATGGAATATTTCCAGTAATACAAAGTCTTTGAATAATCAGACTATATACTTGCATTAGGAATAATAATTTTGTACATTAGGAATACAAGAGCTTATGCACAGAATGTATTGATGATTAGAAGAATTTGATATTATTTACAAGAAATCCCATTGCCAATAAACCTTCTCTACAATCCCCCCACCACTTTGAACAGCAAGGTGAAGTGTTTCAGAAGCAGGAGGAACCCCCCAAAGAAATGGCACTGCAACTGTCATAGTTAGCTTCTCATGCAAACCACCTTTGCTTGCCTTCTCCGCAGCAACAACCTAAACAAAGATACACATTTTAATATTAAGGTAATGGTGGGCAAGCTCAAATTTACAAGAACATACATGCTACGCAACAGTGTTAAACTGAAACAGTGGTTGGCCATCAAATGTTGCAATTTCCATCAGCCTAACCAATAACTTGCCCATGCCACTACTAAAGAACCTAAACGAAAAACATAAAAGGTTATGAAGCTACTCGAGGAACTCAAAATGTCTGCTTTTATTCATATTCATATCTGACTTGTAAAGCAACGAAATTATGCTCTGTAGCTGTCTGTAGACTGTGACAGGCCCACTTCCAGAAATTCCATAAGAACAAAATAGATTGAAGTAAAGGGCAAAAAACATACTTATAATTGAATAGAGACAAAGAATAACAACAATACATGGTATTAAACCGAGACTAGATACAAAAGATCAGAAAGTAAGTTACAAAACTGAATCTGTTTATCACATCAACAGACCAATCCAATTCTCAAAATGCCAAAAAGATCAAAAAAGCAAAATTATGCTCTAAAATGAATAAATCAGGAACTAAAAACTAACAAAGTCTACAAATTATCAGACATCATACTGATCCATGACTGATTCACTTCCAGAAATTCGATAAAACAGTAGACCTATAAATAAAATCTTAAAGGACACATAATGTACATTAATTGAATAAAATCGAAGAATAATGGCATTAAACTGGGACAAGAACAACAGTTCAAACAATATTACAAGGCTGAACGAGTTTATCACGTCAACAGACCAATCCAGTTCTCAAAATGGTTGTACCATCTAAAAATAAAAGAAAAACTATGTTCTAGAATGTAATAGCATCCAATAAACACACAAAGAAACCAAAACCTAAGATAGTCTACAAAGATCAGAGCTGGAACATAAGAGAAGCAACCAGCCCATAATTTTATTTGTACAGGGGATGCTGATGGACTAGAAACTATGTGATGATTTTATAGTTGGGGAAAAAGGACTACCAGAAGATATATGTAGTATGAGAAATAAAATCTAAACCACAACTAAATCTAGTATAGAACTTGAATATCACTAAGAAAGTTAAATTAATACAATATGCCATACCTCCCCACCATGCTCTAAAACTGTATCTTCCACAACATCGCTTAACATCTCAATGGAACGGCAAAACCCAAGTATACAAAGCCTCCTGCCCATATCGAGTCCCTAAAATAACAAAATCAATACACATAAGACAGAGCTTATAGTCTCAAAAAGTGTATTATACTGTAAGTCTAAAGATAGCTTACATTTGTTGCCGCAATATTAAAGAGAGCACCTAAACACAGTCTTTGGTTTGGATCCATGTAATCACTCTCTTGAAACCGTTGAAATCTTTGGGAGGATTTTGACCTCCCTTGCTTCTTCTGTTAGAAGGTTAAATATTTTCATTTCACTCAACTGTATATTCCATTAGGAAATGAAAAATTTGCAAAGAACAACTGACGAATCCAAAAAGTTATCCAATTCTAGAATGCCAGCTCTTATGCATTTTCCAAACAAGTAAAAGAGAAAAAGAGGCAGAATAGAACGGTTTTGATATGCAATTACAAGGGCACTCGAACATAAAACAGTTCAACATCAGGCAAAAAATAGTTGAATGACAATAATCGACAGTAATAAGCAATCAAAAATAACCTATCAGTTTAGTTGGTAAACCTATTGAGTTGAAACAAGATATCTGGGGTTCAACCAGTACAATTTTTTTCTTCAAAGAAAATCCTGAGCAATGTAAAGCTGATACAAATTAAATTAAAGAATACAACTATACAGTTGGCCAGATATTTTTCAAGAATGATTTCCAGATACGTCCCTGTGAAAAGCTTTAGTTTTTATCTTTTTTTCTTCTATTTTCAGTGAAATGTCATCCAAATTATACCCTAATATCCGTTTAAACAGCCATCAAATATTTTAGAACAAAGAAATGAGGGACACACATACATCAGAAGTAGAAGAAGAGACACGTCTAGGGACCATGGAACCACCAATCTGAACAAGCCCATCAGCTGTAAACAGAGTCACTCTCTCCTCCTGAACCCATTCAATTCCTATCAAATTAAACAAAAGGAAAAAAAATGAAAACCTCGTTAATTTTCCGCTAATTAAAACTAAAAAAAAAAGATTCCAACTCAACGGCACACCGCTTTCACCGTGGGCCCAAGGAAAGAAACTGAATGAATCTGAAGCTGCGTCGGCAGTGAATCGGAGGAAACGAGATGAACGACGATACGAAACGGACGTTAAGAGGAAGGAATTAGGTTCCCTCAGACAGCGAGAAACGGATGGAATTGAAGAGTAAGGAGAGACGAAGCAGAAAGCGCAAGTCTCGGTCATTATTTGCAGATTCTGATGAGAGAAGAGAGACAGAGAGAGGAGGAATCTTTTTAGGATGTATTATTTATATATACCAAAGAGAGGAGGAGGAATTGACGCCACATGTGGAGGATTGACACGTGTGCATGTCACGCTACACGAGTACGTGTACGACGGTGAAACTGAAAAGACAACTGGGCGTTCGGCTTTGAAGCAGTGGTTCTCGGGACTTTCCGGTTTTCCGTACCATTGATGATTTTGTTAGGGGGTCCGGCTAAGCTGCAGACTATTAATAACAGCCAACTGAGCTTAACCTTTGGATTTAAAGTCAGAAATCTAACGGTAGTAATAAATTATCAGAATGACAGTGCAACCGGATGAAAAGATTTCATAAAAAGAAATCAACTTATCTTTTCCATTCCTCCCTATTATTACTCCACAATTTTTTTATTTCTCATTAGAGGTGTTCAGAATCCAATTCAATTTGTCCAATTTATTTTATTCATAAAAATTTGATCCGTAAAAATCGGATATGTGGATTGATGAATTAGATTGAATTAAAAATTTGATAATTCGCAATTAGTGAATTGAATATAGATCTACTTCTGTAAATCCTCAAAAATCTTAGAATCCGCAAAAAAATAAAAGTATTTATTTCACTAAAAAATAAAACTTGTAAATATTGCATTAGTACTTACTAGTAAATAAATAAATTTAATTATAGTTACATTAACATTATATTATATCTTATCCAATATAATATAAAATAAAAATAATTAAATAAACAAATATAACTTCCTATACAGTTAATTTTAATGTACTGATCTAAACAAATGAATTTTTTTTCTTTTTGTTATGTTATATTTTGAAACTTTAAATATATTTTCTAGCTTTATTTAATCAATTAATTTATTTAAATCTTATTTAATTTTAAATTTGATCGGTAGTAAAATTATTTTTATATTAAACTTTTTTATTTAGTTAGTTTGTGGATTGGACAAAATTAAAAATTTTTAGTTTGCAAACCAATTTGCAAAATGGTAAATTGGATATGGATTTAGTCAAATCTGCATCCGATCCGAAGATGTATAGATTGGATTGGATTAGATTAAAAATTTATAATCCGTAAAATCATGGATCGGATATGAATTAATGCCCAATCCGCAAAATTCGATCCACAAACACACCTATTTCTCATTTCTTCATCCTTGCACACCTATTTCTCATTTCTTCATCCTTGCAGTTGCTTACAACAACCCAGATTATGCACATTAGAAATCAAACCAAACATCTCCATGGACACCCTAAAATGACATTTTCATCGTGGTCAATTTTTTTTCCTTTAGCCATCAAAATGATGGAAATTCCGGAATTAAACATGAAAAATTCACAACCGAAATTATATTTGGAAAATTCATACAAGAAACTGTCAAGTCTATTAATGTTGCAATCAAAATTCCATGTATGAGAACGTACCCAAAAAAATTATCTTAAACTTCTTGTTTTTAGGAAATATGTCCTATTTTTTCAATAAGGATTTCTTAGAATATTTTCCATTTGAGGAGAATTTCTATTTAAAGAATAAATAATTTTCACTTGGAGACTTAATTTATTCAAGGAGTACAACTTACATAAAGAAACAAATATTTTTCCTACAAGAAATAATTACTATACAAGGGAAGGTTGGGTTCACTTGTTGGTATAAGATAACAATCGGCTTCACTGCTAGTAGATAATCTCTAATGTGAGAGAAATAGTAGGTCTATTGAGAGATTATGCGCTATTGGGGTTTTAAGTGTGAGGAAAATACTAGACTGATTGTAATAACTTTTTACATTGTGATTTTTTTCTCTCGTCATCTTTAGTGGCCGTGATTTTTCTCAGGTATAGGAATTTTCCACATAACTTCTTGTGTTATGTGATTGATTCTATTATCTATCTATTTTCTATTTATCATTTGTTTAATATTTTTACTTGTTGTATCTTGGTGAGATTAAAATTTCCTAACACTTGTATTGTTAATATCAACAATATTATTATGTGAGATATATTAGAAAATATAAGTGTTTTACATATACTCATGAGAACACTCTTAATTAAATATTTTTTATAGTGAAAAAATTAATTATAACTCATATATTTTTTTTTCTTCTGTAACAATGGTATTGTTTAATTTGAGGCACAGTAAGGTAATTGGCTACATTTGGAAGATAAAATAAGGGGGCAAACTATTTCTAAGTTAGTATTATTAATTGGTAATTGGTAATGCCTATTTTGTTAGCATATATGTATCCATAATATTGATTTTGATTATAACAAACAAAGTTAAGAATGATTCAGTTTTTAAAAGTTCAAATTATTTTTATACATTTTAAATAAAATCATTATTTTCACATTTTAAATATTTTATATTTAATGGAAAAATGATTTTATGAAATTAGTTGTTTTTCAAGTTTATAGTTTAATTGAAAGAGTTTTGAAAACTTTGAAATCAACAAGTATTGCTTGAAATTTTGGAGAAGGATTTATTTGAAAAGTATTCATAGCATTTTGGGTCATATCATAATTTCAGAAAGTTTTAGGAATAGTAAGTATTATTTAGAAATTCTGAAATTGGACCTATTCGTAAAATTTATAACGTTTTGGGCCATAGCTTAGTTATATAAAGTTTTGGGGTTACACTGTCATTTTGTAAAATAGTTTACTGTAGCAGTCACTGTAGCAGTTACTGTAAAAAAACGGCGATCCGACATCTTGATAACGGCTCGCCGACATCGAACATAATTGAAGATTAGCCTCTGGACACTAACGGCGATCCGACATCTAGATAACAGCTAACCGACATTGAACAGAATTGAAGATTACCCTCTGAACACTAACGGCGATCCGACATTTAGTTAACGGCGATCCGACAGTGAGCAGAAAGTCAATAACAGCTAGTTTTCAGCTCCAACTATAAATAAGCTCAATAAAATTCAAACAAGAAGAATTCTAATGATCATCATTGAGCAAAATATTGAGAATACAACTTTCATTGAGCTTGAAATCCTTGTATTCATCTCATTCATTCACACATTGAGCTTTCATTTGTGATAAAACACATTGTGTGAGATAATTCATTTGTAATCCTTTTTGTTAAATCAAGTTAAAATATTGTAAGTGTTGTGATACACTTGGGTTAAGAGATTGGAGATAATCTATTGTTGTAAAGGTCCATTGATACCTTGGAAGTCAATTGTAAGCATTTGAAGCCTTGAAGATTTGCTTAGTGAAATCCTCAAGCCCGGTGAGCTTGGAGGCGTGGACGTAGGCAGGGATTGTCGAACCACGTAAAAATTGTGTTTGCTCTCTCTTCCCTTACTCCTTTATTATTGTGCTTTATTGAATTTATTGTTTTTTATTCCATTAAGACATTAGATTAAATTGTTGTGTGATTTGTTTAGCTTAATTTTTAAAATCCCAATTCACCCCTCTCTTGGGTTGCATAACTAGAATTTCATATTTGTCCAACAATAAGAATTTATTCCAAATTCATAAGATCCGACACGGACCTACGCTAGAAAAATTTCGTTTATACGCCTTAATTTTTTTATATAATAATAGAGATTTTATTTTATTTTCAAATATATTCCCAATTCAACTCTTTCTCTTTCAATTAGAGTTAGAGAGTTGTTTTATAAAATAATTATGTCGTATATTTAGGGAATAAATTGAATTAATTAGGGGTCTAAAATGTTAGACTACTTTAATTTATTATAAAGAAAATGCTATGCCTCTATCTAATTGAAAAAAAAAAAGAGTCAATATATATATATATTATAAAATTATCACTAGTATTAAAAAGTTATAAAATGATATGTTAACTATTAATAATATTTTTCATAATTTCATGGTTTATTTCTTTCATTATCATACTTGTTTTTCTATTTTCATTAAATGAAATTATTTAAATATATTAGATTTCCTATCATTAAAGTAAAAAATAATTAATAAATAATTTTTGAGAAATTATCATTTGTTTACCCTATATTTGCTCTGTTATAAAAAATACTATAAAACTTTTAGCGTGTATCAATCATCCACCCTAAATTGACAAAAGCTATATGTCGACCACCAAACCGTTAGCTGCCGTTTGAAAGTTAACGGAATTATAGCGAATTGACGATTTTACCCTTGAAACTTAAATTAAAGTAAATGAAAATTATCACTTGTATACCCTTAAATTATCTTATTATCACTTGTATACCTTTAAATTATCACATGTATCATATGAAAATACCAAATTACCCTTCTGATGTCATCCTATTTAAACGGCAAGTAACGGTTTGGTGGACATCATATACATTTTGTCAACTTAGGGTGGACGATTGATACACCCTCAAAGTGTTGTAATATTTTTGATAAATGAGTAAATTAAGGGTATACGAATGATAATTTCCCATAATTTTTTAATAATAATTTACACTATAAGCTTATTTATTGCATTATTGTCATTCTTTTATTAAATAAATGTGTTTTACTAAGAGTTTTGATATACTATTGCTTGGTATATATGTTGTTTTACTCCTACACATGAATCGCTATTTAGACAAATATTTACTATAAATTTAATCCATTGTAATAAAAAAGTCTTAGGTCCACGCCAGTTTAAGATAAGTTGCCACTGTCCTTGGTAGACTAGAATAAGGGTGTTGCTTGGAGTCCCATGGGTATGCCATGGGAGTTAAACCATGTATAAAATGGTAGGGATAAATTATTTTTCCTACAAACATACGTATGGTATAGCAGATAAATACTCTTGATTATTAGTAGAAGTAGAGATCTAAGCTGCACTACAATAAAATTTGACTTAGATTAGTCCCAATAGCTATCAAATGTAAATATCTGTAAATTCATTGTAAAATATTACAATAATATAAAAAGAATCATAAATAAGTTGTCCTGCTACCAATGGAATTACTTGATTTTACACTAAAAAATATTTATTTTACATAGAAATAATTTTTGCATTACTCATGATAAGAAAAAAAGATTATATATGAAGTAAAAAATATTTCAAAGTTAATTTATAAAATTAAATAAGCTAGTTAATAAGAGTTACATAGTTTTAATATATATAAATATATATACACACACGGGTAGGGTTCTATTAACTTAAAATGTTGACTTATAGAAGGGATTTAATTTTTCATACAGTATATCTACGTACATCATAATTATTAAATAACTAATAATTGAAATAAATCAGCTTATTAATCAAATTTAAAAATAGTAATATTTTGACATAGATAATTAAAAAGATATGTTGAAGAGTTCAAATTGTTTCACCTCTTCCTTTTTAACGTTAAAATGAATAGGGAGTTTCATTTTCTCCAATTCGGTTGGCCCTTTGAAATTTTGCAACCGGAAAGGAAATAGGTAAAGCATGATAATTTTCATTACTCTTTACATATGTGGCAAAATCTTATCAATTTACGTGTATTTTTTCAATGTCTGTTTGTTACGTAATCTATAACATAACAAGGTCCTCTGTTTGATCAATATTTTTTTTACTAAAATATTTTTGTCACTACCAAAATTCAAAGTAAACAGTTAGGGAATGATATGAATATGATTGTATATTATAATGAGAAATATTTCTACCCTCACTTTCGGTGGATTTTTTTTATCAAGTTTATCGTGATATAATTCACATTTTTTCTCTCATTAATATTAAATGAAGAGACATTTGTCTTCTAAAAAAAAAAAAAAAGAGATATTAACTCCATTCAATAAACATGGGGAGATTAGGTGTGTTTAAAAAAAATATTGGACGCCAAACTTGATTTTAGTTTCTCAAAATTACTTTAGAACCTCCCTATAAAATCGCAAATAAACCTCTGAGTTGAAATAGTTAATCATTGTAATCAGTGGCTAGACCGGGCTGTAGCCCGGTCAAACTTAGGAAAAAATCATTAATACCCTTATTTTACTATCAATTATAGACAATAATAGAGATTTTATTTTGTTTTCATACATGTCCCTAACATAATTATCCTTATATTTTCATTAATTTTATACTATAATAGAGTTTTTATTTTATTTTTAAATATGTCCTTAATTCAATTATATTTTTTCCAATTGAAATTAGTGACTTATTTTATAAAATGAGTAAATTATATATTTACTATATAGATAAAAAAAACATTAGGGGGTAAAATGTTATTACTTTAATTTATTTAAAAAAATTTCTAATTGAAAAAAAGTATGTCAATCTAATATAAAATTGTCACTAGTATTAAACTACTTAAAAAAAACATGTAGTAACAATTATCAATATTTTCATAAACTTTTTATGTAAATTTTGAGATTTTATTTATTAGTTATATTAACTAAGATAAATTTTGAATATTTTGAGGAGCTTTAATTTGATAGAAAAATCATCAACAACTGGTTTTTTAAAGAGAGTCAGAGTGTTTGGCAAAGAAACAACAACACCCAAATATATTTTTGTTGGGTTGAATTTAGTTTATAGTTGAAACTTTTGACTAATAATATTTTTATAATTTAAAAAGAGGAATAAATTTGAATTGTTTAATTTATTGAAATATGGTAATTAAGTACTTGACTTCAAACATTAAAGTTTTACTTCAATTTTTAATTGATTGTAATTACATGTATTCATTTATTTCAGCCTAAAATCCTTAATTAATGTATTAATCCTTATATAATCCTTGTATAATTACATTTTATTAGAGTTAAATTTCATAATTGTAAAAGAATATTTTATTTTTTTAATTGCTTTTGTTTTCTACTCTTTTTATATAACTCTTTTTGTTTATAACTTATAACGATAAGATTTTTCGTGCCCCCTTATTTGATGCAATTTTTTCTACTTATAAATTTTTATGCTCACTTTAAAATATAAATTTTATAATTTAGCCCAGGGTAATACAAATTCCTGAGTCCGCCCCTAATTGTGATACTGATATAAATACGTGTTCCTACAAAAGAAATAGTAATAATCTAATCAAAATGACAAATTGATTGATTTTGGAGCATAGGTTAGCAGTGGGTAGCAACTCGGCTTGCTTCGAACTCAAATGAACAAACATAAATTTCTAGTTCAATATAATTTGGTTTTGGTTATGGTTTGCATTTGGCTTTAAGCTGTAAGATTAATTGGTTTTTGGTTTGAATGACAAATTTTTTTGTAAAAATAAAAAAAAAAAAAATGCATTTGTTCACTTTTATTGCTTTATTTATGAAAAAAAATGTATGGCATAAATTCAAATTAATATGAAATTAATTAACTTTCATTTACTAATTCAATTTTAGATTGATTTCATCTCTTCAAACTAGCTCGGTTCAGCTTTTCCAAAACGATTGAACCAAAATCAATTTGACAGTCCTAGTTAATGATGGCCAATAGGATGGCACAGCCCACCAAACATCGGCGCACACAGGCTCATGGGCCGACACAGCACAACCCACCAATTTGGTGGGTCGTGTCGTGTTGTGCTCATTTTTTTTAATAAGGGCCCGGCTCGTGCCATGCCTAAAAAAGCCCACCAATCTTTTTTTTTTGGCCTTTAAGCCTACATGTCCAGCGTGCTAAAAAAGTCCACGTGTCTGGCGTGCTTTTTTCAAACCCACGTGTCTAACGTGCTTTTTTAAGCTCACCAACCTAATAATAATAATTTCATAGATCATAGTAATGAGTAATGAAAAATAAAATTACAATCCTAGAATAACAATTACACCTAATTTTATTTGAACTACTAATATTATAATTGCACTTGAACTCCATTGAATGAAAATGTAATTTTTAATTTATCATAAAAATATTTTGTTCATAATTTTATTTTTTTGTGCATAAATATGAAAAATATTTCAATCACAAATGAAACATATCTCCATTAACTATTAACTAAATTATGATTCATAAATGAAATATTAATGTCGTAAATTTTTTTATTTATCATTTATAAAATCATGATATTTATTTATCCATTTAATAAATTATAAACATAACAAATTAGAATATTTATTTAAACTAGGACTTCAATTAATTTTTAAAAGCATATGCTAAAAAAATATTAAAAATTTGAATTGCAAGATATTTGTAAATTCATGATATTTTATATTTACTTTTCATAAAAAATTTTACTTTGATATACTTTGGCCCATGTGCTATTGATGGCCCACGGGCCGCATGTTTAGCCCACCAATGAACCGTACTTATTACGTGCCTTTTCGTGTGTCGTGCTTTGGTCCACCTCTAATCGTGTTTTGCTTTTAAGGTTCGCGTACCTAAAATTCTAGGCCCGGCACGGCCCACGTGCACGTCGTGCTGCGCCGCGTGCCCTACTAAAACGTACTTGTGTCGTATTGAGTTCTACGGACACGTGCCGTGCCTTGTGCCGCCCAGTCCATTGGCCATCTCTAGCCCTAGTGTAGGCCATTGTAGATAGAAGTGGTAAATGGATGGGCTGGACCGAACTTGGCCAAACCCATGCTTCATGGATCAAGGCTTCCAAAATGTCATTAATTTTACTTTTTTAACATTTCAACATTTATTTTTTTTAAAAAAAAAACATAAACTCCCTAGAAAAATGAAGTTTTCAAAATTTACAACTCTATTATGCACTTTCATTGCTCAACATAACATTACTCATTAAACTATCAAAACAACACAATTAACGTCACATCTCCATAAACACTAGCAAATACTAACATCATAGATTCATAATAAACCACAATCCACAAACAAAAAATACCCAATAACTAGATTTTTATTTTTTTAAGATTTTAATATATTAATTTAATTGTAAATTTTTTTTAAACATAATAATAAGTAGGCTAAGACTAAGCTCGGACTTCATTGCTTAAACTAGCCAAGACCAGCCAATGATAGATCTAAATTGAAAAATTTAGACCCATATCCACGACCTCACATAGAAGGTTATGGTTTAAGACCATAGGATCAGATTAGACCTTTAATGGATTGGGTCTACCTAATCTTTTTTGGCAACCCTAATTGCATACCTAAGTTATCAAGTTTGTTTACAACTTGATTCCAATTCGTTGATCAAACATAGAGCTATAACAAAATAGACAAATGATGCATGTATTTTTCTTTTACATTTTCTCCAAGGTTCCATTCAATATTATTCTTTAATTAAAAAAGGAGGTCCTATACAATTTTCAGGCTTTTCCTTAGGTTATAAAAATTTTGAATCAAATTTTTTAAATATGGTTAAATTGGTTCGTGGAAAAATTTAAAAGTTGGACAAAAATTTCTTGGCTTGTTGGTGATCTATAGTGCTTTGCTAAATTGTTATCATTTTGATGATCTGTAGTGCTTTTCTAAATTGTTGTCATTATTTTAAAGTTATGCATATTTTACGAGCTTGCAACGTTTTAGTGTTGGATCCTTATCCAACATTGGACTTATATGTAAATAATTATGTACTATCATATAAAGTTAAACTCAATTAAAAGTGACTTGTTAAGGTTTTTGGTAATTTGAACTTTAATGTATCTAATAGAGTGTGGACCTTTAATGCTTAGAGATTTACAGGTAACTTCTATTTCCATGATGGGTTGAAATAAAAACACCTAATGATAGCAAGAAATTATCTATATAAGTGGTTAAGGTCCCCTAGTTGCACATATCATTCTACTTTCTTCTAACATCCCATCATTAGAGAGAGTGCAGAGAGAAAGTTAAAGGATTCTCTATGATAATTGCTGATCTAGAAGCACTAACCACACGACTCTAGAGAGTACTTTAGTATTATGGATTCAGGCACTCCCTTATATTTCATTATTGATTCTTGATGATAAAATGTGAATGTTCTTGGAATTTATGTGATGGTTTTCACCAAACAATTTATTGTTCTAACAAGTGGTATCAAAGACTCTTCATGTTGAACCATTGAGAAGCAAATTTGTTTTCAATTAATGATTAAATCTTTGGCATTCTTAAATTTAATAATTCTGGTATTATTGAGTGTGAGAACAATTGTTGTTATTTTTAAGGATTAACAAAAATATTGGGAAATTTGAAATTTGAAACTCATTTTTTGGGCAATTCGATTTTGAAAGCTTTTTGGTGAAGCAATAGTCAGCCAAAAAGCAAAGCTTGAGGAAAAGAACAAAAAAGGGTGGAAAAAAAAGAGAAAAGAATGAAACGGCTACGCCTGCTACACAAATTGGATTAGAAGTAAGCAAGAAATGCATAAAAAAAATAGAGTTTGGAAAGTTTTGAGGCTTGTTTAGGATTTGGGCTGGGTTGACCAAACCGGTCCAGCCCTGGCTCAATTAATGGTTAGCCGATAACTGTTAACTTTAACTTTGACCCAATCTTTTTTGGGGTAATTTTTACTACAATTTTAAATCCAAATATTGGTGTGATTATATATATATATATATAGCAACATGTCACCAAAACGACCTCTCTTATGAAAATTAAATTATTTTGGAATATAAACAATTGTGTGTATGTGAATATCGATCGGCCCAAAGGAAGATTCATAATTAATATAATTATATGTACACATGTGTTAATATACTCGTGATAGTTTTCAGTATTTTACATATGAATAAGAAATTAGACCAAAGGAAGATTTATTATTTGACATATTCTTGTTATTAGTTTTTAATTTCTACACCAAGACATCACTTACAAGTTAAATTTTATCCAAAGATGAAATATTTATGGAATTCAGTATCTTAAGATAGGGTTTACCTTTATTTGAATTTATTCTTGTTTTAAGACTTATGTGAGCTTGTTTTGTTTATTTATTGTTCTCTGTTCAATTATGACTCCTGTTAATATTATTGCTAGCATCAACTCTATTCCTATGCTAAATGACTCTAACTTCAAGTCATGGTAAAAGAATCTCTTAATAGTTCTTATAGTCATAGATTTTGACCTTGTGTTAAGGGGTTGATTGTTCCCCACCTCTTATGGATGAGAGTACTATTAATGACAAAAAGGATATGGAAAGGTGAGAGAAATCAAATTGCACTTGGATGATGATTGTGAAAAAGGCCATTTTAGAAGCATTCAGGGACTTTATGTCTGTAAGATAACTACGGCTAAGGAATTCCTTGCAGACATTAAAAATAGGTTTGTCAAGAGCGAAAACACAAAAAATAAATACATTCTTGACAAATTTATTTTCAATGAGCTATATGGGCAAAGGAAAGAAAAGTAAGAAGGATAAGGAAGCTTCAGATAAAGCACGTCAAAAGAGACAACAAAAGAAACCATGTGATATAAAAGGTGTTAATTATTTCTTCTATGGAGCGAAAAGGCATACAAAGAAGCATTGCACCAATTATCATGCGTGGCGTGATAAGAAGGATATACTTCTTAATTTCGTCTATGGTGGATAGATTCTAGTGTTATGACTCACATCAATGTGTTTATACAAGGTTATTTGAATTGCCGAAGGCCTAGTGATAGTGAGAAATACATGTATGTAAGCAATGACAAAATGGTTAAAGTTAAAGCAATTGAAAAATTTAGATTATTATTAAAGTCTGGATTTTATATAGATCTTGATAAAAGATTTATAGTACCGTGATTTAGATGGAACTTGATTTCTACTTCTGCGTTGGACAAATTTGATTTTTCTTATTCATTTGGGAATAAAAAATTTAGTTTGTTTCATGATTCAAAATTGGTTGGATCCAGTTCTTTATCAGGTTATGATAATCTTTATTTAATTGATGCAATTGCTTCATTTAATGAATTCATGCAATTCAAATACACAAGGTTTAAAGAAAATTAATGAGAATTTGGCTACGTTATGGCACAAGAGATTAGATCATATTTCTAGATAAAGAATAAAGAGACTTAAGTCAAACAAAATTCTCGACTCCTCAGATTTTACAGATTTTGACATTTGTGTCAATTGTATAAAAACGAAGCAAAAAAATAAAAGGAGATTTTCAAGACAACAAGACTTTGGACGTATTAAAACTCGTACATACAAATATTTGTAGACCATTCCCTATGTCTACTTGGATTGTTCAACATTATTTTATGATGTTTATGGATGATTTTTCTCAATATAGGTACTTATCTCTCCTTCATGACAAGTTACAGTCCTTAAATATATTTAAAAATTTTAAGATTAAAGTTGAGAACCAACTCAGCAAAAGAACCAAAAGTGTTAGATCTGATCATGGCGGTGAGTACTATGGTAGATATGATGGTTAAGGTGAACAACAAACAAGATTATTTGCTAAGTTCCTAGAGGAATATAGTATCGTCCTATAGTACACTATGCCAAGTTCGCCCACTCTGAATGGTGTTACTGAAAGAGGAAATATGATGCTTAAGGACATGGTGATTTGTCATTTTTATCTTATCAAAATCACTCTAGGAGGAAGTATTTAAGTCTACAATATATATATTTAATAGGGTTTCAACTAAAGTGACTGTCAAAACCCCTTACAAACTTTGGATGGATAAGAAGCCTAGTCTAAAAGCACTTACATGTCTGGGGATGTTCAGCTGAGGCAAGGCGTTATAAGTAGGGGCGGCTCTTCCTCTAGGCAACTTAGGCAGTTGCCTAGATCCCCAATGTATACGAAAGCCCCAAAATTTTCTCCAACATTATAGCTATTGAATTATTCATTTATATTTATTATTATTATTATTCTATAATAATCTTTACTCAAATAAATTATCAAATTCCTGCAAAATCTCTATTTAATGTTATTTCATTTAAAACTCTATAAAAGTCACACATTTGTTAACTTGTTATCCATTATTATTTTTATCAATTAAAAGAAAAAGGCACGACACATTCAATGCTTTAATGCAAAAGGGAAAAAAAAGTTTTCTTTAATTTTTGCTTAAGAAAAAAAATCAACTATTTCCATTGATCATTGTTTTTTAAAATTTCAATCCATCAAAGTTAAATTTCAAATATCCATGTTTTTTTCTTCCTATTCTCTTCTTAATTAGTTGTGTTATTCAATTGTTGTTGTTTCTTTTTTAAATATTACAGTTTTTTTAATCATCTAGCATAATTGTTTGCTTGTTTACTCTTCTTTCACTAAAAAAGAAAAAAAAAATGTCTAATAGAAAATGTGCATCAAGATACAAAAAACTTGGGGGAAAAAAAAGAGAAGAAAAAAAAAGTTAGTTCGATCCCAAAAAGGAGCTCTTGATAAGTTTGTCAAAAGTAGTAAAAAAGATGTGAATTAGAGTGAAGAATTAGTAATTGAAGAATTTTTCAAAATTAAAATTGATAAAAAATTATTTAAGTTCAACTAAGTCGAAAGAAAAGTTAAATGATTTAGCTATATTGAGAAAAATATATTAGCAAAATTAGAATATAAAAATTTGATCAATAATTTTGCACCTAAGAAAGTTAGAAAAATTGATTTTAAATAAATAACTTTTTAGTGAAACTAATACATATATTTAACCTCAAATTTTTTAAAAGGTCTAATTAAAACAATTCGCCTAAGGCCCCAAAATTAATTGAGCGGCCCCTGGTTATAAGATTAATGGGAAAAAAAACTAGACTGAAGGACAATGAATCACTATTTTATTGGATATTTTGAAAGATCCTAGAGGTATAAGTTTTGTAGTCCCACGACTAAGTTGATTTTCGAATAAGGAAATGCCCAATTTTTTTTAGGGTGTCGAGTTTGCAGGGAGAGATACAGCTTAGAATTTTGTCTTTGAAAAGGAATATATTGATATTCCTACATATGCTATTAGCATTTATTAAGCATTCCTACCTTTGTTTAAAACAAACTTTACCGTATCAAGAACATATACTATTAAGGAGATCCACTATAGAAAGGAAAAGTCAGTACTAGATGACTATATTGTATTTCTCCTAGAATATGAGGTGGACATTTTGAGTGATAGAAGATGATCCAATCAATTTCTGTCAAGCCATGCACAGTTTTAACTTCAGAAGAGTTGAATGATAAAATGAAGTCCACAAAGGACAATGATGTATACGATCTTGTCCTATTGCCAAAGGGAGCAAAAGCTATTGGTTGCAATTGGAGATTTAAGACCAAGAGGGAATCAAATGGCAATGTGGAGAGGTACAATGTGTGTCTTGTTGCAAAGGGCTTTAAAGAGACTTTCTCTCGGGATTCTTTGAAAGATCATTTCAAGGTCATAAAGGCATTCATGACACATTTCAATATTCAATTATATCATATGGGTGTGAAGATAGCATTTCTCAATGGTGACATTGATAAGACAATCATTATAGAGTAGCCAAAAAACTTTATGTCCAAAGACCTAGAACATATGGTTCTAGGTCTCAAGAAATCCATTTATGGGCTCAAGCAAGTATCTCGACAACGTTATTTCAAGTTTTATCAAGTGATGTTCTCATTCTGTTTCGAGATAGATTTAGTTGATGATTGCATATACTATAAGTTTTGTGGAAGCAAGTGTATTTTTTTGATTTTATATGTCCATGACATTTTGGTTGCCAGCAATGATACAGACCTATTGCACGAGAATTTTTAACTAAGAAATTTAAAGTGAAAGACCTTGGTGACATCTCTTTTGTATTAGGTATATGTTATGCAAATTTTATTGTACTCGCAAGCGCACAAATTTATTGTAGAATAGATTTTGTGGTGACGAGTGTCAATCCCACGAGGAGGTAGATTTAATTATGCGTAGGGTTAATTTTTTAGGTGTAAATATGAGTTGGTTGGAAGTGAATTTTTTTTATTTTTTTATATTAAGATTTAAAATAAAAAGGTGGGAATGAATTAAAGATAAAACCAATGTAAATGAAACATTTGAGTCTGTGGATTCACACTCAACATTTACTATGGGCTTAATATTTCCTTTTTAGTTCCGATTAATTCATGAGGGGAGTATTTTCACTCCTCATAATCCTCGCTCTAATAAATATGATATCAAGCACTCAGTGTGCCAGATGTATGATCTTCCACTAAGTGTAGTGTCAAGAATACGTTGTGCCAGACGATAATAATCATTCTGTCGACAACGTGGTAAGACCATCCACTAAATAGCTTAGATATACTCTTTGTCGACAATAAGTCAAGACGACCCAGAAAAAACTAGAGGAGAGTTTTCTTCTCTTATTGATATGGTGTTGTGCTCATTATGCGGGACAGTGACGATCATTCACTAGAGAGCCAGTATACTGTGCAAAATATAGACATGATACATTGTTTGTTGATAATGAGTCAAAACAACCACATAAATTAGAGAGGAAAATAAAATAAACTTACCTAATTGAGGCCATGGATCATGTTGAGGCTTCACCTTCAACTCAAGCTTGAAACTAAATTAGCCACTAATAATTGAATTAGAGGTAAAATTGTAATTATACTAAAATACATAGAAAATACAAGATGGAAAAAGAATTACAGAAAATGGAGCTAAAAAATGGATTTTGGGGTGTCAAATTAGGGGAGCCCTCTATTTATAGATACAATGATAAATCATAGCCATCGGATGAAAACAATTCGGACACTTAGAATTGCGCCACATGTCAAGCTTTGATTGGTTGAAACACATCATCGGTGAACACTACATCAGCATTTCGGTCCAATAAGATTCTACCACATCATCAGTAAACACCATATTAGTATTTTTGTTCAATAGCATCTTTCTACATCATTGGTCAACGCCACATCATTAGTCAGTCAATGCCACATCATTGGTTGAATAAAATGCTGCCGCATCATCGGTCACTACTACACCATCGATCAATGCCACGTCATCATATCGTATATGCGAACAGTGCCGTATTTGTGAATTGTACTGTGTATGTGAACAAACCAAATACCATTTTTATGCTCCTCCTAAGGTTTTTCGATCGTTCTGAGTTAAAAAAATGTCATATGTTTCGTTGTCTGACTTCTCGTTAGTCATGAAATGGCCAAAATATCCCTAAAATACTTAAATTATAATAAAACATACATAATAGGATTTAAATACGTAAAAGTGAAAATGTTAGTGAGACTTGGAGCATAAAATGACAATTTTACCATGTATAAATATTGATTCTTTAGTACTCAACACACCCCCCAACCAGCTTATTACTAGTCCCTACCAAATTAAGTGATGCAATCTAACAAAAAGTTGTTTACCAAATCAATGAACTTTTCTAAAACATTATGTCCTTCCCTTTTGCTACTCAACCATCAATAAAAAATTCAGTAGATCGTCTTTAGTGCTTATCAATATTTGACTTAATGATTATGAGGTTCGATCAAAATCAAACAATACTTTCATTCTTACTATTTCATCAAAGTTCCTTCCATAGGCAGCAAATTTATTTATATTATTTATTTATCCAATTATTTCTTTAACCAACTCCATCCATTTTATATGAACACTCTCTGCCTAGTGAGGTGGGAGGCCCGGTTACTGAGAAAGTGCTGGGTTGAATAAATCAAACTTTCATTGTTTAATATGAACACTCTCTGTTAATAAGGACCGGTTAATAAGTAAGAGTTCTCACAATTTTGATAATCTTTCACTGTTTGACGCGAGTACTCTCTACTTGCTGAGGCAAGAGACCCGGTTACTAAGTGAGAGCGTCACTTATTTTTCTTTTCTTTCTTTTCTTTTTTTAGGGTATAATGACCACTGCCATTAGTTGTTGCTCACAAATAAAACAAAAGGATTAGGTATTACAAAATTTCAACTTACCACACCATCACTTGTTGTGTGTGTGTGTCTAGATTGGTCTGTTAAATCTCTCAAGATGGTCAAGGTGGACAAAAAGGATTAGTCAATAACATTGGAAAACAAATTCAATTTTTTTTTCATTTTTTTTAATAAACACCAAGACTAGGAAGATGAGTTTCTAGAGTAGCTAAACTCCATATTCAACCATCTTCGATTCAAAAAATTAGAAACGGTTAGTAACTACAACAACATAACTATTATTTATTCCACAATTGCCAATTATTCCCTCCCCCCAAAAAGAATGAGACATTGTCCTCAATGTCTTGAAGGAAAGAAGTAGAGTTTACAAGACATCATCTGAACACTACAACATAAAATATTTATAAACAGAGAGTTAAATCTAATTTTTGCTTTTTACTACTAATACTACCATCATTAGTCGACCAATCTAATGTAAGAGTCTTGGGATCTGGTTCTAGTCTGTAACTTATTAGCAGTAGGAGCTTAAATAAAGCTCATGGCTCAATTATTCAAAAATGAACTATTAAAATAAACAAACAATAATTAGATAGAA
Source organism: Citrus australasica (assembly GCA_029618585.1). NCBI lineage: Eukaryota > Viridiplantae > Streptophyta > Magnoliopsida > Sapindales > Rutaceae > Citrus > Citrus australasica. The sequence goes on from JARCIV010000006.1 coordinate 9,577,832, forward strand.
ATCATACCACTAAAAGCAATAAAGCAAACAGTAAATAAAAAAGGATATGTACTGATAGTTGTGATTGTGGTTCACATCTTCTTCTAGTTTTACGTTTAGAAACGGCTTGAACGCACTCTATGGGTCGAGGATATACTTTCCATCCAATTTTCTTATAAACTGACAAACATGGTCGTTTATAGTCAGATTCCTGAGACTGTATCGTGCACATTCTTTTTAGAACAATTGTCATAACTGAGAAATTTCTCTCTATACACACCCATTGAGTTGCATTTCAAGAGACAAAAAGATATCATCTAATGACTCCTTATGGAAGCCATCCTTAATGAATTTATTCTTATCTTCTCTGTTACCAGACACCATTCCCAAAGTGCATGGGTTTTTAGAGCATTGCATTCTGGCACACTTATGAGCAGAAACTGGAAGCCGTGCAGCTCTTCGTTTTCTTGCATAATTTCTTTTCCCGCAACTAGACTTGTAGGTAATAAATTTAGGAGGTAATTCCCCTGCTAACCATAATTTGGCTTCGATTAACCAATGAATGTCGACATGGATGTTATTCTTCATAAGCAGACACATACGTTCAGACCAAGCTTTGTAGATTGTGAGGACTGCATTTTGAAGAAGATAGGGAAATTTCTTGTGAAGTTTTGTAAGAGTCGTGTTCCTACCCATACCTTAGTTGGAGACTATCATACAGGTTATTCTGATTCTAATTTCTATAAGTAAAACGAATCTCCATTCCGATTCCAATATATTTCAATTTCAATTCATTCAGATTATTGTCAAGTAAAGCACCATTGATATTTATGAGTATGTAGTTACTGTTTAAAAAATAAAATATTTGACATCGAAAGAGTAACATGGATTTAATGAAAACTATAATAAGGTAATTAAGTGACTAAATATCTGACAATGACCCTCAAAATTTTCTGTTGTCCTCTGTTTTATGGTGGTGTTCAAGTTTTATATATCATATTACAATGTAATAATGTTTTATATACATTGTTGCATATTGTAAGTAAAATGTTTACTAGTTTTAGTTCTACATTTTATGTAGAATAATCCAAATACTCCCAAAATTTTATTTTTTTCTCCTCGTTTCATGTTGGCATTAAAGTTTCATAAATAAAGTTCAGTGTTTCATGTCTTCATACTCATTATTGATGTTTTACGTTGTAAATTAGACATGATTTGTTGCATGATTTTTGTTATTTGTTTGATAAGATTTTCTTTTGTTGTTTTTCTTTAATTCAGTTTGGCTAAAAAAATATTAATTTGAATTTTTAATGTAATTATAAACATAAATCTAAGGGAATATTTCAACTATTAGCTCAAATATATATATATATATATATAGAAATATGTTAGGCAATATTATATGGAATTCAATTAGCCAAGATATAGTTGTATTATTTCACAGGAGAATTCTAATCGATTAAGCTATTTTAACTTAAATTTATGACTTAAAATTTTGACACAAATTCTAAGTTATTGATTTTATGAAATTTAATAATAGATGGGTTTACAATTACATACTTAGAAGGTGTATAAATTATACAAACTTACAAGGGGTGCAAATTGATGCAATTGGTAAATTCTCTAGTGGAATATTTTTCATCATAGGAATTAATTAGATTTGCATATTATCACATCAATTTGCTTTAAAACAAGAAAATTTTAATATGGATTATACATAATTCTTAATCTTATCGAAATCATCAAAATAAATAAGAATGCAAAAATATTAAAAATATATATACATATACATATGGGTAACAGCTACTTCGTAATGGTGATAAATAATCCCCTTATTTTGTCTTTTGCAAAGACCGTCGTTGGATTGAAACTCCTGTAATGTAGCAACTAAAATAAAATAAGTTAGATAAAAGAAGTTAAGTGCTACCGGCTTTTCCGTTGTTAATACTTGTTTTTCCACGCAACCTCTTTTTAGCATAGCTGTACAATTGTATACAAGCTATGAATTTCATTCATATCCATTGGGTAAAAACCAGAAGCAAGCATTTAACCAAAAGATATTATCACTCCACCAAAAAAGAAAGAGAAATGGGCATCTCCCTGCTCAGCTCAAACCAACGCTATCGAGAACAACATTCCATCCATTTTCTCCATCTCTGTTATGTTTTAGTAGAGAAAAAGTGCCACAAGCAAGAAACAATAACGATGAACCCGAAGACGCCAACACCAGGGATGACTGAATCACGATCGCCAGGTGGAAGAGGACTGACCAGTGAGTTTCATTGTCGACCCACAAACCAATTCGTCTGAGCCATGAAAGAGGTATGAAAATAGCTTATTACTGTGCATGTCAATTTTATCAGCTAAAACTAATCAATTTGGTAAAATTTGTATAATTGATATTGATAACTTTTTAAGAATAACTTAGTAATGCTTCCATTTTTTTCCCATCTATTGGCATTTGTTGTAGGTTAATGATTGTTGTGAATGCGTGTTCAATTGATTTTGATTCAAAATGGCTTCACCTATATACTGCTACCTCGTGAATGATTGAAAATGGGTGTGGAAACTTTTTGAATTTTTTAAGCTACTACCGCTAATTGTTGAACACGGATGCATGGTAGTTTTTGTGAATTTGAAGATGGGATTGAGTGTTGGAGATAACTTGAAGTGTATATTAAAATTTTGAGGTTACTGGATTTTATTTTTATTTCCATGATGGTATTAAAGTGGAGTGGGTTGATAAAATTTCATGAGTTGTTGCATTCTTGCTTTCTGGAATGCTGTCTTTTTCCATTTTGTAGAACACAAATAATGTAAATAAATTGTCTCTTGTAGCACTTAAAAAATGCTACCAAATTGTCTATCACAACATAGTAAAAATTCTATGGTTTTGAATGATTTGTAGCGTTTTGAAGTTGGTAATAATTATAAATAAATCACCAAATAGCCTTGAACAAATGCTAGAGAAATACAATATTACTTTCAAATAATAACAAAAAACTTTCTCATATAAAAACGTATAATCCATGTGAACAAAGATACACAATATATTATTTATATCGATGTTATATCAATGTAATAATTTAAGAATTTTATAATTGAAGATCAATATCAATTACAAATAAAATTATGCTTAACTATAAATAAAATGAAGTATGGAAATTGGCAATTCAAAATTGTGAATTATAGGCTAAAATCAAAAATAGGAAAAAATTCAGCCACATGAAAGCATAAGCTATGAAAAAGAATGCAAATTTGTGGAAAGACACCATAGAAAAGTAAACTGGATCTAGTACTTATTTTTTCTCATTTAAAAGAAATAAGAAGAAAAAAGGTTATCAAGACTAATACTGTTGGGAATAAACATTTTGCTTTTCAAATTAAACAAGATTTGTATTAACTACCTAAACTCATAGGTTATTAAAATGAAATAGAGAATAGATTAGAAGTTATATAACGGATAAATGATATAGTGAAAACAAATAAGCGCACCTTTTATAAAAGCAAAACCCATAACTTCACTGGTTCATGCTCTGAAACGATGATGTAATGGTTATTGCTTTATATGTGTATTGTTAAAGTGGCCAAATTTTTTTTTTAACTTGTTTCGAACATTTACTAACTACTTCTTGTTGGTTCATTTTTCAACCTTATTTACATGGACATTGAGGTTGTGGTTGATAGTGAAGTAATTAAAGTTGGGTCCATAATCCCTGAGCAATACACTTTAAAAATATTGTGGGATGACATCAAAGATATGATTTCCATGGCAGAATTTTGAGGAAGTTTTGCACAACGATTCAGAACTTTAAGCTGCCTTCAAGCAGCTAAGGGAAAAGTCATATGCATGGAATATGTTCATATTCACAACTGAATTAGATTCAGGGGCTACCATTCGTAGAGAGTCTGAAAACTATGTTGATGCAACACAAGATTATGGTTTTAGATCCCCAGTTGAGCAATTCCCTATTTCATTGGATAAAGAGGTTGAATTTGAATGGTTTGACCTTGCTGAAGTGAATGAAATTATAGTGCCTGACTTGAATGAAGCCGTAATAACTTCATAATTTGAGAGCAGTAGTGTTATTGTAGAAGATTCATTCAAAGAGTGGCAGCCAATTGAAGTTGTACGAGATGGGTCAGTCAAGAATATAACTATTGATGACTATGTAGGGTGTGAAGAAACAGTGGACAGTGATAGTGGGGATGATGCTGGAAATAATAATGCTTGGGATGCTGGGTAGATGACTACGAATCAGGAGACGATAGTGGTTCAGACTCAGATATGTTGTCAGATGATGAAGTTCAGGATGCATGTAATAGATATGAGGCCAATTCGGGGGGTTTTGAGTTCAATATGGATAGGGAAAGGATTAGGTTGAGGGTTGGAGCAGTGTACAGGAACGTGGATTAGTTTAGGAAGATGGTGAAAGTTTTTGTGATACAAAATGGTTTTAGGCTGAAAAGGGTAAAAAATGAAAAGAGTAGAGTCACACTGACATGTGCAGCAGGAGGTTGTACTTGGAGGGTTCACGCAAGCCCAAATTGGAATGGTAAACACTTTCAAATCAAAATATTCCGGCCTGAAAACGTTTGTGCTAGAGGTAATGATAACTACAAAGCAAATTCAACTTGGATTGCTGCAACATTTCTTCATCTATTTAGAGCAAACCCTCATCTAAACATTGAAGTAATTGCAAGTGAGTTGTTTAGGAGATTTGGTATTAAATGTAGTAATCAACGGTTGTATAGGGCTAAGAACAAGGCATTAGAGCTATTAGGGCAGGACATAAGGCCAGCTATACCAAACTATATAGGTATATGCATGTAATTCTAATATCTAATCCTGGTTCAACTATAACTATAGATAAAGATTGGTTAGGTGGTGGGCAAAACTCTCATTTTAAGAGGTTCTTTGTTATGTTTGATGCAAATAGGAGGGGGTTCTTTGAGGGGTGTAGACAGTTTATAGGGCTTGATGGTTGCCATCTAAAGTGGTTATATAAAAGTGTATTGTTGTCCGCAGTTAGTATAGATGCTAATAATGGTATCTACCCACTAGCAATGTGTGTTGTTGAGAGTGAAAATACTGACTCTTGGGTGTACTTTATGGATAAATTATATGATCAGATAGGCTGTTATGATGGTAGTGGGCTGTGTTTCATGAGTGATAGGTAGAAGAGAATTTTAAATGCTTTGGAGATAGTGTTTCTTGAATCTTTGAAAAGGTATTGTTGTAGGCATATATATGCTAATTTCAAGCAGAAATTTCTTAGTGTACTATTGTGTAATTCATTCTGGAAAGCTTGTAGAAGTTCAGACTTGGCAGACTTCAACAATCACATGTATGAGTTGAATAATATTCTTCCTGCAGCACATGATTGGCTTATGCAGATTCTAGTTTGTTGATGGGCCAAGCATAGATTTCCAACGCACACAAAGTGCTCCCATGTGACTAACAACATGTCAGAGTCGTTCAACAAATGGATTAATAATTTTAGGGGATTGCCTATTGTTAGGATGGTAGCAGAAATAAGAAGAAAGGTGATGAATCTGAGTCATAAAAGGTAAAGTGCCATGTGTCAAGATGAATGAGCAGGCTGTCATGTGTCAAGATGAATTGCCACCACAAGTTAGGAGGAGAATACTAGATGGGAGGGTAAAGTCCAGGTCTATGTCAATTATATTTGGTCATAATGATACCTTTGAAGTTATTGAGGATGTTTCCAAGAGAAAAGTTGTCAATTTAAAGGCTAAGGAGTGTGATTTTGTGGAGTGGCAATTGTCTGGTTTGCCTTGTGCTCATGCACTATATTGCATTGATGCTATGAGGTACAACATCAATGATTTTGTGCATCCTTTACTGAAGAATGAAGCATTAAAGAAGACTTATAAGCATCAGTATTATCCAATGCCTGATAAAAGTAGGTGGCCTTCTGAATTGGATGATAACATGCTTCCACCTATAATCATTAGAACTACTGGCAGGCCTCAAACAAAGAGGAGAAGAGAGGCAAATGAAAATAGGGCATTCAAGAGGAGTTCCAGTGTTAGGTGCAATAATTGTGAAGAGTGGGGGCATAATGTGAGAACATGTAAAATTGATAAGGGTTCAAAAAAAATGACAAAGAAGAAAATTTTAAAGTCAACACAAGTTACTTTGTGTAATTATAAGTTTTGAAGTTCTCTTTATTTAAATTTCAGACTTATATATCTGCTTAATAATCTCATGATTTGTTTACACTACAGCTCAAGGGAAATGGACTGGGGATCAATAGTGAAAGCGGACAGAGCTCGGGAACCTAGAATCAACATGAGGCAACAGTTGTCATTGAATCTGAAACATAAGAATTTGTCCATGATAATGGTTTGAATTTACTGATTCAGCAACTCACTTTTCTTAATTTATTTGTTTATAAACTATTTCATACTTGCTAATACAAATTTTTATTATTGAAGGACAATTAACCCAATCATAGAGAGCTTGTAGATGATAAATTCTGCAGCAACAGCTTTGGTGGTAAGAAATATTTTTGTATAGTAATGATAGACCCCAGACTAATCCCATACTACAAATTTTTTGGAGGGATGAGATGATACTTCACCTTACCTGTATAAGCTTTAAATTGTATAGATGTTGTATAATCTTTTACTCAACTATATAGATAAGTTTGAGTCTCTTTGTTCTTTTTTTGTGAACTATTTGATAGTGAAAATACTCACAACATTAACAAAGCATTTAAGTTAAGTCAAAACTTAACAAACTGCTGAAAGTTGATTTGTTGTAAATATGGGTTGTTGTTGATGTTGTATTGGTTGGTTGTTTCGCAACCATTAATGACAGTTAACACTTGTGTTGCTGCTGGATTTTATTAATTTTGAAATATCATATTACTATATTTGGTTGCTTGATGTTTTTAACTTCAGTTTTATTTGTTGATGGATTGGTTACAGGTGATGAATGCTCGGAAATTTTTATTGTTTATTTTGTAGTTACAATTTTTTTTTTGCTCAAACACATTTGGATGCTGATAATAGGTTAGCTCAGTTAGTTCTGATTTTTTTTTAAATATATGAGTGGCATGATTGACTTTGTATTTCATTGCAAATTGGAGTTATAAAAATATTTCACTTAGAAAACACTATGGCATTTGAGTTATAAAACAGCAAAAAAAATTTTAATCATCATTGGAACATTTAGTTTAGAAAGCATTAGACTTGGTGACACACTACATATGGTACATCACAACATTGAAAAGAAAGAATAACACATTGAATACAACGATAACCTTAGCAATAGTTGCAACCTTCGTAGATTTCCGTGATTTCTCCACTCTGGTCTTCACTGTCTTCATGTCATTTTCAATTCTAGATAGTACCGCATAGCATACATCTGTTGACACGCATCCTTCAAATAAAGCTCCATTGTTAAAATCATCTCTATTTGCTGCCCACCACTTAAAATATCCACAACCATTTTTTTTGGCACAACAATAGTAAAGCATATGTGGATTGTCATCGGATTCTGAAATCTTCAAATCGGCTCTCATATAGCATTTGCATGTCTTGTTTGAGAACCTAATGAGCTTGTCATTGACTGTATTCCTCCAAGCTGGCTCATAAAATGTGTTTAATCGAACAAAATTGTTTGAACTTTGTGACTCCATTGATGTGCAAGAATGTTCCAGCTTTGAATAATGCTTGGGAAATGCTGAGTTTTTTAATTGATTGTTGAATATATCATAGATGGTTGATAAAGAGATGAAGTGATATTGGTAGTGTTGGGTTGGTGCCTTTAAAGTGAAAGCAAAGCTAATTTTTCTCTTCAATTTGAGTTGAAAGTGTATGCTACTTATTTAGCTTGTTTATGGCAGGTTATATAGCCACTAGTATTGGCAATATAACCGTTAAAGGCAACGATAATAATGTCAGTAACATTGCTGTTCAATTTCAAGTATTAACTTCAATATTTACCCTTTCCAATAGTTAAAAAAATTGAAAATGTTTGTTTTATTCATCCAAGTCATTTTAGAAAGTCAAAAGGGTGATTTGGTATTTTTATTGACCATTTTGTCGCCAAAACATACATACTATTATTGATGCACAATTCTTTAATTTGTGTACAGAAATATTTTTTTCCAACGATAGGGGTATTTTTGTCATTTTATCAATCAATAAACGGTCAAACAAATAGGTTACTAACGTCAGGGGAGGTGGCTGATAATACGCGAATACAATCTCTCAAACTGAGAATACGCTAAACCTCAGGGGAGGTTTTTGATAATTACCCTTATCAATAGTTGGATAAAATCTAACTGTCAATTGGGTAAAAGACAAAAAATGAGACTGTGAAATGATGGCTGCAACATAATCCTTACTACATATACATCACATACTCAAATCTACGTAAAATCCAAATATTGGTATGGTCAACTTTAATCCAAAACCTACAAAAATTAAAATATAAATTCCATTAACGAATAGATAGTAATAGTGGCCAATTCCGCAGCAATTCAAATGATAATTTATAATTTGTATATTTACTTGCTTTGTCATTCTTTTCTCATTAATTTCCCTTGGACTCATAATAGGAAACTGTTGTTCTACTGTTCTAGTGCAAGAGTATATGATTAAATGATATTAAAACTACATAGATAGATTTAAATTAATATTTCATAATCTCAAATATCCCCAATAATACGTTTTTCATTAAAAATACATTTTTCGTTTTCATGTATACTCAAATGCACAATACATTTTCCATAATACAACTTATATTGTAAAACTAATTTAGGATCATTTCTCCATTAATTTCCATCGCCCCATACGTCTCTGAAAAAACAAATTAAAAATAGTAGCAAACTAAAACCCAAAATAGCAATAAATTAACATAAATAATAGCAAATTAACACAGAAACAACCAAAAATTGCAAGATATCAAACCCAAAAATAGCAAATAAATAACTAAATAAATAAACCCAAAATATCATAAAATTAACCCAAAACAAAAGGGAATTAACCCAGAAACAGCAGAAAAAAGACAAAAAATAGCAACTGAACAGAAACACGACAAAAAATTATCCTAGAAGCAATAAAACAGCAAAAAATAGCAACTAATGTAGCAGCAAATCAATCCCAACAAAGAAGCAAATCAACATAAGGAATTGCAGCAAACCCAAAAATAGCAAGAAACAAAGCCAAAGAACAGAATGTAGTAAAAAATATAAACAAAAAAAATTGCCCAAAAACAGCAACAAATCAAGCCCCAAAATAGAATTGCAGCAAACCCAAAAATAGTAGGAAACAAAGCCAAAAAAGCATAATGTAGTAAAAAAATATGAACAAAAAATTTGCCCAAAAACTGTTGGGGAAAAATTAGGTTTTTAAATTTTTATAAAACCTTTTTAAGGACCGCTCTCATATAATATAAAAGAATACGTACTCTAGAAATCGTACCTTAAAAATCCGAGTTGGCTTTTTCCGCTGAAGTGATTTAGGCTCCTAGATCACGATCCTGTCACCATCACGCTTGTTAGATCACGAACTGTCACCAATGATCTTCCAGGTTATGACTCAGGTTCGATCTGCACTAGACGTATGGGCGCCTTTATCACTACCAAAGCAACTAGCACGAGAAAAATTTTCTCTCAACAATGGAGAGAAAAATCTTTTTCTCTGATCTGTATAAAGTGGCTTCTCCTCTTTTCTTTATAGAAAATAAGCCTTTTATATCACCCTTTAGTGAAAACCCTAAGCTCCAAATAATTAAAAAGAAAACTCACGGTATTTACTTTTTCAATAGGGGACCCACTTTGTAAAATAACATAAGGCCCCTTACACATAAGCTAATTAAATGGAGCCTCTCACTAAAAGATATAATTAGGCTTTTGACCCAAATAACTAGTTATCTTGCTTATTAGTCCAGTAGTAGTACAGTCAATTAAATGAGCTAACTCGGGGATCATTTGGGAACATACAATAGTGGCTACAATAATTAGGCCTGTAATCAAACTAGCCCAATTATTTAATTCCAAATCTACTCCACTAAAAGATTGGAACTGACTTCCATAATTGTATGCTCGAATAATAATTCGTCCCAATCCACATTGATTTCTTTACTGCATAATCTTTTGTACCACATCGTTAATTAAATTGATATCTCAACTGTCCAATCAATTTAATAACATCTTATTCCTTGATCCTTACTGGTTTTCTCTAATGATCATTTTCAACATACTAAATATGTTGACACACTCTGACCAGAGAATTCTATGATCAAGTGACGAAAACCTATCAAGAGATGTGTTGTACAAATTCTGTATTGTTAATCCATAACTCCAATACTCATAATTACTCCCACCAAGATACCGGGTAATCTTGACCACAAGGATGTGTCGTGCCCATTGGTAACTCAAATGGAATAACAATCACAATCATGAAATCATAATTAACTCAAGATTAAGATTACAGTAAAATCAACGCCTATGAGATTTAATAAGTCTGACAGTTATTACAAAGTTAATTAAATTTCATATGTGATCATGTTCAATGTAGTCGTACTACATCAATAAATTCATACATGATTAAGACAAATCATTCAATGAATTTATTACTGTTTAAACCTAAATAAAGTGTCCAACTTTATTTATCAACTGCGAACTAAATCTATTTAATCATAAGATAACTTATATTTATGTCTTCTGTGAATCTACATGGTGATCACATAAATACATATAATATGATTAAATAGACTTTAATACAAATATAAATGCAATTAAGATATTTGAATAAAATACCTCATTAATTTTATTAATCAGAAAAAATATTTATTACAATTAAATAAACACATATGTTTTTAAAGAGCATAATTTCCCAACAATCTCCCACTAGCTCTCAAAGCATATCTAGCATATTGCTCATGCTCTAGGGCTCTAAGTGCAGGTTATAAAGGTTTCCCACTAATGGCCATTGTAATAAGATCTGTCATTTAGCATGTAATGCCATTTGGGGTACTGTCATATAACCTTTCTACACTATTCCCTTATGAGATGATACTTCCTGTCAACATGTTTTGTTTCTTGTGGTTCCTTGGTTCCTTAGATTGAGCTACCGCACCACCATTATCACAAAATAGTTTCAGGGGTGCAGTTACAACAGGTACCACCTCAAGATTTCGTAGGAACTTGCGGAGCCATATAGCTTCTTTTGCAGCTTCAGATGTAGCCACATATTTAGCTTTAGTTATTGAGTCTGTGATACAAGATTGTTTCACACTCATCCAACTAATAGCTCCACTTCCTAATGTAAACACATAGCCGGAAGCTGATTTTCTAAAATCCATATCTGACAAAAAATCAGAATTAGTATAACCCACTAGTATAAGTTCATCACTAGAATACACAAGCATATAATTTTTAGTTCTTTTCAGATACTTTATAATATGCTTGTCTGCAGTCCAGTATTGAGGTCCAGGATTAAATTGATATCTACTAACCATCCCTACCGCAAAACAAATGTCTAGCCTAGTGCAAAGCATGGCATACATAAGACTTCCCACAACTTCTGCATAGGGAACTCGTCTCATTCTCTCTATTTCTTCATATGTTTTAGGTGATTGATCATTAGAGAATGTAATTCCATGTCTGAATGGTAATAAACCAGTCTTGAAATTTTCTATGCTAAATCTAGCCAATATCTTATCGATATAGACCGCTGGAGACAAGGCTGAAGTTTTATTCTTCCGGTCTCGTAGTAGCTTGATACCAAGAATATAACTTGCCTCTTTCAGGTCTTTCATATCAAATTGTTTTGCTAACCAACTCTTTATTGTAGTCAATACTCCTATATCGTTTTCAATCAGGAGAATATTGTCTACACAAAGAACTAGGAAGGCTATAAATTTTCCCTGAATTTTCTTGTACACACATGGTTCATTAATGTTCTGAATGAATCCAAGCGATTTAATCTCTTGATCAAATCTGATGTTCCATGACCGGGATGCTTGCTTCAATCCATAAATGGATCTCTGCAACTTACATACCATGTGTTCTTGGCCTTTTGTATAAATCCATCTGGTTGCTGCATGTAGATGTTTTCTTCAAGATGCCCGTTAAGAAAGGCAATCTTGACATCCATTTGCCAAATTTCATAATCTAGCACTGCAACAATGGAGAGCAGAATCCTGATGGATTTAAGCATAGCAACCGGAGAAAAGGTTTTCTCATAATCGATTCCTTCTTTCTGAGTAAACCCTTCGGCTACTAATCTTGCTTTAAATGTTTCCACCCTTCCGTCTACTCCTCTTTTTCTCTTGTAGATCCACTTGTTCCCTATAGGTTTTACCCCATTTGGTGCCTCTACAAGTTCCCAGACTTTATTGGAATACATAGATCTCATTTCTTGATTCATGGCCATTTTTAAAGTTCAACATCTTTATCTATTAGAGTTTCGTTGTAACTAGTGGGATATTGTACATGTTCATCTGAGATGGCCTTATAGGTTTCTCCCAAAAGCATGTATCTCGCAGGTAACCTAGTTACCCTCCCACTAAGACGAGGTTCTAAAAGTGATGGTTGTTCAAGGATAATCCTGTGTTGATCAGCTAGTTGTTGTTGTTCTTCCTGTTCTATAACAGGTGTTGAAAGCTGAGCAACAACCTGATCTCTTTTATTACTCTAGTTTTACCTTACTCTTAGGTTATAAGTCATTATATAGTCTTCCTCAAAGAAATTAAATAATATTTCTATAAATACATTCCTATCTTGAGGACTATAATTCAGACTTTCCCTTATTCCTTTAAGATACCTAAAACATGCAAGCTTCTGAACACGAATCCATCTTCTCTATCTCTGATTCTAGTAGAAATACTAGTAAACTCCAAATACAAATGTGTCTCAAACCATGTTTGTGACTTGTTCATAATTTCTTGAAGTAGTAGACACCGAGATAGATGAAACTAAGTTCAACAAAACTTTGTAGTTTCAAATACTAGTATCTGGAATCAAAAAGGTAAATGATAAACCACTTAGCATATATCTTGTCTTATCCAAAAGAATCTTATTTCTCCATTTAATTACACTATTGTATCATAGTGTTCATTGACAACCAATAGTGCTTGAATTCTCCATAGAGATATTCTTTGTTTCGATCATATCGAAGTTCTTTTATGTTCCTGTCTAATTGCTTCTGTCTTATCCACGTACTCTTTTGAATTTCAAAAGCAATGGAATCATGACGCATTTAGACAAACATAAATTAAATGAATATTTATCAACAAGATTGATAGAATACTCATAACCTCTTATAACATGTAAACTGATTAGTCCGTATACATTTGTATGCGCTAAATCATCAAATACAATGTTATGCTTTTAGCTCAAAAAAAAGCATCCTTGTCATATTACTTTTCTAAATAAGATTTATAGAGTTACAATGATCAATCTTGATAGGCCAACAAGTCTATCATTAATCATTCTCTTAAAATCTTATTATAGTTTATATGACTTAAGCATAAATATCAGAGGTGATTTTGGTTTGAAGAAACATTTCTATTTTTAGATAGATGCATATACTCTTTATCATTATATCTTGCTTTGAATAGATCAATAGACTTATATGATATAAATTGTCTTTATAAAAAGAGGATAAAAAAATAACAGTGTACTTCTATTTATTAAAACAAGTCACCGAAATTAAATTCCTCTAATATTTCGAAAAATAAAGACAAATATCAAAACTTTAAGTCTTGTAAAATTGATCTAACCTTTCAATTGATATAAACTAACATGTCCTCAACTGCTGTTTGAAGCTTTCTTCACTTAATCTCTTGGTTTCCTGAAAACTAAATAAATGAATTACAAATAAGATTAGTTATCTCTGAATTCTTTATTGTACGAATCAATAGAAATCTGAACTAATTAGGAAGCTTAAAGATTTCCTATACCTGACTTTAATAATCTTAGGACAATCTTTCTTCTAGTGACCCTTCTGTCCACATTTATAACACTTGCCTTTTGGCTTGCCACTTCTTTTAGTGGACAATTTGTCGATCCCAACTCTTGCTTGCTCATTCTTGTCTTTCGACTTAAGTCTTGAAGAGAATCCTTTTTCAGGAAGTTTTTTGCTATGATAAAATTCTTCTATAGCACGTAGTTCGTGCATTAATTCAATTAAGGTCATATCTTTATTGTTTAAGATATAGCTAACCTTAAACTCTTTAAATACATCAGGTAAAGATTCAATCACCATGTTAATCTTTGATTTATCATTGATTTGAATACCATGAATCTCTACCTCATTCAAATAGTCCATCATTTTGAGGACATGATCACGAACTTTTGTGCCCTCTTCCATCTTAGTATCTGTAATACGTTTTAATGCTGCTTCTCTGGCAAAATGGGTATTTTACCCAAACATCTGATGAAGACTAACCATAATTTCAGTGGCTGTTTCCATGCTCCGATGTTTCTTATGCAGTTCCACAGAAATCGAAGTCAATATATAGCGCTTAGTCATTTTGTTAGCTTCGCACCATTTCTCATAAGGCTCCCTCTGATTTCTATAATCGTATAGCGATGGTTCAGGAGGGCAAGACTGGGTCAACACATATTTGCTTCCCTTAGCAGTGAGAATATTAAATAGATTGCGTTTCCAATCTAAATAATTTTCGCTAGTGAGTTCATTTTTAACAAGGATAATTAATAATGGGTTGATGGAAGACATTTTCTGAAAAACAAAACAAAATAAACATGCATAAATATTTTGAAACAAAATTCACAATAAATGACAAAAATGCAAAAAATCATAAATGCATTTTAATTTATTGTAACGATAATCTAGTACCGCTTTGACAAGCTATCCATTGGGGAAGTCATGTCTACATTTTAGACCCAATTATGCATTAGATTATTTACTTTCATGTAGAGACATGATAAATAATTATCGTTATCCTTTTGGGCCTTAATTTGTTAACAGAGCTTCGTTGGGAAGGTTAATAACAAATTTTAGTTGAGTGTATAACCATTGTTTCAATCTACATATTTTTCATATCAATAGTCACCGTTGGGGCGAACAATTGATTGAAAAATATTTCAATTTTATCTTTGAAGAAGTTCATCAAATAAAATATCTAATATATATACCCTCCGTAGAGAGCATCACCGTATCATGAAGTCGAGGTATATATATAATTTTATTATTGAACTAACAATAATGCCCGTGGGAAAAATTATCTTGAATTTTTCCTCTCCCACTCAATATTTTAAAATTGATTTTTCCTTTTTAAAACATACATATTGTTAATTGCATGCTTCCTATAATATTATCTAGATGATATCCAATATTATTAAGCATAGGCAAATTACAAACAATATAATGAAATTCATAATTAATGAATGACATGTATCATTATGCATAGAGTGGCACTTCCTATTCTATATGACATGTTATCATGGCATGTGAACATCCAAAAACATAACATATAGAAAAATAATTAAATAATCTTAATTCATGGCTTTCCTAATAATGAAAAATACATTAACCCTAAGCCTAATCTTCATTGGGCTTCTTGTCAATGTCCATCTTCCATAAACTTGTTTTTGTTAATGGACTAGGAGAAATTGGGCTTTTAAATTTATAATTGGTCCAATTTTAATTTTTAAATGAAATAAATAAATAAAAATTTTATTAAAATAAAACTTTTGGACCAAAAATAAATTTAATGTATTTAATTTTATCTATGCATTTTTAATCCATTAAGCCCAATTGAAATTGGGCCTAAAACTAGGATTCATTAAGCCCAAAATAGTTTTTGGACTTAAATGCAAAAAATTAAAACGTATATGCCCAAAGGAAAAATTATGAAACCATAGGGCCCTTCATGATAAAAACCATGAAACCCTAAAATCATATTTTTCTTTCTTTCTTCTTCCCCAGCCGCCATCTCCTCAAACGGCCACCACTGTTCAGACGTTGCCACCACGCCGGAAAGCCACCAATCGACACCGCCTGGCCGAAAAATGTGCCAAACCCGCGTGCATCCTTATGCTGGCCTCAGCAGCGTTGCTGGCTGCTGGCTGGCAGCGCGTGCAGTGCGCGCTTGCTGGCAGCATGTGCTGCTGGCCGCGCGCTGCTTGTTGCTGTCAAAATTTTTGGCCTCCGTCGCTCCGATCTTGAAAATCCGAGATTAATTTACAAAGTTCCTAGGCCAATTTTGGCTTACAAAAATTTCTATTACTGAAAAATAAATCAAGAGGGAATTATGGTGATAAAAAGCCACCCCTCTTGTTACAGATCCAAACGAAAAATACAACAGAAAATCTAACAATGAATTAAGACAAACCATAACATACTTTATTCATATATTTAAACAATTAATATATATTGAATAAATTGTGCCACTCTAATACATAAAATTCAAGATTAATTTCATACGAAATTCTTATATATTACTATGAGATTGCTCTGATACCAACTTGTTGGGAAAAAATTAGGTTTTTAAATTTTTATAAAATCTTTTTAAGGACCGCTCTCATATAATATAAAAGAATACGTACTCTAGAAATCGTACCTTAAAAATCCGAGTTGGCTTTTTCCGCTGAAGTGATTTAGGCTCCTAGATTACGATCCGTCACCATCACGCTTGTTAGATCACGAACTGTCACCAATGATCTTCCAGGTTATGACTCAGGTTCGATCTGCACTAGACGTATGGGCGCCTTTATCACTACCAAAGCACCTAGCACGAGAAAATTTTTCTCTCAACAATGGAGAGAAAAATCTTTTTCTCTGATCTGTATAAAGTGACTTCTCCTCTTTTCGTTAGAGAAAATAAGCCTTTTATATCACTCTTTAGTAAAAACCCTAGGCTCCAAATAATTAAAAAAAAACTCACGTTATTTACTTTTTCAATAGGGGACCCACCTTATAAAATAACATAAGGCCCCTTACACATAAACTAATTAAATGGAGCCTCCCACTAAAAGATATAATTAGGCTTTTAACCCAAATAACTAGTTATCTTGCATATTAGTCCAGTAGTAGTGCAGTCAATTAAATGAGCTAACCCGGGGATCATTTGGGAACATACAATAGTGGCTATAATAATTAGGCCTGTAATTAAACTAGCCCAATTATTTAATTCCAAATCTACTCCACTAAAAGATTAGAACTGACTTCCATAATTGTATGCTCGAATAATAATTCGTCCCAAGCCACATTGATTTCTTTACTGCACAATCCTTTGTACCACATCGTTAATTAAATTGATATCTCAACTGTCCAATCAATTTAATAACATTTTATTCCTTGATCCTTACTGGTTTTCTCTAATGATCATTTTCAACATACTAAATATGTTGACACACTCTGACCAGAGAATTCTATGATCAAGTGCCGAAAACCTATCAAGAGATGTGTTGTACAAATTCTATATTGTTAATCCATAACTCCAATACTCATAATTGCTCCCACCAAGATACCGGGTAATCTTGACCACAATGATGTGTCGTGCCCATTGGTAACTCAAATGGAATAACAATCACAATCATGAAATCATAATTAACTCAAGATTAAGATTACAGTAAAATCAACGCCTATGAGATTTAATAAGTCTGACAGTTATTACAAAGTTAATTAAATCTCATATGTGATCCTGTTCAATGTTGTCGTACTACATCAATAAATTCATACATGATTAAAACAAATCATTCAATGAATTTATTACAGTTTATACCTAAATAAAGTGTCCAACTTTATTTATCAACTGCGAACTAAATCTATTTAATCATAAGATAACTTGTATTTATGTCTTCTGTGAATCCACATGGTGATCACATAAATACATATAATATGATTAAATGGACTTTAATACAAATATAAATTCAATTAAGATATTTGAATAAAATACCTCATTAATTTTATTAATCAGAAAAAATATTTATTACAATTAAATAAATACATATGCTTTTAAAGAGCATAATTTCCCAACAAAAACAGCATAAAATTTAGGCAGAAACAGATGTAAATTTAATCCGCAGCAAAATAACCCAGAAACTGTTGAAAATCAAGCCAAAAAGCAACAAAAAAATTATGGAGAAACAACAGCAAATTAAAAACAAAACTGCACGTATGACTTAGAATTTTTCTAATAAACGTGTCTGTGGCTTGGCTTGTACAAAAGATATTTTACATAAACTACGCGTATGAATCTCAAATTTTTCAACTCCATATAACACAATATAAGAGCAAACAAATTTATTATAGATCCAGTACGCTTAAATTATAATTCATAAAATTGCAAAAAGGCATTGTAACACCAACACAAAACTAGATATCAGGAGTGAATTTTAATGATCTCCAACTAAACTTGACTCCAGTTCAAATAGTTCAAAGAACATTCTGATTGAATAGATATGCAAGGATGAATATTAATTTTACCAGCAGGGCATTTACAAGACCACAAGTATACAGTTTGAAGAACTGAGACTTAGACTTCCACACAACCTAAATATTGTTGGATAAAAATGACAGAAAATAAAATTATCGTACTAAAATAACAAATGTATTTTTTTTGTCTGAGAACCAAATTACGCTAAGTTACACCCATCATGCATATCTAGATAAGGCTCCACCATTAGAAAAGTAGTTGTGAACAATGCTCTTTGGGAAACTACAAGATCTTACACATTTAATTTCTCTAAAGGATTCCCTAAACATTACCAACAAGGCATTTACACTACCACAATAGGCATGCAGTTTGAAGAAATGAGAGTTAGACTTCCACAATGTAAATATTGTTGGACAACGGCAGAACCATCTCCAAGATTTACGAAGGACAACATATAATTAACAATATCAAGAGTGTTTGGATGAATCTAAACCTTACAATTAGAAATGACATGTTAACGTTAGAATAAAAGGAATTTATAAATTATTTTAGTAGTGCATTAAACTCAAGATGCAATACCTCTCTGACTTCATCTTCTGTGCTTCTACCATATGCATCTTCACCACTCGGTTGATTAAATGAGTGACACACCGGCTGAACTGGTTGTTTCGAGCGATGGGCTACCTGTCCTTGCCTTTCTCTTACGAATTTATGTAGAATCTAACCAACGAAGAACTTAACTTTGAAATCGGCGAGGAAGGACCGGTCATTGGAGATGAAATAGAGGTGGCGACCTCCCAACCAGTGTCGATTTGTTGAAACTCAACGAGACACTAATTCACTGCCATGCAGTTACATAGTCCATCCGCATCAAAAGACCCTTGGTTTGTAGAAAATTCGGTGGCGGATTTTGCAGAGGATGGTCTTGGAGGAGATGAAACTCCTCTTGCTTACCGTTTTGGGTCTTCTTTTTTACTTTTTTATCAGACAATTGCAAATATTTGTAATTCATTTCACTAAGATCCACTACAAAGTCCTCAGATCTCCAATACCCACTTCTTTGGGGAGATCTTTCACTTAACCAATCACAGTAAAATGTCTCTATTTAAAGTTCAAGAAAGGCACAACCGCACAAGGGAACATTAAACATAACCAACCATAGGAAAACCCAGTTTTCAATTAAATGTTTAAAATTCAACAAAGATAATAAAACATGTTTCACTCCTTCAGGGATTGCATCCCTTTTCAATCAATCTTTTCTCCATCCATATTTCAGCCTGAATATGTTATTCAACACATAAAAGCTTCCTTAAAGTGTTGGCATCAAATGGAATATCTGGCTGAAGTTGAGAGGGTGTTGTTCATCGGTGAGTTGGAGATTTCAGGAGACAAAACAAGCATGCGGCCAGCGGTACCAGAGGGCTAGTAATCGACGGTGGTGATGGAGTGCTGGGACTGTTGGAATTTAGAAGAGAACGCTAGTGAGCTTAGCGACGAGCCTGCCTCTCTTTTCAAATTTTGCATTTGGTCGAGACTCGCGTGAACATGAGAGAGAGAGAGAGAGAGAGAGAGAGAGAGAGAGAGAGAGAGAGAGAGAGAGAGAGAGAGAGAGAGAGAGAGAGAGAGAGAGAGAGGCGTCATCTTAATTTAGGATTTCTCTATAATGGTGTAATTTTTTTTTACATCATTAATAATGTTTTAATTGTGTACTATTAAATTAAATCTAATGATATACAATATTTATGCTAAAAAAATAAAAAAATAATATTAAACAGGTTGTTGAGGAGAAATTTTGTAAAATAACTGTGACCACCCTTAGAGTTTGAAGCAACTTCACTTAAATAATATATTTTATTTAAAATTACTTTTCAACTCTCCTTTAAATTTATATTGTGATAATATTTTTTAAATAAATTTTTCAAAATTTATTACCATTAAGTATAAAATATAAGATGAAGTAGGTTATTTAAAATAAATCAAATAAGTAAATTACAATTACAAAATTTATATATGATATAACACTAATAAATAACACTACTAAGTACATATAATTAAGTAAACATCATAGTTACATCAGTAAACACATTGGTGAGATTGCTTTAACCTAAAAACTACTTGATCACTCATGTTTTAATAAAATTTAAAATCGCATATTAACATGTTCATTATTTTATGTAATACTAATGATCATTGTATAATTGATCATGAAGTATATATTATTTTTAACACCCATCTAATGTACCTATTTTCTGAATTTTTTGGTTATCTTATAATTAATATTCTTACATGATATGAATTTTAAGTTTTACAAGCCTATATATTTTCATTTTATTTTCAAATATCACTTTGTTAATTTCATAAAAGTTAAATCTAATATATATTCCTAATGAGCTTTAAGTATGAATTAAAAAGATTATTTTATTGACATCCTTTAATTATAATAATAAAATTTGTATAGCTATATATTTTTTTTTATTGGTGAATAAAATATTTCTCATTTGTTGTGACTCATAGTATTACTAATAAAACATATATAAAATATTTTATTACAATGTCTTCTATTATCATTATTGTTTAGGTATTAATGGTTTGTAATTAAATTCATACAATACAAATTATTATAATACTTTATGTAATATCTTTATATAAAGTATTATTGAAATAACATTACTTGATAATTACATTTATTTTAATGCTATTAAATATATTTCTAATACTAAATGTAAAAATTAATACATAATAGTTTTAATTCCAAAATTATTTGTATTTCTTTCATTTTTTGATGATTTAAAATATTTATCAATTGATTAGATAAAAATAATTTAAAATATGAAGAAATATCACAACTTGCAGATTACTTGTTACATAATTACTTATACATTAAAATTAATTAAGAGTGAAGATTTTAATATTAAATCCAATGATCCCATTATTGATTGTGGGATTTTTATCCATTATAATATAAATTTTCTTTTATCAATTAATTAAAAATTAAAAAATATATTGAAACGACCCGTCCGGCACCCCGAGGGCGAGTCTATCTAAACTCGTATCATTGAATCGATAATAATTATGATATCTAAGAATTCTATCAAAAATTTGACAGAATCTCCCCTATAAATAAAACATCCCCAAACCTACAATTTACAAAACAATACTCCCAAAATAATTCAATATTCATCCATCCTTCATAACCAACTTCTCAAGTCAACATACCAAATATCACCCAAATCATTTTAATATTAAAACATAATGGTTATCCTTAATTATAAAATATAACAAATAAATACAATTCGCAATATCCCAAATATCAAAATATTAAATCTACGACTCCTAGCACATTCACGTGGCCACAATTTTAAATCTAACTATCATTGTTGGGTCGACTGATGTACCTACAAATCTCTTGTGGGAGGGAAAAATATAATAAAAACGGGGTGAGTATAAAACTCAGTGAGCTCAGTGAGTGGATAGTAATTTTTGAAAAAATAATTTATTTAAAAGATTTAAGCTTTCTCAAATCAATTTCATCAAAATATCATAAGAACTTATGTAAACATATTCAATTCAAATCATGCACTGAAATAACTATATTACATAAATCTACATAAAATCAATAAAATCATAATACTTATAATATCAAATACTGAATACCAAAAACTATCACCAAACAATCATGCTTCGGAGCTACAATGGATAGATGGGGAAATATCATCCAATATCTCATGTATCTCAACATTTGTATATTTGTAATCATCATACTGCATGCATAAGCCCCTAAAAGGCAAAAGCGCCCAAACACACGGTCTAAATCCTCTATGTGTGTTCAGACGGGCCCCAAAGGCCTCTATCTCATCTCATCTGTATCTCTATATTCATCTCATATTATCTGTATTTCTGTATCTGGAGGGGAATGGTACTGTCCAATGATTTTCCAAACAACTTTTTTATACACATATTCATAAACATATAATCACATCTGAAATCTCATTTTCTTTTTATTTAACATATCTCAAATCCATTGAATTCTAATATCATGCATTTACTCAAAAACGACAATAAAATCATTAATCAAACTCATTCTTGATAACAATAAATATCAGCACGTAAATAAAAATCAATTTTCTAGAAAATCATCAAATCGAAGCATCAAAAACTTATTATCAAACCATGTTATACTGTATGGTAAAATCAGAATATACTATGAAAATAGGTTTTGTGTATTCCACTCACAGTGACGAAGTCCAGACTTGGTATCAACAACGTCCGTGGGTTGATTCTCGTTCGCGGATCCTCCTAATTAAGGAAACGACACAATCATTCTCTGTAGATTTGAAATACAACTAATTTTACATAATAATTCTCAAACGAATATCTATCCACAATAAACTATTCCCACATGCACAAAATTACCAAAATGCCCCCAACATCATTATTTTACCAAATTATCCTCAGAATCTTCAATTACTAAATTGTCCTCAATTCAGATCACGAAATTACCACAATGTTAGAAATTATGAAAATACCCTCGAAATCTCAAACTACCTCATTGCCCTAACCTAAAATTACCAAATTATCCATTGATTCCAAAAATTACAAATTCACCCTAAAGTTTTATGAATTTACCGAATTGCCCCTGTCGGTCAACGGTGACCGGCCTTCAGTCAACGACGACGGGAAGCTTAGGTCTGATAGTTCAGACCTCGGTGAGTCCAACGGTGCTGGCAGTGACCTCCCACGCGCGGCGATGGCGGCGGATCGTGCTCCCAAAGCCGCGAGCTTTCCAAGTGGCTGATCGTTGACAATCCGGCCGTTTCAGGTGACAAGGTTGGTCGGAAAATAATGCTGGTGATGTGAGGAGTGCCCAAACTCCGACGAAATAGAGGGCGATGATGATGGGTTTTTGCCGCGTCTTTTCGAGCTTCGATCGTCGACGTTCTTGCCGTTTTCTGGCGATGATGACAACGGGAATATGACCAGTGTCGCTCAAGCTTCAGATCAGTACTAAGCTTGGCCGATGAGGTGGCCGATGAGGTGGCCGAAACCGGATCAATCTCTCTCTCTCCTTCTCTCTCATGTGCCCCTCTTTATTTCCTCTTTTGGAAATCTGCTTCCCCCTTTCCATTTATAGAAACCAGCTTCTTCTTTTTTTTGCGCTTAGTCTTAATACAAATTAAGCTAATACTAGACTCGTGACGAAAATAAAATCCGACTACCCGAGCTTTTAATTGCGCTCAATTTATCTTGATTTAATGTTGTGACAATTTTAAAATTAATATCGAAGAGGAAAAATTAAATCATACATTTAATTAGGAAAAATCAAAGTGCATATGTTACAATCCTCCCCCCTTATAAAAATTTCTTTCTCGAAATTTACACATCTGATGAGAACAAGTGAAGGTATTGGGCTCGCATTAAGTCTTCGCGTTCCCAAGTAGCTTCTTCCTTGTTGTGATTCCTCCATAGCACTTTTACTAACATAATAGTTTTTGAACGCAAAACTTGGTGCTTCTGTTGTAGTATTTCCACGGGCTCCTCTTCATAAGTCAAGTCTTCTTTCAGCTCAATTGGTTGTCTCGATAACACGTGACTAGGATCATACACATACTTCGAGAGCATCGAGACATGAAATACATCGTGGATTCTAGATAACTCAGGTGGTAGAGCTAATCGGTATGCCAACCGACCAATACGCTCCACAATCTCATATGGTCCAATGTAACGTGGACTTAGCTTCCCGCGCTTCCCAAATCGAAGTACCCTTTTCCAAGGAGATATACGTATGAAAACCTTATCACCCACTTCAAATTCAAGTTCCCGCCTTCGCTTATTTGCGTAGCTCTTTTGTCTGTTTTGGGCTGCCTTTAATCTTTCCTGAATAAGTTGTATCTTCTCATTAGTATTCTGAACCAATTCGGGACCAAAAAGCTTCCGCTCTCCAACCTCATCCCAACATACGAGAGTTCTACATTTCCTTCCATATAAAGCCTCATAAAGTGCCATCTCGATGCTAGCTTGATAACTGTTATTATAAGCAAACTCCATCAAGGGTAAATAAATATCCCAACTACCCTTAAACTCTAAAACACAAGCTGGTAACATATCCTCCAGGGTTTGAATAGTACACTCTGACTGACCATCAGTATGTGAATGAAAAGTTGTACTAAAATTCAACTTGGTGCCTAAAGCCTTTTGCAAGCTTGTCCAGAACTTAGAAGTGAATCAGGAATCTCTATCTGAAACAATAGACACAGGTGCTCCGTGAAGTCGAACTATCTCAGCCACAAAAATATTCCCTAACTTGTCAATCGAATAAGCGGTCTTGAATGGTAAAAAGTGAGCAGATTTTGTAAGTCGATCAACAACTACCCAAACACTATCATGACCACTCTAAGTACATGGAAGTCCTACTACAAAATCCATGGTGATGTGCTCCCATTTCCACTCAGGGATAAGAAGCGGCTGTGAAAACCCTACAGGTCTCTGATGTTCAGCCTTAATCTGTTGACAAACTAAACACCGAGATACAAATTCTATTATCTCTCTCTTCATACCTTGCCACCGGTAATGATCTTTCAAGGTATGGTACATCTTCGTACTACCAGGATGCATAGCATAAGCTAAACCATGAGTTGGGTAGTTTTGTTCATGCTTTTTAAGTTGTCTAGAAGCATAAGCCACTACTTTCCCATGTTGCATTAGCACACAACCCAATCCTTGCCTGGATGCATCACTGTATACTACAAACCCTTCATTACCCGATAGAAGTGTAAGAACTGGTGCTGAAGTAAGACGTGCCTTGAGTTCTTGAAAGCTCTTTTCAAAATCATCATCCCACTAGAACTTAGCATTCTTTCTAGTTAACCGTGTCAGAGAAGTAGCAATCTTGGAGAATGCCTCCACAAATCTACAATAATAGCCAGCTAATCCAAGGAAACTTCGAACCTCGGTCACATTTGTAGGTCGTTCCCAATTTACAATTGCTTCGATCTTTTGAGGATCGACATAAATTCCTTCAGTTGATATCACATGGCCTAGAAATACTAATTTATCCAACCAGAACTCACACTTGTTGAACTTGGCGTACCTTTTACCTTAATGTCTGCAAAACAGTCCGCAAGTGCTCTGCATGTTCCTCTTGACTCTGAGAATACACTAAAATATCGTCAATAAACACAATCACAAATCGATCCAGATGAGGGTGAAATACCTTATTCATAAGATCCATAAAAGCTGTTGGAGCATTAGTCAACCCAAATGGCATCACCAAGAACTCATAATGTCCATAACAAGTTCTGAATGCTGTTTTATGAATATCGGCCTCTTTAATTCTAAGTTGATGATATCCCGAATGCAAATCAATCTTAGAAAACACATTCGCTCCCTGAAGTTGATCAAACAAGTCATCAATACGTGGAAGTGGATATTTATTACGTACTGTAACTTTATTCAACTGCCTATAGTCAATGCAGAGTCTAAAAGTACCATCCTTTTTCTTAATAAACAAAACTGGAGCTCCCCACGGAGATACGCTAGGTCTAATAAATCCTTTATCCACCAATTCTTGGAGTTGAATCTTAAGTTCCTTTAGTCCAGCTGGAGCCATCCTATACGGTGCTATAGATATAGGAGCCGTCCCAGGGACTAAATCAATAGAAAACTCAATCTCTCTGTTAGGTGGCATCCCTGAAAGTTCATCTGGAAATACATCTGGAAATTCTTGGACTACTGGAATATCTTCCAATCTCAACTCCCGAACTTCAGTGTCTATTACGCATGCAAGATAAGCCTAACAACCCTTTCTTAGTAAGCGTCTTGCATCAATGGTCGATATGACACATGAGGGTAAAACTCTACGCTCACCACAAAATTTCACCTCAGTTTCTCTTGGCTTATTGAACACAACTTATTTTTTGAAACAATCCACAGTAGCATGGTGAGATGCAAGCCAATCCACGCCCAAAATGGCATCGAAATCTCGAATGTCTAAAATAATACAATTCGCCCTAAATTCATGCTCACCCAATTGAATCATGTAATCTCGATACACCCTCTCGGCAAGCAGTGACCCTCCGGTAGGTGTAATAACAACTAAAACATAATCCAGCAATTCAGACTCTCTCTCTATATGTATAACAAATGTACGAGAAACAAAAGAATGTGTGGATCCAGGATCAATAAGAATATGAGCATCATGGCCAATGATAGATAATGTACCCATAATAACTTCTAGTGTAGCATGAGCCTCCTGCTGTGTCAAGGCAAAGACTCGAGCCTGAGTACAAGGTCGACCAGGTTGACCTCTCTGACTTTGAATAGTGCCTTGACTCCTAGATATAGAACCCCCTGTCTGCATACCCCTTTGACCATGAGCTGGTCCAGAGTGAGATTGATATTGTGGGGCTGTCCCTCGAGCAGAACTGTCACCCTGAGATAAAGTGGGGGCATAATCTCTTAATATGTCCAGGTTGTCCACATAATAACACATATTGTCTTCAATACGGCATTGGCCCTGATGGTTCCTACCACACGAAGGGCAAGAGGTCTGTTGTATACTCCTACGGTGTCCTCCGTTATTCCTGTCATACTACCCCTGAGTCCTAACATTACTCCCCACTGATGGCTGTGCCGAACTGTAACTGATGGCCTGTCTCTGATCTCCCTTCCTGCTTATATTCTGATTCTTTTGCACGATAGCAAAATAATTTGTTTGTGAGCCTCTCTTCGACGGTCTACTACTCAAGAAACCCTCTGTCCAACTCTGGCTACGTCTTTGTTTCAGAGCCTGAACTCTACGTCCCTCAGAGATGCTATGCTCAACTCTCTTGGCTGCCTTAACTACCTCAGCAAACTCAGTGTATCGTGATGCCGTCACAGTTGTATGAATTTCAAATCGGAGACCCTCCTCAAAACGCTTGCATCTCTCATCACCAACTGCTTATTCAGTGTTACATACATGTGGCATATTTTTACTAGTTGACTAGTTAAATCACGGGTTGTATCTTACCGAAAACGTAACTTAGAAGATCCTTAAATAAAATGTCATCTCATAACATTTAATAAAGTCATCCTTTCACAATTTCAATATGGAAATCTTTACACAATAACTCAAGATAATCTTTCACCTGCTCCAAGCACTCAAGCCATTTTCCAAAAGGTCCAAGACGCCACCCTTTCAACACGACATACCATGTATGATCCTCCATCAAATCTTGTATAGACAAATAATTTTAAATTTAATATATGCTTAAATAACATTAAAGCATAAATTAATGCAAAACAAAAATGAATACAAAGAATTGAGTCACTTGCATTGCATATAAATTTGAAATAAGGCGTCATGTAATGGCATTGATGTCATGCATTTGAGTCAATTTTGTCCATGACCACCACACCGATTACATTTACCAGGCAACTTTTCCTCACCCTTAGATAGTATTCTATTATTCTTTGGACGCCCATATGATTGCTTTTCAAGAGGAAAATATACTTCACAAGCACATACATTATCATAAACATCTCGCCCCTCTTAAGGACCAACATGGTAATGGTCTCAGAATATGCTGACACACATGCATCACTTGAATAGTAATGGAAGCAGTAATCAATAAAAAATTTTAGCAAAAAAATTATTGAAATAGCTGAATAAAATTATACTACAAAACTTACTCGACTTATTTAATTAATTTACTCAACTCGTTCATATCACTTACTCGACCTTATCATTCGACTTCTACTCAACGTGATAAAAAAACTTACTTGATTACTTCAAATGACTTAAAGTAATTAATTCTTGACTTGTTCAGAAGACTTAACATATTGAAAAGACTTAGTTAATTTGTTCAAACAACTTAAAATAGTTAATATTTAACTTATTGGAAAGACTTATTTGACTTTTACTCGACTTGTTCAAAAGACTTACTCGACTTATTCATAAACTTACTTGACTTCTTCAAACAATTTAAAATAATTAATACTCGACTTGTTCAAAATACTTACTCAACTCAATACTCGACTTATTCAATAAACTTAATCGACCCCTACTAGACTTATTCATAGACTTACTTGATTTCCACCCAACTTGTTCAGAAATATTTTTTTTACTAGTTACAAACTACCTAATTTATACTTTATTGCTAGACTTACTCTTACTCGACATATTTTTTAACTTAATACTCGACTTACATCATAATTGACTCAACTTACTTCATTTCTTCACTTGACTTCTTGCTCAACAAGATACTTGACCTTTCTTCACTTCTCACTCGAGTAAATACTCGACTTCTTCCTGAAATGATTTTTCAATCACTCATAACTTAAATTAAATTCTTAAATCCCTACATTTTATGCAATCGTGTGTACGTACAAGCACAAAAATGAATAATGTACTATTAAAACTCATAAATCATCAGCAAATATATTGTAATGATTAAATCAAACCCTAGCATACAAAATGTTTACATCTTAAACATACATTATCCACCTTTTGAAAGGTTTAAATTTATCAAAAATCTCTGTATTGGAGGTAAGAGATGAAATGATGAGAGAGGAAGAAATGGTGACAAGAGAAAATCGTGAGAAATGAATGGTGAGAGAGGAAGAAAAAGTAGATAGATGACTTTTTAAAGGGTATTTTTGACTTTTTTCACCTGCATGAGACATATGTGTGTAATAGGGTATATCTTTGATATTTAAGGGCAAATAAGGCATATTCAAATAGAAAACATTTTCATTTTCAAAAAAAAAATAGAAAACATTTTCTGGTCAATTCCTCTCTCTCTCTTTCTTTTAAGTTTCACCTAATATTTTCTTAATTTTAATGAATGTTGAATCTCACCCATTGGATTAAGTAAAATCCAATGGCCTCCGATAGCATGGAGGGACTTTTGGTCCGTGCATTTAGTTGTGGCTTTTTTTTTTTAAAAGACATTGTAGTTGTGGCTTATGGCTGCAAGCACACAAAACTATGTGACTGCATATGGTTTTAATCCCATCAGCTCTATTTCTCTAAAAATAGTTATAGAAGTCTTACCTAGACTGTGTTGAGCAAGACCGACAATCATGGAGTTGGAAAGAAAAACTGTCTTCAAATTCTTTGGTATTTTGTAAAAAATAGCTAGGGCCGTATTTATTCTACCACATTTTTGCATACATTTCTATGATGGCAATAGTTAGAAAAATATTGCTACCAAACACCACATTTTCTACGTATTGTTAATGAAACCTTTTGCCAAAATCCAAAGCACCAGGACCAGAAGAGGCTGTAAGTACGACAACCATTGTAACTTCATCTGTATGTACGCCTAGTGATTCCAACTTTCCAAAAGGTTCAAGTGCTTCATTAAAGCGCCCGGCCTGAGAGTAACCACTAATCATGGCTTTACAAGAAACTGGATCCCTCTACTCCATTTGAGCAAAGAGCTGTCTAGCTCTATCAATTTCTCCCTCTCGCGCATATCCTAATATCATGGAACTCCTACCTGCAGTACTCTTACTCATTCCCATTGTATTAAATACCCGTTAAGCCAAATTCATTAACCCATATTTTACGTACGTATCATTCAACAACAATAGTCTTAAGCAACATATTAGAATCAATAACAGTCAGTCATAATCAGCTAGACTCTTTAATTTCACTCAATGTGAAATGATAAAGCTCATCATTGTGATATTCTTGGAATAAATCATGACAAATCCCACTGTAGGATCACCAAGTTACATACCGAGGAAAATAGCTCTGATTTGTTTAGTATTTAGTAAAGCTTCTAAACCAAATTTGAAATCTGACCAAGTAATATCCCAACTACAAAACATATCTGCACAGACAATTCAATCTGATTGGGAACAAAGTTCTTTTCCAAATCATAGGCTTCAAAGTCAAAAAACCATATAATGATGCCTAGATCTTTTTTTTCTCTTATCATTATTTTATTTTATTTTGTTTTTGGTGGGGTGAGAATGGAAAATGAAGTAAAGCTGGGGGAAAAAGAGGAAGAATACTTCAATACTTCTCTTACTTTGAGGCTAAATTATAGGTAAATGAGTTGATTTCAGGAAAAGCTCAATTGCTTTCAAAATATATCGTCCGTATTAAAATGTTAGTTAGACTCCCATTAGAATAACTCTGTTCTCCTTTATGCAGAAAATAGCCTGCTCTAAGTAGGTATTGCAAAACCTAAACTTCAAAACCATAGACAAAATCAGTGAGATAAAAGAAACTTACTGTTATGACAAAAAAGAAAAAAGAAAAAATAAAGAATGCACATGTATACTTACAGTTGAATCTTCTCCTCCATTGAAACTAAAGGTAACTTCTTCAATGCTGAGATATCAAATTCAGTACTTTCAAGCATCAGTGTCCTTATTACCAATGGATAAATAACAATTTAGAGCGCTTAATATTCACACTCATTTCCTTGAGGTGTGATGCAATACCAACATAATTTGATCAATAGATGCTTTTAAAGAATAATTAAACCAGCGAGCAACCCAAACTCTTTAGATTTTTATTTTTTTTAAAGAAGTTATTTTATAATCTATTTATGTAACAACTGTGTTTGGAAGTGACACTCGAATGGAGCTTAAAAACTAGAAGAATACGAACCTTATTGCACTAGCTTTTGTCTTTTAGGGTGTGATTGGAAATTTGTATTACATTATATTGTATTGCATTAAAACACAGCTCTTATACAATTCCATGTTTGACTGTAATTTTTATTAGCATTACACTATATTAAAAAGTTGGGTAATACAATAAAAAGAGAATAAAATAATCTCATGGGAGAGAGGATTTAGACTGTATTGTATTAAAAATACTTTCATATTTTAAATTTCATCATTTTACTTTATTATTCAATAATTTATAATAAAATTAAGTTTATTAAATATTAATTTATATTTATCTTATATAAAATTTAATTTTAAATAATAGTATAAAATATACAATATGAATAAACCTAAGTATTTAATAAATAAATGATAATACATTATTTACTTTTATTATATAAAATCATTTTAATTATTTTTCTTTAAATATGTAAAAAATATTATAATTATTTAATCATTTATTATTTCCTAAAATACCAAATTTGAAAATAAATTTAAATTAAATAATTATATTCAACATTTAATAAATAAGAATTAATTTTTAATTAAATTGAAACTTTAATATCATATTGTATTGCATTGTATTATATATTATATTTATAATATTATATTTTTATATTATTTGATAATAGTACATTATTAAATTATTACAATAAATAATTTCAATATTTTGTGTTATAAAAATTAATATATGAAAATAATTAATTAACAATTAAATTTCAAAAATTAATATTATATCACTAAAATATTAATATATTTAAATAATGCTAAATAATTTTAATATCAGTATAAAATAATATTAGTAAATAGTATTATATATAATATAGTCCATAGTGCACAAACATTATGTTGCATTAAATTTACAGGAATAAACCCTAATGCATTACACCATAGTGCAATACAACTTACAATGTAAAAGAACACAGTGTGCTAAACACACTGTTAAATCAGAGTGCTTTTTGTCTATTAACTTTGTACGTCCACGATTGAGGACAATTGTATCTAACAAACAAAGATCTATCTTAAACCTTCGAGTTGAAGTTTATATATTTATGGCATTGCAAATCTAGATCTAGCAAGCATTGCACAAAGAAAATACTATTCTACGGTCTTTTTAGGAAATATTGAACTTAGAAATTTCAACATTTAAAACCCATTTTTTGAATCACAAGTGATATAACAACTTATATGTAATTGTTACATTCTCATTGTATGATTAACAACTAACCTATGATGATAATTATAAATAAGGTGCTAGAGATGGCCAACGGCCCAGGTAACACATGGTTTGGTGTCCGTACAATATGGCATAATACAACCATGTTTTGAAAGGGTAGGTAGCACAATAGGGCATGCACGCGCGTTGGGTTGAAAGCATAGCACAATTGGAGATATGCTAAAGTACGAACGTGAAAAAAATTACAATAAACACGCTTCACTAGTGGGATAGGATGCGGCCAAAGTAAATTAAAGAATTTTTTTTAGTGAAAAGTAAACTTATATTTTAATGATTGTACGAATAATTTAAAATTGAATCTTTTAATATAAATTAGTGTAGCTTTTATAAATTCATTTAAGTGTTAGTTAAAAAAAAGGCTAATTGCTTTATGTTTACAATTTATTAAATGAATAAATGATCTTATGATTTTATAAATGATAATTATAAACTTTTATGGTCTTAATATTTCATTTGTAAAATCATAATTAGTCAAACGAAAATATGTTTCATTTATATAAGAAATACTTTTGACCATTTTACACAAAAAATAAAATTGTTAACAAAATTTATTTTATTATAAATCAATAGTTAATTATATTTTAATTTGAAACTTAAAAATATTAATGTTATTATGAATGATCATCTATGACTCGATGTAAATTTAAGTTAGCAATTAAGTGTTAACCCTTAAGAAAAGTTTATTATTCTTATTATTATTATTAAAAAAGATTCTAATACAGTAGGTTTTAACTTAGTAGTCATTAACCTAGTAGTTAGTCTTACATCTTATTATTAATAATTTATTAGTATTAAATATTGATGAATTTTTAATTTATATCGAATTTAACTAAAGTCATGTGGCCCAACAGCTTGACATGCCATCTTAAAAAAATTTAAAAAATAAAAATGCTAACCATACTTTTTCTTGGTTCTTAGGCACAACCTAGTACAGCACGCGTCAACTAATGCCGGACTAATGCCTTACCAGGCCTAAGTAAAAAATTAGGTACGAGATATCATTGCCCATTCACATGGTAGCCATGCCATGCTAGCACATGGGCCTTACCTTGATGGGCCGTATTCTGTTGGCTATCTCTATTAGGTGCCACACCAATCCGAGCTTAAATTAAAACTCAAGCGCCGAGATCACAAGTGCCCAGGAATCCGCACACAAGGATTTAGATAATATGCGCTTTTAAGAGTATCCTTGCGTAGCTAGCCAGCTGCTTGAACAAAAATCGTCCTCGTGATTTATTTGAAGCAACCCAAAAGTCAAAGCTAAAGAGAAGCAAATGCTCCCGTTAATCTAGTCTTGTGTTAGTAAACAGAAATTTAATGTTTTGCATTAAGCTGAGGGATTTGTTGACTGCCCAAGAATCAACAGTCAATACATATCAGAGTCCTTATCTCTTAATCTGTTAGTTAATGAAAGCTGCTGTATCACCATTTTTTCTTATTAATAGCAAGGGATATGACAGTTATGGTTTATCTTCATTGCAATCCTGTCTTCAGATCTTTTCTTTCTCCTCTCCTGATATCTCTTAAGTCTTTCTCTTCCCATCCAAATTCAGACTCGTGCTCCGCACACCATAGGCAGGAAATGTTTTGTGCGGGGCCATGCAGCAGTCCAAATAAGCACCCTAGGTATCTGAAGCTTCACAAGAACTGCTTCAAGATATCGTTCACAATTTAAACCACTTCAGAGAATGCTCCCCGATGGAACTTCTTGAACAATGACTCTATTGCTGCTTCAATTCTTGCCTGGTCCTGTAACAGGTTTATTGATAATTTTATTGTTTGCCATAAAAATTAATGATGTTAACGAAAGCTAGATATCCAAGTGGCACTATCTTTTACCTTGCCTTCAAAACTAATTATGCGTGGCCCTTGTCTTGATTTACGATAACACCCTTAACATTGTGCAGGAAACCACAATCAATTAGAAATAGGAAGAAGGCAGAAGTATATCCTATTTCCAGACAACCTGAACAAGTTAGAAAAAGTCGTACCAATATGAAGGTCCGGGAATTCAAGACAAAGTTTTGATAGAGGTTGGGCAGCTTCTAACTGAATTCACAGAGAATATTACAAGCAAAAGGAGTGTCAATATCAAAGGCAATCAAAGAGATAGTGCAAGCATTACTTCAACAAATCAATCCTAATGAAAAGCAGCAGAATTCTAACAGATGAATCCCTGGGGCTTCCCGGACATATTCTTCTCTTGAAAATATTACAAAGTTCAATCAAAGCAGATAATCTCAATAGCAATTTGTCTCGCTGCATATAAGAGACAATACCTAACTGAACCAATATGTTAATACTTAAAACAAGATTCTAAAGTCATAACGTCTACAGGTTCATCCTGCAAATATTGCACAGTAACAACAATCCAAAGCTAATGACAAATAAATAAATTAATCCTAAAATTCTTAGCTACATAACATAGCAAACTGTCAATTGCTGTAAAGAGCAAGGAAACGGAACTGCTCCAAATATATTATAGTACAAAAGGTAGAAATCATACAGGCGGCAAGCAAGCATCAGTAATATCCAGTCTTTCTAGACAATAAGGTTTTCAGCATTACTTATCTTAGAAAATGTAGGTGAAATAGCAGGAATTGTACAAAAGCACACCAAAAGTCTAATAATGACAGCAACATGCAAGGGATCTTTTAACACATACATCTGATAGATTTGTGGTCAAGCTCTTTGATGTGTATGGTTCCATCAATGACAAGCCACCAGATCTTAGAAGTTCAATCAAACAGTTCCACTCTTTATCCAGCTCAGTAACATTTGTTGCAGTGAGAATGATTACATTTTGACACTTGATCTACAAGAACGATCATTAAATTATTAGAAATTCAAACTAGCAGTTGATATTAAATGTATCTGCCTATGTTTATGCACGAGTGATAGTCAAGAGGAAAGAATGAATATCTTGTCATTATTGGTTAGTTAATGCTTCATTGTGGTGTGGAAGCGTTAATTGAAAATTCAGAAACATGTTCATCATATGTATGCCTCCAAAACACATACCAAAGGTAAGAGCAGCTTGTCGTGATGCAACAGTTCGGTGGTACCTTCCGGCAACAGAGCCATCTGAAAAGGAAATCCAAGAATGAGATCAAAAACTCAAATACCTCCATTTCCCCCCCCCCCCCCCCCCCCAAAAACAAAAAAAAAAAATCAACGTTGATGGACTTGCATGCATAGGTATATGCTGAAGAAAACAAAAGATAGATGAAAACGAAAAGCAACTAAAAGCAGTGGGAAGAATGTACTCTCTACTAATGACCAAATAGTATGTCCAAACAAAAAACTATCCCAAAACAAAACCAAGGAATAACATCATCATCAAATGTGTTAAGCACAAAGGAAGGCATCAGTTTACACGCGAACCTAATCATTTCATTCACCAAACTACAGATATAAGGTGTGGGCAAGACTCAGATGTTGAAGTCGAGGAGTTTGAGAGTTTGAACCATCATTGTGTGAGAGAAGTAGTAGTAATAATAATAATAATAATATTAATAAAAGATGAACCAAAAGAAAAGAAAGGCAGGGGTGGGTGAAGATAGGGAGCATGCCAAGTTTCCAAATCATACAAGAGGAATGGTTCAAAACCCCTTAAAGCCACCTACCTGGGATATTTGTATCCCAAAAGTCTCCTGACTACCAAGGTTGTAGGGCTGCTGGTAGTTTCCATTATAGAACTCAATGAACATAGAATGATCAAGGGATTTCTGAGTATGAAAAAAGAGACAAAGAGATGCACTAAACTAGAAAATATACCAGTTTGGAATTATCAATTCTTGACATCAGATTCAGATTACCTCATTTCGGTCACCAGTGCAGTGATCACCAATAAGTTGCCTCAGATATTCTTCAAATTCTTCATCAGGAGCCTTCAATTAAAGATGATTAACCAAGCAAAATACAGTTAGTCAGCATATAGCAAACGTCTTTTAGCTCCTCACTCCAAACCAGAAAATCAGTTAAGAAGGTTTGGGTAGTTTGAAATTTCTTCATCAAGAACGCCAGAATATCAAGGAATACAGTAAGATTTGTGCAACAAACCCAGAAAACTAGAAACATTTGACAAAACATCTAAATGAGCATGATAATCATAATAAAAAAATGCACTGCAAACAAACATAACTCACCAGGCGAACCCCAAAAGCCTTTGCAACACCAGCTAATGTAACATCTGAGTGCAGCGGGCCTACCCCTCCATACACAAATACCTAGAAGTATCAGGCATAATATATACCAACTTAAGATATCAAAACAATAAGAAAATCATCAAATGGTCACTAATAGAAATGCCAAAATTTACCATATCATGGGATGCTTTTTGTCGTTCAACCTCTTCAGCCACAGAATCTATCTGCTCCAAAACAAAGTCATAAAAGATAAAATTATAAGAGGTTAAAAATTGCAAATGTGGAGCTTCAGATGTAACTCAACATGCATAACACCAACAATGTTGGTTTTAATATCTATGTGCAGATCATTACTGAAGTTAATAATTTAGGGTCTTGCCTTGATGTTTCTGTATGAAATACCATCAAAAAATTTGACTATGAACTACTATATCATTTACCAAGATAATTTTCACAGATAGTAACTCACATCATTCTGAAGAACAGCAATTTGTGATACAGACCAACCGATAGAATGCAACTTTTTACACAATGAAGGTCCCAGTTGATCCTCAATGGTGCCAAACCTGAGCTATGGAACAGATAAAAGATACTACAGACTTCAGCTACTAGCAACCAATAGGTGAAAATAGGGAAACGACAGATAGGTACAGCACGCAGGCATGCATGCCAGAGATATGACACCACAGATATAAAGAAAAGGAATGTATATCTGTGAATATAAGAAAACATGAATTCGAGCTTTCATATAAAGCACACATCGCAAATAACAGTTTAGGAAGGTATTGAAATATTATATATGGAATGTTTTCATAAAAATGCTATTTATCCATCCCTTATATAAGAGGAAAAATTATAAAAGCGGTTCAAAACACACACAATAATGAATGAGCACATCTATGTACCAACAGATTATATTTCTTTACCTTTTTTTTCCTAGAGAAAAGACAACTGAAATCAAGAGAAAGACTTCAAGGTTAAAAGCAGCTGATTATGCTGATTATGTTGGAAGTCCATTCAGAGCATGAAGACAATTAAAATTTTGAATTATGGCTATACGAGTGAAATTCATGACCATTGACAAAATAACCACAAAAAGTCCAAGCCAGCCAAGAGATGCTCTTAACAAACCATGTAATTCCAACAAGGGACTTACAGAATCTCATCGCCAACAGCAATGGCTGAGGCTTTCAGTAAGCTGCTTTTATGTGAATCTACATTGTCCATGACATTAGCAACGGCTGTCCCACAAATTGAAGGAGAAACTTTTTTAACTCTCCCCGCTCTCTCCAATCTTCCATCAGAAAGCATGTATGCAGGTTTAAATTTCTCTTGGTTATTGGAGGAATCACTGACGCACAATAATGCATTTGGAACAGTGTCATGTATGCTTCCAATTGAAGTATAGCTGCAAATGATGATAGTAATCAAATAAAATTTTTCAGAAAGAGTAGAAGTATAACCTTAGTTAAAATTTATGAATTATACAAACTAGTATAATCTGCATCAGGGAACATGTAAGCCTCAAGGAAATGACCTAATCCTATAAAACTTAACAATAAATTTTAATAATTGAAGACAGAAAAACATTACCCCTGATCATAAAGACTGCAGTACTGGACCTTGCAAGTTAAGATGAAGGCCCACACATCTCTGACAAAGAAGCATCAAAAAGTCAAATCCCTGAAATTCAACCTATGTAAAACAGATGAAATAGGCATCTATGGACAGAATTAAAAATGATGGCCATATAGCCTAACCAACCAGTGAGATTTCAATCCTGCCTTTTCCAAAATAGCATTTGTAAATCATCAAAAAATTGCCTATGTAATGAAATGTTTCCTCAATACAGTTACAAACTTGCAATAAATAGTACAATGAAGCTTTTTTGTGGCAGGTGGTGCATTTGGTAATGCTTTCACAGTACTTTTTCTTTTTTCTTTTATATTTTTCCTGCAACTATATTCAAATTAAAAAGTGTATCGAAAATAATGTTTTCAAAAACAAAAAAAATGGTTCGTAGCAGTAGCTGAAGATTGGAGGAGGATTTTTCATATTTCTGAAAATGCTGAAAAAAACTGTTTGAACATTCAAGTAACAAATTTTGAAAATAATTTTGGGTTTTCAAAAAACATCTTTTATGCATTTATTCTGTAAAAAAAAACTGTTTATAAGAATGCAACCACTTAGTAACTTATTACACGAGATCATGACAAGTGTATTTTCAGTTTATCATGACTATATCCCATCAAACAAAAGCATTCATTTAGAAAACAAAAGCAAACACAAGGTAGTGACATATTTCTCGGGTTTCCTCAAAGGCTGTTCGTGAAGCTCAAATGCAAGGAATATCAATTTTGAAGGATTAAAGAATGAAATAATCAACCATCCGATAGCTGTTATCAACTTGATTCAGAAGCCAATGAAACCAAAGAGCTTATTGTTTATCAACAACCTGTACGACCAATCCAATATGGGATTCACTCTCATGAAAGGAGGCCATCCCGGTGAACTTGGGGAGAACTGTTCTTGACCAACCTGCAAGTTAAAAGATGATCTATTTAACGTGAAACGTTAATGCAAAGTCATCATTGTGTTATTCTTGGAATAAAGCATGACAAATACCGCTGTAGGATCACCAATTCGCACACCAAGGAAAATAGCTCTGATTGGTTTAGCATTTAATAAAGCTTCCAAACCAGATTTGAAATCTGAGCGAATGATATCCAATTGCAAAACATATCTGCACAAACAAGTCTATCTGATTAGCAAAAATATTCTTTTCCAAATCATAGGCTTCAAAGTCAAAAAACCTTATAATATTGCCTAAATCTTTTTTTTCTTTTATCATTATTTTATTTTATTTTATTTTTGTTGGGGGGAGAAGGGAAAATGAAATAAAGCTAGGGGGAAAAGAGGAAGAATACTTCAGTGCTTCGCTTACTTAGAGGCTGTATCATAGGTGAATGAGTTGATTTCAGGGAAAGCTGAATTGCTCTCAAAATATATTGTCCGAATTGGAAAAGTCAGACTCCCATTAGAACAACTCTGTTCCCCTTTATGCAAAAAATAGCCAGCCCTAAGTAGGTGCAGCAAAACCTAAACATCAAAACCAAGGAAAAAATCAGTGAGAAAAAAGAAACTTACAATTCTGACCCAAAAAAAAAGGGCACATATATATACTTACAGTTGAATCTTTTCCTCCATTGAAACTAAAGGCAACCTCTTCAATGCTGTTGAGATATCAAATTCAGTACTTTCAAGCATCAGCATCCTTGTTACCAGTGGATAAATAACAGTTTAGAGCGCTTAAGATTCACATTCATTTCCTTGAGGTGTAATGCGATACCGATATAATTGATCAATTTATGCTTGCAGAAGGAAAAGATAGTCATTGTGAAGCAAGCTCAGACTTAAATATTTCATTGTGATCAATGCAAGGACCATGAAGGCTTCCACCCAAGTCTATTCTAAAACCAACAGCAACCTCCTAAAGCAACTAGGAAAAAAACAAGTTTGTTTCCCTTAACCTGTGAGTGATACCTACTGTGTAGATCAAAGAAATCCAAACTTCAAAATGAACAACCCAAGTTTGTACAAAGCATGACCAAATAACGGATTGTTCAATCAATTTCCAAGTGATACACAGGTGCAAAAATGAAATGACACCATTATAACAGGTTCTCTATTATCCAATCAATGCACAGAGAAGATCAAGATAGCAAATACCAAAAAGCTACACAAACTGACAAAAACTTGAATCCAGATGAGAATCATCAAAGGTAACCCCAGCAAAGACATGATCAATTTACAAAGAAACACAGATGTGTGCAAGCTACAATTAATTTTCATAAAATGAAAACAAGTAAAACACAATATTCAGAATTTCATACTCTTTATGCAAACTTACAAGTAACTGAATGTGTTATCAAATCTACTTTGACCAAAATACTCAGAACCCATTTCACAATGAAACTATTTTTTATAAAACTGCAAAATTCACAATAAAAGAAAGAAACAAGCAAGAAAATACTCACGAGTATAAAGCAAGAGTTCTTTGTATAACATTTATGGCATTATTGTACTTCGTCTTAAGCCTCCTGTCATCACTTTCTCTAATTGCTTTATCAATCTCCATCTAACTTGACACACAAAAAATCTCACAAGTCAAGATTCAACAGAAGATAGAGGCAAATGGGGTATTATAAATTCAATCAAATATGCAAATTTTGGTTAAAAATAAGCACAAATATTCCTATGGATCAGATATTTAGCAAATTCCAGCAAATGGGTTGTCTTAAATTGATTTGATTTTCTATTTTAGGCAAGAAAATTTTTTTCAACAGTAAAATTTTACCCTTTTTTTAACAGTAAAATTTTACCTTTGAATGGACTAACTATCGTTGACTTCCGGTTCAGAATAAAAAGCAATGAACTGAATGAACACACTGCTCAAAAAAAAAAATCTCTATAACTTTCTGCAAATATTAGTTTCAATATGAGAAAGCAAAACAAAAATGGCAGAGAATGAGAGACAATTTGCTGTGCTTCGTCAAAGGTAAATAGCAAATGATGTGTCTTGATGCCACGAGTTGTTTATTTTGGTTCATTTTGGTTCGGTTACAGCAATTTTACAATTTTCACCTGCTTTTACTGGATTTTACAGTTTTGACATGTATGAACTACTAACTACACAAAAAACTTGCACATAATTTTAAAATCTATCACAAATTACAAATCCATCAAAAAAAAAAAAAAACCACAAGTTTGCAATATTGCATCGACAATTGACAAACTCCACCATAACACACAAGCAATCTTCTTAATTAAATTAAGCAAATACATCAGCTGATCTGATTCTGTTCAGTATATTCATTACGAGACATGTAATTTTTGATGAAGCGTGCTTTTCTTTTGTTAAAAAAGTTAACAATGTTGGTTATGAGTAGGTCTCATTTTGAAACAGTACCTATAAGTGTTAAAGAAAGACAAGCCAGAGTTGGTGCATTAAATGATCAAATAAACATTCCTCACGGTCTTGTTACATCTCTAATGAAAATTGCATTACTAGTAGAGAACCTCAAATGAGCCCAAAAAAAACTTGTGTCATGCAAACTCCACTTTTGCTAACCGAAAATGAAGAGACCAATACCACAAATTCGGCACAAGCAGATATCAAATTAATAATTCAAAGTCACTTGAAGTTCCAACCAACGGTAGTCCTCCGTCTTCTCACAATAATAGTGACGACGTATCATCAAATTCTGTTTTTGTTAAATCAACGAGTGCAGAAAATTTGGCTAAATCCAATCAAGAAGCGTGTATTTTGCTATTAAAAAATACAAAATACAAAACACAAAAATTGAACTCAACTCAGTTCTCAGTTCTCACCTTCACCGGCGCAACAGCAACGACGGGGAGAGGCTGCAACGGCTGGCGAAGATGAGGTAGACGAGCGGCGGCTGCAATTGTGGATGCTTGAATCGTGAATGATGAGTCCGCGACCGTGAGAGGCTGACGGTGAGAGTGAACCGTTACGGCGTGACCTTGAGACTGAAAGGCTGAGAGAGACAAATAGGGTGCTGCTGCTGTCGATCTAGATTCTAGGGTTAGAAATTTAGCATTTGGGAAATGAGAAATTGATTGATTTCCACTTTTATATTTTAAATTAAATAATATGTTTTAATTAAATTGACCGAACCGATCGGTTTGTCGGTTCTGGTTTTGAGTCAAATTGAACGCAAATCAATTGATTCTCAATATTCTTCCATCATTCTCAGCAGGGATGGTAATTTTTCTTAACGGGATGGAATCATGCGGAATTCCATTATATTTAGGGTGAAATTAAAATATATTTTTATCTTATAAAAAAATAAATAAAAGTGAGATATTTTTTTATTCTATTTGTATATACGAGATGGAATTGGAATTGGTAAATTCCGTCACATCTCATTTCATTACCGATTAAGAATTAAAATTTTTTTAATTGGGATGAGATCTTATAAGATTTTATCTTTTTTGGGACAGGATTAGAACATATTTTTTTAAAAAAAATATAAAAATATAGGTCTATCATATATGGATGTAAGTGTGATGAAAAAATATCTTATTGAAAAATATTGTTCTCACAAAACTAAGTTCAACTTTACACAAAACGGTTCATTTTGTGCAAAGTTTAAAAGCCATTTACACTTGCAAGCAACAACACCACACATGCACAGAATAAAGAGTGCAGCAACGTTTCTCCCGGCTCTCTCTCTCTCTCTCTCTCATTCTCCCTATTTTATCCCTCACCACACCGTAGTGCAGCAACCATGCTAATGCTCATGATGTTACGAATGATACAAAGCTTCTCATTCAGAGAAACAATTGTTGCAGTCCTTGGCAATCATAAGCAATTGTGAAGAATCCAATCAAACCAAACTGAGAAGGTCCCTCATGTAAGAACAAAATTCAAGAAACCATAAGCAGAGCAATCAACATTAATCACCAAATTAATATATGCTTTGTAAAATAATTTAAAGACCACGATATCCTTAACAAGAACAATAATCATTCAAAATTATGAGGCCTCAAAAACATATTAATTAATCTTTAACAATTAAGCCGTTTGCATCTTTAATTACAAATTAATCTTTAATTAATTAAGCCGATTGTGTTGGGGGTTAGAGAACGATGCAGCTGAGATCGACAGAATGAAGACAACGGATCCGAGAGAGTGAGGAAGATCGAAGCAGAAAGAGTGAGGGAGACCGGAGCTGAGAGAGTGAGGGAGATCGGAGCCCAGGGAGCCAGCTAGATGCTTCAAGCGAGAGACAAGAGAGCTGTCACTGTTGTTGCGTCGTGAGGGAGAACGGAGTTGATATCGAGCTTGTGTGCACATGAGAGAGAGAGAAAAATGTTGTTGTGTGGTGGGGGAGAAAAGAGGGAGACAGGAGAGAGAGATGAGAGGAACGTTGCTGCAAGATTTGTTGCATGCGTGTGTGGTGTTGTTGCTTGCACGTGTGAATGGCTTTTATACTTTGCACAAAACGAACCGTTTTGTGCAAAGCTTTGTGCTGAGCTTTATGAGAACATCATTTTCCAGTAAGACATTTTTTCATCCCACTTGCATCCATTACCAACGCTAGTTCCTAAAGTTGGCAAAAAAGAGATAAGGGCTCGCGGGATGAAAACATAAATAAGAGCTCACCAAATGCAAAGCCTATATATGATGGGCCTAGTTAAGGGCTTTTAAGAGAAGTTCGAGTTTTATAACATATATTATTCGTTTTTTTTTCAAAAAAATTTATAATATGGGTCCACCTAAGTTATAATTAATGTAACTTACAGCTGCTCTGTAAAATTTCGTTCAACCCATTATACTCTAAATATTTATAATTTATTCATAAGTATTATAAAATTGTTTGGATTGTAAAATTTTGTTCAGCCCCTTATACTCTATTTTATTTCATTGAAACCCCTAGAGTTCTAATTCTCCCCCTATAATTTTAAATTCCCAAAACCACCTCCATTTAATTAAAAAAATATAATAATATTTTTTGTTAAATTGTTAATGATAATAATTAACGATAATTATTATTAATAATTAT
This sequence comes from Citrus australasica, assembly GCA_029618585.1. Taxonomy (NCBI): domain Eukaryota; kingdom Viridiplantae; phylum Streptophyta; class Magnoliopsida; order Sapindales; family Rutaceae; genus Citrus; species Citrus australasica. Next base: position 9,621,782 of record JARCIV010000006.1, read on the forward strand.
TTTTTTAATAATAATAACAATAACAATAATTAAAATACAAAATATTAATTATGATAAAAATTAATTAAGGATTTTATAGTAATTTGTTACAATTTAACTCACTTTGATTTTTATTCTAAGACAAAATAAACACATAAATTGTAATACAGTTCATTCTAATTACGATTCCTGCAGTTAAAGTAAATAAATTATTATGATTCCAATTACTCATTTCGATTCTAACTCATGATGTTTCCAGCTAATTTCGATTCCTATTTAGTGAACGCACCTAAGCCCACAATTTGCCAATTACAAACTTACAAAACATACTACAACCACAAATGGAATCTTATTGCATAAATGTGGTGCATCTTATTTCTAGTACTACTTGAGTATAAGGCAAATTGGAAGTGCAAAAGATGTATCCAAGGTTTTATTTCAGCCGAATGATCCCTGGACAGTTAATTATGTCACTAGATATTGCATTAAAAGGTTTGCAAAAGAAGTTTGTAAAGAATATGTCTAAACAAAAAAAGGTTATTGGTAACATTAGATTCCAAATGATTATAATTATTTTGTTTGACATTGAATTCGTGGCATTAAAAGATTTGATAATAGCAAATTAAAAATGACAATATTGTAATTAAGAAATGATTTAATCCAGTAATACAAGCATTTATTAATTAAAACTCAATCCTTCATTGTCTAAGGCACTCGAAAACAAAGCTAAAACAGGATCGATGGTCCCAATGACAAACAAAACTAAATCGGGGTTTTATTCAAGTTATCTTGAGTCTTTAGAATTGTACCAAAAAACTTGTGGATTGTTTGTCGTTCCTCTATGATTGTTATGATCGTGAAGAGACTTGTTGTGAGTACCTTGTTGGAAGATGTGAGTTGTTAGATTCATCCGTTACTAGTATCCTAGCAGACATTAGATTTGAGTTAATTGATGTGCTAAATTGATTTGTAATTGCTGATTCTATGCATGTTCAGATCATATGTCGAGCCTTGCTAAATCGACTACATTTTCTTGGTTTTGTTGTTGCCGTTTTAATCTTGTTTATTAATCCTTTTGTTAGTATAATGACTAGGTCATGAATTTGATCTAGGTTGAAATGTTTAAGTTGTTGCACTACTACAAAAATGAACATAGATGACGTTTAAATTAATCTTATGATGACGAAGTAAAATTAGTCATCTTTGCAACAGTCATCTAAAATGAGGTGCAAAAGATGACGCGTAAAGAGAGTCATCTAATAAGTATCATAGATGACTCATTTCTCAAAAAGCAGTCGTCTAATGTTGTTCTAATTTTCGGCAGAATGATGTTCAATATGCACATAGGTGACTTACTTTTCAAAAAATCAGTCATCTATAATAATAACGGTCATGCACATAGGTGACTTACTTTTCAAAAAATCAGTCATCTATTATTATTATTATTATTATCATCATCATCATCTTCATCATCATCATCATCATTATTAATATTATTATTGCGACAATTTTTTTTGAAAAGCTGCAACATAAAAATAAATATTCAAGCAATTGCAATAGTCGTATATAAATTTGGTACATGACAAACAATACCAAAAATATTCTTTATGTTTACAATTTCCAAATGAAAGTAACTAGATATCCATAACTCTTTTTTCTTAAAATAGAACTGTATTACATTCTTCACAAGAGCAACAAAATGCAGCTACCCCTCCAGTTGGCTACTCCAATAATCATGCCAAACCCAAAGGGACTTGGAGAGTGAAACCTTTAGATGAACCTTCCTTAATTACAAAATGAAAATAATTGAAATAATTTTATAAACTTTTTAATATCTTATTCGAAACAAAGATAATAACAAAGATGTAGATAAAAATAATAATCCTATTCATTTACTAACCTCACAAAGTCACTGTGTTGCAAAATTTAGCGAAAATGTTCTGCCATATGTACTCTGCCCACTCCACTCTTACTTTATCAATATCTTTTTGGGTGAAACTATCTCGTCCAACAAACTATATATTATGCACAAAATCGTCAACATTAATACATGCATCAACCTTATGAAATCTATAAATTTTAAAAGGAAAAGGAGATTACTACCAAGTTTTTTATTGAATCAGCCTGGTTTTCAATGATTTCCTTCATAAATCTCATGACATAATATCCACATTCAGTATTTGTAGTTTGTTGAGGACACTACACATAAATTTTGAACTAATTAATGTCATTTACATATGAAATAAATTTAAATTGAACATACATATGTACAATTTCATATACCTTAACCCTTTTCCAAACAAAGGATTTCCGATTCGCATTTCCCATTTTTGCTACAAAAATCTTGAAAGCACTTAAGATACATAATTAAATACACATTTAGTCAAGCATGTTTTAATAAATGCATTATAATTGACAAAAATGACAATAACTTACAGTGATACAAAGTTCTTCAAATCAGGGCGAGGTTCATGACCGAGTGAATAAAAAAAATATACTATAAATTTGTGCGGATCCACAACAATCAACATCCAATGTTTGCTATATATAATGATAAATATCAGCCTTGCATATTTTTGTAAACGAAAAAGAGAATAAACTCCAAATGCTATATACAATTAATAAAATAACAAACCTGGTATTGTAAGGAAACATCAGAAGCTGTTGTGGATCAAGTATTTCCATTCTTGATACCATTGCACTAGCTCTAGTCTCATCATTATTTCCGGTTTCATCACAAAAGATTGAAGGATTACCAAATTTGTAAATATGTTCCTGGGGACAATCCTTCAAGACTTCATAAAGATGCCTACAAAAAATAAGTAATAATTACTTCACTGCATAAATAAAAATTATAACTAATTATTTTGCCAAGAAAATAAGTAATTTAATTAAATTACTTAATGTAACAAATTATTGTTGCGACCCCAATCTTTTCCATGCTACAGAATTGTACAATGTCATCAACTGATAAATATAATTCAGCTTGTTCATTGTTGAAGATCCCTGGATAAATTTCAATAAATAATGCTTTAGTCCCTAATCTCATCAACAGTCTGATGTTTCACATTTCCACATTTCATACATGGACATAGTATGTGATTAGAATTTGTTGCATGAACCATTGCAAAATCTATAAATCTTTGAACACCAATCTCATAATCTTTTGATCTTCGATCCATAGACATCCAAGATTTGTCCATTCTGAATGTAAAATATAAATATATCATTCTAAAATATTTTCCATAATTTCCTTGTAAGTATCTATGTCCTAATTTGAGAAAAAGTAAAGCATAGGACCTTAATATTATTATTCTATCAAAATAATATCAATAAAAACATTAATTTACTAAAGCACATAACATAATAAATTGACCAAAGCTTAATGGACATGAAGTGTCAGGGACTAAACACAAAAGCACAACAAAATGGATTGCTACAGTGGAGAGCATTTGTATTAAGTGCTAAGCATATATATGATGACAAGTATAAACATCTGAATTTTTTAAAAAATATGTATCAGTTTCTGAAACTAACATTATTTCTCTTATTAATATTTGTTCATATATTAGATTCAATATGTTTTATTAATTAATTATTAAATTGTATACTTTATGTCTTTATTTCTATATTACTTGTATTAAAAATAAATAAGTTAAAATAATATTTTTTATAATTATATACTCTATTAAATTATAATCTCTTTATAGTAATAAAATTATTTTGATTCTAATAATATGATCATAATTATAGGTAGATTTTACAATATTCTATATGACGCTAAAGGAAAGAGGATGAAATATTAATTAATATTGTAATATCACATAATATTATATAAATGCTTATTCTATTAATTCTCTGTTAGTTTTTATTTTTTATTAGTTTTTTAATAAGAAAGTATGTGTGTATATAAATTAATTTTAAGTTATTTGAAGAATTCGAAATATTTAATATTTTGCAACAAATCCCACATGGCGCTTGTCGTTCTTGGTTTCCCAATTTCGTAAAAGATAAGATGAAAGAAAAGAGAAGGGGAAAAGAAAATAAAGATAATCCAATTAAAAGAAAGAGGAGAGGTCAAGTTGACGATTATGAAGGAAAAGAATAGAAGTCGTGAGGTTCTGAGATTGATAACTGATTAAATTTAAAAGGAGCATGACATGATTCGACCAAATTTGTAACTTCCCTACAATATTAATCCCCAGAAAAAATTTTACTGTTCATCCATATTTTCAACATTTGCTATTCAAATAGAGTAAATTAGACAAAGAAAAGAAAAGAAAAAATAGCACATGTAGGCCACCCACAATCAAACAATCTGTCATTTTCTTTCTCAAACATGATTAAACAAAAGAAAAGAAAGTACCTTTATGTGGAGACCGAAGCTTTTAAAATCCAATATACAAGGTAGCCGAATGCTTCAACAATTTCCTTGATAGTGATGTGGTCCCAAGCTTTACAATCTTCTTCCCAACATGTGTGGTCCAGAGCTTCCAGATTTCTTCCCAATTTGTCTTCACTTCCACTATGTGTGAACAGTTAGGGTTTACGATTTTGGGTCTATATAAATAATGGGTGAAATTTAGAGTTTGGAACTTGGAAATAGAAGATAGGAAGATGTTTTGTACCGGCAAAGGGGAATTTTACAGAGAAAGAAAGTCATAGAAGAATGGAGGCTGAAACAAAGAGAATGATATTTCGCGGTAGACAAAGAAAGTAAAGAGAGAAAGTGGCATTTTTATACTACAAACTAAATGACACATTTTAAAAAGAAGAGTCGCCTTTTAATTAATTAAAGATGACTTCTTATTTAATGGTGAGTCATTTTTATGTCATAAATAAATTTTTTTTATAATATATGACTTCCAAAAGTAAATAAAAGTCATCTAAACTAATAGATGATAATTAATAGTATGTTTGTCATGTATTACATGTCATCTTTGTTATGTTTTGTAGTAGTGTTGTTTTGCATTTCTAAAGGGCAAAGAAAATGCCTGCAACTGCAAGTTCAATTGGATAATTTCCTTAATTGATGCAAGTTCCTACAAGCAACATTCATTAATGCCATCATTGTTCGTTTGCTTATAATGTTAGGCGGAATGACTAGTATCTTGAAGTGACATGTTAATTTTTACCTATTTTATCCAACATGATAACTGCAAACACTGGTGAATAGATGACATATCTTTTACATTTAACAGTGTAAAAGAATAAGAACAAGGTATTCACACACAAGATGTTAGCTGACTAGGCAGGTAGAAAACTACTTTTCACTCTTAATCTGGCCTACAATACTCTCTCATGATGTAAGTCATGGTGCTAATATCTTACACGTATCTTTTTACAAAAAGCTTGCCCTCTTTACACATTTTATTTTGGATTTTCTTAAATAATGCCAATGTGTAAATTTGTCGTGCTTGCTCCTCTAGTTTGATAAGTGCATGGTTAATGTAGGCTTCTTGTCATAACTACCTTGATCATCCTTTCCCTTTATTTCTTGTTATTGGTCCATCAACCTAGCTGTTTACTTAATAAAATCTATATACAGAGTTTAGTACTCATATATTGGTTTATATAAGAATGCAAGCCTTCAAATATTTAGGTGCTCCTCATCTCTCTAAAAAAGCTTCCTAATAAGTTTGCCTCAGCCTATAAATGTCTATTGAGGTACATCTTTTAAACTTATTCATTATTCACAACTTTATATTTATGAACCATTATTTCCCATTTTGCATGAAAATCTTCTTTATTATAACAATGCAACATACATGCCTTGAATTCAACTGTGAACTTTGTGTTTCGTGTGTTTGCTTGTGTGTTTCACTTAATGTGCTAGCAATAAATCTTGTGTGTTGAGTCAAGAAAGATTGTTGCCATAGCTTTGCTCATTATTTGGTCCCCATTGATGATGACTCTTAAAGAATTCTTCCTATTCATTGCTCTTAAAAATGTCTCCAACAAATAAGTATTGGTGTATTTTGTTTCTGATGTTAGAAGGCCACACAAAAAACTGATTGTCTCTATATGTTGGTTAATGCCTACAATAACAACAAAAGGTTTACTGTAAGCATTAGTTCGGTAAGTTGTATCAAAGGTTGGAACATCTCCAAAAAATTCATCGTCTACCAATGAGCCCCTATCATACAAAAAAAAAAGTCTCCCAGTCTATTATCTTCATCAATTGGATAATCACAATAAAAGGAGTTGTTGACCATTGTCATGCCCCAAAGATATGTAATACATGACTTCGCATCAGGATCTTCGAGCTTTTTCCCCTACGCCTTTCAATGGCATTTTGCATTTCTTTTTTTAGTGTCCTACTTCATTATAATTACCTAATTATTGAACCATCAATTAAGGTATTTAAGATGGCTTCATACCTACATTATAGTTGTTGCTGCCATATCAAGTTTAGAAACCTACTGATTTCACTAAATATAAGGAACATGATGTAAAAGTGTGTGGTTTTGGCATTTTCGGAGAAGAAGAATGTTGAGTACCAACAATTTTTTTGGGGATTATATGATATTCTAAATTTAGCCTTTCAACTAGTGCGAGTTAATGGCCTTTGAACTCTTTGTATTTTTTTAATTCTTAGTGAATTTCATTGGTCTAATTCCTTCGTTGTTGCAAACTAATCTCCGGTACTTAACCTTCCCATCTTTAGATTGTATTTTATAATATTTTCTGAACCCAAACAATATTGCCTTTGCATATGTGTAGGGATGGCAATGGGCACTGTCCGCAGCGGGTTTGCCATTACCAAACTCAAACCCGCACAAAATTTAAATTACCAAACCCACCCGCAACCCGCAGCGGGTTTTAACAATTACAAAACCCGCAATGATATCCGACGGATTTTTTGCGGGTTTTCGTATTTAAAATCACAAATGTTTAATATATAAATTTATAATAATAACCTCAAATTCCATATAACATACTCAATTTTATATTTAAACAATGTAAATGAAAAATTAAAATTTCCACATCAATTCAACACAAATTCTCAAATTTAAGTATAAATTACACAAATCTATTTAAAAAACACAAACTAGTATCTAAAAATAATAATTACATTTCATATTATCATTTAAAACAAGCTCCAAGAGAGGATATTCGTTTCATTCACCACCATAAGCACCCATCCAACACAATGCCTATAATAATAATTAAGATTAAGATTTTCAAATACTAATTCGAAGGGAAATGCCTTTAGTTTTCTTTAGGTTATGACTTTAGAATATGAGATGGGTCACATACACATATACACAACTTTGAGCCTTTGGCTATTTGGTAATTTGATTAATGACGTTATTTTCTTTATACATTTTTAGATTAAAATTAAATTAAAAATATTCGGAAAAAATATTGCGGGTTTGGTGGATATCCATGCGGGTATCCACCTGATATAAGGTTAATACCAAACCCACCCGCATCTATGTGCGGGTTTTAATTTATAATATTAAACCCGCCCGCAATGGGTAAAATTACCCACAACGGGCGGGTTTTGGCTGGTGGGTTTGGACGGATTTGCGGGTTTGCGGGTACAATTGACATCCCTAGATATGTGAAGTAAAATTATTCTATATCATTGCCAGTGGAAAACTCCCTTCCACGAATGAAGTATGTCTCAATTTCATTCTCACTCACACCATTATCAACATCAGTATTTTCTTTTCTAGCCATTGATCCTATTATATTTTCATGTGCAATGTGGTTATTTCCACTCGTTTCTAGTAGACTGAAAAAGTTGGTAGAGAACAATCGATTGTCTGCAGACTATAAAGTGTTTGACAAAACTTCATTTGAGTTATCTTGTATAAGTTTTGGAGATTGTTCCAAGTTTTCTTCAATATTGACTTGTTGAAAGAATTATACATTATTATCTTTGCAATCAACTACAAAATATTAGTTTTAAATAACAAATAGAAAATAAAATATTGTATAATTTTTTTCCTATTTTGTTTACAGTGCAATTTACATATGCAAGAATTAAATACAAAATAGTGATTGTTAGTAACCTAGGGCTGGTATTAAAGACTGGACTAAAGTTATTTGTGGACTTGTAACAATTATATACATTTTGTTCACCCGCTGCGTTAATACTTGCACTGTTAGCCATTCTAGAAGAAAATTCAAATTGTCCTCTAGCAAATTTGTCTGGCTTTCAACTACAGTAATAGATTTTATTTGACTTGAGATCTCTTTATTTCAAGATAAAAGCTTTGAATTAATGCTATTTGTCTTCTAAAGTTATATATTTTATCATCAAGTACGACTATGTTGATGCAATTAAATGTAAATGTAATCTTTTGTCTTGATTATTTATAAAACTTTAAAACAACTTATGTTGCTGAGAGAATTTACATATGAAAGAAGAATTTGAAATTTATTTTATAAGCTTCAATTTATGTATTTTGTTCCTAAAATCATAAAAAGAAAAAAGTTAAAAATTTTGATCATTGATATTAGTAATGAACTTTCAATCGTAAAAAAATCCAAAATATTTTAACTTAATTTGACAACTGATGATCTTCTTTCTTTTTCCCTTTATTTTTTGACTTGAGATATAATTGTGTTTTTTGTTTTCATAGAGTAAATGTACATAAATGAATGCAAAAAGGCATTAGAAATCGACTATAAAGGAAAGGATGTTATATATTGCCAAAGAAATAGTAAATATAAGTTCGAGTGAGTGGCGAATCACTAGAACTCTAGTCTGATGTATTTATTAATTTCTCGGGTTATAAATTTTGAGTTTTTTTTTTATGGTCTTATGCAAAGTGTTGAAGCAAGCATTTGGTAACACCCATACTTTGTTCTCTAATCATATTTTATTTTGACGTAACTAAGGAATTGCCTTATTAAAAAAAAAAGAAACAATGATTCCAATTAAATAAGCAATGGGCATGGGCTTCCATTTTGGTCAAATTTAACTCATCATAGATAAGAAACGATCATTGTCATGTTATATATTGTTTATTCAGCATAGCTGAACCTATTTGTCAGTAGCCAAGGGCTCTCTTTTTGGTGATTATCATATGTCAAAAGAGTTGACGATAGTGTGAATCAGAGAAACTTCTTATTTATTGTTGTTTACTAAAATTGTTTGGTTAATGCAAATAGTGATTGTTACTAACATTCTATTTTGTGATTCATGTTTTGACAGTGTTCAGAAACAGGGCTTACTGAAGAGGAAATGCACAAGAGTGTTCTTTGGAAGAGAGCTCAGCAAATGAAAAACGGAGGATACCACCTCGATGTGAACCAATTATTAAAAAGGTCGTAAGAAACTTTTACTTACTACCCTAATTCTAGTTGTTTTGATTACTTATACTTTAATAACATTAGCTTAATTAATTTATATGGTAGGATGGGTTGGAGATGGAAGCTAAGAAAGGAAAAATGCAATCATCTAGGATAAAATTATACACTCGTACAATCTTTTGGAAAAACTCTAAGATTCAATTATATGCAAGGAGTCAGCAAGTTTGTAACCCCGTCTATGTATTTTCAAACCTTCCAAAGGCCTGCTGATAGAGAGAGGGAAAAATAGGATCATCTATGGAGGAAATCAATTAACCATCAATTGGAAGAAATAAGAAATGAATTGAGAAAAACACCTCACCATTCAGATATAGTAGGTTCTAGCTATTCATGTGTACTTGTTGAAAATAATAATATTGTTGAAGATGATGGCATGGACTCTATTGAAGCTGAAGCAGCTGCTGAAACACCAAAGGTCAGTTTGTTTACTATTTTTTACTAACTATTTTTGAATTTAGTATGCTGCAATTTTACTTTTTTTACTTAATTATTTCTGGATTTAATTTGTTTAATTTTTACTGTATATAATTGTTGTTGCTAGATTTACTTTGCTACAATTTTTATTGTTTATACTTGTAGTTTAACTGTTTTTACCTATTGTTTTTGGAATTAATTTGCTGCAATTTTACTATTTCTACATATGTTTCAGTCTGGATTTTGTTTGCCGCTATTCATTATTTTTACTTGTTATTCCTATTTTTTTATTGTTATTCACTGTTTTTAACTTGTTGCTGTTGGAATTTGTTTGATGCTAGTTACTATTTATACTTGTTGTTGCTGGATTTACTTTGCTGTAATTTAACTATTTTTACTTGCTGTTTTTAGATTTAGTTTGCTACAATTTTACTATTTATACATATGTCGTTTCTAGATTTTATTTTCTACTATTCACTACTTGTTGTTGTTGGAATTTGTTTAATGATATTTTGTGTTCTTACATATGTTGTTTATAAGAGACTTCTAATAATATATTGTGCAAATAATTTAGAAAGGGTTTCATATCTAATGGATGATGGTGTTTTCCAAATGGAAGGGTTTAGAGCTCATATTAGGCTGTGTAACTGCAGTGCATTTCTGTCAATGGATGCTATAGGATTAAACATCATCGAAATCTATATTACGTAAATGATTTATAATCATTCTAGTTTTATGTGTACATTTTATGGGAATTCAAATTAATAGACTTTGACATTGTTTGTCTATTGTTTAGCAGGATGATGTATGATTCCATTCTCCTTAGGAAAAGAAGAGTAAAACCATTTGGATTCATTCGTCTAAGTCTGGTTTTGCTAGGTGAAGAACGTAATTGTAACACCCCAAATCTAACATGCGCAGAGCACGTGAAGAATGAGGTTACTTATAAATCGTAATCATTACTCATAAATACCAAACTAAAATACCTCAAATTTTTATTCAAATAAATCCACAAATTCATACATTCAACACTAAATAATCTCTCCCGAAACATAAAAATAACAAAAGTCTCAAAACTCTAAATCACAAGTTCATAACAGAAATAAACTAAAAAGAAACATGAGTCTATTCCTCATTTTATTCAAATAGCAAACGAAAATGGAATCTCTAACTCCAAAGCTAAGCACATCTCTCAAAAGGAACTTAATATGCAAAAAAGTAATGACAAGGGGTGAGTCATCAACTCGATAAGTAAAACCATTCCAAACACACTAAGCTTCAGTATCAAAAATATTGCAAGCCTTCATTTTTGTGAAACATATATCATAATTCATAAATTTTATAAAACAACATATTTCAATAAGATGACATAAATTCATGGTAACTCAGAATATCAAAAGCATAATCAATTATAAAAGCAAATGGTATAATGTTAAGTGTTAGAAAATACATATTTATAAAGGAGAAAATCGTCATTTTATATTTCACGTCTTACTAACAACCCTTACTTTTATGTATTTAAGCTTCTTATAATTTAATTATGTGTGTTTTATTTTAATTAAATATTTTATGTATTTTAGGGGCATCATGGTCATTTCACAATAAACGAGAGATCAGACGGCAAAACAGACATCACTTTTGAATTCAGGACGGTCAAAAACCTTAGGAGGAGAATTAAAGGAAAATTGACACTGTTCACATATACGGTACTATTCACGTGTACGGTACTATCTACGTTACTGTTCACGACATTGTTCACATAGACGGATCAATGACGTGGCATTGACCGATGATGTGGCATTGACTGACGAGGTGTCACGATCCTATTTGACTAAAATTCTTATGTACTGTTAATGGTGACGTGGTAGCATATCAGTGTACCAAAAATCTCGCGTACGGTACATGCATTACACATGATTATTTTCAACCAAACCGCGTCACTATTCAACCCGGGTCAACCCGGGTCAAACCGTGTTACTGTTCATTCACGTGGTCAAACCGTGTACTGTTGACTGATGACGTGGCGCAATCCTGAGCGTCCAAACTGTTTTTAATCCGATGGCCATGATTTACTCCATGTATCTATAAAAGGGGGCCTCCCCCTCTAATTTGATATCTCTAAATCTATTTTTGGGATCCATTTTCTGTAATTCCTTCTCCATCTTGTATTTTCTACGTATTTTAATAAATTCCCATTTTACCCCTAGTTCAACTATGAGTATCTAATTTTCCTTCAAGCTTGGGTTGAAGGAAAAGTCTCAACATGTGTCATGGGTTTTATTTGGTAAATTTACTTTCTCTTCCCCTCTAATTTTTGTGGATGTTTTGACTTCTCGTCGACAAATAATACTAATCTTGTCTAGTACCACATTGGTTTCATCGGCCCCCTAGTACAAGGTTATTATTATTTGGCACGATAAGCCGTTAGCACCATATTGATTAGAGTGTGGTTCATGAGGTGTGGATTCCCCCCTCATGATTTAATTGGTATTATCAAGAATTATTTAGCTCATGATACATGTTGATACAGATCCACATACCCAAGTACGTCAATTTAATAGATTTTCACTTCAATTTATTCTTGCCATCTTAATTCGAATTTTAGGATAATCCAAATCATTTTCACCACAAATCCAACCACCCGTTTACAAAATTAATTCTACAAACAATTAAAATTCATCTCCTCGTGGGATCGATACTCGTCACCATTGATCTACACTACAATAGATTCGTGCACTTGCCAGTTCTATAAAATTTGCACAACAAGTTTTTGGCGCCGTTGCCGAGGAGGTAAGTAATTTTAATTCATAGAATTAATTTTTGTGAATAATTTCATTTAATTGTTTTCTTGTATTTTTTTCTTTAAAAAAAATGAATCCGCATTTAGAGGTTAGTATTTCTTTTTTTTTCTTTAAATTTCTGTAATTTAACTTTCAAGTTTTTTTTCTTTGTAATTTTTGTTTATGTTACTAATTTTTTTTTTAGTTAATTTATTTCACGTATTTGTTTTAGTGTGTTTTTATAGTAAGGTTGTAATAGCGCAATAAGGTTAGTATCGTAATTTCTCTCTCTTCTTTATTTTTATTTGTTTTGTTCCCATCTTTATTTTCATTTTATTTGTTTTGCATGCATGGTCGAATGTCATTATTACCTAATCTTAAACTTATAGACCTTGAACTTGAGAAAACACTTCGCACACATAAACAAATTAAAAATAAAATGAATTTGCAACCACAGGAGAGGCCATTTAAGGACTACTTCAGTGCTTTAGCTAATTTGAGCACATCATGCATAAGATACCCAAATATAGCTGCTAGGAGCTTTGAACTAAAACCTAGTGTGTTAAATTGTCTCCCCACATTCTATGGCTTAGAAAATGAGGATCCATATAATCATCTGAATGATTTTCATGCTATTTGTCAAACATTTAAATATGAGAATTTTTCAGATGATGATGTTAAACTCAGATTATTCCCATTTTCTTTAAAGGATAGAGCTCGTTCATAGCTTAATACATTGCCTGCTAATAGCATTGCATCATGGGAACAAATGGTTACAAAATTTTTGAATAAATATTTTCCACTACATAAAACCAATGCTATTCGCAGGGAAATCTCGGAGTTTACCCAAAGAGAAGACGAGCAGTTTTTCAAAACATGAGAGCGATTCAATGGGCTACTCTTGAAGTGTCCACATCATGGGTACGAGAAATGACACCAATGCCAATAATTTTTGGAGGGATTATTGCCGAATGTGCAAGAATGACTAATGGCAACAAGTGGAGGAGAACTAATGTCAAAAAGTGCATAAGAGATTTGGGAATTCTTCTAGCGATAAGCGGATAATTCCCAACAACGGAGTCCATCACTCAGGAATACTAGAAGAATTAAGGGAGTAAATGCCGTTCACATTGGCGAGTCAAGTTCAGAAATTAAAGAAGTCAAAGCGATAATTGAAGGTCTCTCTCGACAAATAGCATCGTTATCGACTGCTAAATCAACAGAGCCACATGACCATGACTCATACTCAGATCAAGCCAATGCCATAGGTGTAATGAAAAAACCATCGAATTACAACCCATACTCCAACACATATAACCCTGGATGGAGAGACCACCCCAATTTTTCATGGTCTCAAGGATTCCAACAGAACGGACCAGCAGCTCCAGCTCCACCAATTCCTCAAAATCCTCAAGCCTCTCAGCCACCATTTAGACCATACAATCAGAACTAGAACTACTCTCAACCCAGACCATGGGAGGATTCATTCCAGAATCTCAAGAATCTTACTCACTCCACGATTGAGCAACTGAACCGCACCATTGATGGACTACGAAATGAGTTGCGAGCAGGCTTCAACTCACAAGCCCAATCAGTTTCAAGCCTCGAGAAGATGGTGGGACAACCTTCTTCTTCAGTTCAGACCTTGGCAATGACTGTTGAGAAAGGCAAGTTCCCAAGCCAACCAGTGCCTAATCCTAAAGGAGTGCATGAAGCAAGTACCGGTTCACCACAGCAGCATGGAGAGGTCAAAGCAGTCATGACCTTGCGAAAGGAAAAGAAGTCGACAACCAAGTGGAGATGCCGTTGACAAAAGAAAATCAAATTGTACCTGTGAATGTTGAGGACTCACCGTCGGAAGAGAAAGAAAAAACCAACCCACGAGAATATGTTCCTAAAGCTCCATTTCCTCAGAGGTTAGCTAAAGGAAAGAAGGAAAAATCCACAGGTGAGATTCTTGAAATCTTCAAACAGGTAAGTGTTAACATCCCTTTACTTGATGCTATAAAACAAGTTCCATCTTATGCCAAGTTTCTTAAAGACCTTTGTACTAAAAAGAGAAACATTCATGTTCAAAAGAAGACATTTTTAACAGAAAACGTTAGTTCTATACTCCAACATAAAATTCCTTTGAATTGTAAAGACCCAGGCTCCTCCACTATCTCATGTAGCATAGGGAACCACACAATTGAGAATGTTTTGTTGGATTTAGGAGCTAGTGTAAATCTGTTGCCTTACTCAGTATTTTTGAAACTTGGACTTGGAGAATTACACCCAACTCCAGTGGTGTTACAGCTTGCAGATCGGTCCACGAAAATATCTCGTGGTATTGTGGAGGACGTGCTTATCCAGGTAGACAAGTTTTATTTTCCTGTTGATTTCATTGTAATTGACACTCAACCAATACAGGATTCAAGGAAGCACATCCCAATTATTATAGGCCGGCCTTTCTTGGCAACTGCGGATGCTCACATTCAATGTAGGACTGGAAATATGAAGTTGCCCTTCGGCAACATGACTATGGAGCTGAACATCTTCAACATTGTCAAACAACCTCACAATGCAGATGATGAAATTGTTTATGTGGATTTAATTGAAGCATTAGTTGATGGCACTTTTATTTCAAACCTTAGTGATGATCCTTTACAAACATGTTTAACTCACTTTGGTTTGGATTTTGATATTGACAGATCGGTCAATGAGGTCAACGCCCTACCTGATTCAGCACTATCCATGGACACTAATAAATGGAAGTCAAGAGTTGAACAACTAGCACCATCAGAGAAGAAACTCATCCCATCATCAGAATTACCACAGAAACTCGAGCTCAAACCATTACCCAACACTTTTGGAATATGCATTTTTGGGAGAAGAAAGTACTCTACCGGTAATCATCTCATCATCCCTAAATGACGAACAAAAAGGTAAGTTGTTGGATGTTTTAAAAGAGCACAAAGGAGCATTAGGATGGACTATAGCAGACATCAAATGTATAAACCCAGTAAACTGCATGCATTACATTCACCTCGATGAAAATGCTAAATCTACTAGGGAAATGTAACGTCGGTTAAATCTTAATATGAAAGAAGTTGTTAGAACAAAAGTCCTTAAGCTATTAGACGCAGGTATCATTTACCCAATTTCTGATAGTTCATGGGTCAGTCTTGTATAAGTTGTCTCTAAAAAGTCAGGAATCACAGTAGTTACCAATACCGATAATGAATTGATACCAACTAGAGTAACTACAGGATGTCGTGTATGCATTGATTATAGAAAGTTGAATTCTGTCACACGTAAAGACCATTTTCCTTTGCCATTTATTGATCAAATGCTTGATAGATTAGCAGGCCATGAATTTTATTGTTTTCTAGATGGCTACTCAGTGTATTAATGCCAATTTCCAAAATCGATATAAAATTGAAAACAAAGTCAAATCTTATGAAACAAAATTTAATCAATAAGTCCTACATATCTATTTTTCAGAAATATAAAGTTCTTAAGAAAAATCGCTCAGAAAATATATGTTTGAATTCAAGATACTCATATTGTCCAAAATTTGTCTAGTGTGCTTAATGCACCAAGGGTTGATTAATAAAACCCACAATAAATCAGAACCCTAAACAAAAACTAAACACACCTTAAATCATGCATAATGATCTGTAACAATTTAAAATCATGCTAATATAAACCCTAGATAGAGTGATTGGAAATCTTGTGGAGAATAAGGAGGGTAAACTTACCAATCGTTTTGATTCTCTTCTAAAAAAATGTTTTAATTCCTAGGTTGGATTGAAAATGAAAGGGGCTAAGGGGTATTTATAGGATTTGTTAAGGCTAATGGATGGCTAGGATTTTGCCACCATAACTCTTTATCAATGGTTGAGATTATCCTTCATAAATATCTTACTAAATTCTAGAATTTTTGTCTATCTCTACAAACATCTCTTACATCATCACTTATGTCATTGCTAATGTCATTATTACTTAGTCATTGCATCATCACTTATGTTATTACTTCTCTTATAATTAAATATTAAATATTATTATTATTATTTTAATACTTAAAGGGACTTGTTAGCTCAAAATAAATTATATTATATTTAAGTGAGAGAATTGAACCTTACAGTAATCCTACTGCATCATTTGACCTCAAGGCACGTGGAGTTATTGATCGATTAAAAAAAGCGAAGAAGGGACAATTCATCTTTATGCCTTATAATCCCTAGTATGCTCCTTTAATACTTTTCAACTCATTTTAATTTCCTTTCTTGCCTTAATTTACTAAAATTGCTACCTTAATGTTCTTTCTTTTATTATAGTTACCATTGGGTGCTGGTCATCTTTGATGTGCTGAAAAAGGAAGTTTAATATCTCGATTCTCATGATGATTTAAAAAGCTCATAAAGTGTATATTCATTTTCTTTGATTAAAATTGTCAATATAAAATTACTTTTACATAGTCTATAGTTACTTTTTTACAGTTTATTTTTTTTATATAGCTCTATGACAATGTTATAGAACAAGAGTGTAAGGAGAAATGGAATTATAATAAGAAGGTCAGATCTATAAAGGTATGAACTATTACCTCAACTACAATTATATATTACCATGCTTAATTGTTAGTATAATGAATTGTACAATTGTTGATTGTGAATATGTCCCACAACAACCAGTAAGTTCAATTGTGTGTGGATTTTATATTATGAGATTCATGAAAGACTTGATTAATGACTTCTCTTTACTAATAAACAACGTGAGTTCCTTGATCATAATTTACTTTATAAAAAAGAACAGGTCCAGTGTCAAAGTTTCACTACATGATTTTATTTTTTCATAAATAGTCCAATAGAAAGACCACATATTCTGATGCTGAATTAGATGAAGTCTGTATTGAGTGGGCAAACCATGTTTCTGGAATACTTGCTATTATGTGAGGTAAGCCTTGCTTATTATGTTGTTATTGTGAGTTCATGGATGCAATAAATTAATTTACTAGCTATTATTCTATTGCCTAATATTCTAATCTATATGTGGTCATGGACTTTGAATTTGATGAAAGTATATTTTATTTGTACAGTTACCTAGTCTATTACACTTGTTATGATGGAATATGATGAAGATGGTGGGTATTGCTGGAGTTGGCTAGCTTTTTTCTTTGTTTGGAAAATAGGTCCTGGATATTGATGCAATTTACACATTTAGGTTCTTCTTAGATTGGATTTTCTTAGTCTGATTAGTGTTATTGGCTTCCTCTTGTGTTGCTGGAAATGAACTATGTTGTTGGCTTCCTTATACTATTGGAAATGAATCGATCATGGTTCATTAGTGTTGTACATGTTGCTGGAATTTAGTTTTTATGTTGTTACTATGAGGTACAATTTTCTCACTTAAATATGGTAGAATTTATTTTAAACTAACAAGCTCCCTTAATATATTATAATAATAATGACATAATAAATAATGACATATGTGATGATGTAAAAGAAGTTTGTAGAGATCATTAAGAATTCTAGAATTTAGTAAGATATTTATGAAGGATAATCTCATCTTTACTTAGATATTTAATTCTAAGTGAAGATGACATAAGCAATGACATACGTGATGATGTAAGAGAAGGTTGTAGACAAAAATAAGAATTTTAGAATTTAGTAAGATATATAAAAGATAATATCAACCATTGATTAAGAGTTATGGTGGCAAAATCCTAACCATCCATTAGCCTTAAGAAATCCTATAAATACCCCCACCACCATTCATTTTCAATCCAACCTAGAAATCTTATTCTCTTCTATTCTAAGTCATAATATCAAGAGTAGAGAAATCCTTAATTTAGAAAACTCTAGAGAAGTCAAGGTCAAGAGGTAAATAACACTTCAACTGCAATGTAAGGACAAAATTCTTTCCATACTTAACTTCAGTTTTAACCATTCCTTTATGTTGTGACAACTATTATGATGTGATTAGTTATGATCTAAATTCTTATATGGTCGGCTATGCCACCTAATCTATGATATTTAATTACGTTATGGTCGGTTCTATGGCCTAAACTATGATACTTAGTTACGTTATGGTCGGCTCTACCGCCTAAGTTACAATACTTAGTTATGTTACGGTCAGCTCTGCCGCCTAATCTATTATACTTATACTTAATTATGCTATGATTAGTTATGCCGCTTGTATTAAAGAATCTTGTTCTTGAATAATGTTGTGTGTTGATTCTGTTATGCATCTAAGAACTTCAAATGTTATAACATAAGTTGCTTTGGATACATGCCTATCATGGATTACATTATGAAGAAGATGTTTCAGAAAATGAATTTATGAAAATAGGTGGTTGTACTACCAGGTGGCAAAGTTTCTAAAAAAGGCAAGCCCTCAAAGCTAAGTAAAAAGAAATCTTTTGGAGACGACGATACGTAACGCCCAAAAGATCAACTAATGAGGCCCAATGATATATTGTTTAAAAGAGTAAAAGTGTCAACCTTGTAGTGCAACATACCTGGGGCTCTAATGAAGTATTTTTTAAGTTTCTTTTAAAAACTTAATATGATTATCCATATGCATCATAATTTATACATACATAAAAGTGTTATCTTACTGGGCATTAGTTCATAAAGTCCTTACATTGCAGGTAACGATGAATAGGGCAAGCTGGCGCCAAGTCCTAACCAAGACGAAGTGCATATGGGCATAATAGACCTTGGGATTTTATGATGGGCTCAGCTTTGTTTCAATAAAAAAAAATAAGCATCTTAGTTTATGTAATAATAAAGTTTTTACTGTAATAATAAAGTTTTTACACTAAGAAATTTCTGTATAACTCTTACTTTTTGTAAGAAAGTTTTGTTTGTTGTGTAAATTTTTTTAATCCGTATTTTTAAAAGCACAATATTTTTAAACATCTTTAAAATGAATATTTAACTGGAGTGTTACAATTACAATACCCTTTTATTTATGTTGGACCTGTTAGTTGCATTTGGATAAATTATGTTTGTTGAAAATTATCAGTAATTAGTCAATGTTATTCATTTAATTTTCTTTGTTAGTGAATTTTAATTGCAATATTAATTTTAATAATCTAATTAATTAGCTAATTCATGAAATATTAATTTCTAATAATCAATTGTAGGATTTTTATTAAAATGATAAATAATTTCATGGTGCAAACAAAATAGTCATTTTTTACTAATTATAATTTCAATTTTCGAATTAATTGAAAAAATCATTTAATTATAATTTTCATTTTCGAGCCAAATTTAAGATTTCCTGCCAAAAATTCAAAATATAGCGCAAAAATTTCAAAAAAAGGATCTAAATAAAGTTATGACAATTATGTGACTGATTATATCTATCATAAGCTATGGTTGTTATTGTTTTGTCATCAATTCTTGACGCTAGCTACAATGACCGTGTGAACAACCGTCATCCACCCCGTACTGTGACAGTTTTTGCCTGTCATAATAGGCACTTTTTCTTGCAGTGAAATATTTTATTTAGAGAAAAAGAAACTTACATGCTTAAGGTTTAGGGAAATGTCCATATCGCCCCTAATGATTTCAGTAAGGAACAATAAAAAGTCTAAAATCCCCTTTAAACTAAAATATGCTTTTGCTCTATTAATACCCAAAAAAATTGACGTCAAAATTTTATAATATAAAATAAATGTAACATATATATATTTAGAGAACGAGAGAGAGAGAGAGAATAGTTTACAAGGTTATATTATATTAAATAAATTGTATATTAAGTAGCAATATAATATTAAAAAAGATATAAAAATAAACCTATTTTCATTATTATATTAAATAATTTTAATATTTTTAAAACAAGATATATTCTAGTAATTGTAAATTCTATTAACCAAAAGATGTATTTAGAATTTCTTTAATAAATATAAAGATCATAATTAAATTGGTTTAATAATTTACATTATAAACTTTTATATTACATTTATATTTATTAAAAAGTATAAAGTCAAAATTTCTCGTTATTATCTACTAAGGATAATTTACTAAAAGGGGAGTATTTGGTGTCTGTAATTGAAAACTTTGAGGGTATAAACTACCATCATCTGTAATTTTTATCTTACAAATTACTCTATAATATAACATATTTTCTTGACAAACCCACTTCATTCTTCATTGCCGTTAGAAAATAAAGATTTCATTTATGTTTTAAAATCATAAACTATAGAAATTGTTAGGAATTTAGATCTATTGAACAGTTTACCGCAACTGTTCACGACTACTGTTCACCACGACTGTTCGCTGTTACTGTTCATCCGCATAAAAAAATATTAATTTTCAAAAACATAATAAAATGCAAAAAATAAATGACATCGAGATTTTTACGTGGTTCGGATTAACCAATCCTACATCCACGAGGCCATGTCTAGATGAAAAGTAATTCACTAAGTTGAGATGTTACAACCTATGAATTTACCAAACTTAAGACTTTCACTTACAGTTTATCACCATACAGTTTACTCAACCTTAGACTGAATCTGCTTCTCTTGAATAATCGCTATCCCTCTTGATCCACGATCCTCAAGGCACTTCGCAAAATGATCAATAGCAATTTTTTAATTCTTCAATGTCTAGTAATCCAAGATCCACATAGGCTCTCTGCAGAGATGAACAGAAGATAAGAAAACAAATCAACACAACATGATGTGCCAAATCCGGATTCTCTAGGGAGGAGGCCGAATTTTGCTTCTCTGTTTTATGCTCTGTGTTGTGCGATCACACTTTAATTGTGAAATACCTCTCTTTATATAGGCACTAGACTTTCACCAAAAATAGCAAGTCTTAAAAGACTTGGATTCTTTCCAAATAAGAGTTTCTTTCCTCTTATAATTCCCATGAATATGAATAGGAGTAAATCTGATCTTCTTGTCTTGCTTGTCTCCTAAGAAATATCTAGAGCATTTAATGAACTTCCTGTTTGAACCAACTTCTTGCTCTAAATAGATCTCATGCGCCAAATATAAAATCCCACCATTAGTTGACTTACTAAATTAGACATCTAATTAAATTAGGAAACAAATATTCCTAATAAATTGGAATCTACTAAATTAGGGAATTAATAAATTAATCCCTATTACAAGATATGCAATAAATAAACTTCCAATTTAATTAGACTTGCCATAAAATGCCAACTCTAGTAAAAGCTTTACAGCGGGCTGCTTAGTTCATATTAGGGCTGTTGGTGTGACGACCTTATTCTCTATATATTAATACACACGGGGATGGTGTGAACATCAAGCATTGCACGAGGAAATGTAGTATAATGGGCTGAAGTGGAAGAGGGCATGCATGGCTGCCGAATCCATGAGAACATCAGTCTTCCTCGGCCATAACGCAACAAGGATGAAACTTTATTGTGGCATCTGCAGAATGGACAAGCGAGGGCTTGCAGAGCGAGAGGGAACAACCGGTAAGGACAATTGCAATCTCAGGGAGAATGGCTAGTGGGAATATCTGTTAACATGAATATGTTAATAATATTGATTTTGATGATAACAAACTTTAAATGATTTTTGATAAAAATATGGGAGCTATTTCTAAATAAACGAAAGTCTTAAAAATCATACCATTTATACTTATAAAAGATGGACTTTCAAATTGGAAAAAGATTCTTTGCAAAATCTGGTTTAAAATGTGTTTCTGAAAATAAACGGTGAACCGGTATCTTTTAAACGGTTAACCGATTATGACCAGAGAGCAACAATTTGCCTAAACTCTAACCGTTTATGCAAAACGGAAAATGGAAAGGCTACTGAAAACTAACGGCGAACCGTTTATTGCAAACGGTTAACCGATAATGACCAGAGAAATGACTTCATACAAGTCCTTAACCGTTTACTGTAAACGGGTAACAGATGTTTATTTTGCAGGTCACTGGAAACTAACGGCGAACCGTTTATTACAAACGGTTAACCGATAACATCCAGAGAGCCAGTTCATGCAAAGCCTTAACCGTTTACTATAAACGGATAACTGGTGTTCATCTTACAGGTCTCTGAAAGTTAACGGCGAAAGGGTAACCCTAAACGGCAAACCGTTTATTTGAATTTTGGCCTCAACGGTAACTTTGACCAGCGCAAACGGTTAACCGATAACGGCTAACGGTGAACTGTTTTCTGGCCGACAGTCGGTAACGGCTAGTTTTTCAGCTCCAACTATAAATAAGCTCATTCAAATTCGAAGAAGACTGATCACAACACAACCATTGAGCTTATACTCGAGTTTACAATCTTCATAAGAGCTTTAAACATATTTTTACTTCATTTATTCACACTTTGAGCTTTGATTTGTAATCTTAAATATAGTGTTAGAGAAAAACAGTTTGTAATCTTTCATTTTGAGTGATTGTAAGTGTTGGGATACACTTGGGTTAAGAGATTGGGGATAATCTCTTGTTGTAAAGGTTATTGACACCTTGAAAGTCAAGCGTA
Source organism: Citrus australasica (assembly GCA_029618585.1). Classification (NCBI taxonomy): domain Eukaryota; kingdom Viridiplantae; phylum Streptophyta; class Magnoliopsida; order Sapindales; family Rutaceae; genus Citrus; species Citrus australasica. The sequence goes on from JARCIV010000006.1 coordinate 9,644,738, forward strand.
AGCAATTGAAGCCTTAGAGGATTGCTTAGTGAAATCCTCAAGCCCGGAAAGCTTGGAGGCGTGGACGTAGGCGAGGTTGGCCGAACCACGTAAATATCTTCGTGTTTGATTCTCTCTTCCCTTATCTTTTTAATTTGTGATTGGTTTAATTATTATTGTTTTAAATTCGTTTTTAGATTTGCATGATATTTTGTTTTTTAGTTGAATAATTTTTAGAATCCCAATTCACCCCCCTCTTGGGTTGCCTAGTTAGTATTTCATTTGGTATCAGAGCTTGGTGCTCCTATTTAGACTTAACCGTCTAGAGCTAAAGATCAATCGCAACTCAAAATGATTCCACATTTAGGGAAGGACAGGCCACTACTAGACCACCTTACTTTGATGGAAATGATTACCCATATTGGAAAACTAGGATGAGAATTTACTTGCAAGCCCTAGATTATGATATTTGGGAAATTGTTAATGATGGTTCTTTCATGCCTTTGACTAAAAATGAAGTCGGAGAAGATATTCAAAAACCTTCACGGGATTGGAATGAATTCGAAAAGAGAAAAGCCTCTCTAAACTCCAAGGGCATGAATGCCTTGTTTTGTGCATTAAATAAGAAAGAGTTTCATAGAGTGTCTAGTTGTGAAAGTGCTAATGAGATTTGGCACAAACTTGAGGTTGTCTATGAAGGCACAAACCAAGTGAGAGAATCTAAAATAAGTAGGTACACTCGACAATATGAATTGTTTCAAATGGAACAAAATAAAAATGTGTACTCTATGTATACTAGATTCACGGACATAGTAAACACTCTAAGAGCTCTAGGGAAGACTTTTTCAAATAGCGAAAAAGTCAAGAAAATCATTAGGTCACTACCTAAGGAATGGAGACCAAAAAGGACTGCATTGAGGAAGCAAATGATTTAAATACTTTACCTCTTGATGATTTAATTGGTTCTCTTATTTCATATGAAGAAGATTTGGCAGCAGAAAAAAGACATGAGGAGAAGAAGAAAAACATTGCTCTCAAAGCTTCAAAACATGAAAGTGATGGGGAGAGTGAACCGGATGATGAAGAGCTAGCCATGCTAGCAAGGAGGTTCAGAAAATTCTTCAAGAAAACCGGAGAGCGAAGAAATTTCAGAAACTTCAAGAATCATAGGGAGAAGAATGAGGCAATCACATGCTATGAATGCAAGAAGTCTGGCCATATTAGATCGGAGTGTCCACTTATCAACAAACTCAAGAAGAAAGCCATGGTTGCGACTTGGGATGATAGCGAGGAGGATTCAAGTGATGAAGAAGGATCGCAAGAAGTTTCAAACCTAAAACTTATGGCAATAAGAAATGATGATGATCTCAATGAGGTAAGTGATCCCACCTATGATGAATTGTATGATGCTTTTAAAGAAATGCATGATGAGTTGATGAAGATTGGTAAAAAGAATGCATGTCTTAAAAAGAAATTGCTAGAATTTACAAATGAAAAGGATGCCATGCAAAAATGCAATGAGTTATTGAATGAGAAGATTAAAGGATTAGAATTAGAGAATAAAACCTTGCATGATAGAGTTGCATTATCAAATGAAAAACCTAACACTTCACATGAGCATTTAGAGTCACATGTAGATGATTTGAAAAAGAAAAATGAAATGCTCAAGAAAAAGAATACTGAACCTAGTAGTGTTGTTGTAAAATTCACTAATGGGCAAAAGATGTTGGATAACATGCTTAATTCTCAAAAATGTGTTTTTGATAAAGGAGGACTTGGATATAAGCCTAACTTGAAGCAAAAGTATTACAAGAATTATTTTGTTAAAGCTACCTCCACAAATGATCATAAAATTGTATGTCATTATTGTAATCAAGATGGTCATATGAAAAATAGATGTGCAGTAAAGAGAAATGCATATTATGGTGTGAAATGTGTTTGGGTTCCGAAAGGAACCATTGCTAACTCTCAAGGACCCAAAAAGGTTTGGGTACCTAAAACTTGAGATTTTCTCTGCAGGGCTTGAAGAAGAAGAATAATAAGTGGTACTTGGACAGCGGTTGTTCAAGACACATGACAGGGAATTATTCTTGGTTCTCAAGCTTCACCAAAATTGAAAATAGTGGAGATGTATCTTTTGGAGACAACTCAAAAGGAAAAATTCTTGGAATTGGAGATGTTGGTAAAATATCATCAACTCTAATTGAGAATGTATGTTTGGTTGAGAACTTAAAACACAACTTAATTAGCATTAGTCAATTATGTGACAAAGGCTATAAAGTCATTTTTGATAAATTTAATTGTGTCATCGAAAACTCATTTGATGGCAAAATCTTGTTTGTTGGTAATAGATGTGGTAATGTTTATACCATTGACATAGAATATGCATCTACTCTTGATAAATGTTTTTCCGCATTACATGATGATAGTTGGCTATGGCATAGAAGATTGGGACATGCAAGCATGGATTTGATTTCAAAAATCGTGAAAAATGATTTAGTTAAAGGTCTTCCAAAAATCAGTTTTCAAAAAGATAGAGTTTGTGAAGCATGCCAATTTGGAAAACAAATCAAGACTTCCTTCAAAAATAAGAATCATATTTCTACTTCAAAACCACTTCAATTGCTACATATAGATTTGTTTGGACCTTCTAGATATGCTAGTTTAAGTGGCAAATATTATGCATTTGTAATTGTGGATGATTATTCTAGATACACATGGGTATTGTTCTTAGCTAATAAGGATGATGCCATTGATGCATTTCGAATTTTCTATAAAAAGGTTCAAAATGAAAAAGGTTACTCTATTACTTGTATTAGAAGTGATCATGGTGGAGAATTTGAAAATCATGCATTTGAAAATTTTTGTAATAGCTTTGGCATTGAACATCAATTTTCATCACCTAGGACTCCACAACAAAATGGAGTAGTAGAAAGAAAGAATAGGTCTATTCAAGAAATGGCTAGGACCATGTTGAATGAAATTTCTTTGCCTAAGTATTTTTAGGCCGAAGCCGTCAACACCGCTTGTTATGTTTTAAATCGGGTGTTGATTAGACATAATCTTAATAAAACTCCATATGAGCTTTGGAAAGATAGAAAATCCAACATTGGTTATTTTAAAGTTTTTTGATGTAAATGTTTTGTTTTGAACACAAAAGATAATCTTGGTAAATTTGATCCAAAATCTGATGTTGGTATTTTTCTTGGTTATTCAAATTCAAGCAAAGCTTATAGAGTTTATAACAAAAGAACTTTAGTTGTGGAGGAATCTATGCATGTTACTTTTGATGAGTCTAACCCTCCTCTACGGAGAAAGCCATTGTTGATGATAATGCAGAAGAAGAACAACAAGAAGAAGCATCAAATGACAACCAAAAAGACACACTACATGGAATTCAAGAGAAACATCATGAAGAACCAAATGTGGAGCAAAATGAAGGTATTTCTCAAACACTCCCCAAGGAGTGGAGGTATGTTTCCTCTCACCCTAAGGATGTAATTTTAGGAGATCCCTCATGAGGTGTTACCACTAGATCATCTCTTACGAACACATGTGAGCATGCTGCATTTATTTCTCAAATTGAACCAAAATCTTTTACGGATGCTGAAAATGATGAATCTTGGATTATAACAATGCAAGAGGAGTTGAATCAATTTAAGAGAAATAATGTGTGGGAGTTAGTCCCTTATCCAGAACATCAATCCATTATAGGCACTAAATGGGTATTTAGAAATAAAATAGATGAATCCGGTGTGGTTATAAGAAACAAAGCTAGATTAGTAGCTCAAGGTTACAACCAAGAAGAAGGAATTGATTTTGATGAACTTTTGCACCTGTAGCAAGGCTAGAATCCATTAGGATGTGGTTAGCATATGCATGTCATAAGGATTTTATTTTATATCAAATGGATGTCAAAAGTGCTTTCTTAAATGGATATATTATGAAGGAAGTTTATGTAAAACAACCTCCTGGTTTTGAAAATGAAAAATTTCCTGATCATGTGTATAAGTTATCCAAAGCTTTGTATGGTTTAAAACAAGCACCTAGAGCTTGGTATGATAGGCTTAAAAATTTCTTGTTGAATAATGATTTTTTGATGGGAAAAGCGGACACAACTCTTTTTGTTAAGCATAAGAACCAAGACATACTTATTGTTCAAATTTATGTTGATGATATTATCTTTGGTTCTACTAATGAGTTGTTGTGTAAAGAACTTTCATCATGTATGAGCCAAGAGTTTGAGATGAGTATGATGGGAGAGTTGAAGTACTTCCTTGGACTTCAAATCAAACAAAACGAGAAATGAATTTTCATAAACCAAGCCAAGTACGTGAGAGATCTACTCAAAATATTTGGCTATGAAAATGGAACAGTAAAAAGCACTTCTATGAGTATTACCATCAAGCTTGACAAAGATGAAAAGGGCAAATAAGTGAATATCAAAATGTATCGAGGTATGATCGGATCTTTACTTTATTTGACTGCAAGTAGACCTGATATCATGTTTAGTGTATGTTTGTGTGCAAGATTTCAATCATGTCCCAAGGAATCCCATTTGCTTGCTGTTAAAAGAATTTTCCGTTATTTGATTGAAACCATAGATGTTGGCCTTGGTATCCTAGGGGAACTCATATAGATTTAACTTGTTATTCGGATGCGGACTTTGCCGGTCATAAAGTGGATAGGAAAAGCACTAGTGGAACTTGCTTTGTTCTAGGACACTCACTTGTTTCATGGTTTAGTAAGAAACAAAATTTTGTTGCTCTTTCAACTACCAAGGCTGAATATATAGCCGCCGGAAGTTGTTGTGCACAAGCACTTTGGATGAAACAAACTCTTAGAGATTATGGCATTAATCTTGAACAAATTCCTATTAAGTGTGATAATACTAGTGCTATAAACCTTTCAAAGAATCTCATTCAACATTCTAGAGCCAAGCATATAGAAATTAGACATCATTTCTTGAGAGATCATGTTCAAAGGGGAGATATTGCATTAGAGTTTATTTCTACAGAAAAACAACTTGCCGATATTTTCACAAAACCACTTTGCGAAGAACAATTTTCAAAAATTCGGCATGAACTTGGGATGATGAAATTTTCGCATTAACGTTTCTATTCATGTTATTGAGTGTACTGAATTGATTGACTTATAGTTGTGATCAAATATTTATGAAATGCTTGAGCTTGATTGTCAAATGAATTTGCCTTGTTATTTCTTGATTGTATGAATGAATTGGTTGAAAACATGTTCATGAATCATGCATTAAAATGACTCATAAAATATTTTCAGATCAATTAAATGATCTGGGAATTTATTATTTGCTGGCCAAATATTAAATCAAATGTGCGAAAAATTTAGATAAAATAAACGGATAACCGTTTCCAATAAACAGTGAACCGTTTTGCTCCAGAAATTAGAATTTGTGTCTGTCCATATACTCTTTCATCGTTTTCTTCAAACGGTGAACCTTTTGTTAACAGAGAGTCCTCTATCAGTTACTCTGTTGCCGTTAAGCGCTTAAGCGTTCACTGTTTCTCTTTGTTTAGCCTCTGGGAGTTACTCTTTAACCGTTTAAATAAACGATTAACCGTTTTCGGTGAACCGTTACCCATTCTTAGTCTCTAGACGTTACCCTTTAACCGTTTAAATAAACGGTTAACCGTTTTCGCGTTTTTAAAACTGTTCAAAGCCTTTCTCTTCTCCCTCTCCAGCTTACCCTTTCACCATTTTCTCCATTGTTGCGTAGCCGAAACTCTCTCTGTCCTCAAATCTTCATTTTTCTTGCTTTTTGTGCCAAATCAAACCGTAAAAATGATTTCTTATCACCTTTAGAACAATTTCACCGCTTCAAAACTTCAAATCAAGCTCCAAATCGAAAAATCCCAAATTCAAACCCTAACTGCCGCGAGTTGGATTTCTTTATTTTTTGATCCGTTTTGTCCCCTTTTTCAACCAAATTGAGCATCTACCTCACATTCTTTACTCTTTTCTCATCAAATCACCGATTCATTTTCCTTTCTCCCACCTTTTTCACTCCACTGTGCTTCTCCATGGCTGAATCTTCTCAGAGAAATGTCCGGCGAAAATCCGTGCCTCCAAGGAATCCCATACAACCACGGGAAATCACTGAATTTGCAAGAATTCACTTCCCCACTCCTCCCTTGGCGAAGCGGTTCGAGGATCGCTTTGATGGGCGAAAGGTACTTGACTCCTCTTTTGTTGACACTAATGATTTCCGTCACTTAGTTGTATGTGGTAGAAGTGTTCGGGATATGCTTATGCCTTGGGAGTCTGCTATTAACTTTGATGAGCGAGTCTATCCTAACTTGGTGCGAGTCTTTTACTCGAACATGGATATTTCCCATAGTAGCCAAAATCAGATAGTTACTCAAGTTAGTGGTGTCCAAATAGAATTTGATGATGGGGACCTAGCGGAGTATCTTGGTATCTCGAGTGAGGGACATGACATATACACCTCTAGGAAAATCCTTTCCTTTGATCATTTTAGTCATACTGATGCAGTCCGTCATATATGTCGTCGTCGAGACTTGACTGATGAGATTTGTATGCTTCCATTTTGGTCTCAACTTTTACCTCTCCAAGTCCGTATTCTTCATTCTATCCTACAGCACATATTGACACCTAGGAAGGGTCACTCGGATGAGGTTACGAGGTTGGAAGTTGGCCTACTTTGATAGCCTACTCTCATATCGTCCCATAAACCTCGGATATATTATTGTACGACACATGTTGAGTACTCCCACGGTTAATCACCGCTTGCTTCCTTATGGTAGTATCATTACTAAGATACTGCATCGCTTTGATGTGCCTCTCCGTGATACTGGACATATGGAGACTAAACGGATTGGTCCCGAGGCGATGACTAGTATCGGTTTTTCTCGGAGGAATGGAAAGTGGATAAAAACCAGCAACTCCAAAAACCGAGATACCTTGATAGCTCCGGAGAATGATCAGATGCTTAATGATGTCTATCCTCTCGACCAGCTTCCTGACTTTAGATTAGGAGCTCATCCTCCTCCTCCACATCGCCGATTTGTCCCTCGGCCTCCAGCTGACTCTGACTTTGAGGAGCATGCGATGGATGCTGACATTCCCTCCTCTTCTGAGCCGCCTCCTGCTCCTGAGCCATCAGCTGTTCCTGAGTCATCAGTTGTTCCGGAGTCATCAGCTGTTCCTGAACAGCCAGCAGCCTCTATGCCGCCTCCAGCTCCAGTTCAGCCCCCTGTTTCAGACGATATGCAGCAGGTAATTCTTTATCGGTTGGACGCTCTTTCTCGTGACCAACAGCAGCTCCGTTCTGATTTTCAGACCTTCCAGCGGCAGAGCATTGATCATCAGCTTGAGATTATCCATGCACAGCGCATTATTCTCGGCTTCTTTGGTTATGATCCGGAGAGCTCATCTTCTTCTCCTCCACCACCTCAGTAGTTTCTGAGTTATGTTTTCGCACATACAGTTCATATTTTGATTGTTTGCATGTTGTCCTGTATATTTTTACTGCTACTTCTATATGCTATTTATGGATTTTGATGATATGGTTTTATGATTGTTCTTGATGTTGGATGACTTGATTGTGCTTGATAAAACTTGTGGATTATTGAATATTGAAGTGTTGGTTTGCTCATGGTGTTGTTGGGTTGGTGATGGAGTTGTTGTTAAGACATTTTGGAAGTGTTTTTCTCTCATGTGTATTAATGGTTTTGCTCATTTTTAAGGGGAAACTCTGCCAAAATTTTCGCTCGCCAAAAACCGGACTTGCGTTTCTTTCTTTTCTCTTTCTCCTTTTGATGATGAAGGGGGAGATAATTTGGGAGTTTTAAAATGAATTTGAAAATGTTTTATAATTGGGGAGATTTAAAATGCAATTAAAAATGCTTACTTCAGCAAAAATCCTTTTGTTGAACATTTCTTAATTTGGCCATACATTAAGGGGGAGCACATATTAAGGGGGAGCCAAATATTGAATAGAGTTTGTCATCATCAAAAAGGGGGAGATTGTTAACATGAATATGTTAATAATATTGATTTTGATGATAACAAAATTTAAATGATTTTTGATAAAAATATGGGAGCTATTTCTAAATAAACGAAAGTCTTAAAAATCATACCATTTATACTTATAAAAGATGGACTTTCAAATTGGAAAAAGATTCTTTGCAAAATCTGGTTTAAAATGTGTTTCTGGAAATAAATGGTGAACCGATATCTTTTAAACGATTAACCGATTATGACCAGAGAGCAACAATTTGCCTAAGCTCTAACCGTTTATGAAAAACAAAAAATGAAAAGGCTACTGAAAACTAACGGCGAACCGTTTATTATAAACGGTTAACCGATAATGACCAGAGAATTGACTTCATACAAGTCCTTAACCGTTTACTGTAAACGGGTAACAGATGTTTATTTTGCAGGTCACTGGAAACTAACGGCGAACCGTTTATTACAAACGGTTAACCGATAACATCCAGAGAGCCAGTTCATGCAAAGCCTTAACCGTTTACTATAAACGGATAACTAGTGTTCATCTTGCAGGTCTCTGAAAGTTAACGGCGAAAGGGTAACCCTAAACGGCAAACCGTTTATTTGAATTTTGGCCTCAACGGTAACTTTGACCAGCGCAAATGGTTAACCGTTAACGGCTAATGGTGAACCATTTTCTGGCCGACAGTCAGTAACGGCTAGTTTTTCAGCTCCAAATATAAATAAGCTCATTCAAATTCGAAGAAGACTGATCACAACACAACCATTGAGCTTATACTCGAGTTTACAATCTTCATAAGAGCTTTAAACATATTTTTACTTCATTTATTCACACTTTGAGCTTTGATTTGTAATCTTAAATATAGTGTGAGAGAAAAACAGTTTGTAATCTTTCATTTTGAGTGATTGTAAGTGTTGGGATACACTTGGGTTAAGAGATTGGGGATAATCTCTTATTGTAAAGGTTATTGACACCTTGGAAGTCAAGTGTAAGCAATTGAAGTCTTGGAGGCTTGCTTTAGTGAAATCCTCAAGCCCGGAAAGCTTAGAGGCGTGGACGTAAACGAGGTTGGCCGAACCACGTAAAAATCTTCGTGTTTGATTCTCTCTTCCCTTATCTTTTTAATTTGTGATTGATTTAATTATTATTGTTTTAAATTCGTTTTTAGATTTGCATGATATTTTGTTTTTTAGTTGAATAATTTTTAGAATCCCAATTCACCCCCCTCTTGGGTTGCCTAGTTAGTATTTCAATATCGCCAACACGGAGTCATTTCATGGTGGTGTATGATTCCATATGGGAAGAACATCTGAGGGACCAAGGGGTGGCACAACGGATGCCTGATGAGCCCAACGTTGACACATGGGTATGTGTCAAGAAGAAAGAACTACAGGCTTTAATATGGCCTTGCGTGGGGAGGTTATGGCAGATGTGGTTACCCCCCCCCCCCCCAACGAGGACATTGTGAAATACTAGGTGGGGGAGGTTTTTACCACGGTGAGTTATAATGGCCAACTACCTTAGATTGGCTTCAGGCCTTATGCCAAGTCTTAACAGTAACATTGGCATGCTTATGGCAAGCACGAAAGCAAAACAAGGCTGACACGTGATCTAGAGCACGACAACAAGCATACACTACGGTATAGACGCAGGGAATGCATGACAGCACGCGCACGATTGTGCATTGTGGTGCACATAGCATCTCGCAAGTGCAAAGGAGAAATGGGCAGGCGGGCACGAGGCACAATGCAAGCTCATACAGAAGGTACAAGGGCGAGCAAGCATTGGGTGCAGCAACGCACAAGCGTGGCTTAGAGACAAGTGACCGTATGGCTTAGCAGCGTACGAGACAGTGACTCAATTGCATAGGTAGTTTGTGAGATAATTGTGTAATTGTTCTTTTTAGGTGGGGGAGGTTTCTCACTACCGTGAGTTATGATGGCCAACCACCTTAGCTTGGCTTGGGGCCTTGTGCCAAGTCTTGGTAGCAACATGGGCATGCTTGTGCGAGCACAAAAACAAGGCAAGTCTGACACGTGAGCTAGAGCACGACAGCAAGCATACGCTATGGCATAGGCACAGGGAATACGTGACAACACACGCAAGGGCGTTCATGGTGGCGCACGTAGCATCTCGCAAGTGCATGGGCGCAATGGGCAGGCAGGCACGAGGAGCAATGAAAGCGCGTGCACAAGGTACAAGGGTGTACGAGTATTGGCTGCAGCAACGCGCAAGTGTGGCTTAGAGGCAAGTGACCGTATGGCTTAACAGTGTACGAGACAGTGGCTCAATTGCATAGGTAGTTTGTGAGATAATGGTGTAATTGCACTTTTTAGGTGGGGGAGGTTTCTCACTACCATGAGTTATGATGGCCAACCACCTTAGCTTGGCTTGGGGCCTTGTGCCAAGTCTTGGTAGCAACATGGGCATGCTTGTGCGAGCACAAAAACAAGGCAAGTCTGACACGTGAGCTAGAGCACGACAGCAAGCATACGCTATGGCATAGGCACAGGGAATACGTGACAACACACGCAAAGGCGTGCATGGTGGCGCAGGTAGCATCTCGCAAGTGCATGGCCGCAATGGGCAGGCAGGCGCGAGAAGCAATGAAAGCGCGTGCACAAGGTACAAGGGTGAGCGAGTATTGGTTGCAGCAACGCACAAGCGTGGCTCAGAGGCACGTGATCGTATGGCTTAGCAGCGTACGAGACAGTGGTTCAATTGCGTAGGTAGTTTGCAAGATAATGGGGTAATTGCGTGCCAAAATACGTACAAGTGTGCAGCAACATGGGGCATCCACGGGGGCCCTAATCATGCGAAGATGAAAGGCATTCATGCACGGGCTATATGCAGATAGTGGTAGTTGAAAGTGGAGTTTGGTGGTTGCAACTCTCCAAAAGTGGGCCTAAAATGAAGCATAAGTGGCAGTTGTGGATGCAACGCAATGGGAGAAATGGCCTTAGATCACATGCCTAGAAATAAGGGGCAAAGTACTTGTCAAGAAGGTGGGCACCGACAGTTACATCCCATGATTTCCTTTCTAATAAGCTTAATGGGCAGCGGTTGCTCGATACAAGGGGGAGTAGAGATGTGCGAACATGCTTAGTGGTGCCTAAATTTGGGGACAGAAATTGAGGTCGTGCGAGGGTGGTGCGCTACCTAAACTTAGCAAATATGTGTGTCATTTGCAAACTTATGTATATAAATAGTGGTGGGGACGTATTATGGGGCGTGAGTTTTGGGTAGAGAGGTGTGTCGTGAGCACTTGAACTATTTGTAATTTTTTCTTATTGCAGAAATAAAAAATTTAGGGGTTAGTGCCTCCGTAAAAAGCAAATTACTTGTGTTGTTGTGGCTTGTATGTGTGTTGTTGAGAAATCTCTCTTGCATAACCTCCATTACGAGTTTTGGATTTCTTGCAATGCATTAGCTTCCATCGGGCATTATTGCTAAGTGGAGTACTCAGTGTCATCGCGCGGGTTGCATCCATGAGATGGCCATTATCAACCTAGTGATTAAAGATGACCATTATCAACCTGGTCCACACATTGCAACTGAATTTTTAAAGTTTTTGTACACACATCTCAACAAAAAGCAAATTCAACAATTCCTCATGATTGTTAATTATGTCCGTGATTTCATCCCTAAAGTTGCAATCCACACAAGCCAGCTGTCCCGCATGCTCAGAAAACAGTGCCCTCCATGGGGGCCAGTACAAACAGAAGCTGTCCAACAACTAAAGGTGATAGCCCAGTCACCTCCTCCTCTCCGAATTCCCACAACTGGACAACGCATTCTACAGACCGATGCCAGTGATGATTACTGGAGTGCCATCCTTCTTGAAGAGATAAATGGTGTACGTCACTTCTGTGCACATGCAAGCAGACAATTCAAAGACTTTGAAAAGAATTACCATGTGATCTACAAAGAGATTTTGGTGATCGCGATCAAGTATGGAATCAAAAAATTTGAATTTCATCTAATCAGCCATAAATTCCTTATCAACATGGACAACTCCTCTTTTCCTAGAATCTTTGACTTTAAAAACAAGTTACTCCCTGACAAACAACTGCTCAGCCTCAAACACTAGTTTGCTAAATTTGATTTTACTGTCCAACACATAAAAGGCAAATAGAACCTCATCCCAGATTTCCTTACACATCCGGCTATAAATATACCTTCACTTATTTCCTTCATTCACACCATCCCAGTCATAGCCATGAATCGTCAACTTCCTTTTAAAGCTCTCAACCAGAGAACCTTTCCCATGAACATTCCTTTTCATTTCCTTTTCATTCAACCTACCAAATCCAAGACTTTGCAAAGAAATTCCTTTACCGATATTTCTTCAATGTTCAGAGCAAAAACCCTGATCGTTTTTCTTCCCTCTGTATGGAAAACCTGTTTCTCACAGGTCTTACCCTCTCTTCATTAACCATATGTTAAGATGAGTTATGGTACATGTGGTGCCTCACTACCCTGTATGCTACAAAACTGGTCTTCCCTATCCAACCAGTCCTCCGCCATCTCACCACTCCTGAATTCTCCCCAGACTTTCTGTGGACTCTCCTTGAATGGTATTCCTCACTCACGTGGTGGCGTAAACAACTCAAAAATCTGTGTACTTTTAATGGATTAGACAAGATGCCGGAACAAGAAGCAGACATGTTCACTGCAGTCTTCATCGTTCATAGACCTTACTTCCAGCACCCAGAAACAAGAGACTTTTGGACACAAGATATGGCCTATGAATGGAAAACTTATCCTCATCATTATACCCTCATCCATGATACATATGTTACCTCTGTTCTCAAGTCATACCTAATAGAACTCAACAATGTTCAACCACCTGCCACAAATATCCACCACACCTCTGTTGGACCATCAGACACTTTGCAAATTGTCCCAAAGACACAAACTTGTACTCCATGTTCCAGTTCAACTCCTCAAGGAATCCTTGTCATGGAACAACGTCCTGATTACACTAACTTCTTATTCCAAGACGCTAAGGATCCATGGGAAGATTTTCAATCTCTTTTCCATACTGAAATTCCCATTACACTGTCACAGACCCAGACCCTCCTGCTACATCAGCCCCAAAAGAAATGACTAACGCTGATGAAGAAGCCTATCTACAAGCTGAAGCTTATCTTGATCACAGACAGATCCGTCGTGCCAAGCACCAATATGAGAAAGAAACTGACGATATGTCTCCATCACACTACCCATCCACTTCATGATTGCAGACACGTATGGGAATCTTTAGTTTTTACTTTTTTAAAGTTTGCTTTAATAATTAGACAAGGGTCATGTCTTATCTAAAGTATGTTTTCTACTTTTTCTAGTTTGGCGTGGTGTGCTTTAATAATTATACTTTTGTAAAAGACAAGGATTCCACCTTATCTCTCCTTTCTCAAGATCTCTTTATAAGGATCTCTCTATCCCTTTGAAAGGCATGAGTTAATCAGAAATAAAATTAAGTTTTTCTTCACATCATGTTTCTCGAAAAACTTTTTTCTCTTCTAAGAATCAAAGAAATTATTTGGGTTAATAATGATACGCTCACCTCTAATTTTCTAAATTGAGTATGCTTTATACTTGCCTTAAGCCTAAGAATTTTGTGCATCAGAAAGGTCCTGTTTTATCCTCTAAAACCGATTTTTAAAATGAAATTATTTTCTCACAACGTTCACCCTCTTTAAAGGCCAAAAGTGCGTGTTTTCGGGTGGTATCGTGAAAAAAATGTTTTCAGATATGATTTTCGGTTTTGGTATTTGACGGATAAGTGTATATCGTCTGGAAACCAAAACTTATGAACAATTGGCCCTAAGGACAGACTTTGTTCTGTTACAGATCTAGTGTAACAACGCCACGTAATATTTCATAGATAGAACATAAGTACATTCATACATAGGGGAGTAGAAATCACAAACAAGTTCAAATTTTTGCTCTAGCAAAATTACTCTCTTCTTATTTTTTTAATCATTAACTTCTCTTCAGTGTATCATTGATTTTTTCATACGAGCATAGGTCAACAAAATTTTCCCTCAAATTTGAAATTTTTCTACACTTTTTGTGTTTTCTAACTCTGCCACAGCATTCTCATAGAACTTAGTCAAAGTTTAAGTGTTGGGACAAATCTCAGCCCTCATTTACCAACCATCCCTTTCTTGGCAATCACAAAAAATTGCATAACACTCACTTTATCTTCATTGGGTTTTTATTAACCCAATACACAACTAGATAACAGAGCTACACATAACACAAAACACACAATGCACAATACAAACACATGCACTAACACAACCCCCCCAAACTTAAAAGGTGTTGTGTCCTTACAAGCATACAAACTAAACCAAGATAAACATGCAAACAATAACAAGAAAGAAATGAAAATTGAACACGCAAAAATAAATAAATAAAGGAAAAGTTTCAGATATTAGAAAATTAAATTGGGCTAACAGGGGATACTCCCCTGTTGTTGGATATTCTGCTGCAGCAGGTTCACTTCTTCTTAGTTGCACTTCATAGGGATTCCATGTGTAAGCCTTATGGTATGATTGTTAGTTGCTTCTTTTTCTGTCTCGGAGTTGGACTGATTGGTTGTGTTCCAGTAAGTTTAGTTGTAAGCTGAGTTGGTCTTTTTCGCTTGTGTTTTGGCTCTTCTAGTGTCTATAGCTGCATCTACATCCTCCTTTCAATCGGATTTTGACTCCTCTTCCTCCAAAATCTTCTCTTTTCCTTTGCGTAAAGGAGTCACCTTTGGGAGTTCTTCGTCTTTTTCCTCCTCGTGTCTCTTGTACCCCGTCATTGTTAGAGCATACTGAACGAACTTGTTATGTGCCTACAGAAAAGTGAATCATGAAAAGGTTGGCAATTAATTGCAGAAAAGTGGTGGCGAGAAGAGAAATAATTTTGGTAAAATTAAAAAGCTACAGTCAATCTCTAATTTATAGCTGGTGATAAAGTTGGAAGAGAAAGGTAATTAATAGGATAAGTTTGGAAAGCATATTTTAAAATTTAAAACAAATCCAACTTTAAAAAGAAAAAGGTATTGGTTTCAGGAATTTAAGGATTTCACAATCCTTTCTTACCCATAATTCTAATTTGCTGACGTTAGCTGGCGAGATTACTCCCATCGAATAAAGGATTTCCTCAGTTCTATCTATGCAACTGTAAAAATCGTTGCTGCAGCAATGAATTTCTATGAGAACCATCGCCCAACTGCCTTGTTCACACAAGCTCCGTCAAGAACTGACGCGACCCTAATCAATTTAGTCCCCAAGATCGAATTTAAACCAAGAATTGAATGGAATCTCGACCCAATGCTTAATGAAAGCACGAACCTTGGTATGTGAAGACGCTACAATCTGCTATGGATGGTCTAATTGATAAGTCAAGTGTTTGAACGCTATGAAACTCCGATGAGCTCAAAAAATTTGTAAAGAACCAAAGAGAATTAACTTCCTTACCAATTGCATCAAAAACTTATCTCTGTTTATTAGGTACGAGTACATTATATAGGGTTGGTTACAAGAATTTTTGAAAATAAATCCTAAATCAAAAATCAAATCTGAATCTGAATATAAACAAATAGGAAAGAATATAAATCAAATTAGGATCCTATTTGGCTTAAATGTCTTACATCAATTAAAATGGAAACTAAGTTATTAAAATAAAAATAACTGATTTGTTTCCCTACTAGTCTCCTCAAGAAACGAGAAAGTATATGAAAAAAGAAAATAACATATTTTCACGCCATAATGTGTAAGCCAACTCCCTATTTCATGAAAGTGATTATTTGGAAACTTTAAGAGCTTGAAACATGCATTTATCATGTGCAATTCCTTCAACGGGCCTCCACATTTTTTATTGAGCCCAAGTTGCTTGAATCAATTCTTCACGCGATTCTTTGAATTTCTTTGCTCGAGCTCTTGTAACTAGTCCGATGGGAATGTGAATATGATCTGAATATCCCTCATTACACGTGCTTGTGATAGTTTTATCCATAATCTCATCATTCCCCTCCTCCTGAAGAGGATTTGTCCTCAAATCATCACCTGCATCAAAAGGACTCAAATTAGAAACATTAAAAGTAGCACTTACATTGTACTCACCAGGCAAATCCTGTTTGTATGCATTGTCATTGATCCGTTCGAACACTTACAATGGGATATCCCCTCGAGGTAATAACTTAGATTTCTTTTGTTCTTGAAATCGTTCCTTGCGCATGTGTAACCACACCCAATCACTGGGTTCAAAGACTAGCTGATGTCGCCCTTTGTTGGCTTGTTTAGCATATTGCTCAGATCTCCACTTAATGTTGAACTTCACCTTCTCATGTATTTGTTTAACAATTTCAGCCTTTTTCTTGCCATGTAAGTTAACATGCTCAGAAATAGGTAACGAAGTTAAATCCAATTAGGTTAAAGGATTAAAACCATAAACAATTTCAAACGACGAATACTTAGTAACAGAATGAATGGAACGATTATAAGCATGTGGTAAACAATCTTCCCAAGTTTTGATGTTCTTTTTAATGATAGCTCGCAACAGAGTAGACAAAGTTCTATTCACAACTTCTGTTTGACAATAAGTTTGAGAGTGACAAGTAGTTGAAAACAACACCTTAGTTCCTAACTTAGCCCATATTTTTTTCCAAAAGTAACTTAAAACTTTAACATCCAAATCAGAAACAATTGTCCTGGGCATACCATACAACCTTAAAATCTCCCTAAAGAATAGGTTAGCGACATTAGAAGCATCATCCGTTTTGTGGCATGAAATAAAATGTGACATCTTTGAAAATCTATCTACAACCGCAAAAATTGAGTCTTTCCCTTGTTTAGACCTAGGTAAACCTAGCACAAAATCCATTGAAACATAGGTCCAAAGTGCACTAGGTATTAGCAAAGGGGTGTATAAGTCATAAGGTTGCACTTTCGATTTGGATTGCCTACAAGTGACATATTTACCATAAAGTTTTTCAACATCTCATTTCATATATGGCCAATAGAAGTATTCCTGTAAAACTACTAACGTTTTTACAACTCCAAAATACCCCATTAACCGTCCTCCATGGGATTCTCTCACTAACAAATCTCTTAAAGAACATTTAGACATACATAGTTTATTCTTCCGAAATAAATAGCCATCATGGCCAAAGTAATTACCGACTGCGGTCTTTTCACAAGCTTGGTATTCAACACTAAAATCATGGTCATCAGCATACAATTCCTTAATATGTTCATAACCAAGTAGTTTAGCATTAAGTGTTGAGATTAAGACATACATACGGAAAATCACATCTACAACAACGTTTTCCTTACCTTACTTGTAACGAATGACATATGGAAATGTCTCTATGAATTCTACTCATCTAGCTTGTCTCTTGTTCAGCTTGTGTTGGCCTTTAGGGTGTTTCAAGGATCATGATCGGTGTGAATCACGAACTCCTTAGGCCATTGGTAGTGCCACCACGTTTCTAACGCTCGAACTAACGCATACAACTCTTTATCGTAAATAAGGTAGTTTAAGGCTACCCCACTCAGTTTTTCACTAAAGTAAGCAATTAGTTGTCTCTCCTGCATTAGGACTGCGCCAATGCCAATACTTGAGGCATCGCATTCAATTTCAAATGTTTTATTAAAGTTAGGCAAAGACAATAAGGGAGCATTGGTCAGCTTTTGCTTGGTCATTTGAAATGCCTTCTCTTGCGCTTCTCCCCACGTGAATCCAACAAATTTTTTTATTACTTTAATAAGCGGTGCAGCTAATGTGCTAAAGTCTTTCATAAATCGTCGATAAAAACTAGCGAGCCTATGAAAACTTCTCACATTACTTACACTTGTGAGACTCGGCCACTCTTGGATTGCACGTACATTTTCCTCATCAACCTGTATACCCTGTGCACTTACAATAAATCTTAGAAACACAAGTTTATCGATGCAAAAAGTACACCTCTTTAGATCAGTAAACAACTTTTTTTTTCTAAGCACATCTAAAACAAATTTCAAATGTACTACATGATCATTTGTGTTTTTGTTATAAATAAGGATATAATCAAAATAAACAACAACAAACTTGCCAATAAAAGCTCGCAAGACATTATTCATAAGTCTCATAAAAGTGCTCGGGGCATTAGTTAGACCGAAATGCATGATACTGTTCACATGTACGGTACTGTCTACGTTACTGTTCATGACACTGTTCACATAGACTGATCGATGACTTGGCATTGACTGATGATGCGGCATTGACTGATGAGGTGTCACGATCCTGTTGGACTAAAATTCTTATGCACTGTTGATCGATGACGTGGCAGCATATCAATGGACCAGAAATCTCACGTACGATACATGCATTACACAGGATTATTTTCAACCAAACTGTTGAGTGTTAGAAAATGTATATTTATAAAGGAGAAAATCATCATTTTACATTTCAAGTTTTACTAACACCCTTACTTTTATGTATTTAACCTTCTTGTCATTTAATTATGTGTGTTGTATTATAATTAAGTATTTTATGTATTTTAGGGGCATCATACCTATTTCACAATGAACGAGAGATTAGATGGTAAAACGGACATCACTTTTGAACTCAGGATGATTGAAAACCTTAGGAGGAGTATAAAAGGAAAAATGGTACTATTCACATGTACGGTACTGTCTACGTTACTGTTCACATAGACGGATCAATGACGTGGCATTGACCGATGATGTGGCATTGACTGATGAGGTGTCACGATCCTATTAGACTACAATTTTTATGCATTGTTGATCGATGACGTGGCAGCATATCAGTTGACCAAAAATCTCGCGTACGGTACATGCATTACACTGAATTATTTTCAACCAAACCGTGTTACTGTTCACCCACGTGGTCAAACCGCGTACTGTTGACTGATGATGTGGCGCAATCCTGAGCGTCCAAACTATTTTTAATCCGATGACCACAATTTACTCAATGTATCTATAAAAAGGGGGTCTCCTCCCCTAATTTGATATCTCTGAATCTATATTTGGACTCCATTTTCTGTAATTCCTTCTTCATCTTGTATTTTCTACGTATTTTAATAAATTTCCATTTTACCCTTAATTCAATTATGAGTAGCTAATTTTCTTTCAAACTTGCGTTGAAGGAGAAGTCTCAACATGTGTCATGGGCTTTATTTGGTAAATTTACTTTTTCTTCGTTTTTAATTTTTGTGGATGTTTTGACTTCTCGTCGACAAATAATAATAATCTTGTCTAGATACCGCCTTGATTTCACCGGCTCTTTAGTACAAGATTATTATTATTTGGCACGATAAGTCCTTAGCACCATATTGATTAGAGTGTCGTTCATGAGGTGTGGATTCCCCCCTCATGATTTAATTGGCATTAATAAGGAATATTTAGCTCATGGTGCATATTGATACGGATCTAGATACCCAAGTATGTCATTTCAATATAATTCTCTTCAAATTAATCTCGCTATTTCAATTCCAATTTTAGGATAATCCAAATCATTTTCACCACAAATTCAACCACCCATTTAGAGAATTAATTCTACACACAATTAAAATCCATCTCCTCGTGGGATCGACACTCGTCACCATTGATCTATACTACAATAGATTCGTGCACTTGCGAGTTCAATAAAATTTGCACAACAAGTTTTCGGCGCCGTTGCCGGGGAGGTAAGTTATTTTAATTCGTAAAATTAATTTTTGTGAATAGTTTCTTTTATTTGTTTTCTTGTATTTTTTTATTATTAAAAAAAAGAAAAAAAAAGTGAATCTGCATTTAGAGGTAATAATTTCTTTTCTTTCTCTATTCTCTACAATTCTGCAATTTAAGTTTTAAGTTATTTTTCTTTGTAATTTTTGTTTATCTTATTAATTTAATTTTTAGTCAATTTATTTCACGAATTTTTTTTAGTGTGTTTTTATAGAAAGGTTTTAACAGTGTAATAAGGTTAGTATCGTAATTTCTCCTTCTTCTTTATTTTTATTTGTTTTGTTCCCATTTATTTTTGTGTTTCTTGCATGCATGGTCGTAGGTCATTATTACCTAATCTTGAACCTATAGACCTTAAACTAGAAAAAAACACTTCGCACACACAAGCACGTTAAAAATAAATTTGGAATGGATTTACAAGCACCACAGGAGAGGCCATTTAAGAACTATTTTAGTCCTTTAGATAATTTGAGCACATCATGTATAAGATACCCAAATGTAGCTGCTAGGAGTTTTGAACTAAAACCTAGTGTGCTAAATTGTCTTCCCACATTCTATGGCTTAGAAAATGAGGACTCATATAATCATTTGAATGATTTTCATGCTGTTTGTCAAATATTTAGATACGAGAATTTTTCAGATGATGATGTTAAACTTAGACTATTCTCATTTTCTTTAAAGGATAGAGCTCGTTCATGGCTCAATACATTGCCTTCTAATAGCATTACATCATGGGAACAAATGCTAACGAAATTTTTGAATAAATATTTTCCAGAGCATAAAACCAATGTCATTCGCAGGGAAATCTCAGAGTTTGCCTAGAGAGAAGATGAGCAGTTTTTTGAAACATGGGAGCGATTCAATGGGCTACTCTTGAAGTGTCCAAATCATGGGTACGAGAAATGGCACCAATGCCAATACTTTTTGGAGGGATTATTGCCGAATGTGCAAGAATGGCTATTGGCAACAAGTGGAGGAGAGTTAATGTCAAAAAATGCATCAGCGATTTGGGAATTCTTTCAGCGACAAGCGGATAATTCCCAACAACGGAGTCGGTCACTTAGGAATACTAAAAGAATTAAAGGAGTAAATGAGGTTCACATTAGCGAGTTAAGTTCAGAAATTAAAGAAGTCAAAGCGATAATTGAAGGTCTCTCTCGACAAATAGCATCGTTATCGACTGCTAAATCAATAGAGCCACGTGACCATGACTCATACTCAGATCAAGCCAATGTCATAGGTGTAATGAGAAAACCATCGAATTACAACCCATACTCCAACACATATAATCCTGGATGGAGAGACCACCTCAATTTTTCATGGTCTCAAGGATTCCAACAGAATGGACCAACAGCTCCAGCTCCACCAATTCCTCAAAATCCTCAAGCCTCTCAGCCACCATTTAGACCATACAATCAGAACCAGACTACTCTCAACCCAGACCATGGGAGGATGCATTCCAGAATTTCAAGAATGTTACTCACTCCACGATTGAGCAACAGAACCGCACCATTGATGGACTACAAAATGAGTTGAGAGCGGGCTTCAACTCACAAGCCCAATCAGTTTCAAGCCTCGAGAAGATAGTGGGACAACTTGCTTCTTCAGTTCAGACCTTGGCAATGACTGCTGAGAAAGGTAAATTTCCAAGTCAACCAGTGCCTAATCCTAAAGGAGTACATGAAGCAAGTACCAATTCACCACAGCAGCATGGAGAGGTCAAAGCAGTCATGACCTTGCGAAAAGGAAAAGAAGTCGACAACAAAGTGGAGATGCCGATGACAAAAGAAAATCAAATTGTACCTGTGAGTGTTGAAGACTCACCATCGGAGGAGAATGAAGAAACTAACCCACGAGAATACGTTCCCAAAGCTCCATTTCCTCAGAGGTTAGCTAAAAGAAAAAAGGGAAAATCCACAGGTGAGATTCTTAAAATCTTCAAACAGGTAAGTGTTAACATCCTTTTGCTTGATGCTATTAAACAAGTTCCATCTTATGCCAAGTTTCTTAAAGACCTTTGTACTAAAAAGAGAAACATTCACGTTCAAAAGAAGGCATTTTTAACAGAAAATGTTAATTCTATACTCCAACATAAAATTCTTCTAAAATGCAAAGACTCAGGCTCCCTCACTATCTCATGTAGCATAGGGAACCACACAATTGAGAATACTTTGTTGGATTTATAAGCTAGTGTAAATCTATTGCCTTACTCAGTATTTTTGAAACTTGGACTTGGAGAATTACACCCAACTCCAGTGGTGTTACAGCTTGCAAATTGGTCCACAAAAATGCCTCGTGGTATTGTGGAGGACGTGTTTATCCAGGTAGGTTTGATTTCATTGTAATTGACACTCAACCAATACAGGATTCAAGAAAGCACATCCCCATTATTCTCGGCCGACCTTTCTTGGCAACTGCGGATGCTCACATTCAATGTAGAACTGGAAATATGCAGTTGTCCTTTGGCAACATAACTATGGAGCTAAACATTTTCAACATTGCCAAACAACCTCACAATGCAGATAATGGAATTGTTGATGTGGATTTAATAGAAGCATTAGTTGATAATACTTTTATTTCAAACCTTAGTGATGATCCTTTACAAACATGTTTAACTCACTTTGGTTTGAATTTTGATATTGACATATCGGTCGATGAGGTCAACGGCCTACTTGACTCAGCACCATCCATGGACACTAATAAATGGAAATCAAGAGTTGAACAACTAGCACCATCAAAAAAGAAACTCATCCCATCATCAAAATCACCACCGAAACTCGAGCTCAAACTATTACCCAACACATTGGAATATATATTTTTGGGAGAAGAAACCACTCTACCGGTAATCATCTCATCATCCCTAAATGACGAACAAAAAGGTAAGTTGTTGGATGTTTTAAAAGAGCATAAAAGAGCATTAGGATGGACAATAGCGGATATAAAATGTATAAACCCAGTAGACTGCATGCATTACATTCACCTTGATAAAAATGCTAAACCTACTAGGGAAATACAACGTTGGTTAAATCCTAATATGAAAGAAGTTGTTAGAACTGATGTCCTTAAGCTATTAGATGCATGTATCATTTACCCCATTTTTGGTAGTTCATGGGTTAGTCATGTGCAAGTTGTCTCCAAAACGTCAGGAGTCACAGTAGTTATGAATGCCGATAATGAATTGATACCCACTAGAGTGACTACAAGATGGCGTGTATGCATTGATTATAGAAAGTTGAATTTTGTCACACGTAAAGACCATTTTCCTTCACCATTTATCAATCAAATGCTTGATATATTAGCAGGCCATGAATTTTATTGCTTTCTAGATGGCTACTCATAGCACCGAAAGATCAAGAGAAAACCAATTTCATTTGCCCTTTTGGCACTTTTGCATATATGAGGATGTCATTTGGATTATGTAATGCACCTGCTACATTTCAACGATGCATGTTAAGCATTTTTTCTGATATGGTTGAACGATTCCTTGAAGTCTTTATGGATGATTTTTCTGTCTTTGGTGACTCGTTTGATCAATGTTTACATCATTAACACTAGTTTTGTAGAGATGTATCGAAAAGAACTTGGTCTTAAATTGGGAGA
The DNA here is from genome assembly GCA_029618585.1 of Citrus australasica. Classification (NCBI taxonomy): domain Eukaryota; kingdom Viridiplantae; phylum Streptophyta; class Magnoliopsida; order Sapindales; family Rutaceae; genus Citrus; species Citrus australasica. The sequence continues at coordinate 9,668,048 of JARCIV010000006.1, forward strand.
AGTGTCATTTTATGGTAAAACAAGGTATTGTTCTCGGTCACATCATTTCGAGCTAAGGTATTGAGGTTGACAAAGCCAAGGTGGATCTCATTTCTAATCTTCCTCCACCCGAAACAGTCAGAGAAGTAAGATCTTTCCTTGGGCATGCTGGCTTTTATAGACGTTTCATTAAAGATTTTAGCAAAGTTTTTAGACCCTTATGCAATCTACTTGCTAAGGATGTACCTTTTGTCTTTGATGATTCATGTCTTGTGGCATTTGAAAAATTAAAGCAGTTGTTGACATCATCACCTATCATTCAGGCTCCAAACTGGAGCCTCCCATTTAAATTCATGTGTGACGCATCCGATTATGCAGTAGGAGCAGTGTTAGGACAAAGAGTTGATTGAATTCTCCATGTTATTTACTATGCTAGTATGACATTGAATGATGCACAGTTGAACTATTCAACTGCTGAAAAAGAAATGCTAGCAGTAGTGTTTGCATTAGAAAAATTTCGATCTTATCTCATTGGTTGTAAAATAATTGTATTTACGGATCGTGCTGCTCTTAAATATCTTCTCACAAAGAAAGATGCAAAAGCTAGACTAATTCGTTGGGTGTTACTTTTGCAGGAATTCGACTTGAAATTTAAAGATAAGAAAGGCACAAAGAATGTTGTAGTTGATCATCTCTCTCGTCTCTATTTTGACACAATTATGGAATCATTACCATTGAATGAGTCATTTCCAGATGAACAATTGATGAGTGTGGAAGTATTACCGTGGTATGCTGACATCGTGAATTATCTTGTTACATGTAAACTTCCAGAGCATTGGACCAAGCAAGATAAGGCCAATTTTTTTGCAGAAATAAAGAATTTCTCTTGGAATGACCCGTATTTATTCAAGCATTGTGCAGATCAAATTATTAGACGATGTGTCCCAGAAAATGAAATTTAAAATATCCTTTCATTCTGCCATGAACAAATTTGTGGAGGCCATTTCAACGTTAAGAAAACAGCGACTAAAGTTTTACAATGTGGTTTCTATTGGCCAATTATATTTCGAGACGATTCCACTTTCTATTCTTCATGTGATAGGTGTCAACGAATTGGGAGCATTACACGAAGGAACATGATGCCACTAAATCCAATTTTAGTGGTTGAGATTTTTGACGTATGGGGTATCAACTTCATGGGACCCTTTCCCTCTTTTTTTGGCCATCAATACATATTGGTTGTTGTTGACTACATATCGAAATGGGTAGAAGCAATTCCATGTAGAACCAATTCCATATAGAACCAATGATCACAAGGTGGTGATAGGATTTTTTAAAAGCAACATTGTTTTGCGCTTTGGATTTCCTCGAGCAATAATCAGTGATGGTGGTGCCCACTTTTGTAACAAAGCATTCAAAGCTCTTTTGACAAAGTATTCCATCACTCCCAAAGTGGCGAACCCATATTATCCGCAAACTAGTGGCCAAGTTGAGATCTCCAATCGAGAAATAAAGCACATATTAGAAAATACGGTGAAGCCGGACATAAAAAATTGGTCATTAAGACTTGATGATGCATTATAGGCATATAGAACGACTTTCAAGACCCCGATTGGGATGTCACCCTACATGCTAGTGTATGGAAAAGCTTGCCACCTACCTATGGAACTCGAACATCATGCATATTAGGCTATCAAGAAATTCAACTTTGACATGCAACAAGCCAGCTCAGAAAGAAGATTACAGTTGGGAGAACTTGAAGAAATTCGCAATGATGCATACGAAAATGCCAAGATTTACAAGCAACGAATGAAAGTCTTCCATGACAAGCAAATTATGAGAAAATCTTTCACTCCAAGTCAGAAAGTGCTTTTATTCAATTCTCGCTTGTACCTATTCCTAGTTAAGTTACGCTCTCGATGGTCTGGCCCCTTTATTGTTCATACTGTTTTTCCACATGGGGCAATTGAAATTAAGGACCCAAAGAACAGTGTCACGTTTAAAGTTAATGGTCAAAGATTAAAGTCATATCACATCAAAATAAATTTGAGTGACCCACCAGATTTGAATTGATTTTCTTTTCTCTTCGGTGATTTAATTTTTTTCCTTTCTTTCTTTTTATTATCCTTTTGCTAATTGAAATTATTTTTGCATAAGTGTGTTTGTTTAACCATTAAGTTTTTTTTCTTATCATTGTTAATCATGAGTACCATACTTAAACCGTTTCTCCTGAATATTCTTAAACCACTTCAACATGTAAAATCTCATCTCAAAAGGCAGATTCGATTTTGTAAGACACATCGTATTTGGGCTCTGCAACCACCAGAGTCAGTATCCTATGTTGAGGGTTTAAAAAGCCAACTCAGGGACATTGAGAGAAGTGTTTACTGTTAGGTTATATAGCTATAGATATTGATTTTGATGATAACAAATCACATATATTGATTAAACAAAGATTTATGAATTGTGTTTTTATAGTAAGAAAATGAGGATATAAAATCAAAGTGTTTTGAACTAAAATAAATGTGTTTTAAATCTTTGATATTGTTTTTGAATTTCGAATTTGGACCTATTTGAAACTATTTAAATGTTTTGGGTCATACTATAATTTATGAATATTTTGGACTAAAATGAAAGGTTTTGGGAACTTTGAAAATATGGGTATTATGTTGAAAAGGACCTTTGTGCGAAACAATAAAATCTTTGGGGCTATTTCATAATTTTAGAAAGTTTTGAGATTTACAAAGTATTATTTGAAAATTCTGAAATTGGATCTATTTGTAAACTTTCATAATATTTTAGGCCTTCATATAGTTTTATAAAGTTTTGGGGTCAAACTGTAATTTTGGAAAATAATTCATTGTAGCAAGTACTGTAGCTGTCACTGTAGCGAACGACTAACCGTTTATTTTTTAACGGCTAACCGATAACGTCCAGAAAGTATGTTTTGTCCAGTTTTGTTAAAATGATGATTCTGGAACAAAACGGTGAACCGTTTACTGAAAACGGTTAACCGTTTATTTTAACCTTGAACCGTTTACTGAGAATGGTTAAGCCAAATTTGTTTTGCAGGTTACTGGAAACTAACGGTGAACCGTTTACTGAAAACGGTTAACCGTTTATTTGAAATTTGGCCCAACGGTAACTTTTGACCAGCGAAACGGTTAACCGTTTATAAGTTAACCTTTAACCGTTTTCGGGCTGACATGTGCATAACGGCTAGTTTTTGAGCTCAAACTATATAAACTCAAAGCCAATTCATTTTTGTAGATCCAAGTAAGGAAAAACAAGATCACACAACATATATTGAGCTTCCATTTCGTAAATCATATTTTGTTGAATCATCATTGATCTTCAATTTGTATATCCACTCTTAAAGAGAGATTGAGTGTTGTATTTTTCATTTCTCAAATTGTGAGATTACAAGTGTGGGAAACACTTGGGGTAAAGAGATTGGGGATATAATCTCTTGTTGTAAAGGTTCATTGACACCTTGAAGTCAATTGTAAAAGCTTGAAGCCTTGGAAAGGCTTGGATAATGAAATCCTCAAGCGGGTGAGCTTGGAGGCGTGGATGTAGGCGGGGATAGTCGAACCACGTAAAAATCATTGTGTTCGTTTTTCTTTTCCCTTACTCTTTTAATTATTGTGCTTTTATTGAACTTATTGTTTTCGATTTTATTAAGACATTGGATTGGATTGTTGTGTGGTTTGCATAGTTTAATTTTTAAATCCCAATTCACCCCCCTCTTGGGTTGCCAGTTAGAATTTCATTTACGACATCCAGTTGGAGCTTGAGGTAAATTCAATAAGAGGACGATTTTAATTTTCTTTGTGTGTTTTAATTTATTTTTCTATTTGTGTGCTTTAGTTTGTTACCCCGGTGAAGTGGCGGATAACGGTACTCCGTGACAATCAAGTCAGTTACTTCAGTTTTCCCATAATAATTGATATTCTGAGGCAAAGGTATGGAAAGAAACGAGATTCTATCGAAGCTTCACAAGCGATTCCCTTCACTTCCTCAGAATGCCTTCCTTACAATCTATAAAGCTTGGTCCGAACGCATGCGATTGCTCATGAGGAATAACATACCTGCTGACATCCATTGGCTAATCGAGGCTAAAGTACGATTGGCAGGTGAGTTACCTCCAAAATTTATTGCATACATGCCTGGTTGTGGTAAAAGAAATTATGCAAGAAAACGACCAGCTCGAAGAATTTCTATTGCTTGTCATAAGTGTGTCAGAATGAGTTGCAATAAAAAACAATGTTCTTTAGGAATGATGTCTGATAACAGAGAAGATAAGATTCAATTCATTATGGATGGCTTGAATAATGAGTCATTGGATGATATCCTTCTGTCTCTTGAAACACATCCCAGTGGATATGTGCAAGGAGCGATTCTCCAGTTATGGCCATTATTCCAGAAAGAGCATGCACGATATAGTCTCGGGAATCTGACTATAAACTACCATATTTGCCAGTTTATAAGAAAACTAGATGGGAAGCCCATCCTCGACCCATAGAGGGCGTTCAAGCTGTTTCTGGACGTAAAATTAGAGGAAGATGTGAGCCATAGTCGCAACTACCTGTACATATCCTTTTACTTCACTATTATTTTATTTCACTGTCATTTTATCTTTTGCATTATTGTCTTTATTAATTTTATTTTATCATTATTTCTTTTTCTTTTTACTGTTTCTTTTTTGACTCGCGAGCCATGTGCTTTATGCGTTATTTGACACTGACATGCCACCTCATACACAGTTGTGACCCACTGTCATCAAGATTCTTAAATATGACTTTTTGTTAAGCACTCACAAATTATTTTTGAGAAATATTCCAATGGCAGCTACTCTCAATAGACAATTCAAAAACATTTGTGTGCTTTCTGGATTTAACTATGGCAAACATAAAGAGTTCGTTAAGGCAGCCATAGATCTTAGTCGAAGCATAGCAGAGAGAAAATTACACTTGGTGTATAGAGGAGGTAACCGAGGGTTATCAAAATTGGTCTCATAAGCCGCTTTTGTCAGAGGAAGCCAAGTGTTAGGCATCATTTCAAAATTGGAGAAGAGTTAGTCGTCTCAGGTATGCAAGAAAGAATAATTGAAATGCTTAATCATGCTGATGCTTTTATTTTCTTTCTAGGAGATCTTGCAACACTAGAGGCACTGATCACACTAGCATCTTGGGCCCATTTGCACATTCACCAGAAACCCATCGATTTGTTAAATGTTAATAACTTTTATGATGACTTCATCGCATTTCTTAACCATGCAATAAAAAACTACTTCATTCCTTCCAATGCGAAAAAACTTTTTATTTGTGCTAACACTGCTAATGAGCTACTTGATCTGTTACAAGCTTATAGACCGAAGCCAGACCCCTGGACCTTTGTGTTGGAGCGTCTAAATAATGATGGTAACAGTAGCCACAGTAAGAAGTACAAATTAGATTTAACTCTCCGCCTGTAAATATTTTCTTCTGTGTTGCACCACCCAGGTTATGTCTTCTAAACTCTATTTCTTTCCTTTAAAACATTGAGGACAATGTTTCGTTCTGGTTGGGGGGAGGGAATAGTCGACAATTGTGGAATCTTGGTTAAGTTTTTACTATTTTTTGTTGTAAAAACTAACTGTTGCTAACTTTTTGTGTTGACGATGGCTGAATATGGAGTTTAGTGACTCTAGAAACGCATCTTCATCGTTTGAAAAAATTTAAAAAAAAATTCAGACATTTTCTTTTTCTTTATTATGTTTTGATGTTCATTTTTCTTCTTCTTTTTAATTTCTTCTTTATAAATATATATTTTTAATTTTTTTGAGTTGAAGATGGCAGAATATGGAGTGTAATGCCTCTAGAAACGCATCTTCTTAAATTAAAAAAACGTTTTTTATCATCTTATAATTAGTTTTTCTGCGTCATTTTCACATTTCTGCATGCATATTTTCCTTTCATGTGTAGAATAGGTTGGGGGGTAGGATGTTGTTTAAAAAAAAAATTGTGTGATTTGTTTTAACATTGGATGACATGATGAATTTCAAATTTCAATATTTGTATTATCTTTGGTCTGAAGTGATGTTACACTATGTTTGCTACTTTACATGTTGATGCCGGAGACAAATATGAGTTGCTTGAAGGAATGAACATGTCATAAATAAGTGTCAAGTGAGTTTTTGAGTCTATCACTTTTCTTGGAGAGTAACCATTTTGCCCATTCTTTATACAGCTTAGCAGTTTATTATTTTATACACGATCTCTAGATTTCTTTTGAGTTAACCCTAAAAAAAAAAATGTGTGTTGCTACATTTGGAGACTCATCTAACTAGTAGATATGGAAAATTATTTAGAACCCTAAAAGACAATGGAAAGACCATTTTTGATCCGTTTGAGCCTTTCTAGCCTTCCCTTTTGTGAAATATCCATAGTTAACCATTTTCAGCCTTTTAAAAAAAAGGAAAAAAAGTCTTTTCTTTGTCAAACTTATCATCTTGACCCACTCCGATTTGGAGTATTACCCGATGTCATATAAGTTCCATCACCTGTTTATGTTTGAGAAAAATGTAAATAATTATTTTGTTCAGTGACGTTGTGCCAAGCAAAAGCAAAAAATTGTTGTTTAAAAAAAAAGAAAAAAATAACAATAATAGGTGAAATCCACCTTGCAACGTCCAAAAAAAAAATTCCTCTGCATTTTTCTCAAACATACATTTTGTTTTCCTTATTTTCCTTCTTTGTTAGCCATGTCCATAACCTACGTTACATCCTAATAAAAGTCCTTCTTGATTTTAGGGAACTATAGTCTGAAGTAGAAGCTAATTATATGGGCTAAAAAGATGTAGTAATGTATAATAAAAAAAAAGAAAAAAAAAAGGTAAATAAAGTGGGTTGACTAGCATTTTTGTTTGACTTGAGATCGTATTATTTCTAAGCTGAGGGCATATTTCTTTCATCTCGGTGAGAGCATGTGATATCATTTCTTTATTATTTTCTCTCAATTACCATTCATTGCAGTGACTATTTTTATTGGGTATAATTTCTTTGTGAGAGTGTCACTATATCCAGTGAGATTTTGGGGTTTAACATGTCATTCTTGAAAGTAGCTGTGACAAAGTCTACTGGTCTGATTCATGTGGATGGTTAATGTGGGTGTGATGTTTCTTTAGACTGGAGATAATGCTTATACTTTTATTTTATTACTATCATTATCACCTTTTCTACTGGTATCAGAGCCAAGTGGGGGTAGGTGTAATATAGTTGTATAGAGTCTGTGTGTGTAAAGTTTTCAAAAAATTATCTTCTGTGTGTGTGGTGAATCTTTACTGGTCATAAGTCCCGTCTTAGGAGTCTGCATCCGCTTAGGGCAATAATTCCATACTTGTAGCCATTCATATAGGTTTTAAAATTTTGAAAATTTTTTATGCATCATGGATTCTCTACTCTGTAGAGCATCTTCCTTCTCTAGCTCTTCTTCCGGGAAGACTAGTGATTCAAAGCATGTCGTGAGTTCTGAAGAATTTGTTATTTCTGATTTTGATAAAGCAATTGATAATTGGGAATTACCTAAAGTTTCTAAAGAAATGATTTATAAAACAAAAAAGCTTGATTTTTTAAAAAGTGATTATATTATAAAAACTGAAGAAAGAGATATCACACTTTCAAAGCCTTTTGAAACAATTCATTTGTTTTCAGAAAAAACTTTAAAGAATTTAAAAGAGAAAAAATTTAATTATGTTCATATAGGTCTTATCCAAGTCGGCATCAAGCCATTGACCAAGGAAGGTTTGGATACTTCCATCCTTGCTGTCCTCTGTGATGGCAGGTTCATGTCCTTTGACGATTCTTTACTAAGTAGTATAGAATCCAGTCTTTGCAAAGGACCAATCCATTTCAATTGTTATCCAAATATAACGATTTCCCTTAAAGACAAAAATATCCTCAAAAGCATGATTTTACAAATCAAAACCCACAATTACCATATGATTGAGGGTTCAATTCCAGTTGCATTAATTTACAAGATCTCCTATAAAGCAATGAATTCTGCGTTTAATACGCAACATAAATTCCAGTCAAAAAGAGATGAAACTCTTCTCTTGCAGACTGATTTGTCTAAAGCCAACATGGTTGTCCCAAAGCCTATCCAATGGAAAGATATTCACCTTCCAGACGAATGGATTCTGGATGGAGCCACTGAACCAGTGATTCCAAAACATCTTGAACCTAATACAGAGTTGCAAAACGTAACTCAGTTTTTCGATGGAAAAGTCAAACTATCTTTCAAGAGATCTAATTCTTCTAGATTCTCTGACAGAGATTCTTGTTCTTCCAGTATGCATTCTTTTGAAAAACAGTTTTCAAAAATCCCTACAGAGATAAATATCTCTAAAGACCAACCTAGGTTTTTCCACTTCGGATATTCCTAGTTCTTCCATTCATTCTGTCAATTATGGTACTAGTGTCCCTCATCCTATATACACTAGCCGCCAAAGAGTCCAAAGACAGGAAGAGAAAGAACCTTCTCCTCCAACTTCTCCTACTTTTTCTGCTGTCACAGAAAATGTCATTTTCCTTGAAAAGGATTTTGAACTTGACAAAACTCTTCTTCATAATGATTTTTATTCAAATAATAATAAAGAAAGAAGACTTTGGTTTTTTAAACATTTTTTAAATCAAAGAAAAGAAATTCAACAAGTTTATTATGATTTTGTAAATTTGCATAAAGTCCATATTTTATTTTTCGAATGGTTTGAAATGTATGCTTCTGACAATAATATTTCCTATCCATTCAAAGAATCTAACCCTATTACTACTAGAAAGAAAATTCATGAATGGAATCTTTCTGATAGTAGTAACACCATCGAGTCCGAACATCCTCCTCTCAGGAGTATAACCATAGAGCATGGTGAACCTCCTATTCCTATTAAAGCTTCTCCTTTTAAAGTTCATAAATCCGATGACCCCAACAAAGATTTAGATAGTATTATTCAACAGAATAATTTCTGTAATACTAATCTAAATACCATAGGAAAGCAGTTGACTAGGATAGAAGGTCAAATCCAACAGTCTTCCATAACTGTCTCTCCTATTTCAAAACCAATTCCCTCCAAAACCGAATCCTTGAAAAAGCTTAAAGAACCTATTTTCAGACCATTTCAGGTCTCGAAACATAGTCAAATGCTTGTTCAAGATTCAAAGTTAGATTTTGCTAAAGCCATTAGGGAACAACTAGATAGAATAGAAGCCTCTTCTTCTGCTTCTACTTCTAAGATTCAAATTGCTCCTGATACACCTCAGTCTAAAACACCTAGTACTCATCAGTCTCATACTGTTGGTGTCCTTGATAAAGACTATGATCAATCTTCTATAGCTACTTCAGACATAGAAGCTTTTAAAGAACCAACTCCAAAAGTTAACAGAGTTCATTGGGAACTAGCACTTCCTGCTACTTCCCACTCCCCTCCTGACCTTACTGTCGATAATAGGCCCAGTGCATTGAATCAATCCCGGTTTAATGCATCTTCTGTCTATGAATGGAACATAGATGGAATGTCTGAGTATAATATACTTGGTCTATTACAACAAATGACTATGGCTGCCAATGCTTATAAAACCCAATTAGGAACCTCTGATAAAGCCATAGCCGAAATACTTATAGCCGGTTTCACAGGCCAATTAAAAGGCTGGTGGGATCATCTCCTCACCAAACAGCAACAATTAGACATCTTGGATGCTATTCAAACAGATGAGGATCGAATCCCCATTCTGGATGAACATAATAACCTCATTCAAGATGCAGTTGCAACTCTTATATTGACTATTTCCCTCCATTTCATAGGTGATCCTTCACACCTAAGAGATAAAAATGCTGAGTTACTACATAATTTGAGATGTAGGAAACTTAGTGAATTCCAAGACTACAAAACTACTTTCTTTACTCGACTCTTTCTAAGAGATGATGCACATCATACTACTTGGAAAGAAAAATTCCTTGCTGGCTTACCTACTCTCTTAGGAGAAAAGGTAAGGAATTCTATCAAAGCTCTTTATGACAATCGTATTCCTTATGACGAACTTACCTATGGTGAGTTAGTCAGCTTCGTCAACAAAGAATGTCTGAAAATCTGCCAAGATTTGAAATTACAAAAACGTCTAAAACGAGAGCTTAGGCAATCTAAGCATGAACTAGGCGATTTTTGTAAACAATTCAATTATGACCCTTTCAAATCTCCCTCCAAAAATTGTAATGGTAAGTGCTCTTCGAGGACTTACAAAAAACATTACAAATCCAAAAGTTATAGAAAGCCCATTTCTAATTTTAGAGAAAATTTTTATAAGAAACCTTCGAGGCCTTATAAAAAGCCCAAATTCTCTAAAAAGAAAGAATTCAAGCCCAAATCCAAAATTCCCTTTAACTATAAAGAAGCCACATGTTATAAATGTGGAAAGAAAGGTCATACTGCAAAATTTTGCAGAATGAATAAAAAACTTCACGAGCTAAATCTCGATGAAGAAGTCCTTTCTAAAATCTCCTCTCTTCTTATTGAGTCTTCTGATACTGAGTCTTCTGATACTGAGTCTTCCATGTCTGGAAATAGTGAACCTCTCCAGGTAGACGAGTTAGTTGACTCCGATACCTCCTCTTCTTCTTTTAGTGATTCTGAGTCAGAGTCAAAGAAAATCAATGTTTTGACTAAAGACCAAAAAACATTTCTTGAATTAGTCAAACACATTACTGACCCTACACTTCAGAAAGAATATCTAGATAAACTTCTGAAGACCCTTGACCAAAAGCCTGAACCTTCTAAAGTTCCTATTGTCAAAAAGCATGCATATGATCTTACTCAAATTCTTGAAAAGAAAAAGCATTCAAAGTCTTCTTTATCTTCTATTCAAGATCTTCAAAAAGAAATCAAAGATATTAAAGCTGAAATAAAGGATTTGAAAGAAAAACAAAAAACCGATTCTGAAACTATTCAGATTCTTTTACAAAAACAACTTCAAAATCATCCTGATAACGAATCTCATTCCAGTGATGGTAATAATGAAAATCCAAATTTAGATAATATTGAGTCTGTTCCCGATGATTTTCTTTTTGTTTTAAACCAAGTTACAATGAGAAAATACTTAATTGGAGTTACTTTAATTTTTTCTAAAGATTTCATGATTGATACAATTGCCCTATTTGATACTGGTGCCGATTTAAATTGTATCCAAGAAGTTATTGTGCCAAAAGAATTTCATGAAAAGACAAAAGAAAAGCTTTCTGCCGCCAACAATTCAAAATTGAAAATTACTTCTAAAGTTGAAGCCTTTGTTCATAACAATGGTTTTGATTTTAAAACTTCTTTCCTTTTAACAAATGACATTCGTCATACTGTTATTTTAGGAACCCCTTTTATAAATTTAATTACCCCTTATATTGTTGATTATGACGGTATATCTTTTAAAGCCAGAAACAAAAGACTTGTTTTCCCGTTTGTTGAAAAACCAAAAACAAGGAATTTGAATATCATTAAAGCTTGTTCTGTTTATCAAAATCAAATAAATGTTTTATTAAAATCAAAACAAAAAGATTTATGCCATTTAAAAACGGATTTAAATTTGCAAAGAATTGAAATTCAGTTGCAAAATAATTTCATAAAAAGAAAAATTTCTGATTTCAAAGAACTTATTGAAAAAGAAATTTGTGCTGATTTACCAACTGCTTTTTGGAATCGAAAACAACATTTGGTAGATTTGCCTTATGAAAGTTCTTTTGATGAAAGACAAATACCCACTAAAGCCCGTCCTATTCAAATGAATATGGAACTTGAACAACATTGTAAAGCCGAAATTAAAGATTTAGAATCTAAAGGTTTAATTGTTAAATCAAGATCACCTTGGTCTTGTGCTGCTTTTTATGTTAACAAGAATTCCGAAATTGAAAGAGGCACACCAAGACTTGTTATTAATTATAAACCTTTGAATAAAGCTTTGAAATGGATTCGTTATCCAATCCCAAATAAAAAGGATTTGCTCCAAAAACTTCATTCTGCTTTCATATTTTCAAAATTTGACATGAAGTCTGGATTTTGGCAAATTCAAATCCACCCTAAAGATCGATATAAAACTGCTTTTACTGTTCCATTTGGACAGTATGAGTGGACTGTTATGCCATTTGGTTTAAAAAATGCACCTTCTGAATTTCAAAGAATTATGAATGATATTTATAATCCATTTTCTGAATTTTGCATTGTTTGTATTGATGATGTATTGATTTTTTCACAATCAATAGATCAACATTTTAAACATTTAAAGACTTTTTATTTTGCTACCAAAAAAGCTGGTCTTGCCCTTTCCTCTACAAAAATTTCTTTATTTCAAACTAAAGTCAGATTCCTCGGTCACTATATTTCTAAGGGAACTATCACTCCTATTGAAAGATCCTTATCTTTCACTGATAAGTTTCCTGATAAAATTTTAGATAAAACTCTACTTCAAAGATTTTTGGGTAGTTTGAATTATGTTCTTGATTTCTGTCCTAACATTAATAGGATAGCAAAACCACTGCATGATAGGCTAAAAAAGAACCATGTTGCATGGTCAGAGCATCATACCCAAATTGTAAAGCAAATAAAGAGTATAGTAAAAGAAATCACATGCTTATACTTGGCTAATCCAACATTACCTAAAATTGTTGAAACTGATGCATCAGATTTAGGTTATGGTGGTATTCTCAAGCAAGTTGATCATAGTAAAGAGCAAATAGTACAGTATGTATCTGCACATTGGAATGATTGTCAGAAAAATTACTCTACTATTAAAAAAGAAATTTTATCTATTGTTTTATGCATATCAAAGTTTCAAAGCGATTTATTAAATCAAAAATTCTTACTCCGAATTGATTGCAAAGCTGCAAAACATGTTTTAGAAAAGGATGTTCAAAACATTGCATCAAAACAGATTTTTGCAAGATGGCAAGCAATTTTAAGTATTTTTTATTTTGATATTGAATTTATTAAAGGTGATAAAAACTCTGTTCCCGATTTTCTGACAAGGGAATTCCTCCAAAACAGATAAAATGCCGCCCAAAAAGAAAGACAAAGGGAAAGGGATCCTCAAACTCCCTGTGTCTCAGACACCCTCTAAAACCTCTCCTCCTAAAGAAAAATTGATGTCCTCAGCAATGCCCATAAAGTCCTGGATAGATATAGTTGAAGAAGACGAAGCCAAAGTCAAAGCCCTGGCCTCCCAAGATCAGGTAAATCAATGGATGAAATCCATTTCTCAATCCCCTGAGTTTTTGAAAGCCATACAAAGTTTTTCTCAAAGCCAAATTTCTCCTAAAGAAAATCTTGATTTAGAAAAACCTATTTCTAAAGAAATTCCAAAGCTTTCTTACTCTCAAGGCCTTTCTCAATTTAAAGCAATTATTTCTTCTGGAAGTACTTCTTCCCAGGTTGTGGTTTCACAATCAAAGCTTTCTCAAAAATCGGATTGGCATAATAAATCTCATTCTCAAAATGTTTTAACTATGGAGGATGGATTTTATAATTCTGATCCATTTCAAGCAATTTCAAAGTTTTTCCCACAAGGATGGTTTTTCAAACCATGGGATCTTGATAAGCCCCATTCTTATTACCAAAGCATCCTTGAAGCCACTGGCTCAGTAAAGTTTAAACATTTCTTCCACACTGAGTCCCATTCTGAGCCGGCCTATTCCACGGCCACTATCCAAACTATTATTAGCCCAAACCAGTGGGGTGAACCACTCCATGCACAAAAGAAATTTCCCCCAACTTCCTTTTTAAAATCCCACACTGTTTGTCATATTCCTATTGGGATTACCAACAGGCGTGGTTTAACACTTTCTTCCTGCAAAACCCAAAGCATTCCCACTCATGGTTATTTTTCTTTAATACAAAAATAACCATACAAAGCCTTCCAAATTGGTTCCAACAATGGTGGACCTATTTTGGACCAAACACAGATATCTTAACCCCTAATGCCACAAACTGTTTTAACCTCTTTAAAGCCCATTATGCTCCTTCTGAATCCGAAAAAAGATTCCCCCCTTTTCTTTGTTTCTGTACCAAATTCTTCCTTCCTTGGGTTTGGATGTGGAATTTTCAATATCACACTCAAGACACCCAATTAATTCTCCAAAGATGTTTTCGAATTAAGTGGTGGTCTAAGTTCGATGAAAAGTCCAAATTGACCGAAGCCTTAGTCCAAAATTGGCTTAAATTAAATGGTCACCTCAAGCCCAGCATTGAAGATACTAAAGCCCATAGCACCTTTCTCGCACAGCGTTCTAAGGCTCAAGCCCTTCTCGCCGGTGCAAAGTCTGAAGAAGAATACTTCGATATCATGAAGCAACTCCTGACTACTCGATCTGAGTCCTCTGTTGCAGCCTCCTCTGATAACGAAGATGAAGACGAAGAGCCCTTCATTTCACTTGGGGATGAAAATGAAGATGACTGTTTTGGTATTCTCCACCCTGTAAAGCATTGTAAATAATCTGTATTTACTTCTAAAAAAAAAAAAAAAAAAAAAAAAAAAAAACTCTCTGTATTTTCTTTGTATTAAATTAGTTTGTATTCGGGTGGTCCTTTGGACACAAGTGAGAGCGCACATGTCTCTTCACCCGTTAGTATTTTCTCTTGTATTCTACAAAGCCGTATAAAGCAACAGTGCACCTTTCCACGAGTTACTGTGCACTTAAAGACCCGCTACAGTGAACAGTGCAACTTTCCACGAGTTACTGTGCACTTAAAATCCCGCTACAGTGAATAGTAAAATTTTCATGTATATAATCTGAAGGAAGACTTAGACTCCTCATATTTTTTCCAACCCCTCTCTTTCTCTCTTCTTTCACTCTCTCTCTCCTTTCGAGATTTCTCCTCCTTCTCTCTAGAACGGAAAGAAATCCAGAAAAAGGAAAATTATCCTCTCTCTCTCTCTCTCTCTTTCTTTCTTTCTTCCTTTTCCTTTTAAAGAACTAAGATCCTGAAACATGTAAGGATCTTTTGTATTTATTTAAAGCATTTAATTAAAAAGCATTTCAATTTCTGTAATTTAATTTATGTACTTTCAATTTCCGCAATTTACTTTTATGCATTTTACTTTTCGCAATTTATTTTTAAAGCATTTACTTTTCTGCACTTTAAATTCCAGTTTTTTCTTTTAAAAGCATGATCGCAGACTGATCTATATCAGATCTGCCATAAAACTTGTACGTTCCTCTGAGGCAACGAGACCAGATCTCAATCCTCAGTTGTATTTCTTCTCTTCTCCCTCCTCAATCAGAGCACCAGTTCTGGGATCCAGTTCTGGTACTGTGTATGTTTAGAAGCCTACCTTAATGCATGCTTATTTATGCAAACCCTTGTTGCTAGGCTTGCTTAATAATTTTAAAGAACTTTAAACGGTATATAGGCTGGAACACCACTGTGTGCGGGCTACTGGTCCAAAGGGGAATTAAATATCTTAGCTTCAAAAGAGCTAAGGAGCCCGTCACGGAGGTAAAACAACGCCACGTACCTTTAGAGTATTAAAACGGTTAAAATTTGAAAAGCCGACAAAACTTCCGGTAGTTCACCAAGATCTACCCTTTATCATTTCCTCAGTAATAATAAATACTTCATCAGCACCGATATACCTCATATATATATATATATATATATATATATATATATATATATATATATATATATATATATATTATTTTGGATTTAAATGTTGTTTTCGCTTTATTTGCTAGGGACTAACAATAAGCTGGTTGGGGAGTGTGTTGAGTGTTAGAAAATGTATATTTATAAAAGAGAAAATTGTCATTTTACACTTCAAGTTTTATTAACACCCTTACTTTTATGTATTTAACTTTCTTTTGATTTAATTCCGTGTGTTTTATTTTAATTAAGTATTTTATATATTTTAGAGGCATCATAGTCATTTCACAATGAACGAGAGACCAGACGGCAAAACGGATATCAATTTTGAACTCAGGACGATCGAAAACCTTAGAAGGAGCATAAAAGAAAAAATGGCACTGTTCACATGTACGGTATTGTCTACATTACTGTTCACGACACTGTTCATATAAACGGATCGATGACGTGGCATTGACCAATGATGTGGTATTGACTGATGAGGTGTCACGATCCTGTTGGACTAAAATTCTTATGCATTGTTGATCGATGACGTGGCAGCATATCAGTGGACCAGAAATCTCGCATACGGTACATGCATTACACAGGATTATTTTCAACCAAACCGTGTTACTGTTCAAGCCAGGTCAAATTGTATTACTATTCACCCGCGTGGTCAAACTGCGTATTGTTGACTGATGACGTGGGGCAATCCTGAGCGTCCAAACTGTTTTTAATCTGATGGCCATGATTTACTCAATATATATATATAAAGGAGGCCTCCCCCCCCCCTAATTGGATATCTCTGAATTCATTTTTGAACTCTATTTTCTGTAATTCCCTCTCCATCTTGTATTTTCTACGTATTTTAATAAATTTTCTTTTTGCCCCTAACTCAATTATGAGTAGCTAATTTTCTTTCAAGCTTGGGTTGAAGGTGAAGTCTCAACATGTGTCACGGGTTTTATTTGGTAAATTTATTTTCTCTTTCCCTTTAGTTTTTGTGAATGTTTTGACTTCTCGTCGACAAATAATAATAATCTTGTCTAGATACCGCCTTGGTTTCACCGGCTCTCTAGTACAAGGTTATTATTATTTGGCACGATAAGCCCTCAGCACCATATTGATTAGAGTGTGGTTCATGAGGTATGGATTCCCCCCTCATGATTTAATTGGCATTAATAAGGAATATTTAGCTCATGGTACATGTTGATACGGATCTAGATACCCAAGTAAGTCAATTTAATAATTTCTCCTCAATTTATTCTTGTCATTTTAATTCGAATTTTAGGATAATCCAAATCACTTTCACCACAAATCCAACCACACCCATTTACAAAATTAATTCTACACAATTAAAACCCACCTACTCGTGGGATCAACACTCATCACCATTAGTCTATTCAACAATAGATTTGTGCGCTTGCGAGTTCAATAAAATTTGCACAACAATTAACTTGAAACTGAATCATTAAACTTGAAACCAAATGAATTTCAAACTGAGGGCAATGAACTTGAAATCGAGGGCAAGGAACTTGAAACTGTGGATCATTAACTTGCAACCCTGATTAATGGACCACTTAACATGAAACATCTACCATTAACTTGAAACTGAGATCATTAAACTTGAAACCAAAGGAACTTGAAACTTAGAGTAATGAACATGGAACTTGGATTCATTAACTTGCAACCCCGAAAATCATGCAATTAATATAACAATAAACATGAAACACCTATCATTAACTTGAAACTGGGACCATTAAACTTAAAACTAAATGAACTTGAAACTGAGGGTAATGAACATGGAACTTAGGATCATTAACTTGCAACCCCAAAAATCATGCAATTAATGGACCAATAAACATGAAACGCTTACCATTAACTTAAAACTGAGATCATTAAACTTGAAACTAAATGAATTTGAAACTGAGGGCAATGAACATGAAATTTAGGATCATTAATTTGCAACCCCGATTAATGGACCAAAAAACATGAAACACCTACTATTAACTTGAAACTGAGACCATTAAATTTGAAACCAAATTAACTTGAAACTTAGGGCAATGAACTTGAAACTTATGGCAATGAACTTGAAACTGATGGTAATGAACATGAAACTTAGGATCATTAACTTGCAACCCTAATTAATAGACCAATAAACATGAAACACTTACCATTAACTTGAAACTGAGACCATTAAACTTGAAACCAAATGAACTTGAAACTAAGGGTAATGAACTTGAAACTGAGGGTAATGAATATGAAACTTAGGATCATTAACTTGCAACCCCGTTTAATGGACTAATAAATATGAAACACCTACCATTAACTTAAAAATAGGACAAATAAACTAGAAACTAAATGAACTTGAAACTGAGGGCAATGAATTTGAAACTGGGGGCAATGAACATGAAACTTAAGATCATTACCTTGTAACCCCCGATTAATGGACCAATAAACATGAAACACCTACCATTAACTTGAAATTGTGACCATTAAACTAGAAATCAAAGGAACTTGAAACTTCGAGCAATGAACATGAAACTTTGGATCATTAACTTGCAACCCCGAAAATCATGCAATTAATGGACCAATAAACATGAATCACCTACCATTAATTTGGAATTAAGACCATTAAACTTGAAACCAAAGAAACCTGAAACTTAGATAAATGAACATGGAACTTAAGATCATTAATTTGCAATACCAAAAATCATGCAATTAATGTACCAATAAACATGAAACACCTACCATTAACTTGAAATTGGACTATTAAATTTGAAATCAAATTAACTTGAAATTAAGGATAATGAACTTGAAATTGAAGGCAATGAACATGAAACTTAGGATCATTAACTTACAAACCCCGATTAATGAATCAATAAACATGAAACAACTATCAATAAACTTAAAACTAATTTTTAATTATTATAAAAATATTTTTTTATTATTATGTTTTCTTTATTATTAAAATATTTATTATATTATTTTATAATTTAATATTAATTTAAAGAGCAACCGGTTGCTCTTTACCGGTTGCTCCAAATTCTTTTTTTATTTGGCTGTCAAGTGGCAGCTGGCCATATTTTTTAAATTGTTTTATTAGCCGCATGTATGTGATACGTGCGGGTATTGTAGCGTTGGCCGTTTTCCATTCACAAGTTTGAATTTGAGGCATTTCCACTGACACACGTTATAGCCGACGTAGCTCTTTGGACAACTGCTACGGATGGATTGTGACACGTCAAAGATAATTTCTTTTGACCTTAAAAGGGGGAAAAGATTTTTGATTGATCTACATGAAGGACCTTAGACAGCTCCCATAAAGGACCGAAACGAACAAATTAATAAAAAGAAACACATTTAGGGGTTAGGTACAAAGTAAGGAGAAGTCTATGCTACTGCTTCTGTAAGTGACAGCAGCCAATGGGGAACTTCCACGGGTACTAGAGGAAGAGAAAGAGGCCCCAACGCAAGATGATGGAAATGGGAAAGTTCGAAGCTGTTACTTGCAGCTTCTGCACCTTAGCCATGTCCACAAAGTAAATATCTAAAGAGGTATAGGGATGGGTCAAAGAAGCTCAAATTTGACTATTTGAGCGGACAAGAGCACTTTTCCTTCCGCTCTACGATTTAGACATGAATATGCTAAGCCATATGTATGAATAATTCAAATGTCACATGCACATTCTCTTTTCTAATAATGCACTGATTGTTTGTTTGATAATCGTTTTCAGCTCTCTTTGCAGCAATCAAGCAAATCTTTTCACATATTTGCTGTGTCTCCAGCTAGGTGCATATTTATATATGCAAATGCAATGCATGGTCCCCCTCTCCTCTCCCCTCATGAATTAGACATTGAAACTAACTTGTTTTATGCCTTTTGATATATAATTCTGTTAATCATTGATAAAACAGATGTTTATGTCTTAATCAGCCATTTCTTAGCATATGCAAAGGGCCAGGACTTGTTTCTTGTTGACATGATGGCTGCTATTATTGTCAATTGTGTTACTAATGCTTTCTTATTTTCATTTTATTTTATTTTCTGTTTTTGGTTAAATTTACTTCAGTCTTAAGATTCAAATTAAAATTCTCTCCCATATACACCATCAAGGGAGCAATAAATAAAAAGTTTTCATTCCATTATCATTTATATAAATCACAATTGAAGATTAAAATCATATTTCGTGTCTAAAAACAAATTATTTTTATGGATTGAATAATCAAGTTGTGTGAGATTTTTTTTTTTTTGAATTGCTACAATTATAAATGTATTATAAGCTGGGGCTCATAAATTTTGTTCCATGTACACCATTATCTTGGGTTGTGTCCTTCTCGTTCCAGTCAAGTGTGCGGGAATAGGTTAAAATTTTCTTGTACTTTGTGGAAGTAGATTTTTCAAAAAAATTGGAGACATTGCTGACTATTGGCGGATAGATATAAGGGCTAGCTATTCTACAAATGGGCTGGATCTCTACTTGTAAATTTAAATATTATTCCTAGAAACTTATTTATAAAGTTAATGATATCTCCATACGATTTTGTATGTGGGGTAACTTTTATGATTAATTTCACATTAGTGGCATTGATGAGAGTAGAGATTGCTCTCTATCTCTATGTGTATAGATACATATGGGCTGACCATATAAATGGGCTTGAACTGTACTTGTAAATTGAAATTATAATATAACACTTACATAATTGGGATTACAATTAATTTTATTATTTATTATTAATGTACAAATATTATAACTCTATCAAGCGAGTGACACCTCAAATACCACGTTAACTTAAATAAAAATTATATATCCAAATTCTCAATTGTGTAAGTGTAATATTACTTAGTTATATATGATGTTATGGTCATTTTAATTTTAAGGATAGTGTTAAATCTATATTCTGATGGAGCGTACGAATTTTCTAAAAATGAAAAGGAAAAATAAAGTACATTCTAAACAAATATAAAGAATTGTAAAAAAGTCATATAAGGTATGAAATTTAGGAATAAAAAATATGTATAGACAATCAAAATCATCTTAAAAAATTGGTATGACGATAAGGAAATTATGTTATATAGCAAGAATGAATATTGACTTAGTATATATATAGATTTCTATGTGATATTACAGTCAGACCTATGTACACATCAGCCTACACTATTTTTCCAAATGATAAGAACTTGACAAAAAGACTAGAGAGTATTAAAGAAATTGTCCTACATAGGCTGAGCATGAATCTTAACTAGATTAAGTATGTAAATTTTGACTAATATTTGAGTATGGGTTAGGTCCACAAGCTTTTATATTAAGGGAGGTTATATTTTTAAGAAGACTCATTAACGAATCCCTTCCTAGTAACAGAAGAATGACTAAGATTATTAGATAAAATAAAGGTTCATTAAGTCTTATGAAATTGTACAATAGAGGTGCCTTTGTATAGGCCCCATAATCTAACCAGACAAGGAAGAGAGATACAATTCGAACAAGTGCTGTTAAACAAATTAGGAAAGGATCGATGTGAATAATTAATCTAACGTAGATTAGCATAAATTATGCCTCCGCTTCCCATCAAACTCAATATGGCGATAAAGAAGCAAGCTAAGGGTAATAGGAATTGGTGTCCTAAAACTCGAGGTTTAAAATATTAACTTAAGAAAACTTGAGTTCCAAGAC
This sequence comes from Citrus australasica, assembly GCA_029618585.1. Lineage (NCBI taxonomy): Eukaryota > Viridiplantae > Streptophyta > Magnoliopsida > Sapindales > Rutaceae > Citrus > Citrus australasica. The sequence goes on from JARCIV010000006.1 coordinate 9,689,333, forward strand.
TTAAGGATACTTGAATTAATATTGAGAAAAGATGAAACAGGAGTTGAGACTTCAGAGTTTGAACTTAAGAAGCCTAAAGGAGATGGAGATGAGATTTTGAAATGCCACACACACGAGTTGTTACAGGACAACAATATAAAGGAAACTTGAATGAAAATGTCTGAGCGAAACCAATAACAGTGATATTTAGCTGGAAAACTTGTTTTGGGAGACTGCTGAAAAAATTTTAAAAAAAAAATCCCGCATTAGTTAAGATTAGCCATACCATACGAGTACGAATAAACTTGAGGTAATGCTCAATTACTAATCAGAATTAGTTTTTAAATATAAGTTAGGACTATGAGTTTTATATAATATTATGACAACAAGTGAGATCTGTTTGACCTTTTATTTAATAAAGATATTTCTTTTTAAAAGTTGGGATTTAGTTCATAACTGTCGAAGTTTTATGGTTAATTATAATTAATCTAATAATTCAGTTTTAGTTTTGCAATATGAATTAATTCATTCTTACACATACATTCAGGATCTGTGCATGACTCTGATGTATACAGCATCAGATAAAATGAATATTTATTTCAGACTTATAGTAGTGTATTATAGAGTTGTCTTACATTGGAAGTTTACGGTGCAAGCATCAATTGAAGCTGAAAATTTTAGAGTGTAGAAAAAGTAATCAGTGGATGCCATGAATTGCTGAAACTTTTCTTCAATGCAATGCTAGCTAAGAGGAAGACAAGAATGTTTCTGTTGTGGCACCCAAAAATCGAAAGGGTCCTACTTTAGACACATTAATTAGTTCATGCATCGGCATGACCGTACAATTAAATTAGGGTTGCGTCATGTATGATACTCACTAAGAAAAAAAGGTACTCACAAATTAACTATCAAAAGAAAGCATTTTATTTGTATATATTGAATACAATAAAGTAATGACTCATTTTCTTTTTTAGGTTCCTTTATACTACTACTAAAGAGGATGTATACAAAAATCTCTAAATCGTTTAAGACCTTCCATTTATTTAAACCAATTAAATAAGATTTATGGTGAAGGAAAGAAAGGCAAATAGCGAAGGACAAAAAGAGTATGGGCCCAAAGCATTGAAGATGCAAATTAAAGTGGCCACACATTCACATAGGCATTTATATGAACATGATCACTAACAGGCACACATGGGAACCAACAATTCAAGTTCCACTATGCAACAAAAATAATTATCATTCATCATTATAAAAATACAACACATAATCTTTTTGTCATTTCCATTAAAGGTCAACTTTCATCTATTCTCTTTCCCTCTTTTGTACAGAAATTAATGATTTTTAACCCACAAGTTACCCTGCTAGCTACTTTGTAGTTGTCTCAAATTATTATGTCCCTTGCTTTCACCCTAATGTAGTTACATATGCTTGAAAAGAAACATATCAGTTTGATTTCGAAGATAAATCAAATGATACTGCAAGCAAAAGTAATTTTTGGATGTGAATCTTAACATAACATGATCATATACATTAATTGCCTATTGATACAAGCTAAGGTTTTGTGTGAGGCGTTAATTTATGCCAGATTCGTTTTTAAAGTGTAAAGCTGAACCCTTCATGTCATGAAAAGTGATACAGTGTATGAGTTTGAATTAGGGCTAGAGTGGCAAATTTGCATGCACAGCTGTGCTCGGGCATGTGAACAAAACTTTACAATAATTTGAGCAAAATTGCATCCACTTGTCTTCCATTATACAACGTGGGGCCTACAAAAGGTTGATACATATGCTTAAAGCATGTGCATCGACATTTAGCTCTTTATTAAAAGCTAAGATATTTAGTTTTGGGAAAAAATCTTAAGTGAAAATTAATATTCATAACATGTCATTGTATGAATATTTAGATTACATATAATTATAATTTATATAATCAACCAATAAAGTGTTGGCTCCACTGGTAATGGAGTCCTCTTAAGTGGCTTGATTGGGTTTGCTCTCTAGTTCGAGTCGCAGGGAAGTCATCTTTGTTAGGAAAACATGTGCCTCTCGGTTCGAGCGGGGACTTCTAGTCTGGATTGTGATATGGGCTTAAAGGTATCTCCTACAGTTGAGGCATTCCCCAGGATATCTCGTGGTCAAAATAAAAAAAAATAATAATAATAATTTATATAATCAGATGAATTCTTAATGTATGCGTGAAGGTTACGGTGCCTTTATCAAAGTGGAATTAATGACTAATTTGTACTCATCTTTCTCCTTTGCTCCAACTACTTGTTCTTTATTTGCAGCTGAAAGTCTTTATTAATTGAAAAAAAAAAAGAGAAAAGTGAGATCAATTATTTATATTTGTACCTACAAAGGTAATTGATTATGTGTAGCAACTGAAAAATAGAAGTATTATTACTGGTTAATTATTTGGATGGGATGACAAAACCAAAGAAGCAAAATAACCTTTCACTCTTGTTCTTATTCAACGTGGCTCAAATGCCAATTTATATAAGAAAACTAACAACATAAAAGGAACATAATCAATCACTATAACTTGGGGTTTCTTCCTAAATCCTAATAATTGCAATATGATAATGGTTGTCTATTTACATGTCACGATAGCAAAGATTTGGGCATATATAATGGACCTTAATCGAGAAGCTTCTAGGTTATATCTTTACTATTCTAATGTGATCTTATTACCGAGAAACCCATAATTTTAACACAGTGAAATATAACTGTATTTTTCTATTGATCAAGCACATGATTTTCATATAGTTAAGGTCGTTTCTTTTTATTCAGTATTATTTTTGGATAACAGTAAATTGGTCTTATGGAAACGGTCTCATCTAAAATTTTCTCATATAAATAAATGATGTGAAATGCTAAAATAAGTGAGTTTTTAATTAGGAATTTCTTACCATATTAAAGTAAGGGATAAGTTAAAAAATAAAAAATAAAGATTTCAATATATTACAGCATTAAATAGACTGCATTAGAGTATGCGATTTTTTATATTTTAACTTGTCCTTAATTTTAATATGGTCAGAGATCCCTAATTAGAACATTTCTAATACTTATAATAATATATTTACCTTCTTTTTTTTTTATTCGTGAGGGTTCAAACGTCATACCTTTTATTTCTAGTCGAAGATTTTACTAATTGAAGTAATAAGCTCCCATATATGCTGTAAAATATTTTAAATTAAGTATTATTTTCATTGTTAAAAGAATACTTTCATTTAGTGTTGGTTTAGCATTGAAATTAATTTTCCTCGATACTAATTAGCTAGCTAGCTAGCGAGCTTCATTTGAGACATGCTTCCTACCTTATTAAGGATACCATCTGTTTATAAAATGGAAGACTTTTTCTTCTGATACTTCCCAGATGGATTCCAACTCCAACAAATGTGAAATGTTAATAGAATAATACCGGCCCACTTTAAATTAAAAGCCTAAGCTGGAACTTGTAGGCAATTTTTCCACAAACCGTTCTCAATATTGAAACGATAGTGCACATTGTGTTATCAGAAATTGAATCATTCTTTGACACAAAACAATTTGCCCATCAATGAAAAATATTTAAGATGATAATCATGTGGATACTGAATAATATGATACTCCACATTATTGATTGTGCTTGCAGGTGTAATTTTATTATAAACTTTGATCCTTAATATTTTGTTTCTTTGTGTTAATTTGGGCTATGGTGGGGCTTGCTCTTCATGCGGCATGGGCTGCTACTGCGAAATTAGAATATTCCCCTTTTTTGCTTTAGCTTTGCAACCAGGGCAATCAGATTTTCCTAGCTAGGAGCTGCTTCAGGAGAGAAGTGGTTCTGAAAAAAGCATTTTGTAATCTCTAGTAATGCTTTTCTGTTACAAATTTTTAGTTATATTTATTAGCTCGTGCCTTAACATTAAATGTGTAAAATCAAATTTGAGAAATAGATCAAAAAAATTTGTAATTGTTATATGGTGGTTTTCAAGTAATTATAATTGGATGGTCACTTGAGTTTGAATTCCGAGAGAAATGGAGTTAAAATATTAATTTGAGTTTTATCTATTCCATATTTAAAAAAAAAATCACTTTACAATAATTAGGAGACGGCTAGGAAAGGATTTAATAAAATACAAGTTTATGATTTAGAAAAAGAATTTTCATCAGTCTTCATAACATAGAAAAATGCTCTTTTACAGTAATTAGAATGTTTTTCTAGAAACTTAAGAAGACCTTTTGATTTTTAACCTTTTAAGAAAAAAATCCTCTTTTTTTACTGTCCACAATTTTCTAGTAGAATTTAAATTGATGAAATTTTTATATTAACGAAATTGGAAAACGTTGCCTACCATTTTTTTTTTTCATGAGGTATCTTGGGGAGGGCCCCAACTATGGGAGGTACCTTTAAACCCGTACCACAACCCAGACTAGAAGTCCCCGTTCAAAGCGAGAGGCACAGGTTCTCCCAATAAAAGCGACTTCCCTGCGACTCAAACTCAATCAAACCACTTAAAGGGACTTTATTACCAGTGGAGCCAATACTTTGTTGCCTACCATTATTTAGCAGGAATATTGGGATATGTTAGGCTGCTGTTTCTGACGTGAAAGGAGTTCTATTTTTCTCTGTCTCTGACTTTACCCAACTTTAGAAAACAAAAATTACGACAATTGATGCCACCTAGACAGACTTGTAGGTTGCCAAAATCTTGTTGGTATGAATAAATCAATTTAGTTTGTGATGCTGAGTACTAGTTCGTAGGCTGTCAATTGTTTGCTGATGAATATTGACAAAAAATCCAAATCTTTTTTTCAAAGATTTGCCACTTCCTAGGGTTAGGAGTGAGCTATTATTTCGCATTATTGCTACTACAGATTCTTGATAAAGATAAGAACTAAATCATTAAACCTAATTAAAGTTGCTTGTGAATTACTCAGAAAATTCATGAACTATGTTACCCAACCAAAAGTTTGAAAAGTATTCTGAAATTGAAGTTCAGGACTCTTGACAAGTGCATATTACAATATATGCATCGTACGTGCTACATGCGAATTGTCATTCAAATGTTTTGGGATTTGGGATTTTTGGCGATTTAGTCTTTTTATTCTTTTTTATGGAACACTATGGCATCTCTATTATGTGGGTGGAATTTAAACTCTAATTTTTATACCACATAAGAGAATTTTAGTAGTTGAATCATATAATTAATTACTTATTTTATATGTACATGTGATGTGAAGATGGTGTGTCTCTTGATTGGAACTTGCAAGTATCAAACATTACAACAATATTTGTGTAAATGGTTAATTTGCATGATTCAACTGAGGGGTTATTTATTTTTCGTCTAAAGTCTGAATTTAATTATTTTCAAACATTTATTGTTTGTTTTTCATAATTTATGTCTGGTTATATGTAGGTCTAAATTAAAAAAATTAAATATTTTAAGTTTTATCTTAATGGCAAAATATTTTAAAGAAACCTTCAGATGCTCTCTCATTAATATCTTGTTAAATACATTTATTTCTTACTATATAAATTCTCCTTTTATTATATTTTTTATTTATGTATTTTGTTCTTTGCATATTCAACTATCTATATTTTTTTAATTGTGAATGAGAATTTTAAACATAATAGGATTTTATGTCAGTGTATTTTATAATAGGACCATCTCTTTGTACTTATAATTACAATTTATCTAACAGATTTTGAATGTTATTTAATATTTTTAATTTTAATTCAAATGATTAAACAATTCTTGGTTGGCTTATGTAATCAACAAAAAAAAATCATATAATATACTGAAAATAATATTATAAGTATCATATATTAATGTCAAAAAGTAAACTCATTAATTTTTTATTTTTAATGCTTTGTTAAAGTAACACATTATTAAATTTTTTTAACCAATCAAATATTTTATTTATAACTTATTATGTGTTTAACAAATAAATATAAGTATTGTTAATAATTATGAGGTTATATATCTCAAAATATTATATTTTAGATGTTTTCTTTTTAAAAAAATTATTTTGCACTTATATTTAGATATTGAAAAAAGAAAACATGTCAATATGACATTAAAATATATGCATTTAGACATATTTAAAATTCAACTAAATTCAAACTCACTCATATTTCAAATTTAAAAAAAAAATCATATTTCAGATAAAAGAAAAGACGCTACCTAACTATTATACGCCACTATAAACCTTAGTCTGATTGGTAACTCCAATCTCTTAACAAAGGTTAGGGGAATGGGTTCATATCTCTACAGTTAGGGCAATGACAACAAGTCGGTTATAGTGTTGAGATGTTAATACTTAGTATCAGTACTTGCATGATAGAAGAAATTCCCATCATTGGCCCGTATCCATTATTGTCCTAAATCGATATGACGAAAATAATACACACACACTCATTCTCATAACATATATCCCATTTTATTGTTTTAGCATCTACAAATTTAATTGTTGCTAAAATTAGATTCAATCGATATGCCACGGAATAGAGATATGACATCTATTTAAAGTAGAGATAACTAGTATACACTAAAATTAATTATTCAAAAGTCAAATGTATTTAGTGATTTAGGGCAGTCCAAAGTGTCTTGTACTCATACCCAACCTGTCCAACTAACATGGATAAAAAGTTGTACTTGCACTCTATTATTTTTGTTAATGGGAGTTAAATTAAACTCAATACCCGACTCTAACATAATGGGTTTCCAAACCCACAAAAATCTTTGCCGTCTCTATATGCATCAGCAAAGACTCATATTTCCCTCTTATTATAGGGCATGAATATGAATGGCAATCTAAGTTAATATTCATTTATATGAACTGAATTTGATTCTAATTAAATAGATTTAGGTGTAGATAAAGCAAAAGGATAATTCACCCCCAAAGGTTGAGAAAATAGTCATGTAAACTCTAAGTTTTTAGTAAGAAGCACTAAGAATATAAAATTAACTTTAAAATTTGTTGATAAATATAAATATAATTCAAATAGTTTAGTTTCTTTAATAGACTAATAATATTAAAATATTTTTTAATGTACAAATAATTTTTAAATGTTAATTATTATATTTATTTTAATAATATATTGATATTTATTATAAAAAATTTAAATAAGTCTTTGTGTTAAATAGCTTTTACAATTAAAATATATCTCATTTATTAATAATATTAAATTTATTTTATATAATATTGAAAATATTTTAAATTTTTATATATTAAGTTTAAAATATGTTTCTATTTATTGTTAAATTTATTTTAATATAATATAAGATTGTAAAGCATCAAAATATTTTTAAATATTAAAATAATTTTAAAATGTATATATTGATACATTGATTTTAATATTATTTTTATTTATTATAAAACATTGAAATCAATTTTTTTTGAGTTAATAGAGCAAAAAGCCCAAAAGGTATTATAGTCATAAGCGGATTTTGGTGTACTTTATTAAAAACTTAGAAGTCTCCATCATTATTATCTCAAATCTTGAAGGTACAAGTGTTTTGTTTTCTTAAATAAATTAATTCATTTAATAAATGAAACGAATTCATTTTGATTGAATATCTAAATAAACGAATCAAATTTGAATTTGAGTTTGAGCTGACGGATTCACTTATTTGTTTATTTTGAAGATTTTAATTCCTATTGCCTGTATTGTTAACGAACTTTGGAGTTTTGAGGACAGTGTGTTTGAAACTTCAAGTATTGTAAGGATTACTTGGTTTTTATCTTGATTTTTGTCGTCTAATTACTAATTCATAAATAATTCTAAATGAAATGAATTTAAATGAATTTACGTAAACCCAACTTCAATTCTATTCATTGATTAATTCTGATGAATGAATTAAATGAATCAAAGCAAATATTCACTTATTAAACAGATTGAATCTAAATTCTAATATTGCGATCCATTTTATAAATGGATTGACTTAAAATCTACCAAATCTTGCCCGATTCATTTAGAATTCGTCACAAATTTGATCCGAGAATTTGTAATTTTCACTTACAGGTAATGTTAGAATTCCTATTTACAAATGTATGTAGAAGTAGATACGTTCGGTCATGCTATCTATGCTACATAAGTGTTCCAACAAATTCAAGTATTGTTTGGCTGTGCAATCTTTTTGAGTTGTTGGGTGCATGCAAGTTTTGTGTGTGATGTACGTTTTTTTTTTTTTCTGAAAGGAAGTAAACCTATCCATCAATTAACGAGAAAACAAGTACAGGATATCTGCTGGAAATTCATCCAACCACATTACAAATTCCTTCTTTTGCAAAGCCAACTTAGCTAAGGAGTGAGCTATGCCATTACATAATCTAGGAATGTGCTGAGCTTTGAAATTTTGGAAATCATTCTTTTTTTCCAGAATTTCAAAGATCACCCAAACAATTTCTGACATGCTGCTAATTCTGTTATTTACAAGCTCAACTACTTCAAGCGAATCCGATTCTATCAGAATAGATTTTCCTCCAACTCGAGCAGCAACCTGCATTCCCCAGTCCATGGCTGCTGCTTCTGCCATCGATACATTTCCAAAAAATCTACTTGTTTTTATAGCAGCCGCTATGTAGTTGCTCTTCCAGTCTCTAACCACTACCCCCAGACCAGCTACTTGCCTTTTTCCATCCACTGCTGCATCCACATTAACTTTCAGCCAGCCTTCTGGGGGAGGGCACCATTGGCTTGCCCTATCATCCTCTTTCCTTGCATGGAAATTTTTTAGAGGTGTTCTGGAGTTTCTGAAAGCTTCCACAATTGACTCAGCCTTTGCCATCAAACTTATTGGATTATCTTTTCTCCCCTCAAACAACCACTTGTTTCTGGCAGTCCAGATTACCCATAGGAGCACTGCAACAGTCTCCACTTTGCTGATGTGCTGCTTTTTGGTCAGCCCTTGGAACATCCCACTTATATCATGAAAGTTACTCTCTACCAGCATCTTTGGGAATTGAGAGCTTCTCCAGATTTTTCTAGCCATTTTACCCCCCATCAGAGCATGAGATATAGTTTCCACCTGGCTGCTGCAAATTTGGCATATTGGCTCCTGCACTACTCTCCTCTTCCAAAGATTTTCCGATGTAGGGAGTATGCTATTGATAGCTCGCCATAGGAAAATCTTTATCTTCTCGGGCACGACCAGCTTCCACAGGGCACCCCAAAGGTTTGAATTCTGAGATGAGCAGCAAGGTTGATCTGAAAGTTTTAATCTCATCGCCACCTAGTAACCACTTTTCACAGAATACTCCCCTCTTCTGTCATAATGCCAAATTAGCTGGTCCTCTTCTGGTCTTTTAGGGAGGGGAATTTTCAAAATGGCTTCCACATCCTCCCTTGCGAAGGACTCTTGAATCAGCCTCTCCTTCCATCTTTGCTGACCATCAATTAACTCTGCCACTGTTGAGTCTACCCTTCTTGCTGGAGCTGAGACAAGCCTGAAAGTTGAAGGTCTGGGCAGCCAATTGCTTGAATACACCTTTACTTTTTGGCCATTCCCAATTCTCCATCTAGCTCCATTTTGAATCACCTGCCTCCCCCACAAGATGCTCCTCCAAATAAACGAAGGCTTTGACCCCAACCCTGCCTCCGTGAAGTCCACATGCTTGAAGTATCTCGCTTTCATAACTCTAGCAACCAGTGAGTTTGGATTATGGATGATTCTCCACCCTTGCTTAGCCACAAGAGCTTGGTTGAAACTTGATAGGTCTCGAAACCCCATGCCTCCCCTTATCTTTGCTTTGCTCAGCTTCTCCCAACTCCTCCAGTGAATGCCCTTCTTTTTTTCATCTGTTCCCCACCAGAACTTAGCCACTTCCTTTTGGATCTCCTCACACAGCCCCAACGGAATTTTGAACACACTCATAGCGAAAGTTGGGACTGCTTGTGCAACAGCCTTAATGAGCACCTCTTTGCCTCCACTCGAGAAAAACTTGTGCTGCCATCCCTGGATTTTATTTAACACTCTAAGCTTTACATCATTGAAAAAGCTTTTAGACTTCCTTCTTACCATGGACGGCAAGCCTAGATATTTTTCATGGCGAGAAACCACCTGCAACTGAAAAATGTCCTTTATAGCAGTAGCTCGATCCTCCTCTGTGCTTTGACTAAAGAACATTGATGATTTTTGGTAATTAAAAATTTGCCCCGAAGCTCTACTGTAACACTCAAAAACAGCCTTTAGATGAGAGCAATCCTCTACCGCTGCTCTGACAAAAATTAAACTGTCATCGGCAAATAACAAGTAGGAGACTGAGACCTCTTTTCCGAAACGAAGCCCCTGGATAAGCTTTTGCTGCTCCGCCTGAGCGAGCAAACTTGAAAACACCTCTGCGCATATAATGAACAGATAAGGGGAGAGTGGACACCCCTGCCTTAGCCCTCTTTGAGGCTTAATCATTCCTGAAACTACTCCATTTATCACAACAGAAAAGGAGGTTGTGCTAATACAATTCAAAATCAACTCCACCAAATTACTAGAGAAACCTAACTTCAACATGGTATGCTTTACAAAACTCCACTCCACTCTATCATAGGCCTTGCTTAAGTCTAACTTAAGAGCTACCAGCCTATGTTTTTTCCATTTGCTATGTCTAATCTTATGCAAGCACTCGTATCCTACTATGATATTATCGGTGATCATCCTATTGGGGATGAAAGCACTTTGAGATGGGGAAATTACATGGTTAAGCATATCTTTTAGCCTATTTGCAATTGTTTTAGCTATAACTCTGTAAATCACATTGCAAAGGCTTATCGGCCTAAAATCCGTCACTCTCTCAGGCTTTTGAATCTTAGGAATCAAGACAATATGAGTGTGATTTAGCGGGGAGATTATACCTTTGTCATTCAAGATGTGGAGGCTGGTGGAGATAACACTTGATTTCACTGATTTCCAGTGCTTCTGGAAAAAAGCTGCAAGCAAGCCATCAGGTCCAGGAGCTTTTGTTGGGCACATCTGAGCAAGAGCCGCTGTCACTTCTTCTTCTGTAAAAGGCCTATCTAGCTGATCATTCATCTCTGCACTCACCCGCGGCTTTAGGCTTTCCAGAGCTGCTTTAATGTGCCCCTCAGTTGGATTTGAAGATGTAAACAACTCTGCAAAGTATTCGTGGAATTCCTTTTCAATCTCGTCCTTGTCTTCAGTCCAGCACTCCTCTTGGTTTAAAATGCCCCCAATCCAGTTCTTTTTTTTCCGCGACGAAAGCTTTGAGGTGAAAATATTTCGTGTTTTTGTCCCCTTCATTGAGCCAATCGGCCCGAGATCTTTGCTTCCAGTAAACCTCTTCATCTAGCAGCAGCCTTTCAATCTGATCTTCAGTGCTTTTGAATTCGTTTGCTTCTTCAAAATGCTGATAATTGAGCTTCATATCACCAAGCTTTTTCTTTAGCCTTTTCAACTTTTCCTTTCTGTTGTTGAATTCCTTCTTGCTCCAAGCCAGCAGCTTTCCCATTGAGCAAGTGGCTGCTTTCTTAAAAGATTGCACAGGGTCCCCCTCGTACCAGCTGCCCCATTGCCTTCATTCTTCCTCCACAATATGCCTACATTCTTCATAATGGCTCCACATATCTTCATAGTGAACCCTTGGCTTCTGTTTTCTTCTAAAGCACAGGAACCTTTTTTGGTCTTGCATTTCCAGCATGATAGGCCTGTGATCGGAGCCCCAAGAGGTTAAGTTGAAACCATCATATTAAAAGAACTGCTCCTCCAGCCCTCACTCCCTAAAAATCTATCAAGCCTTTCTTCAACATACTGCGGCCCAAACCTCCTATTCGACCAGGTAAAAGGGTATCCCCTGCACCCTAAGTCCATCAGCTTACAATCATTTACAGCCTCTCGGAACTCTGTTATCATATTCAAGTTCCTTTCTCTACCCCCCAACTTCTCTTTCAAATCCAAAATTTCATTGAAATCCCCGAAGCAAAGCCATGGAATAGTGAACAAACCTGCCAACCTCCTTAGAAGCGTCCATGTGTGTCATTTTTGGCTGTTCTCCGGGTGCCCATACACTCCAGCACATCTCCATTTCATCCCCTCTGCTCCTTGAACTATGGCGTCTATGTGGTGATTACTGTACGAGGCAATAGCTACATTCACCTCGCTGCTCCATAATAGTGCTAGACCGCCTCCCATACCATTCCTACCTACATTAAAACAGTTATCGAAACCCAACACTTTACTCTTGTCCGTCATTTGCCCAGGCTTCATTCTTGTTTCGCAGAAAAAAAGAATTTGCGGCATGTGCTCCTGGAGAATGTCCCTTAATGCAAGAAACGTCCGAGTATTCCCCAAACCTCGGACGTTCCAACTTATTATTTTCATTGCTGTCGGCGGGGCTGGATTCCAACCTCCGCCGATATCTTAATTCTCGTCTTTCTCCCTGCTGCTGCTACTACTTCCATAGCTGTTTCTTCCCAACTCAGCTTGAGCTTTGCTGAGGGGGATCCCTCCCCAACTCTGCTTGCTGTGTTTGTGCTCGGGCTTGAGAGCTTCAACTTTTTATTTTTTGGGCTAACGGCAATCTTTCCACAATTGGCCCTCTTAGCCTTTTCTAGAACAACTTTGGAGTTTCTCGACACTTGAGCCCCTCGTGCCTGGTTTTTCCATCTTCTCCATTTAGCTTTGGGCTTCTTTGGAAAAGACCCATTATCCACTACCTCTTCAACTAAACTCATTTGGGTTGATGCTAGTTGGTGTGTTTCTCGGCCTGTTTGAGAGTTTTGAGAATTTTGGTTCCCTTCATTTCCCTCCACATTTTTGTTTCCACTCATAATTCCCGGCATTTGACCCCTATTTTCAGGCTTTTCTCCCAGCACATCTGCAACAAGCTGATTTTCCCTGCTGATTTGATCTCGTCTTGATTGTGTCCCTTGAGGCATTAATGAGTTGTCAATTTCCCCTTCCATTTGTCTTAATCTCATTAAAGAATTGTTTGTTGTATCTTTGCCTTGCCCTGCCCCTAACCTGTTTTCTTTTGTCGGGTTTGGATGTTGGTGGTGGTGGGTCTCTGTGTTATCTGAGTTTTCTGATCTTCGATACTCCCTCCTATCCTTGTTTTTGCTCTTCTGAAACCTCATGCGATTGGCTAACGGGACTGCCTTTAACCATGCCCCCATAAGCTAAACTCTCTTTTGGTTGGCTCTTGTACTGTGTGCACTCTCTAAACTGATGCACGATATGGCCGCAATAGAAACAGTAATCTGGCAGCTTCTCATAAACCACGCCCACCACTATCTCTTCTCCATTTTCTTGTTGGATTCTAAAGACCTTTTTCAGTCTTTTTGTGATGTCTATTGAAATTCTGACACGTATATATTCCCCAAAACAATCCCCTGTTTCATCAGTGGCTACATCTTCCACTCTCCCAATCTTTAAGCCCATTTCTCGTACTGTATTAATTTGCATACACATCAGAGGCACATTGTGCAGTTGAACCTAGAAAGAGACATGTGAGAAGGGTTGGTCTGCAACATTTCCTATCCCTTTGGGTTCCTCCAGAACAATGAGGGCTCGATCGAAGTGCCACGGCCCTCCCATTAGCACTCTCCTTTTATCTTCTTCTGAATAGAACTTGAACAAGAAGATTTTGTGTCGCAAACTTTCTACCTTAACCGTACCCACTGGACGCCATGCTTGTTGAAAAGCAGCTTTGACTCCTTCATGGCTGATACCTCTCGTGGAAAGGATTTTCCCCACTAGGCAACCCGCTGCTATTTTTTCCCTTTTTGCCTTCATACTACCCCCAAATATGACTTTGTCCTCCTCTTCTTCCTCCAGTGTTATCGCACTGCATTTTCTAATTAATTCTTCCGTTTCCATCATTTTAAGAGCCAACCCCTTTGCTTTGAAGGAGAGTACAAAATCTCACCAACCTCCCCTTTTGACTATCGTCTTACAAAAATTAATAAAAATGTTTTAAAGATCAAAGACAAACGAAAAAACAAAACTATAATGACGCTCACCTACTGAGCACCTTCCCGGATTCCACAAATCCGATCCTAGCTCCCATTTGGTGTTTTCTCGTATAGAGAAAAAGCACACAAAGAGAGAGTTCTGTAACTTGTGTGATGTACGTTACATATAATAAAACATATATAACTTTGGCCAGATAGGTCCCCGAATGTTAGTAGGAGCACAAATTTTAGTTGTGCCATAATATTAATGATTTAACTTAGTCCCAATAATTTTATAATTATGGATATCAAATCACTTCTTAGTCCCAATAAATTTATAATTATAGATACCAAATCGCTTCTTAGTCGAAATAAATTTATAATTATAGATACCAAATCTTAAATTTGTCTCGCCTAAATTTTACCATAAAAGTTATAATATTTTGAGAAATAAAATGGTATAGTTTGCTGAGTTCTCTTCACATACCTAAGACAACTAAATGGTGGCCATTGTGAAGAAAAGAAAACATACATCTCCCGTAAATAATAGGTCAATAAATTTACAATTTATTGAAGAAATATATAACGTCTTTAATCATTCGATCAACTATTTGTTGGTAACCATTGCAGTTATCCATAACAGGAGGAAAAAAATTATTTGTGAAATAATATGGTTGACATTAAACTTCAATCTTGCATCATTGCTTGCAAGATATCTTATCAAGAAGTACACTAATCTCTACTCTTTCTGAGGGCACTAATCTAATTAAGGTAGCGTTTATTTTTTTTTTTTTCTGAAATCTAAATAGATCTGAATTTTTCTAAAGTCTGAATGGGTCTGAATACGAAAATATGAATGACATGTTTATTTTTCTTTTTTAAATATCTGAATATAAGTGACATCTTGTTTGTTTTTACAATAAAAAACATCTTAAACTTGATTATTTGACATTTATGCCCTTGTAAATTAAAACAAAAAAAGAGAATTAGATTTTATAGTTTAGGAAATAAGTTATTTTACAGAGATATTTTTAGAATACAATTTTTACTTGTCATTCAGACCTTTTTCCATTCAGATAAAAGTCACAAAAGTTTACTTTTTCTATTCATATGTAAATGTCTGAAAATCAAACATAAATTCCAAAAAATAAACAAGCATATTTTAGAAAATTTATGAAATTAATAAAATTTTAGACTTCAGACATTTAACAAACAACCGTTAAGTGTGGGATGAATTAGTTTGGTCAATATTTGTTACTGTTCTATTATGTATTTGAGGAATTAACCCCAATTTGATTGAAAAAGGAAAAAAGATAATTAGCTCTGCTTCTAACATACTTGCCACTTTTGAGCATTGCACATTATGATCCACAATACCCTCTAAAACTCATATTTTGCCACGAGTATTTAGATGAGTGGCTTTTAAGTAATTTTATTTAGCTGGCCAGCTAAATTCATATCTTAAAAAGAGATAAGAATTTTTAAAAAGTAATTTGAACTTGATCCACCTTTCTATCCTCAAGATAAAAAATACAAAATATAAAATTCAATTCACCCTCTATTTAGTTGCACTGCTTTAATTTTAGTTTCAAATAATATAAATGTTAGGTTGTTAATTTCAAAACACTCATATTCAGATATTCAAAAATAATAATAAATACTTTCAAAACCTTTATATCATAAATGGATTTATTGTCCATAACTGTTTCGCAAACTTTCAATAATTCACATTCATGGTATTTATTCAAAATTAATAAATGGACGAATTATATACTTTTATTTAGAATTAACAATTAATTAATCTATGCTTTTTTTTAAATGCATTTTACACACTCTTAACTTACCACACCCCATTTATAGACACAAGTCAATAACTCTCTCCTTGCTCCTTAGCTGACTCATAATTAATGCATTTTATACTGCTGGTCATCCTAATGGTCCTAATTTCAGTAGCATATAGGTAGGATTGGATTGTATTTAGGGAGTGTTTGACAGTTGGGACCTCTCATTACATAGGGTTGCATTGCTGACTCGGGTTTAGCTACCTTTTTTTTTTTTTATAACTATTATTATATGCTAATAACAAAATAAATATAATTTGTTAATTTAATATAATATTATTTTTTATTTATACATTATAATTTATTAATAAATTTATAATTTAATATAATTAATAATAATTAATTAAATAATAAATAAAAATATAATATATATTACATTATTTAATTATATTACAATAATTAATATCTAAAATTAAATTATTGTCAATAATTTAATATAACTTATAATAAATATTTAAATTTAAATAATATTAATTTAAAATTAATAATAATATAAATAATAAAATAAAATTATTGCATTTACTACAAAAATCTTACTTGGATTATTTAGCATAATTCATTTTGTTAGTAAATATGTTACGACAATTGTTTCACTTTAGTATTTTGTGATTATCATGTGGTCTATATAAACTTTTATTCTATCATTCTAATTGAACTAATCTGGTAGGTTTTAACTATTTATTTATGTCATTATATTATTTACAAATTATTTGATTAAATTATTAGCTTCAATATTTATTTTACAATTTATATTTTTAGAAAATACTAAAAAATAAATGTTATTCTTCTAAAAATTTAAGGCTATAAACTTCGATCTTTATGAAGAATTATGACATTTTTAACATTTATACTAAAAGAATTTTAAATTTCTAAAATTTAAGATTTTTAAATTAATTACAAAAAAATTAGTACAGTATAGTGCAGTATCAACTATAATATAATTAAAAATTAATACAGTACATTGCTAATGTAATACATTATATTTTAATATACATGTATTTAATTAATATAATACAATATTATACAATACAGTGTGCTAAACGCACAATGAATAAGGTGTTGAGCTGACTTTTTCGTAAATTTTTTTAAAAGAAATAATTGGTAGTTATTAAATAAAAATATAAAATTAATTAAATATTAATCGTATATTAGTATAAATGCATGTGGGACAACATATTATAAAAAGTTTAACACAAATCACTGAGCATTAATCCAAATCATAATTTCTCATCCCATCTAAATTTACCTTTGTGAAAGTTCGAATTTTTTTGCGAAGCATATCAAATTTGCAGTAAAGGACAAATTTTGTAACGTAGATAAAACTATAACCACACCCATGCATCACAGCCATGCCCTAATTATTTTAAGCAAAAAATCAGACAACTTCATTTCTGTACTATCACATCAGCTCATAGTCATAGACTAGGGTTCCCAACTGGGTCCAATGCTTGGAAAATTGAGTGAGTAGACTGTAGACCACAATAGGACCTAATTTTTATACTCTTAAGTCAAACCTTGAAATGGAGGATCAAACATAGTGTAAGAAAGTGGACCTAGGTTAGCTTAGCACTATTCTTCATTTCACACTTCATCCCTGACTGCATTTCATTTAGATCTTATTAATAAAATTAAAAATTGTTAAAAATAATAATTAATTAATATAATTGTTCACCTTTTTTATTGCATGCCCAATTAGTGGCCTACCATAATCTCATTATCTCACATCACTCTATATCTTCTTTAGTTGATTCCCGCTGCTCGAGAGATAGAAACTTTATTAGAATGTTGTGACTAAAAATAGGTTATACTTTTTTTCTTTTTTACTGATTTTCAAGATAAATAATAATTAATTGGCTTTTGTTAAGTTACAATTCATATAATTTACATTGCCCTTAAAACATGCAAAAAAGAGTAAAATGAAAGTGGAGTCTACTGCATTCTTGCATGGGTTATAAGTTACTTAACGAGATCCTAATTGATTTATGTATATAGAAATTGGCGAGTCATCATTTTAAAAACTGTAGAGACATGTGAGGAAAATTTTTTATGAGTTATGCTGTAAAATGCTTTTCATATAAATACTTAATAAGAAGCATTTTTTATTAATATTAAAATTAAATGTCGCAAATGATCTCAAAATTTTGAGATAATTGCATGATCATGATTTCTTGATTATTATATTATTTTTATTAATATTTAACTCTAATTAATAAATTGTCAAAGTTTTAATGGAGCTTTCTATTTAAAATGATATGCTTACAGTGTAATGGGCGTTACATGCAATGTTCACATATTTGTCGTTTTAATAACATGTGCTCTATACAGGCAATAACATTGCATTAGAGATAACAAGTGTTACATAAACACATTTTTATTTAAGATATTAATTATTCAAAATAATTGTTAACGATAATGAAAACTTGGTACTAATTACAAATCAGGGAAAAAAAAGTTGTAATAACAAAAAGCCTGCGCATATTCCATGTAACATTTTTTAGTTACAACATAGGGACAACCATGCATGAATTTTGAAGGGGGGAAACGTAGAAATCAAAATTTAAAATTTGTTTATTAAGGGAAAAAATTAAAAGAAGAAAAAGAAACGGAAAAAAAAAACATCATGATTACTTGCTTTTCAATCAAACTTGAAAATACAGCAATTTTCAATAAGACAAAACAGAGAAATCTTCGGTATCGTTGTTGTTTCTCTTCATTATTGATGGGTCCTTGATCTAACGAAGGAAAGATTTATGGGGTCATCAGATTAAAGAAGGCATATTAACCAAAGCTTCTAATTTAATTAAAGTAAAAATAGAAAGAATTAAAAATTAATTAAAATTTTGACACCTGGGATTGGGAAGCCCCTTAAGCCGCCAACATGTATAACTTACAGTCTTGTATTTATAGTAGTTGTATCCACAGCATGGCCACTGAATCATCATATATAGCTTAAAAATTAAGATGTATTCATAGATCATATGATAATTAAAATAAAATAATAAAATTGTAGTATAAATTAATGCACGCTAAACCACAAGAAAGACAATGGGATGGCATAATAAGAGTCTCACATGCACCACTTTTGAGAGAAGTATTTGAGTGGGGATTTGAGTAGTGTTTTTATTTTTGTTGCTTCTTGGATTCACTTTTTAATTTAATTTTTTTTAATAAAAAAGAATATGACTTCATGAAAATGGACCACACGCACCTACCCCTTTATAATAACCAATAATAATTGCCTCTCAATAAGAGAGAGAATTAAATCGCCAATTGGGGTTTCCCTTTTTGACTTCTTGAAAACATTATGTTTTCTAACCTCCAAATTGTTAGATAATTTACCAATAGAAAAAATACACTTAACTTGGTTCATTTTCTTTATGGGAGTTCGACCACCGACTCTCTCTAACTTTACACCTAATCTTTGACGACCATTTTGGATGTTTATTTATTCTACAATCTAAGTTTCTAATAATTCATTAGATGATGGTGTTAATTTTCTTTATGCTCATAAATAACAATGGCCATGCCTCTTGCTTAGAGTCCCTACTATCATTTTTGTTTCTCTTCATTTTTTATTCATGTTAATTTATGTCTTGAATATATATATTGAACTAGACATATAGGGTAATCACCATGTTCAAATCTATTTTAATATAATTCCTGAAATTGATGTGTATAAGTTTAAATTAATATGTTTATTTATGTATAACATATGTATATTTATTTTTAAAAATCATTACGTAATTAGTAATTATATTTAATTCATGCAGACATATTGTATTAAATAAATATAGTATAAGAGAGGTACTCTAAACTCTCTCCTTACTTAAAGCCTTTATAATTATTTTTGTTTCTCTTCATTTTTTATTCAAGTTAATTTATGTCTTAAGTACGTTTATTGAAATAGAAATATAGGGTAATCACCATGTTCAAATTGTTTCCATATAATTACTAGGATTTATACCTATTAATTTAAATTTTTTGATAAAATAAATTCACTAAAATTGTATTAGATCATATACCTCTTATCTATCAACTTAAACTATGGATGAAACAATTTCATATAAAATCACCTATTATTCATGTGGTAAATGACTTATTTTCATCCTGTACTTCTAATTGTGGGTAATAATAATTGAAGATTCAACAAACTTGAATGTCTTAATCTGAAGTGACCTTTTTTTTTTTAATTTGTAAATCAAAATATTAAGTTGTTAGTAGTATATTATGAGAGGTCTAAATTATTAGAAATCTTAGTAGTTGTACCCATTAGTATCTAACAAAACAATATACTAATCGAAAACGTTAACATACACAATAATATAACACCCTTTTAGATATTATACCAATCTAGGAATTAGAAATTAATTTGACGGTATAGAAAAAAGAAAGTGAGAAGATCATGATATGTATATATCTTTTCTTACTTTTGAGATATTGTCCTACAATAGTCGTAGTAGCAAAGGGTTCATGGATAATTCATACAATAGACATATGGGTTAATGTGATCCATCATTGTACATGATGGTATTAGTAGTGCACTCCTGCTGGCAATCCTCCTTTTTTATTTCTTTCCCATATATTTGGTTTGCTTATAACATAGTCAAACAAAATTTTATACTTTTTAAACATAAGCTGAATATTTATTTAATCTCAACTCCTCCTGAATATATATATATATATATATATATGAAAATGTGTGCGTGTGTGTGTGTTTTAGTTATGAATCCATAGTTTATTTATACACACATAAAGATTTCTTATTTAGTGCCAATTTCTATTTTTAAGTTGTTGGAATTTTCTTTTTTTCTTTTTAACTTAGCCTACAAAGACAATAAGATACTAACTTCCAAAGTTAAGTAAATGGACAATATTTTATTTATGTATTTTTCTTAAATATTTAAATGGGGATAAGAAATCTCTTCCACTAAATATAAATTTTTACCTTCAATTATTACTCAAATTCGAATTACCGCGAGCATACAATATATTTATGACTGATTAAGTTACGCCAGGAAGCATGGGTGTTGTTCAACACACACTCATTAAGCTACGCCACAGAGCATGGATGTTGTTGAACACACACTCATTTTCTATTAATTTCCCGCAAAATTTATTATTTCAGCCTTCAAATTTCATTATTGAATGGGTGTTCTTAAGAATGTTAAATTTCAGAAAATTAATGTGTGTTTTGGAAAAGAAAAATACAAATTTAAAAAATTTAAAATAATGTCCGAAATACGTGACACCTAAATAGGACAGTAAAACATTAGCATCAACTATCAAGTGATAATAATTCAATTGAATTGATAAATGAAAGTGATGCACCCTAATCTAGAGAAGACAAGTATCCAACGGTTGAGGTCATTCAAGGGATGGCCCACCAGAGTAGTGATAGATGAAATGACTAATGTAGGCCATTAGATATGACATCAACAGTAACCACCAAACCAAACAGAGACTCTGTTGAATATGACTTTCAGCTTAAAACTTTACTCAATTTCCATATATATATATATATATATATATCTGTTTCCTTTGACTTCGGAAATCAGAAGAGCAGGTGAAGCCTAAAAGATCACTCTTTCTTGACTTCATCCATCATGTTGAATTATTGATGGGTTCCTAACTTCTTCAATAGCATGTGTCAACATTTTTTTTTCTCTTAAAAAAAATCAAATTCTTGGATACATTTGAATTACTTTAAGTAGATATAATGAATTATTTATTTTTTCCTTTTTGTTTTAGTAATTTCTATAAGAAATAACTTGGTGAATAATCATATAAGTGATGCGATTTTATGATATATGTTGAATGAAATTGAAATTGTATGTCAATTAATCAAACAATGGCATGCGCATTAAGTTATTTTATGTAATTTACGAGCTCAATTTTAAAGGTTTTAAATTTTTAATGTTTATCTTTACAGTGGAAAAAATTTAATCATTATTTTCTGATCATGGTGTTAATTTGTATTTCTAGTATTGCTTTCAACTTTATGTTTGATAAATTAGAAGTAAAATATTAAAGAATGAAAACGAATAAAGAAAGAAAATTTCAATTTCTTTATAGGATCCATTGAACAAATCAATGGAATAAAGGAAAAGTAAAGAATATGTAATTTACTTTAGTTATTCGTCCTATAATTATTATAAACACATTTAAATTAAGCTAATTAAACAGGTAGTAACTGCATAAATAAATAAATGTTCATAAAAAAGCTGCTGTTCAGTACATGATTCTGAACTCGACAAGTGCCCGTGGGTTGAGGCAATGCAAGGACCCCCAAAAAAAGGCCAAAAAACAGAGGACTCTTAGCAGAGAAGAGACGACAGTACGGTTTAAGCGTGAAAAGAGAGAAAGACATCTCGGAAATTTCTTCCTCCATTCATCAATGCTCCGTGCCTCAGGCTAAGTAAAAAGAATAATAAGAGTACGTGAATTCAAAAAAAGAACGAAATCTCTGCGACCATTTAATTTGAAAATAAATATAAAATTAAATACACGTTTTTGTGTTTAAAATGATGCTGCGACCATATAATTTGAAAATAAATATCAAATCAGACACACGTTTTTGTGTTTAAAATGATGGCAAACCCTCAAAATTCGACAGCAAAGAGAGTGGTGTGTCCTACAAGGATTTGTATAAATTTTAACAATTATTTTTAAATAATCACATAAATTTCTATTTACGGCACTCCTACTCAATTATATGTTTATAAATAACTGGAAGGATAGTCAAAATTTATTTGAAAAGAGGCTTGAGTTGAGTCGTTGAGCGGCCCTTCTCTTGGAATAAGGTCTCTAATCTCTATACTTCTCCCAGAACAAAAATTTAAAAAATAGTAATAATAATAATTGCAATTTCAGAGAATTTGCAGTGTCAGTGCAGCGGCAACTTTATTGTAAATTAAGCCAAGAAAAGAAGCTGAGCCTCTGAGTGAGTCGTTGAGTTATATGTTTAAATTAAATCCAAAGGCGTGATTAAAGTGGCCATCAGTTAATTCTTTAAAAATTGGTGAACTCGGCAGTGTACTATACTACTATTCTGACTCTGAATTATCAAAACCACCATTTTTAGGTCTTGTGCATTTAATTTTATAAGCACTGCAATATATTTGCTGTCATTTTCCTTAAACAATCAAATTTTTAGAGGGAATCCCCAGATTTGACGATGATTTCCTGACATATTTTCCTGGAAAAATCCCTATCCCACTAGTATTTTTTTCTTGAATTTTTTTTTCAAGCATTATCTGAGTTATGTAATAAAATATATAATTAGTGTTTACACTAAAGCGGTTAGATCTTAGCTGGGATTTCTGACATAAGGACAGTTCAACTTTAAGATTTTACTTTTACTAGGATGTTGGAAGATTTATCAAGTTTTTTCTAAAATGTTAAAGACAACAGCTGTAGTTCTTTTAGCTACTAGCCTAGCTCAGTTTTTTTTTTTTTTTTTACTAAAACAGCTACAGTGTACAATCACACTTTTTATAATAAATTTCATTTGGGTTTTTGGTAAGAGATTTGGATTCTGATAATGCAATTGGTTATTATCTGATAAGAATATATGTATAATTAAATTTTAATTGTATATAAAGGTGGTAGATTCTAAAAAAGTGAGCATAATTCAATTTAGCATTGAATGAATTCTATAATATATTAAAAAGTAATATAACTAATTAATACTTGCTAATTAATACTTGCATGATACATGTAATTAAAATTTATATAACTATTACTTGTGTTTGATTTTTCAAAATAATAATGTATATACCACAATATTATTTATTTATTATATGGCTGATATTAGATGTATTAGTAATTTAGTATTACTTGTGAAATATATAGAATCATTTTATTCAACTTACGCATCTACACAATAGATGTTCTTGAAAATATATAACATACAACGATAATATTTTTACTAATACTAAAAAATTTATTATTATTATTATTTTTTTGATTACATGAGACTATTGTTCAGATTACAACTCATATCACATGAGACTATAACTGATATTTACAAATCAGACTATTATTGAGACCAACTTATATTAATATTAATGGAGCTCTGCCCAGATTTTAACCCTCACAAATATTCGAGAAATGTCTACTTCTCACTCATGGATAAAAGAGAAGACTACATTCACTCAATTAATTAATTAAAAAAAATCCTATAATACTTTATAAGGGGTCGAACTGCTGCTCTGGCCACCGAGCAGCTCCAAAAAATTTATTATTGACATGAGAAAACTTGTGGCAAATGCATCGTACAACTGTTTGTTATAAGGTCAAGATTAAACTCTAGTGGTTTACCTGCTTGGCACAAGTTTTTGACTAAAGCCAAAGGCCTGTTTGGTCCTTGGTTTTATCAAAGTTGAAAAAATAAAAATAAAAAGATTGTAATTAATTATAGTGTTGCAATGTGGAAAAAAGGGCGCCGGATTTGTAGGAGACAGACAGAGAGGTGAGGTGAGGGTTTTCATTTTCACTTGCAAGCTTTTTACTTTATTATTTAACTTGAAGAAGAAGCCAAAGCTGCAAAAAAAATAATAATTATAATAAAATAATTTTTTTTAATGACTTAGAATTATTAGTCTTTAGTCAAAAACCCATCTCTAGCATGTAGCATGTAGAGCGGCATCAAATGATGTGTCATTTTCAGTGTCGTTTACAGAACAAGCAAATTGAGGAAATCCGCCTCCCCACTTAACCACAAACAGTTCATCTCAGTTGTTGTTGTTGTTTCAGTTAATGAAAGAGTAAATTTAAAGATAAAAAAAAAAAAGAGAAAAAAGAAGAAAAGTTAAGAGGAAAAAAACATAGCATGAGCTCAAAAGCCAGATAGAGTGAGATAATAAAAGATTAAAGAGAGAGAGAGGGGGAGGGGGGAGGTTTGTTTTTTGTTTGTTCATAAAGTGAGCAAATAATAGGAATTTTGCAAATGTCACAAGATTCTTCTCATCAGCAGGAGATAAAGAAGATTGAGCAGTGGAGATGGTCAGAAATGCAAGGCCTTGAGCTTGTTTCTTCTCCTCCCTTTAATAATCACAATAACAGTAATAATAACTACGCAAACCCATCACCACAAGCACAAGCACAAGAAACAACAACAACAACAAAAAGACAAATGGAGAATAATTCTTCTTCTTCATCTTCAGCTGCTAATTCTGAGCCAAAGAAGCCTAGTGATGTAACCCCGGTTGGGTTAGGGGAGCTCTTCAGATTTGCAGATAGTTTGGATTATGTGTTAATGGCAATTGGGTCACTTGGTGCTTTTGTACATGGCTGTTCTTTTCCTATCTTTCTTCGCTTCTTTGCTGATCTTGTTAACTCTTTTGGCTCTAATGTTAACAACATGGACAAGATGATGCAAGAAGTTTTGAAGGTAACCCACAACAATAACAACAACATTTACATAATCTTTACATGATTAATTCAAAAAATCAACTTAAGTTTTTGCCATTGTTTTGTATGTTGTTTTTTTTTTTGCAGTATGCATTTTACTTTCTTGTGGTTGGTGCTGCAATCTGGGCATCTTCATGGGCGGGTCAGTATAGTTTGCTTTCTCTGCTGCTGCTCTCTGTTTCATTTGGCTTTTGGTTTTTGTCCATTTAATAATAATAAGAAAACAGAAGCATTTATCCTTCAATTGGGGTTTCAGAAATATCTTGTTGGATGTGGACCGGTGAGAGGCAATCAATCAAGATGAGAATCAAGTACCTAGAAGCAGCTTTGAACCAAGACGTCCAGTATTTTGACACCGAGGTTCGAACCAGCGACGTCGTTTATGCCATTAACACTGATGCAGTGATCGTCCAAGATGCCATTAGTGAGAAGGTGAGGAACTAAAATTTTATTCTCTCTCATGGGTTGGTTCATGCTCCTGTTCTTTTTTATAATTAGGCCTTGTATGCATGTGCAGCTGGGTAATTTCATCCACTATTTGGCGACATTTGTGACTGGATTTGCAGTTGGTTTCAGTGCTGTATGGCAATTAGCTTTGGTCACATTGGCGGTTGTTCCTCTCATTGCTGTGATTGGAGCCATTCACGCCACTTCTTTGGCCAAACTCGCTGGCAAGAGTCAAGAAGCTCTATCACAAGCTGGAAACATTGTTGAACAGGTAAAACCACAAAAAAAAAATTTGATCCTCGTTAGCAAATTTCTCTGTTTTTCTGATCTGGGTTATCACTGATTTCAACAAAAATTGCAGACCGTGGTTCAAATTCGGGTCGTATTTGCATTTGTTGGTGAATCTAGGGCATTACAAGCTTACTCATCAGCATTGAAGGTTGCTCAAAGGCTCGGTTACAAGAGTGGATTTGCAAAGGGGATGGGTTTGGGTGCCACTTACTTTGTTGTGTTCTGTTCTTATGCTCTTCTTCTTTGGTATGGTGGTTATCTTGTTAGGCATCACTTTACCAATGGAGGGCTAGCGATAGCCACCATGTTTGCAGTTATGATCGGTGGATTGTGAGTACTACTTTGTAAATCTCCTTGTCCAATAGGTTTTAGATTTCATTTTGTTTCGTTTGCTTAAGCTTTCTCTTTTTGTTATAGGGCTTTAGCTCAGGCAGCTCCAAGCATTTCTGCATTTGCAAAGGCAAAAGTTGCAGCAGCAAAAATTTTCCGCATAATTGATCATAAGCCAAGCATTGATAGAAATAGTGAATCTGGTTTGGAGTTGGACTCGGTTTCTGGACTCATAGAGCTAAAACATGTTGATTTCTCATACCCTTCAAGGCCTGAAGTTCGGATCCTCAACAACTTTTCCCTCACTGTACCTGCTGGAAAGACCATTGCTTTGGTTGGCAGCAGTGGCTCCGGTAAAAGCACTGTGGTTTCTCTCATTGAGAGATTCTATGATCCCACCTCAGGTTGGAAAAAAAAGAGGGAAAATTACTCCTTTTCTGTTTGATTAAGTTATTAGTATGTAAGCTTGCAGTTAATTTTTACAAATTTTATGAAACTTGTATAGGTCAAGTGCTGCTGGATGGGCATGACATAAAGTCATTGAAGCTGAGATGGTTGAGGCAGCAAATAGGACTTGTGAGTCAAGAGCCTGCACTTTTTGCTACCACCATTAAAGAGAACATACTGTTGGGTAGGCCTGATGCAGATCTAAATGAGATTGAAGAAGCTGCCAGAGTTGCCAATGCTTATTCATTCATCATCAAGCTACCAGATGGGTTTGACACTCAGGTTAGTTAATAATTTCAGATAGATTAGCTTGACGTCATAAATTAGCAAATTGACTCTGTTTAACCACTACTAAAAAGCTCTTCGCGCAGCTAGGTTGGCCGTAAAAGTATTTTGTACCCTTAATCAACAAAGTTCGAGTAATAATCAGTGGAAGGTCGGTGTTTAGTGGATGATATGCCTAGATTTTCTGATACCCACCCAAAACCTATTTCAAAAAATAAAAAAGAAAATAGACAAATAACGCTACTACAGAATTAAATTATCTAAAGCTTCTTACAGCATTTATCATTTTACACTGAAACTTTGCTTATTCCAACCTAGAAAAAGATAAAATTTATTTGTCATAATAATTACTATGGATATGCGCCATCAATTACCGTCGATTGGGCTATTGTCTTTATGGCAGTTGGGAGAGGGTGGGGAAGTGGGGTGAAGGTAGTTTATTCTAGAAGGTGAAGCTAATTATGGATCTTGACCAAAAGTGTCATGTTTGGTTAAATTTTTAATGGAATATAATGGCTAGACATTATTATTATTTTTTTAATATTCAAGATTGAATGTACAGTTTGGTCAACAAACAAAACCAAACTTTATTTTATTTGATAGTTTAATATTCTTTTTTTAGTGAAGTCAATGTAAGTCTAGCATGTATGAATTTCTAAGAAGGTAACATGCTTCAGTCAGCAGTGCATGTGCAGGTA
Source organism: Citrus australasica (assembly GCA_029618585.1). Taxonomy (NCBI): domain Eukaryota; kingdom Viridiplantae; phylum Streptophyta; class Magnoliopsida; order Sapindales; family Rutaceae; genus Citrus; species Citrus australasica. The sequence goes on from JARCIV010000006.1 coordinate 9,716,955, forward strand.
TAAGCCCAAAAAAAAAAAAAAAACTAGAACAGTGAGTTGAACACTTCGCAAAATGAAGAGGACAAAAGGTTCTCTGGAAATAAAGAAATGTTAATGGCCTTGGGGGATTAAAATAATAATGATGCCAAGAAAATGTTCTCTGAATGATACTTGAAGTGACTGGTTCAGACCTAAAACTAAAATAAAATAATAAAGTATTGATGATCGGTGGAGAAGAAATTATGGAAAGAATACTTGGTTCGTTAATTTATTAAGTCAAAAGAATCAAGTTTTTCATTTATTATTATTATTATTAAGATTATAATTTAAGAGGGAGTAGCAAACCTTGTGTTGTAAGCTATGCATTTAAATATGAAAAGGAAGACCATCTAACGATTATCCATACATATCATGAACCTTTTAACATTTCATGTCTACTTAAATTTTTTGGGGAATGAATTGATATTATAATTTTTTCAGAAAAGTATTGGGACCCAAAAAAGCATTAAGATAAATAATAAGTCAAATAAATTATTTGAAAATGGCAGGTAGGAGAGAGAGGAGTGCAGCTATCAGGAGGGCAGAAGCAGAGGATAGCTATAGCCAGGGCAATGCTAAAAAACCCGGCAATTCTGCTCCTAGACGAGGCAACAAGTGCTCTGGACTCAGAATCAGAAAAGCTGGTGCAGGAAGCTCTTGATCGTTTCATGATCGGAAGAACGACTCTTGTCATTGCGCATCGCCTTTCCACTATTCGCAAGGCTGATGTTGTAGCCGTGCTGCAACAGGGAAGCGTCTCAGAAATTGGGACTCATGATGAACTCATTGCCAAGGGAGAAAATGGTGTCTATGCCAAGCTCATAAGAATGCAAGAAGCAGCTCATGAAACTGCTCTCAACAATGCCAGAAAGAGTAGTGCAAGGTATGTTCCACCATTTATGTGTCTTGTTTACGCTGTTTATGGGGCGGAAAATTTGTTTCTAATATGGTTATTATACTTATTGCAGGCCTTCTAGTGCCAGGAACTCAGTAAGCTCACCAATAATTGCACGAAATTCTTCTTATGGACGATCACCTTACTCACGCAGGCTATCTGACTTCTCCACTTCTGATTTTAGTTTATCCCTTGATGCTACATATCCCAGTTACCGGCATGAGAAGCTTGCTTTTAAGGAGCAAGCTAGTTCTTTCTGGCGCCTCGCAAAGATGAATTCTCCTGAATGGGTTTATGCTTTAGTCGGTTCTGTGGGCTCCGTTATCTGTGGATCCCTTAATGCCTTCTTCGCATATGTTCTAAGCGCTATCATGAGTGTCTACTATAATCCTGACCATGCTTACATGATCAGAGAAATTGCAAAGTACTGCTATTTGTTAATTGGGCTTTCATCAGCTGAACTTCTCTTTAACACACTACAGCATTCCTTCTGGGATATTGTGGGAGAAAACCTCACCAAACGCGTGAGGGAGAAGATGCTGGCGGCAGTGCTGAAAAATGAAATTGCTTGGTTCGATCAGGAGGAAAACGAGAGTGCTAGGATTGCAGCAAGGCTGGCTCTTGATGCCAACAATGTCAGATCAGCTATTGGAGACCGGATTCAAGTTATTGTGCAGAACACAGCACTTATGCTAGTTGCCTGCACTGCAGGTTTTGTTTTGCAGTGGCGTCTTGCCCTTGTTCTCATAGCTGTCTTTCCGGTAGTTGTTGCAGCCACTGTTTTGCAGGTTTGTATTTATATCTAATTCTTCATATCATACACATACGGTTATTGAACTATATTCTAAACAATTTTATGATGAAACTTTTACAGAAAATGTTCATGAAAGGTTTCTCAGGAGACATGGAAGCTGCACATTCTAAGGCCACACAACTGGCTGGGGAAGCCATTGGCAATGTGAGGACTGTTGCTGCCTTCAATTCAGAGTTAATGATTGTTGGTCTTTTCTCCTCCAACCTTCAAACTCCGTTACGAAGATGCTTTTGGAAAGGACAGATTGCTGGAAGTGGATACGGAGTAGCTCAATTTTGTCTTTATGCTTCCTATGCTCTTGGCCTTTGGTATTCTTCCTGGCTTGTGAAGCATGGGATCTCTGATTTCTCAAAGACAATCCGAGTTTTCATGGTTCTCATGGTCTCTGCCAATGGTGCAGCTGAAACTCTAACCCTGGCTCCTGACTTCATCAAAGGTGGGCGAGCCATGAGGTCAGTCTTTGATCTTCTTGACCGAAAAACTGAAATTGAGCCTGATGATCCGGATGCCACCCCTGTTCCTGACCGTCTTCGTGGAGAAGTTGAATTGAAGCATGTGGACTTTTCCTATCCCTCTCGCCCTGATATTCCAATCTTCCGTGACCTCTCCCTTCGTGCACGAGCTGGCAAAACTCTTGCTCTCGTGGGTCCTAGTGGATGTGGTAAGAGTTCAGTCATTGCACTTGTACAGCGATTCTATGAGCCCTCATCTGGACGGGTTATGATTGACGGGAAGGACATTCGAAAATATAATCTTAAGTCCCTCCGAAGGCATATGGCAATTGTCCCACAGGAGCCATGCCTCTTTGCTTCTACAATATATGAAAACATTGCCTATGGGCACGAGTCGGCGACCGAGTCTGAGATCATTGAAGCAGCTAGATTGGCCAATGCCGATAAATTCATATCTTCATTGCCTGATGGCTACAAGACATTCGTAGGGGAGAGAGGAGTTCAACTTTCTGGTGGCCAGAAGCAAAGAGTAGCAATTGCCCGGGCTTTTGTGAGGAAAGCAGAGATTATGCTGCTTGATGAGGCAACAAGTGCACTTGATGCCGAGTCTGAGAGATCCGTTCAGGAGGCTCTAGACCGCGCTTCCTCAGGAAAAACAACAATTGTTGTTGCTCATCGACTATCAACCATCAGGAATGCCCATGTCATTGCAGTAATCGATGATGGGAAAGTCGCGGAACTAGGATCTCATTCACACCTGCTGAAAAATAATCCTGATGGATGTTACGCCCGGATGATTCAGTTACAAAGGTTCACACATAGCCAGGTTATCGGAATGACATCAGGTTCAAGTTCCTCAGCCAGACCAAAAGATGACGAGGAAAGAGAAGCCTAGTAAGTTTAAAGATTAAACCAAGTTAAAAAGTGGAGTATTTTCTATATACCCCTTGATGATTTTTTTTGAGTTTTGATTGTCAGTTTAATGTTTTGGTATATAATATGTGTATTACCTAATTTTCCACAATATATGTTATCTCTCTGAATCTCTTTAAGGAAATGATAATGACCACCAATACTCCTTACTTTCACATTGCCATCAAAATGAATTCACAAAAGCAGCAGCACTCGTGCAATTTGTTTGTGTCACATGCTTTGTGAAAAAAACCATATCATGGGATGAAAGATCCTTGTTTAGAATTGGAAAATTATTTTTGAACTACCTCACTTAGGCTAAAAGTTCACGCACCCACCAAGAAATTCTGACAATGGTTCACAGAACTGAAATTTTAAATTTTGTAATTTGTTAACATCATGGGGGAATTTCGTCATTTCCCTTAAAACCCAAAATAAAAAATCAATAATTAAAAAAATAAACTTAATTAAAATCCTGAATTGATTGCTTTTCCTTTAGTTTGCTTTGTTTTCTGTCCTTTCAGAGTTTTCTCAATATTTAAGAGACCAGCAATTGAGAACAAATGACCACAAATTCTAAGGGCAAAATAATCTTTTTAACTTGTATTCTTTAACTGTGTTATCTTTTTAACTTGTATTCTTTAACTGTGTTAACATGCACATTAATACGAAAATCAAAACTCAAGTGCTGCATAGCCATTGACCATTGTCAGAATTCTTTTGCGGATACATGTAACTTTCATTGAGAGCAGGGTGGTGGTGCAAATAGAATTTTTCCCATTTAAATTTGACCATGACAAGACGCATGCATGTTAGAAGTCCATCGTTTCCAGACACTGACAGCATAATGGATAATATGTTGAGCAAGCAATACATCGCAATCTATGCTTTAAAGATAGGGCAATTGGAGATAATTCAATCTTTGATATCCACTGGGTATGTATATAATAATTATGTAGGGAAAAGAGTTATTGAAAAGAGTTCACATGGAGGAAGCGCATGTGAGGATGCAATTGCAAAAGCATTCAAAAGATAGATATATAGATAGATAGCAACAGGAGGACTCAAAAAGAGGTGGTGGAAAATCATGCAACTCAACCAGAAGAAAGTGAGCGGACAAGCACGTAGTGCATGGAGAGAAAATGACAGAAAGATGATGGTGTTTTATAAATTGCCTTGCTGGATGCAAAAGTGTGCGCTTAATAATGGACCACAGTCATGATTCAAAATGTTTTTAAGGATGTGAGCGGCACAGAACAGTGTTTGGCTTGATGCTGTCGGCACTGGCGCTTTTATGTTTGAATAGGGATATTGGAGACGACACACTGCTGTCCGCTGAGCTGAGATGAGGAGAGAGCTAGAAACTCTTGCTTCTTATGTGCAGAGATACTTTAAAATTACTGTAATAACCAGGACCCCAGCATTTGATGCGACAACTTATCTTTAACTACCATATCTCGATGTAGTTAGTAATTACAAATAAGTTCTAACTCAGATGTTTGAATGGCATCATTACTCGTAAAATTATGACCAATTTCTACCTGGAGTTGCAAGCAATGACTTGCTCTCAGTAAAAGGTGAGATAAACACGCTCTCAGTAAAGGCGAGACAAACAACTTGGATTTTTATAAGCAGCCTTAAATTCTTGATAACAAAACCTCTGGGGCTGAGCAGTCACACTTGGCTCATTAGGTCATGTTTCACTTAAACATTGAGAAATGCCAACACTTAAATTGTTTTCCCTACCTCATGTGAGAGTTTGCTCTTTCTAGTTTCCATCTATATCATAAAGAAAAAAAATATCCAAATTGGACCACTCGCATCAAACATCATGAACAAAACAACTTTTTTTTTTCCTGGATTGATTCAAATCATCTATAGGCTTACACCAACATTAGCATCACATTTTTGGTGATAGGAAGCAAGCCACATTTTCCTGAAATATGACAATCATCTCTGTCTTCAAATTTCTATTCAACCTTGATTATAGATTAAGAGTTCTTTAGGTCCTGGTAAAATGTTTCATGCAAAACTTATTTGAGGTACAGTAGAGGAGAAAATTGATGGCAAAGAAGCGGAAAAAAAAAAAAAAACTTGAAGCAAATTAGCTCTTATCAACAGGCAGTAAAAATGTTCATGATCTGAAAAACATTTCCGAAAACACGTAACAGGACATTCCCAAACCCCAATGTGCTAAACCTGGCCAGTTTCTAGAATGCAAAATAGAGTTTTCGGCTAACTGTTCCATTAACCATCAGAGCAAAGCAGGTCTCCTCTGAATTGTATTCAGCTCATAAATTAACATATCGATTTATGACTGTCTGGGTTAAGTAAACTGCTCCATGCAACAAATGTGAAAAACACAACTAAAGACAACATGAAGACTTGGAAATGGAATGATCACTGAATTTTTCGTAAGAACTAAACACCACCATAAAAATAAAATATAATACGTCACTCGACAAATATATCGCATCATTTCCTACTAAAAAATAATCAGATTGTTAGACCACACCCATTGAAATTCGTCCATTGGCAACTAAAATCCAGACAAGGATTTGCAATGTTTTTGACCCCCTAGTTGATCTAATGCAGCCATTAACAAATTAAGAGCCTCACATTCTGAGTGTATCAGAAAAAATGGCCACAATAATAAAAAAATATTTACAGTAGGAAATCGTTGAGACCTAAAACAAGCAAATCCATAATCTCTTTGAGCAAATGCTCTGAATAGTACTAAGACAGATTTTTTTTTTTGTGTGGGGGGGGGGGGGGGGGGGGTTGTTTGAAGAACTCACAATTGTCATGCCTCATATGTTGAACTAGGAAAAACAATAATTTATACTCTTTCAGGAAAAAAATTAGCAACTGTCAGAAAAGATATAATCCTTACAACACCTAATATCTTCCATTATCTAAAGACCTGACATTAACTCTCATATCATAGCATACATATTGAATTAACCCCAAAAACAAAAACCTCACACAGGCATAAGCTTTGGACCATTATCTGGCATACCCATCCCAGCAGCTAAGTCAGCATCAAGTTGTGTATGAGGTTTAGGCCCCATCATTTCCTTTACACTGCAATTAATAAGAAGTAAGGTCAAATGGAATATTCTCTTTAAATTTTTAAGAAATCCAATACAATGCATTAGTTTTTTTTGGCATTTGGAGGTGAAGATGCTTTTACTAAAAACCTTGGAGGGCTGAACAAAATAGCGGTATCTCCACATTGTTGGTTATAATGCTGAAACTGAACCAATTTATAAGGATCTTTGCTTAAACATGTTGCTAGAATAAATAGAATTCATACCTTAACAGTTAAATGTTCTTAATTCAATTTTCCTCCAAATGAATGTATAGAAGAGACTTCAAATACTTTTGATCTTCCTTCTACTCTCTAAATATCAAGGAACACACATGTGGGCGTGTTGAGGGATTTAAATAATTTTCTTTAGCCCTCTTGCTTATGATTTTAGTCTTGCTTATTTTGGATTAAGCACAAAATCGTTAGTTTTGGCAATCAAGCTTTTTTCATTTCCCTACAATCTTTTTCAAGATTTATCATCAACAGCCTTTACTATTTATAAGATGCTTAGTATTTATAAGTAAAAGAATTTAGCAAGAAGTGAAGGAAGCATTAAACCTAATTTTAGATTTATGTCAAGTCAATTATCAGGTGCTATAAGCATTAAAAATACTAAGTATTTTGTAATTAACTTAAGATCACATCAATCTATAAGTGGAAGAAATTGAGTTTATGTCACGTCTATCAACTATTGAGAAAACCTAATTAAATTAAGTTTATGTCACATCCATCAGTGTGTGTAATTTTTAATTGTAAATTACAATTATAAATTCAACATATTTTCTATAATTTCCAATAATTTGATATCAAATCTTGAATTGTTGATTCCACTATGAAAGTCGACTATGTGGCAGTATCTAAAGCCATTAAAGAAGCTGCATGACTTAGAAAGTTCTTTTTGTAAAGGGATCCGCTAGATTCCCTACCGATGCTATCTTGGCAAGCGAGACATCACCATGTTGTAATATCTCACAAATAAGATGATACTTCCTCTCCATGTGTTTCCCACTCTTATGATTTCGAGGATCCTTGGAATTGGCTACCGCTCCACTATTGTCACAATATAGTACAATAAGTGATTCTGAACTAGGAATTACTCCAGTTCCATTAAGAACTTTCTAAGCCATACAACCTCTTTAGCGGCTTCAGATGCTACCACATATTCGGTTTCCATAAAGGAATCAACAATACAAGATTTGGTATCAAATTGTTGCAAATTATAGACAATATGTTGAAATTACAATTATTTTTACAATTGTAATTTACAATTAGAAATTACACACATTGATGGACGTGATATAAACCCAATTTGATTAGGATTTTTCCACTAGTTGAAGGCTGTGACATAAACACAATTTCTTCCACTTATAGATTGATGTTACATTAAGTTAACTACAAAATACTTAGTATTTTTAGTCCTTAACAATTGATTTGACATAAACTTAAAATTAGGTTTAATGCTTCTTCCACTTCTTGGTGAATTCTTTTCACATATAAATGCTAAGTATTTTGTAAATAATAAAGATTGTTGATGATAAATCTTGAAAAAGATTGTAAACAAAAGAAAGAAGCTTAATTGCCAAAACTAATGATTTTATACTTAATTCAAAATAACCAAGACTAAAATCATAAGCAAGAGAGCTAAAGAAAATTGTTTAAATCCCTCCCATGCTCACACATCTATTCCTCAATGTGTACAGATTAGAAGGAAGATCAAAAGTATTTGAAGTCATTATTACACATTCATTTGCAGGAAAGTTGAGTTAAGAACATTTAACTCTTAAGGTATGAATTCTATTTATTCTAACAACACGTTTAAGCAAAGATCCTGGTAAGTTAGTTCGGTTTCTGCATGAAAATCACAGGCACGTTTTCACATATAAGAATTTCTCAGTAGAGTCCATAACAGTTGTTAAGGGAGAAACAAAGCATTGGTCGTTTAGAATTTAGAGAACATTAACTAAATCATGAGAAAGAACAAGCAATCCATATGACATATTAACACAATGACAATCCTTAAGCTCCTAGCATTAACAAGATCTTCAAATTCCTTCTCATGCTTCACTCAAGGGTTTGCTCAATAGAAGATCATATCAAACCGACTTTTACTGTTATATGTTAAGGTTCTAAGAGCGAGGGAAAAAGGGAGGGTGAAAATGAGATCATCATTGTAAATGAGTATGAAAATGATACTTTCTTGAGCAACATAACAAAATACTTATGCAAGAATCTAGGCTATTATGTGTCATCTTCAACTAGTATGGGAATCAACATAGCACTGGCTATCAGAAAATTCAAAGCAGTTATTTTAATATTCTTTTGAGATTGGATGCAATATATGATTCTGAATGTTTCGGAATATCTTATCAAACAAATTGTCAAAACAAAAAATAGAATCCCATCAATTAACATTTGAAGCAGCAAGATTCATGCCCCCATTATGCACTATAAACATACTGCATAGAATTCCAGATAAAACCTTCTATTCAGATCAACAGGCTATAACATGCCATTTCTTCTAAGAATAATGAATCAATAGAGCACCACATCCTCACCAATTAACAAAAAGATGTTCAGGGAAGGGAAAAAAAGACGGTAAAAAAAAAAATGAAGGCAAAGTCACTTACCGCTTCTTGTGTCGCTTTGTCTTGAAATGCTCGTCCCTCACCGACACATTAGCAAAGTAACGGCTGTAAACAAGATTAAGAACAATCAACATATCAAAACCATACCCATATCATTTTTTAAACAAAGCACCATAAAAGAAGTCCCAACCCTCTCTTCTGTTACTAAAAGCCAATTAACAATAACATAAGTTGCAGCATTGACAATTTAAGCCTGGTAACAGTTAACCGTAAAGTTCTGCATACTACAATTACTTTTCCTTCAATTTCTCATCAACCCAAAGAAGTATATACAAACAAACATAACTAAAATAAAAATGAAAACATACTCGCAGTGTAAGCAATAATATTGGCCCATTCCAGGCAAATCCTCGTCAAAAGGCAAGGGATTCTTTGCGGAATCTGACCTTTGAAGCTCATCATAAACGGCATCGTCGCGTAAACACAAATTCTCAGTCAAGAAAACAGAAACACAATAGAAAATATTCCACTAAATAAAATACAAAAAATTAAATTCGATAATTTAGTAAATAAAAAAGGATATCTTTGCGTAGGAATTTTGCCAGGCGAGCAGTCTTGTGAGAGTATCTTCTCTTCTTCACTTTCCGGTTTGGGCACTTACCCATTTCTTGGGAGTGATAATCAGTTGTTGAGAAAGTCAAAATTAGGGTTTTTAGGTTCTGTTGATAAACCCTAGTGGATTGATCCGAGTGACCTAAAGGAGAGAGGATCCCGAACCGTTTGTGGATTTCTTATTTACTCATAAGATGGAGGAAAAAGCGGCGTCGTTTTGTATGGGAAAACCACTGCGTCCTTGAAGTTTCATCCAAAAAAATAGTCATTCAGGCTGGCAATCTGTCGGGTCAGGGTCAGGCTCAGGCTCAGGCTCGAGCTCGATAACACAAACAAAAAGGTTTGAATTCGATAAAAAGTTCGGATTTTTACCTTCAAGCCGGGCTTGGCCCGACTCTATTTGGGTCAGGCTCGGGCACGGACTTTTTTTGAGCCCAACCAAATATTTTTAATTTTTTAATATTCAAATAATTTAAATTTACCTCCCCTAATATATTAAAATTAAAATAAAACTTATTCTAATCAATATCTTAACCATAAAATCATATAAATAACTAAATATAAATAAAAAATCATGTCTAATGCAAATAAAAACACACATTTTTTCATTATTATTAAGTGATTGGATCAAGTTGGATCAATTAGGCCAAAATACTGATCGAGCTTTTTTGTCATCCCTAAACTGAACTCAAGATGTTTTGCTTTGTATAGATAGAGAGTAGACCAAAATCGGTATAACTGTAGTTACGCTATATCCACTTGGCCAGTGAGAGGTTATGGATTCAAATTTACGAGAAATTCTAGAGAATTTTTACTACATTGAGATTTTCTTGTCTTTCCTGGCAAATTAAGAGGAAAAAAATTAGATCAAAAGAAAATACCTTATCAAGTTTGAGTATATATGTCTGGAATTAGTGTAAATTCCAAAATAATATTTTATCTTTTAATTATGATCGAGTTGTTAAATTATTTTATCATTTTGGGGTGAGTATCTATAAAATCTGAACATATTAAAGATTAGAACCCAAACTGAAATTAAAACCTAATTAGGTTAGCTTTATATATACATATATATATATTCTCAGGTGTCGGCACTCTTATTTTTTTTTTTTTGCGGATACATTGTTAAGGTGTGTGGTTTAATAGTGTGTCTGCATTGACTCTATTAAACCGTGTGATTTACCGATATGTCCACAAGAAAAAAAATAATAGTGCTCACACTAGAAAAGAACCCAAAGACACACACAAATACGCGTGCGCGCACACATGTAAGTCTCATTCTTTCACCTGGGGCACGTGATCATGGCCCAAAAAAAAAAAATCAAAATCCTTAATTGCTAATTCTTCTCTTTTCTTTTACTTCCACAACGGTCAACGATGGCACAAGCACAACCCCTTAGCCCTACTCACTCACAAGCACGCACATGCCATCGACGCTCGATGCCATCAGTTTCGTTCTGATGTTGCAGCTTCTAGCCATTCTTGAGATGCTAGCTTTCGATCCACCATCATCTCTAATATCTTAACCATCGTTGCTGCTTTCCATAGTCCACACAAGGTAATGACATTAATGTTTCTTATGTTTGTGATTCCGACAATAAATGAGACATGAGGAGATATTGTTAATTAAATTTGAATGAATATTTTAGGAGTAAATTTTTTTTATTAGTTCGGTTCCAAGGTAATTAATCCCATTTGCTTATGCCCCTAAAACTGAAAGAGCAAGTAAAAGCTTAGGGCCAATTTTAAAAATAGAAAAAGTTGCATGTTTTTATCAAATCTTAAATAAACAAGCTACATGTTTTTACCAAATCTAATATTCATTTAAAACCAAAACTGTCCCAATGGTGGCCGTCGGGTAGCAACCTCTTTGTGCCTTTGTGGGTACTAGTTAATCATTAGGAATTTAAAGAAGAATCCAGATGTCTCGTCTTTGCATTCTAGTTAATTATGAATTGTTGTCCCTTTTTAAAAAAAACCATTTTTAACTTGTAGATTTCTTTGCACATCCAAGTTTATATATTTTATATAGTTAGAGCCAATGCATTCCATCATGTCCATCACATTCAGTTGTGTCATCAACTTCTTCATTTTATATCCATTGATGCTCAATAAGAAACAAAAATTTGTAAAATAGGAAAAAAAGCAACTCAAGTAATTTTATTCGTCATCACAAGAAGTCTATTTATACAAAGCGAATAAGCTATCGTAAGCAAAAAGATTAGATAAACTTTAACTAAAGCTAAGTCTTAGCCTTAGCTTAATCTTATTAAACTAGCCAAACCAAAATTTAAAAATCACGATAACAAATTTCTTCTAATCTGCTTACTCGTCCTTATCAGACTTTTAAAACACTAAATGTTGCCATGTATGCTACTAGTTCATCTAATGATTCAGTTACAGGTAATTTAGTTACTATGTTTTCTCCCTCTCTCAAGTGTAATGATCTGGAAAGGATGTGCAGCTTGTCACGTAACCATTTAAACCTATCAATTGAAAGAGCTTTGGTAAGGATGTTTGCTTGTTGATAATCAATCGGAATATATTGAATCTATACTTTGCCTTTGGAAACAATATCTTGTTGGGAAAAAACTAGGTTTTTAAATTTTTTATAAAACTTTTTGAAGATCGCTCTCATATAATATATAAGAATTTATAATCTAAAAATCGTACCTTGAAAATCCGATTTAGTTTTTTCTGTTGAAATAATTTAGGCTCCTAGATCACGATCCACCACCACCACTCCTTTTGGATCACGATCCGTCACCACCACGCTTGTTAGATCACGAACTGTCACCAATGATCTTCCAGGTTATGACTCAAGTTCGATCTGCACTTGACGTGTGGGCGCCTTTATCACTACCAAAGCAACTAGCACGAGAAATTTTTTCTCTCAACAATAGAAAAAAAAATCTTTTTTTCCGATCTGTATAAAGTGGTTGCTCTTTTTTTTTTAGAGAAAATAAGCCTTTTATATCACCCTTTAGTGAAAATCATAGGCTCCAAATAATTAAAAAACAAAACCCACGTTATTTTCTTTTTTAATGAGGGACCCACCTTGTAAAATAACATAAGGCCCCTTACACAAAAGCTAATTAAATGGAGTCTCCCACTAAATGATATATTTAGGCTTTTGACCCAAATAGTTAGTTATCTTACTTATTAGTCCAGTAGTGGTGCAGTCAATTAAATGAGCTAACTCGAGGATCATTTAGGAACATACAATATTGGCTATAATAATTAGGCATGTAATTAAACTAGCCCAATTATTTAATTCCAAATCTACTCCACTAAAAGATTGGAACTGACTTCCATAATTGTATGTTCGAATAATAATTCGTCCCAAGCCACATTGATTTCTTTACTGCACAATCATTTGTACTACATCGTTAATTAAATTGATATCTCAACTGTCCAATCAATTTAATAACATCTTATTCCTTAATCCTTACTGGTTTTCTCTAATGATCATTTTCAACATACTAAATATGTTGACACACTTTGGCCAGAGAATTCTATGATCAAGTGCCGAAAACCTATCAAGAGATGTGTTGTACAAATTCTATATTGTTAATCCATAACTTCAATACTCATAATTGCTTCCACTAAGATACCGGGTAATCTCGACCACAAGGATGTGTCGTGCCCATTGGTAACTCAAATGGAATAACAATTACAATCATGAAATCATAATTAACTCAAGATTAAGATTACAGTAAAATCAACGCCTATGAGATTTAATAAGTTTGACAGTTATTACAAAGTTAATTAAGTCTCATATGTGATCCTGTTCAATGTAGTCGTACTACATCAATAAATTCATATATGATTAAGATAAATCATTCAATGAATTTATTACAGTCTATACCTAAATAAAGTGCCCAACTTTATTTATCAACTGCGAACTAAATTTATTTAATCATAAGATAACTTGTATTTATGTCTTCTGTGAATCCACATGGTGATCACATAAATACATATAATATGATTAAATGAACTTTAATACAAATATTAATGCAATTATGATATTTGAATAAAATACCTCATTAATTTTATTAATCAGAAAAAATGTTTATTACAATTAAATAAACACATATGCTTTTAAAGAACATATTTTCCCAACATATCTCACGCAAAATGCACATCAATTTCAATGTGCTTCGTTCTTGAATATGATACTGGATTAGCCTGCTCTTATGTTATCACAGTAAATAATGGGTTATTCACAATTGAAAAGTTTAGGTCATTAAGAATAGATTGAAGCCAGAGAATTTCTATTGTGGTTTTGGCAACTGCACAATATTTAGATTCTATAGAAGACCTTGCAACAACATTCTATTCTTTTAAACTCTAAGAAATGAGATTGTCTTCAAGATAAATATCGTAACCCCCAATAGATTTTCTGTCATTAATATTATTTGCCAAGGCATTGATCTACTTTGCATCATACAAATATTAGTGTGAATTAAATTAAGGATTTGTAACTTTCTAAATAGAGAAAAGCTTTTAAAAGCTACTCCATGTGTTTTTTCAGCTAAGTAATGAATACAAGTCTTGAGGGCTATACCTACCAAGCTGGGTAGAAGTCTTTTTCTGACAAGAGTTTCCAACCCTTTCCCACTAATGTGACCAAACCTTTTATGCCATGTCTTAATGTTATAATCTTTTACAGCCACATTGGCATATGCTTTCTTGATCTTGGCTTCTATCATATAATGAGTGTTCACTTTCTTTCTTTTAGTTAACACCAAGGAGCCTCTAGTGAGCTTTCATTTTTCTTCACCAAATTGGTTATTATAACTATTATCATCAAGCTTTCCTGTAAAGATCAAATTAAGGCGAATATTTGGTACATGTTTGACATCTTTAAGTAATAACTTATAGCCAATACTAGTTTCCAAGCAAATATCTCTTGCGCCCACAATCTTGGATGCCCTCACATTTCCCATTCAAACATGGCCATAATCACCAATCATTGGTATGGCAAATGAAAATTACAGAGTTCTCATTATAAACAATATCTATATCACTATCAACTATGACTGTAGTGTTTTTTTGTCATTTTTCTTAGCATCACATTTTTCTTTCGTTAATTCTCGTTTTCCATAATCTACACCCCGTTTTAATATAACCTATTTTCTGGCAATGAAAGTACTTGACACTTTTCTTTTGGGGCTTAGATCTTCCTCTGAGGTTATCATTGTTCTGCTAGTGGGAATTTCTACTTTGACTTCTCCTTTACATTTCTTGCTTTTTTGAAACAAGTGCATTTGCCTCAAAGGGAACTACTTCAACACTTTTTCTTCTAAATTCTTCATTCCCCAGCTATCTGTAACCATATCCAAGGTTAATTTCTCATTTGGCGCTGAATTATTTACTAACACTATTAATGTCTCTTAATTGTCAAGCAAAGAACAAAGTAACAATAGTGCTCCTAACTCATCATCTAAAACAGTCTTCATATCAGTCAACTGATCAACCAAGCCCTGAAACTTACTAGTATGTTCACTTATATTGTGCCTCTCTGTTTATTTCAAGTTAACAAGCTTTTTCATCAAATTGGCTTTATTTTGTATTGTGGGCTGCTTATAAATTGTTTTTAATTTCTCCAAAGAACATCAACCCTGGATTCTTTCGCAACATGGTGGTACACACTTTAATAAATCAATGACCTGGAATTTATTAATTGGGCGTTCGCACCCCATAACTTACATACAGGGGGACCTCCCACGGGTTGTCATGTATGTGTGTTGGCTTGGTTGCCTTTTATATTTTTGCCCTTTGTTTTAATTTTATTTATTTTTTGTTGTGTTGTGAAGCAAATCAAGATAAATGAAATGGCAAGCTGGTCTTGCGTTTTGCAGCTTAAGTAAACTACAATACGACAATTGCTGATTGTGTTTTGAAGAGCAATTTGTTTTGTCTCTGGAACGACTTAGCTGAGCGTCGTTTTTTGTTTAAGTAAAGCACAAGAGAAACACGTGCTTGAAGAAGCTACTTAAGGTCGTTATAAATCTGTTAAACGCGTGCCAATCACGTGAGTTTCTGGGTTCATTCTTGTTTGTTGAAGAAGCTGTTATAAACAACTGATTCTGGTGCAACAATAAGTGTGTGCGTGAGAGCTATTGAGTGATTAGAAGATTCGTGAGAAGGCTTCAAGAAATACTCTATTATTAGGTCTTAAAACTCTCTGTAATCATCTCATAAAAATCAATAAACTTGATTCTTTTGTCTTTGCTGCTAATTCTTTAATTCTTTTCAGTTCTAAAGTTTCTAAGTGATTTGTTCTGGATTGATTCTTTTTGCATCTTGGTTTTTTAGTTTGCGATCTTCGCGAGTATTTGGAGTTGATCATTAACGAATCTGTCACTCCAAACTCTACATTTTTAGTTTGAATTATATTAAGAATTCGATTCCTAACAGAAAACTCTATTCATTCTATTTTGCTTTCTCTGCTTTCATCATTGCAAGTTTTGCTGTTCTAAACTATCGTGTTGGAGTACAACATCGCCATAGTAGTCATTGTATCCTGGAGATCAAACAACCTTCGTTAGTTCTTCCTTGTACTAAGATATTGTATATTGAGGCAGTACTGCAAATGCCTTAACTATTTTTCCATTTAAATGCAGTTTACTGTCCAAACTTCTACTATTTTCTGGCTTCGTTTTCCAACATATTTTAGATAAAAGATTTGATAGAAGGCTGAAATGTTAAAAATTTAAAAATTATAAATACAGAGTTATTTAACCCCTTTTATTTTCTAATGATACCCCAACTGCTTATAAGTTGATGCAACACATATTTTTGGCTGGCATTGGATTAGATTCCCTATATTTTAGTACAATTTACATATTCCCTCTATTTTACATATTCCTGAAATGTTAAAAATTTAAAAATTATAAATACAGAGTTATTTAACCCCTTTTATTTTCTAATGATACCCCAACTGCTTATAAGTTGATGCAACACATATTTTTGGCTGGCATTGGATTAGATTCCCTCTATTTTAGTACAATTTACATATTCCTGAAGACCATGAAAGATATATTAATAAACATGTTTGGTTAGATTGAAAAATTGCAACTAAAAATTAGAAAACACTCTTATACCACATATTATTTATCTCTTAGTAACATTTGTAATAAAATTCTGATTGTAAATTAAATGATATACAATTAATGTCCAGGAAAAAGTGAAATTGTTATAAATTGTCAAAATTGTATGGATGTATACCATGTATGTAATTCTATCTTGTGATTATTACTATGATTGTAAAAATATAAGTCAATTGACAAAAAGATTGTAGTTGTTAAAGTTTATTTTAAACAATAGAACAAAATAAAATAAAATTTAAGAAAATTAAGGTAATATAAGTTGCTTATAATAAAAAAAGTAATAAATAAACAAGTTAGAGAATAACGTTTGTATGCCTCCTCTATTAACATGTGTTTGGGGATAAATAGAATATTGAAAAGGAAGCGCCACGTGTCGATGCAAAAGTTATATAACTATAAGTTATAATCGAGGGATACCCGACCTACACTATAAACTCGATACCCGACCTACACCATAAATTTGGTATCGGAGATACCCGATCTATACCATAAATTCGGTACACGAGCTACCCAACTTACACCATAAACTTAGTACCCAAGATACCCGACATGCACCAAGTATGCCTACCGATTAGGAGGGTACGAGGGGTAACATAGGTTGATGCAAAATGGTCAAAGAAAAATCTCCAAAAAGTCCGACACGAGAAATGTCTCCATCACCTCTGCTAAAAAGTGAAGGACACTATACCAAGGACAGTGGTCCTCAGCAACCTTGCCAGACAACCTCTCCTGAGGTAACCTTGACCCCCCTCCATTGTACACCACATGTCCAAAAGGATAAATTACTCCGTAAACGCCTTCTTGCTTCCCAACCATGCTCCTAATGGCCTAAAAAACATGCACCACGTGATAGCCGAGGTACTCCATATATAAAGACATTCCGGTTCTATTTTCATTATTCCAGACCAGCACACACACACTCCACGAAAAGGTTGAGGTCTTTTTCAACCTCCAACTATTTTAAAGAGCTTGCAAGCTCTCACCACTAGAAAAAAGTTTAAATAGCTGACTTGATGTTGGAGTGTGGTCGCTGGCCCACTCCAACTCAACCTCTAACTTTTTTTTGTTATTTTTCAGGTCTAAAGGCGTCCTTTAGCTAGGTTTTTTCTTTTCTTTTGCACCCAAAATCTACCTAAAACAACATGTATGCTTCCATAATGATGATTTTGATGATAATAAACACATTTTGAAATTAGTTAAGTTTTATGTAATCTGATTAAATACTTAAGTCATATAATATTTTAAGGATAGAATAACTTTCTAGAAGCAAACATATTCCCGTTAACTAAGAAAATGGCTAACTGATTACCTTGAGGCTAGATCTTATCAATTCTTGATGATATCGGCTAACAGTTAGTGGAAAAATGGCTAACCGATATTGAACAGAACTAGATTTTAGTTTTTGGATGCTAACGACTAACCATTTATTAGAAAACGGCAAGCCGAAAATTTCTTGTAGGTCACTGGACACTAACAGTAATTTGACATCTATAAAATGGTGATATGAAAATTTGAAATTAGGACATAATGATCATTTGCTCTGGTTAAAATGGCGATCTGATAGAGGTTAATGATGATCCAATTATGTGCAGAAAGTCAATAACGACTAGTTTTCAGCTCCAACTATAAAACAACTTAATCAAATTCATATTTTAACGAGATTTTACAATTATCATAGAGCTTTCTATTGAGTATTCAATCTCTCTTGAGTTTTAAACTTGTCATTGTTTCATTAAATCACACTTTGAGCCTTCATTTGTAAACACATATATTGTGTGAGGGAAACTCTTTGTAATCTTTATTTTAAAATCAAATTTGAGTAATTATAAGTTTGAAAAATATTTGGGTTAAGATTTGGGATAATCTCTTGTAATAGAGGTTGATTGACACTATAAAGTCAATTATAAGAGTTTTTAAAGCCTTGGAGGCTTGGTTAGTGAAATCTTTAAGTCTGACGAGCTTGGAGGCATTGACGTAGGCATGGTTTGGCCGAACCATGTAAAAATCTCTATGTTTAATTCTCTTTTCCATTTTCTCTTTATATTTTGATTGCTTTATTTTTTAATTATTGTTTTGAAGTTATTTTATATTTGGATTAATTTTTTTATTCAAACATTGCACAAATTTCATGTTTTTATCACCCCCTCTTGGGTTGCATAGTTAGCATTTCATGCTAGCATCAGAGCAAGGTTCTCTTGTTAGGACTTAACTGTCTAGAGTAAAAGATCCATGTCAACCTAAAATGATTCTACGTTCAGGGAAGGTCAGTCCACTACTAGACCACCATATTTTAATGGAAATGACTATCTTTATTGGGAAAGTAAGATGAGAATCTACTTGTAAACTTTAGATTATGAAATTTGGGAAATTATTAATGATAGACTTTTTATGCCAACTACTAGAAATGAAGAAGAGGAAGATATTCCAAAACCTTTAAGTTAATGGAGTGAGGAGGAAAAGAGGAAGGTCTCTTTAAATTCTAAGGCAATGAACGCCCTATTTTGTGCTTTAGATAAGAAAGAATTTCATAATCTGAGGTTGTTCTAATACATATGAGATTTGGAGAAACTTAAAGTAGTTTATAAAGGTACAAATCAGGTGAAAGAGTTTACAATTAGTAGATATATTAGGCAATATGAATTGTTTCAAATGAAAAAAAAAATGAGAGTGTGCATTATATTTATACTAGATTTATAGATATTGTGAACAATGTAGGAGCCTAGGAAAGACTTGTTCAAATAGTGAGAAAGTCAAGAAAATCATTAAATCCCTATTAAAAGAATGAAGACTTAAGAGAATAGCTATTTAAGAAGCCAAAGATTTAAACACTCTATCTATTGATGATGTAATTGGTTCACTTATTTCTTATGAGGTAGATTTAGTAGCTGAAAAAAGTGATAAAGAAAAGAAGAAGAAGAACATTGCTCTTAAAGCATTAAAACTTGAAAGTGACGATGAAAATAAAGATGAAGTTAAAGACATGGCTATGATAGCTAGAAAATTTAGAAAATGTTTCAAGAAATTCAGTGAGCACAAAAAGTTCAGGAATTTCAGAAATCAAAATGAGAAGAATGAAACAATCACTTGCTATAAATGTAAGAAGCCTGGGCATATAAGATCAGAGTGCACTATTCTCAACAAATTTAAGAAGAAAGCCACGGTAGCTACTTAAGATGACAATGATGAATAATCAAGTGATGTAGATCATCTGCAAGAAATATCAAACTTGGCATTTATTACAATTGGAGAACAACTTAATAAGGTAAATGATCTTCCTTCGTATGATGAATTGTTTGAGGTATTTTTTGAATAGTATAATGATTTACAGAAGATTGGAATGAAAAATGTCTCTCTTAAAAAGAAAAATACAGAACTTTCAAGTGAGAATGAATCTTTGAATGCAAAAGTTAAATGTTTAGAATTAGAGAATAAAATGTTGCATGATGAGCTTATGTCTTCCAAAGAAAGCATTACATTTGAACATGATAATTTATTTGTTGATGATTTAAAAAATGAAAATGAAATGCTTAAGAAAAAGAGCAATGAGCTAAATGATATTGTCTTGAAATTTACAAATGGGCAAAAGATTTTAGATTATTTGCTTGGCTCTCAAAAATGTGTTTTTGATAAAGGAAGTATAAGTTATAAGTCAAATTTAAAACAAAAATATTATAGGAATTACTTTGTTAAAGTTACCTCAAATGATCATAAAATTGTATGTCGTTATTGTGATAAAAATGGTCACATGACTTATAGATGTCCTGTTAAGAGAAATGCATATTATGGATTCAAATGTATTTGAGTTCCAAAAGGAACCATCACTAACACTTTAGGATCCAAAAATTTTTGGGTACCTAACACTTTAGGATCCAAAAAACTTAAAAATAAGAAGAAAAATAAATGGTACTTGGACAGTGGATGCTCGAGATGACAAGAAGTTACTCTTGGTTTTCATGTTTCACTAAGATAAAAAATGTTTAAGATGTATCCTTTAGAGATAATTCAAAAGGGAAGATTATTGATGTTGGTAATGTCGGTAAAGATTCCTCTACCTTTGTTGAAAATGTGTGTTTAGTTGAAAATTTGAAATATAATTTGCTTACTATTAGTCAATTATGTGATAAAGGTTATAGAGTTATATTTGATAAAATAAAATATGTTATTAAGAATGCATTTGATGGTAAAGATATGTTTGTTGGAAATAGATGTGGTAATGTATATACTATTAATATAGATTGTACATCTACTCATGATAATTTCTTTTCCGCATTACATGATGATGGTTGGTTATGACATAAAAGATTAAGACATGCAAGCAAGAATTTAATTTCAAAGATTTCCAAAAATAATTTGTTTAAAAGTCTTCCAAAAAATAGTTTTCAAAACGATAGAATTTGCAAAGCTTTCCAATTTGGAAAACAAATAAAAAACTTCTTTAAAAAAGAAAAAAGGGTAAATTCCAGCCTATCCCCGCGTGAATTGACAATCTTTAAATGACCTCCTCACTATTGAAAGAATCAGGTTACCTCCCAAAACTCGTTATCTCTCTATTAATTTAAATGACAATAAAGGTAATATTGTACTTGTACAAATTTGCAGTAATCGTTAATGAAAAAGGGACGTGGATGACGACAACATATGCAGGCAACATCAAATCAATTAGTTTTAACCTAAGCCAATTCAATGTGTGGTGTAAAACTGTAAATGTAAAAAACAATGGAAAACAAAATAGACAATGTGATATTAAAATCGAAAACTTTGCTTTGGCGCCAAAGTAAAGCCAAGCGTCTCTTGTTTACAAACTTTGCTGAGATAAAAAAAATAGAGCACCATTGAAGACCTTGTAGTAATGATGGAATTGGAAGGAGTAAGATGAACTCAGGCAGTAGCAATGGAGAATCTGAGTCTAAATAGCCTCTTCATGCAGTTGCGGTAAGAAAATGAAGAATTATTTTATAACATTTTACTATCATCCTTTGTTTTGGGCTGTATATTGGTATTTTTATAATTTATGGGCTTGTTATTGTTAGGTTAATGCCACTGCATCATGGTGTTAATCGTTGATTTTGAAATATTATTGGAAACTTTTTTATTTATTTATAAATTTGGGGGTTTTTGTTTGTAGTAAAAAACATGTGAAATTCTTGCTAGTTTTTGCACTTAAAAGATTGAAATCAATATAAGCAATCCAAGAATTATATTCTTTTTGTTAGTTTTTATGAACATTACTAGTTATTGTTATTGGGTGATGACTTTGAAATTTGAGCGGGTGGGTTTTTGCTCAACATTGTTTGTGTTTCATTGTGGTGACAATTGAATAACCATAACAGTTATAGTGAATGAAATGATGTTGTATATGCTTGTTCTTTGGGCATAATTTATAACTTGTTGACAAAATTTATTTGCAACTCCTTCAGTATCTCGTTCTCGCAAGTGATGTTAGTGAAGAAGGAGAATAGCAAGCGTGGAAAGCGTGAGAGGAAAATTCTAGAAGTCCGTTAAGGAACGGTATTGATCTCGGCGGTAAACTAACAATGGTGGTAAAGCAACGATAACTGGCTAGGTTGAAGCTTGATGTGATGGTAGAGGAGCGACAACGTTGACCAAGATGAGTGGCGGCAACAAGTCAGTGACAGCAGAGTAGTGGCAGTAGTGAAATCGAAGAGCAATAGGGGAGTGGCGGCAACAACTTAGCAAGTAGTGTGTTTAATTATGTTAGATTTAGGGTTCACTTTTTCATTTTATACTTTAGAAATTATATAGTGTAATTGTTCACATATTAAGTAACGAATTATAAGTCGACACGTGGTTAAGTGAAAATAATAATTTGTGATAAAAAATAAATCTATTGTAAAACTATCATTAATTCATGATAAAAAATAATTATATCACAAACCCATTATTAATCCATGATAAAAATAAGGGAAATTATCATTCATATACCTTAAATTTGCGCTTTTATAAAAAAATATTACAACACTTTAAGGGTGTATCAATCGTCCACCCTAAATTGACAAAAGTTTTCTGCCGACCATTAAACCGTTAGCTATCATTTGAAAGTTAACGGAACTGTAACGAATTGACGATTTTACCCTTGAAAATTATTACTTGTATACCCTTAAAAAAACTTATTATCACTTGTATCATATGAAAAGACCATATTAGCCCTCTAACATCATCATATTTAAATGACAACTAATGGTTTGGTGGATGGCATATACATTTTGTCAACCTAGGATGGACGACTGATATATCCTGAAAGTGTTGTAGTAAATTTCATAATAGAGTAAACTACGGATATACGATTGATAATTTCTCAAAAAATAATTCTATTATAAAACTATCATTAATCCGTGATAGAAAATAATTCTATCACAAAGCCATCATTAATTCATGATAGATTGAAAATTATGTCACAAGTTTATCATAATTTTATGATATACCCAGAATCTGTCATAAGTTGTCTGTCATCTATTAGCAGTTTCTTGTAGTGTTGAGTTTCTATTAGCCTATTTAAACTCAACAACCTTGCTATGCAAGACAATTAGAGATAAATATTATTTTAAATTTGAAAGATCATTACTTCTTTGGTTCTTTTGAGAACTAGTGAACTTATCAAGAATTTGCGTTCTTGTGGTGTTCCAAAATAGACATATCACTCACCTTCTCATCTAATTCTTGAGTGTGGCGTTAATATCCTTCTATATACCTCTGGTTTATGTTTTTTTAAACATTGGTTCAAGGTTTTTGTTTCGCTTACATTGTTTAGAACTTTCTTGGGAAGTTTAAACTTCAAATTAAGTGTGGGTTTCAAAGTTTCATTGTGGGGTTCACATCATTTACTCTAACAAATGGTTACACTTAAACAGGGTCATAGTGATGAGGTGACTAAGCTAGATGTCAGTTTACTTGACTCCCTCATCCGAAGAAGGTGAGTGAACTTATTATACGCTATCTTATGTCATATGCTATCTACACCTGCAGTAACCAACCAGTCCCTCCCCCTCCCTTATGGCAACATTATTATTAAGATACTGAGGCATTTCCATGTACTCCTAACTAAGGCTATTTATACCGAGATTAGGAAACTGGGTAAAGAGATTATTTTTATCCCACGTCATATGTTATCGACACCTATAGTAACTAACTGGTCCCTTCCTTATGGCACCATCATTACTAAGATACTGAGGTATTGTCATGTACCCTTGATTGAGCCTATTTATACCAAGACTAGGAAACTAGGTAGAGAGATTATTCTAAGATTAGATTCCATAGGAGACGTGGGGAGTGGTTAAGACTTTATCTTATAGGAATGAGAATACTTTGGCAGCTCCTGAGGATGATCGAGTTCTTAATGATGTCGTTTGTTAGGATCAGTTGCCAGACTTTAGACTAAGAGCTACCTAGCAGGGTTGCAGCAGTAACATAATCCTAGGCTGAGAAGCAGCAGAGCCTAGTGAGCCTTATGTTCCTGAGGCACCTCTAGTTTTTGAGGGATTGGTGCAACAGTTACTTGGAGAAGTTCGCACAATCTCAGTTCGAGGCATTTTAGATTCAGCAGCAGCAGATCATGGCTAGTCAGCAACGTATTCTCTTTGCACTTGGTTTCCCTCCATCCGAGTCATCGTCCTAGCCACCTCAATAGACTTTATTTCTATTCTTTTGTATTTCGCACAAACATTTATGTAGTTGTTTCATGATTTAATGACATATTTATGTTATATTTTTCTGTTTGATGACTGTGATTGGATTGCATGGTTAGTTATGATTGTTTTTGAAATTTGATGAATTGATACTTGATGATTATATATGTGTTGGTTGTTGGATTGATGATGATTTTGAGTTAATTTGGAGTGAATATTATTTGTGATATTTTGGAAGTGTTATTAACAATATTTCTATTTGAGGATATGCTTGTTGTTAGGAGGAGGTTTTGCCAAAAGTTTTGCTCAAACAACATGGGTAATACCTGTACTTATCTCCCTATTCCATTCCGTTATTTTCTTTTTAATGATAAAGGGGGGATATTTATGAGACGTTGTGATTTTGATGAATTGGCTAAAAGCATTTTGGTTAAAAATTGATTAACTTAGGAGAGCTTATATTTAGGGGGAGAAAAATTTTGTAATCTTTCTTCATAATATTTGTAAGGTTTGTCATAAGAAAAAAAAGCGGGAGAATATTAACATGTACGTTTTCATAATGATAATTTTGATGATAACAAACACATTTGAAAATTGGTTAAGTTTTCCCAATAACTAAGAAAACGGCTAACTGATTACCTTGAGTCTAGATCTCATCAATTCTTGATGATATCAGCTAACTATTAGTGGAAAAACGGCTAACAGACATTGTACAAAACTACATTTTAGTTTTTAGATGCTAACGATTGACTGCTTATCAGAAAACGGCAAGCTGACTACTTTTTGTGGGTCACTGGACACTAACGGCAATCTAACATCTATAAAATGGTGATCCGAAAATTTGAAATTATGACATAACGGTCATTTGCTCAGGTTAAAATGGCGATCTGATAGAAGTTAACGTGATCCGATTATGTGCAAAAAGTCAATAATGACTAGTTTTCAGCTCCTACTATAAAATGACTTAATCAAATTCAAGTTATAACGGGATTCTACAATTATCATGGAGCTTGCTATTGAATATTCAATATATCTTGAGTTTTAAACTTGTCATTGTTTTATTAAATCATACTTTGAGCTTTCATTTGTAAACACATACATTGTGTGAGGGAAACTGTGAGGTACAATTTTCTCACTTAAATATAATAGAATTTATTTTAAACTAACAAGCCCCCTTAAGTATTAAAATAATAATGATAATAATAATAATATAAAATATTTAATTCTAAATAATGATGACATAAGTGTGATGTAAGAGAAGTTTGTAAAGATAGTTAAGAATTCTAGAATTTAGTAAAATATTTATGAAGGATAATCTCAACCATTGATCAAGAGTTATGGTAGCAAAATCATAACCATCCATTAGCCTTAAGAAATCCTGTAAATACCTCCTACCCTCTTTCATTTTTAATGCATCTTAGAAATTTCACTCTCTTCTATTCTAAGTCATAACATCAACAATAGAGAAATGTTCAATTTAAAAAGGTCTAGAGAAGTTAAGGTCAAGAGGTAAGAAACACTTCAACTGTAATGTAGGGACAAAATTCTTTTTATACTTAACTTCAGTTTTAACAATTCTTTTACCTTGTGATGACTATTATGATGTGATTAGTTATAACCTAAATTTTTATATGATCGGTTATGCCGCCTATATTATAATATTTTCTTATTTACTCTTTGTATGGTCGACTATGCCACCTAATCTGTGATATTTTTACTCAATTATGTTATGGTCGGCTCTACCGCCTATATTATAGTCTCATTTTGTTTAATCTCCATATGGATGGCACTGCCGCCTACATTTAAGAATGTTGTCCTTAAATACCATTGTATGTTAATTCTGTTGTTCCTATAGGAACTTCACATGTTATGATATAAGTTGCATTGAATGCATGCATTTCATGGACTATTTTATAAGAAGACGTTTTAGAAAATGAATTCATGAAAAATGGGTGGTTGTATTATAAGGTGGTAAAGTTCCCCAAAGAGGGCAAGCCTTCCAAGCTTAGTAAAAGGTAATCCTTTGGGGACATTGATACGTAACACCTAAAAGATCAACTAATTAGGCCCAAGGGCATATTGTTTAAAAGAATAAAAGTGTTAGCCTTGTAGTGCAACATACCTGGGCCCTAATAAAGTTATTTTGTATTTTTTAAGTTTCTTTTAAAGACTTAATATGGTCATCTATATGCATAATAATTTATACATGCATCAAAGTGTTATCTTACTGGGCATTAGCTCATAAAGTTCTTACATTGTAGGTAACGATGAGTAAGGCAAGCTGGAGCCAAGTCCTAACCAAGGCGAAGTGTATATGGGCATAACAAACCTAGGGTTTTATGATGGGCTCATCTTTGTTTCAATCAAAAATAAATATCTTAGCTTTAGTCATAATAAAGTTTTTGAGAAATATACTAAGGAATGTAATAATAAAGTTTTTGAGAAATAAACTAAGGAATCTCTGTATGTCTCTTACATTTTGTGAGGAAGTTTTGCTTGCTACGTAAAACTTCTTTTCAAAATTTGTATTTATATTAAAAAGTAACAGTATTTTAAACACTTTTAAAATAAATATTTATGTGGAGTGTTACAGAAACTCATTGTAATCTTTATTTTAAAATCAAACTTGAGTGATTGTAAGTGTAAGAAACATTTGGGTTAAGAGATTTGGGATAATCTCTTATTGTAAAGGTTGATTGACACTTATGAAGTCAACTGTAAGAGTTTTTAAACCCTTTGAGGCTTGGTTAGTCGAATCCTTAAGCCCGGCGAGCTTGGAGGCGTGGATATAGACAGGGTTTGGCTAAACCATATAAAAATCTGTGTTTGATTCCCTATTCCCTTTTCTCTTTATATTTTGATTGCTTTATTTTTTAATTATTGTTTTGAATTTATTTATAATAATTTTTTTATCTAAACACTGCACAAATTTTAGAAACCCAATTTACCCCCCTCTTGGGTTGCATAGCTAGTATTTTATCATCTTGGGCATCTTCATTAACATAACCATGAATTTTTATAAGGAAACCATTATTAGCTGCTAAATCTTTTGTATTCGACTCTATAATCTGTTGCTTCTCCTAAATGAGGAATTGTAAATGATTATGATAAGTATCTTGTTTAGGGTGGACTACTTATGGTTCAGATGAACTCCATCTTGATTTGGGTTAAGTGGGTTAGAAAAATAGTAATTCGAACTCAATGCGAACATCTAATCCGATCTAAACCGATCCAAATGGAAAAAAAATTAAATAATTTATTTTTTCAATTGTATATAACTCGATGGAACCCGATCTAATCTTAAGCAGATCCAATCAGGTTGGATAAATTCCAACTCGAATGAATTGAGGAGTTCATTTGCATCCGATATGAACCTGAATTCCTTAGATTGGATGGGATTAGGTTAATGGAGTTAATTGCCCACCTATAATCTTGTTATGTCTATATATGAATGTTTGACATGGTCTATAAAGATTTCTTACAAATTTTAGGCTGCATCTAGGCATGGACATGTTATGCTATTATATGATTTCCATGGGGAGGCCATTAACATGGATGGATAATATATGTGAAAATAAATAGGGGACATGTTCGGTTGTGAAATTATAATTGTAGATAGGCATCAATAAGGTAAAAAACTATTGATGTAGTATAATTACTTTAGCAAATGGACCTAAATGGTTTTTGGTGCCACAAGCCTAATGGTCGAGTTTTTGAAAAAAAATTGTCCATTTAAAATTAGCAATATTGAACTTGTAAAGTAAATGAATAAATAGGTAAAATAAAGATATTTTGGGTAAATCGATTCAATAATAAAGTTGAAGTGGAGGGAAAAAAATTCTACTTATATCAAAAACAAAAAACAATGAATCTCAATTTTTTAACATGTATACCATTTTCCATAACATAGCCGCGACCACAAAAATAAGGTCTTTTCTGCATTAATCTTCCTTGTTCCCATAGCAAGCAGCACATTGATGGGCATAATTAAAGGGAAATGATGTATAAAATATTTTAGACCAAATTTTAGTGAAGGTGTTTGCAAGATAAAGTGCTACTATGATTGCGACGGCAACCGACCTAGAAAATTATGCAAGCTTGCTGCACTGGTAAACTCTAAAAAAAAAATTGTTAAAATGAAATTCCTAGATATTATAAAGATGTTGACCATGGTTATTGTTATGGCCATGGCATTTATTATGATCAGTGTTCTTTTTTGTGATTCTTTGTCCTAAATTTTAAGCATATTGGTAAAATAATTTGATCCATAAAATGTTATTCAATTATATAATATATTATTAATAAATTAAGTGAAGAGTATATAAAGGACAATGAAAGGAGGAAGGTAGTAGAGTGAACACAAAAGCAAGCAGTACATAGAGTTCAATGTAGTAGTGTTAAGATTAAAGCAAAAGTTCAACAAAAATATGACAAAATATAAGCAACAAATATCGTAAAATTTCAACCATAATATAATAAAATATACTGAACACGGCAAAGGAAAAACGTAGCAAAAGGGTTGTAGTCTTGCAGAGATTGTGATTTATGTTGCTAAGATGAAGTTGTCATAGTGGTTAGACAATTTCATCGACAAAATCAATACTGCAAGCTTCATCTTGAGCAAGGGCCCATCCTGTGCAATGAAATTGAAAGGGAGATGAGCTATTAGGTATTCAATGAAATTCATCATAAAAACCCCACAGTCTCCTTAATTAGATTGTTGTTGCGGCGGGTTTTTCATTAATCTGATGACTTCATAAGGTGTTGTTGAAACAATAAGCTCAGGATGATCACGGTGGAAGTTTAGGCAGTGAACTGGTAGGCATTGAATAAGCATTTGCACGAATGCCATCCAAGAAAAAACTTGTTCAGTAAAAAGGCATCAATGAATGAGTCATAAATGGTAATTCTACTGTTGACCAAACTGATTTCACATACTGCCTCTTGTGATTCATTTAATTTGATTGGTAAATAAACTTGACAATGGATAATTCAAGCAGAAGTTAACGTATATTTATTGTTAAAAGAAGACATAGAATTGATAATAAGCTTGTTTTAACCTGATAATTTAATATAAGTGAATATGGGCAATAGTTTTTGCTTGCCTAATCAACAGAAGACCAATATCTTGCGCCTCTCATGAATCTATCAAGTAGATCAGGATTAAATTGCCCTTAGTGGGCTTTCTTGTGATCTTGTTACATCTCAAGCCATAAACTAGAAATACTTGCCTTTAAATTGAAGTGAATGTTAAAATATTGATTATTAAGAATTGAAAATGGTTGCTTGGAGAATATAGTGAACTTCAAATAGGAAAACCATTCTTGACCATTGAACTACATATATGTTGAAAATTAATAAATTTATTAAAACAAGGAATATGCAGGATTGAAGTATGTATCCAGAATTCTACATCAATGCAAGCGCATCTTCTTACTTCCAAATTATCTAATTTGTCAAGTCTATGTTTGATCAGCCTAATGTAAATGCTAATGTGTTGAAAGATACGATAACAAGATACAATGACCTAAGATAACAACAAATGCTTGGCAAAATTAAGTGGATTGCAAACGTTAAATATATATGAGTAATACAAATAATAAGAAATAATATACCATTAGAAAAAATGAAATTTCTATCATTATTCAACCAATCATCACTCTCTCCATATGCAAACCATTTGAAATTAATCGGAGTAAGATGTTCCAAAACATTGAGTAATGACCTAATGTGCTAAAAGATACGATAAAAATATACAATGACCTAAGATAACAACAAATGCTTGGCAAAATTAAGTAGATTGCAAAGGTTAAATAATAAATAAGAAATAATATACCATTAGAAAAAAATGAAATTTCTATCATTATTCAGCCAATTATCACTCTCTCCAGATGCAAACCATTTGAAATTAACCAGAATAAGATGTTCCAAACAATTGAGTACTTGAACCTCTTGGAATTGTAGGGCCGTCGAATGATTGTACTGAGCAAGTTGTTGTGGATCAATATCTTCAATTACCTCAATTTTAAGTGTGCTGGGTGGACAAATGGCCGTATATGGTCCAGTTTGAGTGGTACATGACATTGAGTGACCTTTGAATTTTATAGTCTCCTCTTTTGTGAGGTTATCCTACGTCTCTTCTACAAGCCTCTAGTTTGCCTACTAGTAGAATCAAAGTTTGATCAAAGTGCTAGTATTTCATTGCTCTCGTCATGTCTATGTCTAACTTCCTAATGGTAGATAGTTAAATTTAGTACATATCATAAAACAGAGTTCAGTATATCTGTAATTGTACAAGATGATAATAGTTTATACACTTAGATTTATAAGATTCATCGTTCAGTTTATAACCCAATAGGCTTGAATTTGGTAACACAATCTATTGATATCTATATCGGTCAATCAATACATCATTTGTTAGTTCGACCTGAGCTATAATGTATCAATAAATGGGTTGACAAACTATAATTACAAAAAAAGTTGTACCTAATTATCAAAAAGGTCAGTAAAAATTAAATTCATTGGGTCCATAACAATTTCATCACCAGCCCTTAGTTATATAATAATGATTATGTTCAATCTCCTCAAAATGTCAGTTCTAATATGTTGGAATCCAATAAGAATGCCATTTTTCAATTGAGATATAATATTATCAAACTAACTTTGCATTATATATTTTAATTCCCCTTGTCATAGAGTGTTGTCTGGTTTTGATCCTGCACAGAAGATGTATTTACTGACAAAGGTATCATTTATGTACGAGCTTTAGACATACAAGAGATGTGTAAAAACACGTCCAATAGTTTCATCTTTTAACGAAAGGCAAGACAGAAGCCGGGGAAAAATATTATCTTCTACAAACTTTCAATGCTGACACGAAAACTGTATTACAGTGACATCTGTCGTATATTCATGAGCCCAAAAGTCTTTTAACTTAAACTATACCTGATTTAGCATACCCAAATGCTTTCTTTTGGTGAAATAAGTATATTGAATCAGTAATCAACAATCTATCATTAATTATGTACTATAAACTTATATTAGAAGTTTTGGGAGTTTACAAAACCTACTTAATTAATATAAAGACATAACGATTCTATGTATGTAGTGGAATTGTAATAGTTGACTTCAAATGAATTGATACTAGCGGCAAACAAAAAAAAAAGTTAAAAAGTTAAAAGTTTAGTTGGGAGATGTAAATGACTCAAAGTTCTATTGAAGTCTTTTGTTGTTTTGTAATTGGCATTTTCTTTTGGCATTAATTTGAAACCATCCACAAATAGTACAGGTAGGACAAGCCCCAAACAAGTTGTGACACTCTTATAATAATCTGTCTTTCTCGTACTGAAGAGTAGATACAACTTGGGCGTAGCTGAAGCGGAGGATAGAGTATAATTGAAGTCTTAAGTGTTGTATTAGTTGCCCGTGTTCTTGGATGTCAACATAAAATGCGTCGATATATTGTGTTCGATTGATGTTTTAGTAGTTCTCCTTCCTTTAAAATCGATTCATAGAATTAAATCTTGGAGGAGGGACAAGTATGGACCCAGGATAAATATGCAATCTGTACATTGAGAGAGATAGTTTTGTTAAGAATTTAGATCTATTTTTAACAAGTGTAGGAAAAATAAACAATGGATAAATTAATTTCTTTAAAAAATTAATCCTGAAATTACTATTCACTAATTATTGTTATACGATATCATTCAAAGTTACTGTTCACAGTTATTGTTCACAATTACTATTCAACGTATTGCATTGTTCAAGTTACTGTTCATTCATCATAAATATATTACTAACAGTAAGTTGTAGACAAAAAGCACATATAGTATTTTCACGTGGTTCGGATCATTATCCTACGTCCGTAGGTCCAAGGCTAGATAATAAACAATTCACGAAGTAATGAAAGGATTATAACCTATTGGATATTAATAAAATTTTAGACACCCTCTTACTCTTACTACTACCTTGTTGTATCTAAATTAGTCGACCTTTCTTAACGAGAGCCCCTTGTGTTTATTGCTTTTCTTAAGATCCCCTCAACACAATAAATTATCTCTTCGTCCTGAAGAAACCAAAGTGAATGTAAAGAATGTCCAATGAGAGACTTGATATGATGAAGACTTGATGAGAAAGATTAAAACATCATAGAGATATGAAACATCATATACGACTAAATTGGTTTCTTCTCATTCTCTGTGTTGGTTGTTTCTCTGATATAAAATACAATATGTTTTCTTCACTATTCAATGTGTGAAATTCTTCTCTTTATATGGGAGTAGTAATCCACTCAAACTTTAAGATATATTTCCTTAATAGTCCAATATTTAATAAATACTTAATATAGTTATAAATGTAATAGTCATCTTTATTTGGAACTCTTTGATACTTGACCGTGCTTATGATAATTTCTTTCTTTTATTTCCCGATTTAACCTTTTTCCAAGTTAATGTTAGAGAATCTCGATGGCGAGTTCTTCCTATCATCCTCAGTAGGTTGTTAAACTTACAGACTTTTGTCCTACAAAATGTGAGGATTACATGAACTTTTTAACTTAATGGTACAAAATTTATTCTTTATATATTTGTTTTCTTTATAATCAAGCATTTTGGCTCGAATTGAGCGAAGAAGAATTTGGGTGGAATGAATAAAAAAAAAATGTGCCCTATTATTTGTTTTAGCATGTTAAGAAAATTAAAATCAAGGAACTTGATGATAAAAAATATGAAATGTGACTGGTAGAGTATTTGTCGAAGCATAATGAAGTATTGGATGTAATGATCATTATGTGTAAAGGAACTATTCAAGGTCAATTCAAAAAACTCAAGCAGAAACTATTACAGTTACAAAGAGTCTTTGGGACTAGTGAAATTCAACTCAATAGGATGAGTTTCAATTAAAGTCTCTTGGTTGTTTTGGTTTCATAAAGGTAAATACTTGCAGATGTTGTCACAAGAAAAAAAGATGAATGTAATTGCATTGTGTAGATGTTTTAGTCCCTTGTAGTAACGTCTTTGTTGTACCTCCTTAATATTCTCATGTTATAATTGGTTAAAAATTATTTTGCAATAGAAATATTTGGATCATAATTCTCTTATATTGTATGAAATTAAATAGTTACAAATTGTACCTTTACTTTTTCGTACGAGTAATTTAGGCTCACTCATGATTTGTCACCACCAATCTTATTAGATCACGATTTATGATCAATGATCTCCCATGTCATGACTTAAGTTCGATCAACAC
Organism: Citrus australasica; assembly: GCA_029618585.1. Lineage (NCBI taxonomy): Eukaryota > Viridiplantae > Streptophyta > Magnoliopsida > Sapindales > Rutaceae > Citrus > Citrus australasica. Next base: position 9,750,338 of record JARCIV010000006.1, read on the forward strand.
TTAACATGTGGACTCTTTTATCACTACTAAAAGCAACTAGCAGTAGAAAATTTCGTTTTCTCAAAGTTAAAGAGAAAAATATATTCTTCTCTTTCTACATATTGTGGCTCCTTTTTTTTTTTTTTTTATAAAAGAACAAGCCTTTTTACATATTTTGGTGGAAACCTTAAGCTTCTCTATTTTATCTCTTTTTCAATTTATTAAATCAAAATACTTTATTTAAATTAAAATACAACATAAAGTCAAAAAAATAGCATATCACTTTCAATGGAGAGACCGTTCTTGAAAATTTCTTGAAGATATTAATCGTTCTTATCCCAAAAATTGACAATCCAACTAGTTTAAAGTTTTTCCGTCCTATTAGTCTTTGCACGGTTATGTATAAAACTATCACTAAAATAATCGCTAATAGATTAAAGACTTTTCTCCCTGATCTTGTAGGTCTGCATCAAACTAGCTTTGTTCCATGGCCACACATCACCGAAAATATTATAATCGCCCAGGAGATTATTTATAGTATGAGACAGAAGACGGGCAAACGGGAATTCATGGCTATCAAAGTAGATTTGGAAAAAGCTTATGACAAATTAAGCTGGAATTTTATCAAATGAGACTTTGGTTTTTGTGGGTCTTCCTGCGAACTTTATACGAATTATCATGGAGTGCATCACCTCCTGCTCCATACATATTCTTTGGAATGGCGAACTTACTGATTCTTTAAGGACTTCTAGAGGGATTCGCCAAGGGGACCCAATCTCTCCTTACATATTTGTCTTTTGTATTGAAAAACTTAGCCACATCATCAATCGGGAAGTGCAACAAGGGCGATAGAAACCCAGAAGGCTTTCTCGGAAAGGTATACCCCTTACCCATCTCTTTTTCATTAATGACCTTTTTCTTCTTGCAGAAGCTTCCTCTGAGCAAGCGAAGGTGGTGATCAAAGCCTTGAATAACTTTTGCAACATGTCGGCAGAAAAATTTAGCATAGAAGAAACTCGAATATACTTATCAAAGAATATGGAACATGCTTTATCAAAGAAAATCAGTAAATTAAGTGGCTTTTCAACTTCAAAAAATTTGAGGAAGTATCTGGGTATGCCACTTCTTCATGGTCGAGTTACCAATAAAACCTATCAAGAGATTCTTCATCGAGTACATAAATGCCTCTAAGGATGAAATGCAAAGCACCTTTCTTTTGCTGGAAGGCTTACTCTTGCTCAAGCAGTAATCCAAGCCTTGCCAATTTATTCTATGTAGACCACAATGATTCTGAGAGGCACTCAAGAAAAAATTAATCGCATATCTCGCCGCTTTATATGGAGTGGGAATAGCGAGAGGAATAACATGTCCATGGTTAGTTGGGATAGAATCTATCAACCTAAAATGGCAGGCAGACTTGGCTTAAAAAAGCTTTTCCAAATGAATGAAGTTTTATTGATGAAAATTGGGTGGAATATTATTGTTTCTCTTACAAGCCCGTGGATCAAAGTTTTATGCTCTAAATACGGCATTGAGAATGACAATCTCCCCACAGAGTTACCTACAAAATATGGTTCTTATGTGTGGTGTGCAGTGGGGACGGTTTGGCAAAAAGTCTTGAACGGTATTCGTTGGCAAGTTGGAGATGGTTCAAAGATTCATTTCTGGAAAGATTGTTGGGTGATGCAAAATGTCATTTTGAAGGATTATACTGTGATTCCAATTCCGAGTAATGTGCTTGAAAACTCTATTAGGGCATATGTTGACAATAATGGACAATGGAATTGGGTTGCTTTCAACAATTATCTCCCTCACAGTTAAGTGCTCGCTATTGTTGCCATTATGCCTCCTTGTGTCAAGGCGGGCATTGATCGTATCTTTTGGGGTTTCTCAAATAAGGGTAACTTTACAGTAAAGTCAGCATACCAAAGTATTTTAAGCAAATCCTCCAGTCATATCTGCTCAAGATGGGACCTTATTTAGAGCTGGAAAGGACCACAAAGTGTTAAAACTTTCATTTGGCTTGCCATTCAAAATAAGTTAAAGACCAAAGCTGAGCTTGCTAGAAGACATATTTTGGCAGAGAATCAATGTGCGAGGTGCAAAGTTTGCGTGGAAGACTCTCTTCACGCTCTTAGAGATTGTGTGGCAGCCAAACATATTTGGTTAGCTCTTGTCCCTTTTAGGCTAAGAGATAGGTTTTTCTCTTTAGACTTAAAAGATTGGATTCTTACTAATTTAAAGCCTAATTGTTATGATAGTAATGGAGTGGATTGGTCTGTTATCTTTGGCATAGCAATCTGGCGCTTGTGGTTTTGGCGAAACCAAGCTTTGTTTAATAATGTGCAGAGGAGTAATCACAACATTATTTTAGATATTATGGCTAGAGCTGAAAATTCCCATAAAACTATGATGACTTTGATCAAGCCTGGAGCTTCAAAGATTGTGAAATACTTTGGATGGAAACCGCCTCCTGAAAATGCCTTCAAATTGAATATTGATTGGGCCTGCAAGAAGATGAACAGGGCAGCTGGTGGTGGGTTGATAAGAAATGCTAATGGGAATCAGGTTGTTGGATTCTGTGCGAACATTGGCATTAGTTCAGTTACTAATGTTGAACTTTGGGGTTTATTCTATGGTATTGATTTGGCTTGTAAGTTGGGGGTTCATAATTTATTAGTTGAAGTTGATAGCAAGTGCACCATTGATCTACTTCCAAACACGAGCAATAGTCCTAATAGGTTTTCCTCAGTGATTCAAAGCATCAGGAGGCTCCTTGATAGGGACTGGCATGTGTGCATTAACCATATTTATCGTGAAACAAACTTTGCAGCAGATTTCTTGGGAATTTCGCAATGAGTCAACCTCTTGGTTTCCATTTCCTTCACAATCCTCCTCGTTGTGTTGTCCAATGTTTAATTCAGGACATGTACGGGAATGCTTTCCCACGTTTTTTTTCTGTTTAGCCTTGTAGGCTCCCTTATATATATATATATATATATATATATATATATGTATAATAGCATATCACTTGTGTTTGTTATAGGGGCTAACGACCTAATGTACGTTGTAAAATAACACAAGGCCCCTTACACACGAGCATATTAAATTGAACCTATGACCAAATAATATATTTAGGCTTTTGATATAAATAGCTAGTTATCTTTCTTATTCAATCTAATAGTAATGCAGTTAATTAAGTAAGCTAACCCAAGAATCATTCAGGTACATACAATAGCAGCTACAATAATTAGCTCTATAATTAAACTAGCTCGATTATTTAATTTCAAATCAACTCCACTAAAAGATTAGAATTGACCTTTATAATTGTATGTTATTTAGGATAGTGTTCTCGAATAATTATTCGACTCATGCCACATTAATTTCTTTACTAAATAATCATTTTTACTACTTCGTTAATTAAACTGATATCTCAACTGTCCAATTAATTTAATTATATCATGTTCTTTGACACTTACTAGTTTTCTTTAATGATCATTTTCACCGTACTAGTTATGTTAACGCACTCCAGCCTAAGAACTCTTTGATCAAGTATCAAAAACCCATCAAAAAACGTGTTCTACAAATTGTAAATTGTTAATCTATAATCTTATTGCTTAAAATTGCTCCCATCAAGATACCAGAAAAATTTGATTACAAATGTATTTCACAACCCTTGGTAACTCAAATGAAATAATAATTATAATCTTGAAAGTGTGATTAGCTCAATATTCAGATTGCAATAAAACCAATGCCTAAGAAATTTAATAAGTTTGACAGTTATTTTAAGGTTAATTAAATCTCATATGTGATTCAGTTCAATGTGATCAAACTATATCAGTAAATTCAAACATGATTAAGAGAAATTATTGAATCAATTTATTACAGTCAAAACATAAATAGAGTGCCCAACTTTATTTATCAACTGGAAACTCATTTATTTCATTATAATATAACTTATATAATCTTTTGTGAATTCATATAATGATCACATAAATACAAATAATATAATTAAATTGACCTTATTCAAAATATTTATGCAACTAAGATATTTGAAAAATATGTAAAATATTTTGTTAATAAGAAAAGTATATTTATAAATAAATCAATATACTTTAAAGAGCACATAATCCCAACATACGAGTCCTTCCAATATTGGACTTATTTAAATGTTTATGAGATTATTTGTGAATGCTATTTGTTTATCAATTTTTTTTTTTTTTGGCAATGGCTACCTTGGAGCTACTCTAAGGTGGAGAACAAATCACAGTCACATACATAAAATGATAAATAGTAAAAAATACATTATACCTTTGATTGTGTGATTATTAAAGCATACTCTATCTTAGTGGTTCCAACATAGCTAGACTCTTATATTTTTAATGGAAACTTTGTTGTAATTGTGGGGCCTTGTAGACTTTGTGTGGAATGAATATAGAGTAGTTTCTTTACAGTTTCATTACTCTTGTCCACCTCCTCATGCTGTCAACTACTCTTAATTTCCGTCTCTTAATTTCTATCTTTCTTGGTTTCTTACCAATGACACTCAATAATGGCAAACGAATGAATTAGAGAGGACACGTTGTGTTTGACAAAACAAATTCTTAAGCTAATAGAAAATTTTTAAAGGTTCGATTCGGATATAATTTATCCTAATCACATAAATTAATCAGTATCAACACATTTTAATAAAAAGTAAAATGATAACTAAAAAACTTACTTCGTTGCCACATTGTTTAAAATAAAACTACGTCAATGAAAATTGAAGTTGAATGCCTATTTAAATTTCTACATAATTTAAACTTAAGTCACTTTGAAAAAGAACACAGGAATAAGTGAACAAAGTGAACTTTAACAAAAGAATGTTTAAAGTACGAATGGACAAGAAATCATTTATTTAAGCAATAAATACGACTAGCCGTTTGAAAAAATATTCATTACAAACCGTAATGAAGAAACAACTATATCCATCGACATAATTTTACAATCATTAACATCGTCAATTCTCCGACACCTACTTTGACTCTGATATTTTTATTCAACTCATCGTTCAATCTACGGTTATTGTTCTTTCAGACAAAAGTAACTATTTCTTTCGGAGTTACCTACTAGGTCTACTTTCAACAGTACGACAACAAATTAAAGAGACGCGATATTCACTCCATTTGGAGATATGCTTAATTCCTTTCAGCACTGCCCAATATTGCGATTGGCCGCCATAGTAATAAATTTGCCAGTGATTTCCTACGACTGAGAGCCCATGTTCATATATGAATCATCGAAATCTTTACCCCAATACCAACTATTTATTAAGCTCATCTGCAAAGTATTAACCAAACATAATTACAAGTTTTTAATCTTTTCGTAAATAAAAAATTATGAGTTTTAGTGAGGAATTACCTATTGTGTCGAGTGATTATATCGACATAAGAGCAAATCAAATTGCGCCTCTAATAATAACGAGAAGACTTGAACGGAACCCAGGGCTTTGACTGCATGCATGTTGACGTCACCTTATCTGTAAAGGAAAATATAATAACTTCAACCAAGAATTTACGCTGGTAGATGAGCACCACTTTTTAATTCCACATAATCTTTGATGTTTCACGAAATTGTTTTTATTTTTTAGGAATGATTAATAGTGTAGATTGATAAAAATAAACATTTTTTCAAAGTCAGTAAGAAAATTTTAAATATTTTAATAATACAGCTAATCATGCCGTTAAGTTTTACCTCTGTTAATTACTCTGAACAAGATTTTTATCATCATAATGAAAATTTTATACTACATCAAAGGTATCATATCAATTATATTACAAGTAAATGATGTTATGAAAAATGTACATTTAAAAAAAACCACCATATAAATAGTGGTTACATTAAATTTAATTACATATGTTGTTCATGAGCATTTCTCTATTATAGTTGTTAAATCATCAGGAGTAAAATTACTTAAATGCCCATCACCACGGGATGATTATTTATTTATTTATTGGGTCCAATAAGAAATAACAAGAGTTCATGAAATGATTATTTTAAATACAAAAACAATTGGCTCTCATCTCTATTACAATAAGAGAATAATTAAATTGAAAAAATATATAGAATATAAATATTAAATCTAAAACACAACAATTAATTAATTAATAAAATTTTCCCTAATATTTTTACTACAAATACCAAATTACAATTAAAAAATAACAAAAATATAATAATTTACCATCTGATTTCTCATTCATCAATCATAATCTATTTCCACATGATTCTCCTCCCCAAATTCTCATCTCAAGTTGTGCTTGCTTTAAATTCTTTTCTCTTTGCTTACCCCCCCCCGGGGGCAGCGAAGAGAATTAATTTTTTTTTAAAAGCACCATCTTTAACCATTAATTTCTCTTCAGGCCCGACCTTGTTTCTCTTTAAAACTTTCCGAGAAAATATGTTATTGTGATCACTCAATAATGTTAACAAGCAGGTATTGCTTGGCTTTTTACGCAAACTCATGTTTTGTTTTGTATAGTTATCCGTAGCTTGTAAAGGGTAATTTTTATTTTTTTAAATTTCCTTTTTTTTGGTTTACTAATAAATTTGATGAATCTAAAGATTCTCGGCAAAGGAATCTTTTATGGGTAGTTTAGTGTTTGGTGAACAAATTTGATTGTAATATAATTAATAGTGAAAAGAAAAAATAATGAAATTTATTGTATTAATTTTTTTTTTTCGGGTTAAAAGCATATCAATAGATCGTGTAATTGGAGGCAAGTTTAAGCTAGGAGAAACATCAAGAGCAGATCGTTTGGTGAGCTTTATTTAGGTGCATATATATATATTTTGGTTCTTTAGAAGCATTGTTGTGTTAAAAAGTTTTAAGCCTTTAATTCTATTTGTAACTTGTAAGTACGTTTCTTATGTCGGTTTATTTGCTATAGGGGTTAATGTGCAAACTAGAGAGGAAGTTACTGTGAAGCTGTTGTGTGAAACTTTTATTGTCTTATTGTTGATTTTGTTAATTATAAAAATTATGGGGAAGTTTGATTCCTTTTTGGATGGTAACTATTCATGTATTGGATGTTATGAATGTTGTTTTTAGCGGATTTTGGTTTAAAGGGAAAATGAGTAAAATCTCACCAAAACAATAGATTTGTTTTAGGGTGTTTAGGGTACCTCACTGGGTCATGGTGTATATAGGCTAGTTTGGGCTTACAAATGAGCTGAATAAGAGGAAGATTGAGATGGTAGTAACAAGGGGTCTAGATCAGAGTAGGATCATTTGAAGGAACAACTTTAAATATGCAAAACAAGGAAATGAGGTTAGAGGTGGAGTCGGCGGTGGCCGGCGACCACACTCCGACGCTCAAGTCAGCTACCCGTGCTTTTTAAGAGATAAGAGCCAGCAAGCTCCCTAAAAAAAAGGTGGCTGAAGGTTAAAGAATACCTCAACCCCCTGGTTTTGTGTGTGTGTTCGCGACGAGTATTAGAGTGTGTGTGCGTGGAGAGAGAGCTTATGAGAGAGATATAAGTTTTTTTGGCCTTTATATAATACAGCTTGGTTACCTTGTCATGTGGCAAATTTTTAGTGGCAACTTTACTGTCCTCCCTGAACTTTTCACGTCCCATTACCATTATGGTGGTTTTTGAGCCGCTAGAAACATGCTTGGAGGGCAAAGAGGTAGTTTTTTGGCGGGCGCTGTCGTTTAGTGCACATGGCATACGCTGTAGGAGGTCCAAGATTCCTTTTGTAGAGACTGTCTGTACAGTGATGAGTGTGGCAACTGAGGACCACTATCCTTTGTAGGCCGCTTCTGATTTTTTGCTAATATTACAACCAGCTGTAGATGGTCGAAAACCTCATGATCCGCCATTTGCGTCGAATCAAATAAGGCGAACAAATAATGATAAAGGCTGTTACTAGCCTTCCCTTTTGCTGGGTATGACGTTAAGTAGATCATCATGATCGGGATAAGTCAGGTACCCCAGTTCACTCTGGAATAAGGCAATCTTTGGATACTGTATTACGTCACAATAAATAATGCTCAACAACATACATGGCGAATAGATTCTTATAGTATTTCAAGCTACTCATCCATATTGAAAAATCAAAAGGCAAATAAAAGAACACACATCATCAAATTTTATAAAGAAAATGCATTCATAGAAAGCGGAGATATGGATTATTTCATGACACTATTTTGTTATCCTAAGGAGAATATGGGGGATCCTAGGATCACTTGTTATTATCACTTAGGGAATTGAAAAGTGTAACTGACCAGTTTCGGGAACTCTGGGTACCCCACATGGTCGACCACATATTTCGAACACATAAATATGTAAGAAAACAAACAAAATAAAAAAGCAGGTAGAGTGTTATCACTTTACTAGTAGTACGACTTTTCTCTGTCAAAGTTAATGATGATTACTCCCGCACCACTTCCATGTGAATTGGGAAAGCTATTAATACTAATTCTCCAAAGTTATTCTCTTCTACTGTTGGTTTGGTCTTGCTCAGGTATTCTGGGATTCCTTCACTCACAATACTTCAGACTATGCTTCATGTTAGGGTACTTGTTCATGGGTTTAGGTGGGTGGAGTAGGTCCCTATTCTGAATCTAGTGGAAGATCTTTTCTGGAGAATAACTCAAAGCATGATAAGATTCATGCCGAGGTTTTTCTAGTGGTTCTCTTAGCTCTAATTGAGATGGTCTGATAAATGGTGGTAAGCCTTGGACCCTATCTTAGGGTACCTTATCCTTCTTAGGTTTCTCCCTGTTTTTCATGACCTCTGCTTTGTCTTTTTGCCATTTCAGGTGGCACTTCTCATCCATCTCGATTTGTTGCAAGGCTCGAGAATAGGCTTCCTCATATGAGAGAGGGTGATGCTTTTGAAAGGAACGCCATAACTTTCCCAACCGCATGTTCTTTTCAAAGTAGGTCAGCATGTGGTGGTGACCAAACATGCCAGTTCTCAAGACTTCTTGGTGGAAGCGGGCCACATAATCAGCTAGAGGCTCATATTCCCCTTGCTTGATGAAAGGAAGCTTGGATGTCGCATGATTGTGGGAAACGACGTACCCAAATTCATGAATGAATTCAGTGAGGAGCTGGTCTAGGGAAGATACACTGCTTGCCTTCAAAGATTTGAACCATGATTTGGCGAGTCCAGTGAGTGTATAAGGAAAAATTAGACACATAACTTTGTTGTCGACGCCCTTGATAAGCATATGATCGCAATACAGCTCGGCGTGCTCCATTAGATCCGAGGTACCGGAGTACTAGGGTACCTGAGGCATGACAAACGTATCTGGGAGAACTGCTGTTCGAATCTCCATAGTGAATAGTGAATTATACTCTACAGGCGTCAGAGTACTAGCGATATTTTGCTTTTCAGAAAGTAGCTTTACTTAAGCTTCTGGTTTTCTATTTTTTTTAAGGAGCGCCTTAAGATACTACTCTCATTTGAGAAGCTCGTTTGGTGTTCACCTTATGGCGAAGATCCTCATAAGTTCGCATGTTGCATTTGGTACCCCGACTACTGCGCGAATAGCTAGAGGCCATGTAGGGCTCCTCCTTACGGGATGAGGGTTATGATTTGAGATAGGTACCCGACGAATCCGGCCTTTGTTCATCACCTTTGGTACTTCAGGATATGTGACTATTTGCTTTTCGGCCAGTGTTGGTGGGGCATCTTGAGTGTTGGCTTGTGTATTTTGGAGCCCATGGCTTGAAGAATTATGTGAGCAAGTTGTTCAAAGTGTTGTCGGGAAACGGGCTCTTCATTTGAACGAATGCTGGTAGATTGTTTGATGGACTTGCCCTTGTTTGGTTGAGCTGCTCTTCTTGCTAGATGACCGACCTCCTCACTGCTGTTATCTCTCACCCTTGTAAAACTGTCATCATGGCGTCAGATGGTACGTCGAGTGCCATGATTTACGAGTACACACCACGATCAGTTTAGTAACTGTTGTGTAGGTTTTTTGTGCGCTCCCCACCCAAACAACACCAATTGTTTTTAGTGGATTTTGGTTTAAAGGGAAATGGATAAATTTTCACCAAAATAATAGATTTGTTTTAAGGGGTTTAGGGTACCTCATTGGGTCGTGGTGTATAGGCTAGTTTGGGCTTACAAATAGGCTAAAGAAGAGGAGGATTGAGGTAGCAGTAGCAAGGGGTCTAGATCAGAGTAGGATCTCTTGAAAGAACACATTTAAATCTGCAAAACAAGAAAATGACGTTAGAGGTGGAGCCGGCGGTGCCCGACGACTACACTTCGACACTCAAGTCAGCTACTTGAGTTTTTTAAGTGATGAGAGCTTGCAAGGTCTTTAAAACAAGGTGGCTGAAGGTTGAAGAAGACCGCAGCCCTCTAGTTTTGTGTGTGTTTATGACGAGTATTAGAATGTGTGTGAGAGCTTATAAGAGAGATAAAACCTTTTTTTTTTTGCCTTTATATGGTACAACCTAGGTACCTTGCCACATAGCATATTTTTAGTGGAGATTTTACTGTCCTCTTTGAAATTTTCACGTTCCTTTACCATTAAGGCGGTTTTTGAGCCGTTAGGAGCATGCTTGGAGGGTAAGTAGGCAATTTTTTGGCGGGCGTTGTCATTTAGTGCATGTGGCATGCACTGCAGGTGTCTAAGGTTCCTTTTGCAGAGACTGTCTATACAATGACGAGTGTGGCAAATGAGGACTACTATCCTTTGTAGGCTGCTTCTGATTTTTTGCTGATTTACAACTAGCTGTCTCTTTTTTTTTTTCCTGACAGAATATATTTGATTTGATTTCATCAAATCAAATATTCCCTTTTAGGTGATTGAGACAGCACGTGTGATGGCCATTTTTTTTAAAATATTTTCTTTGATTTCTTAATTCTGCCATGGTGTACCTCGCGTATCAATTTATCTAGATAATATACCCAGTATAAGTCAGATACCTTATAAGGGCAACTTTCAGTCACCAAAACCTTCTTGTTGACATGTGGTGCTTCATTTTCAATATTCTATTTATTCCCCAAAGAAGTGTTTTTAAATCAATGTTGGGTAGTTTTTGCTTTTGTTTGTTTCAGTCATGGAGTGAATATCAAGATGTGGTATGAAGGTTAAGTTGTTATCTATAAGAGGATAAAAAATGCTGCGAATTCTTTTGTCTTAGGTATACCAAGTGAAAAGGACTAATGGATTCTTGCATTCCCATTCTTTTGCAATAAATGTCAAACTACTAGAGCTGATACTTTGCTAAACTTACCAGATAATGAAGTTTGTTTATTAGTGATGCCCATCATAGAGTTTTGAGTTTTTTCTGATCAGTTAGTCTTTTAGTACAACGGCGACGAAAAAAGGGGGGAAAAAAAAGAGAGGTTACTTTTAAGGTTTCACATGATGCTGCAATGAATTGGGCTTAAGTTGCTGAGGGTTATTTGAGGTGTTATCAAAGGATTCATTTTGTATATTGTATTTTATTTTGTTATATTTAATTATTTTAATGCAGGTGTATTGTATTATATTGTATTGCATTAGCACTATATTATAACAATATTATACGATGTTTGGTGCTACACTATAACTGTATTAATTTTTTATTAATTTAAATTATATATTTATAAAATAATATTTATTAGTACTTAGAAAAATACTAAATATAGAAGTCTTAAATTTTAGAAATTTAACATTCTTTTTAGTATAAATGTTAAAAAAATCATAATTCTTCATAAAGATCAAAACTTGTGGCCTTAAATTTTTGGACGCATAGCATTTATTTTTCAGTATTTTATAAATTTAATAATCTATAAAACAAAGATCGAAACAAATAATTTAATCAAATGATCTCTAAATAATATAACAACATTAATAAATAGTTAAAACCGACAAGTTTAAAAGTCATTTTAGGATAATAGAATAAAAGTTTGTACATATTACAAGATAATTGCAAAATAATAAAGTGATTTAATTGTTGTAATTTATTCACTAACAAAATGAATTGTGCTAAATAATTTAAGTAAGATTATTATAGTATATGTAATAATATTTTATATCATTATTTATATTATTATAATTTTAAATTAATATTATTCAAATTTATTCATATTTAAATATGTATTATTCGTTATATTAAATTATTTAAAAATCATTAATTGTTATTAATATAATTAAATAATGTAATATTATATTATATTATTGTATATTATTTAAGTATTTATTATTAATGATATTAACTTTTAAATATTAATTATTTTATATATTAATTATTATAATACAATTAAATAATACGTTATTTATTATATTTTTAATATAATATAAATTAAAATATAATATAGTATTATTGAATAATAAATTATAAATTTATTAATTTATATTAACAATAATAATGTAAAAATAAAAAAAATAAAAATTAATATTATATAATATTATTTTAAATTAAAAAATTATATTTTATTTATAATTATTATAAAGTTAAAAAAAAAGACCAACTAACTAATGCGGCCACAGCCGCGCTAATCGGATTTAGCTAATGCAGTAAGTGGCGGCATTATAGTGCATTAGCCAAATATGGGGTTGCTAAGGGTAATGAGGGGTGTCAAACACCTCCAAAAGAGTAATGGATGGAACTACAACCCTTACTGCATGCTATTTTCCAATAATCATTTGTATTAAGGAACCAAAGAAGTTTGCTGAAATCTGTATTCTAGTATGCTGTCAAAAGTGCTCCTAAAAGTTTCCTTTGACTTTTGCATGTTTAATCAAGTATTTCTTTCACCTTTTTTGCGTAAATCTACTTGTTTTTGTTTATGATTTTTTTTTCAAATTTTGAATTATGTGCCAACCTTCATTTGTCCTTTTCATTCAGGAATCTGTGAAGACCAAGCATCCTCAGGGGATCTCTGTTTAACCTCCACCCAGATCAGGTCTTGTTGCATTGCTTCGGGGGCCTTGATTTGTAACAGTCTGTCAATGCCCTTGTGTTGAGGTGACATACTTTGACGGTATCTACAACTTTGAACGTACTGTGAAACAGATTTTGCCAATTGTGTAACTAACATTTAAGTGAAGTTTTCTTTACCGCCAACACAACCACCTCAAACCAAAACACCATGCTCAATAACCAAAACTTGATCAATCAAACAAATGACATCCACCAAAACCCTAATAAACTTACTCAAAAACCCTGTCTCCATCAAAACCAAATCCCAAGCAAAACAACTCCATGCCCAAATCTTCAAAACTCTAGAACCCAACTCTCGGTTTCTCATCTCCAGACTCCTCTTTATCTACAACAACTTTAACCTCGTACACGACTCTCTCTGTCTCTTGGACACTCTGAAAACTCCGGCCCCACCTGTTGCCTGGAAATCTATCATCAGATGCTGCACTCAAAATGGCCTTTTAGTTGAGTCCTTGACATGTTTCGTACGGATGATAGGTTCCGGTGTATACCCAGATCACAATGTGTTCCCTTCTGTGTTAAAATCTTGTACTCTGTTAGTGGACTTCAGGTTCGGTGAATCTGTCCATGCCTGCATTATCAGACTTGGTGTGGATCTTGATTTGTATACTAATAATGCTCTTATGAATATGTACGCCCAGTCTCAAAATATGGATATGCATATATATGATAGATTTCAAGGTTTTGGATTTAATGGTGGGAGGGAAGCATCTGTGCATGAAGTGCTTGACAAAATTCCTGAACGAAATGGAAATGTTGAATTAAGTAGTGGGTTAGCTGGATGTAGTGAGTTTATTGATAAGGCAAATAGTTTTACAGATAAATTTGAGAAACGGGTTGTGAGTGCTGGTCATGATGCAGATTTAGATGCAGTAAGTGATCCGCTACTTAGTAGTAGTAGAGGTAGGCAAGTTGATATTCATTCTGATGGAAGAGTCAATGAATTAAAACCTTTGCGATCAGATAGTGTGAGGAAGGTGTTTGAAATGATGCCAGTAAGCGATCTTGTTTCATGGAATACTGTGATTGTGGGACTTGCGCGAAATGGCTTGTATGAAGAGGCTTTGAATATAGTTAGACAAATGGGGAATGTTAACTTAAAGCCTGATTCATTCACCTTGTCCAGTGTCCTTCCTATATTTGCTGACTATGTTGATGTTATTAAGGGAAAGGAGATACATGGGTATGCTATTAGGCATGGATTAGATGCAAATGTATGCATTGGAAGTAGCTTGATCAACATGTATGCAAAGTGCGCGCGAGTGGAAGATTCACATCGGCTATTTTGTCTCTTACCTGTAAAAGATGCAATTTCATGGAACTCGATTATTGCAGGGTGTGTGCAGAATGGCCTGTTTGATGAAGGACTAAAATTCTTTAGGCAGATGTTAATTGCTAAACTTAAACCAAGGCATGTTTCTTTCTCTAGTATCATGCCAGCTTGTGCTCATTTGACAACACTGCATCTGGGGAAGCAACTCCATGGGTGCATAATCAGAAATGGATTTGATGATAACATGTTCATAGCCAGCTCACTTTTGGACATGTACGCCAAATGTGGTAACATTAGGTTGGCAAGATGTATTTTTGATAAAATGGATCTCCATGACATAGTGTCTTGGACGGCTGTTATCATGGGCAATGCTTTGCATGGAAATGCCCATGATGCTATTTCATTGTTTGAGCAGATGGAAAAGGATGGTGTGAAACCGAATTCTGTGGCTTTTCTGGCTGTATTAACTGCTTGTAGTCATGCTGGTTTGATAGATAAAGCTTGGAGTTATTTCAACAGTATGACCACGGATTACGGCATTGCTCCAAGCTTTGAACACTATGCTGCTGTGGCAGACCTTCTTGGTCGTGCAGGAAAGTTGGAGGAAGCATATGAATTCATATCTAACATGCATGCTGGACCTACTGAAAATGTCTGGTTGACATTGTTGTCTGCTTGTAGAGTCCACAAGAATGTCGAGTTGGCTGGAAAGGTTGCTGAGAAGATATTTATGATCGATCCCAATAACATGGGAGCTTATGTTATCCTGTCCAATACATATGCAGCTGGTCGGAGATGGAAAGATGCAGCAAGTTTAAGAGTCTTTATGAGAAACAAGGGCATGAAAAAGACACCAGCTTGCAGCTGGATTGAAGTAAAAAACAAGGTATATGCTTTTGTGGCTGGAGATAAATCCCATCCTTTCTATCACAGAATAAATGAGGCTCTGAAAGAACTCTTGGAGCGGATGGAACAAGAAGGGTATGTTCCTGATTCTGAAGAAGTACTTCATGATGTTGAAGAGGAACAAAAGAAAAACTTACTATATTACCATAGTGAGAGACTTGCCATAGTTTTTGGAATTATCTGCACCCCTGATGGGACAACGATTCGAGTAATAAAGAACCTTCGAGTCTGTGGGGACTGCCACACAGCAATAAAGTTTATATCAAAGATTGTTCAGAGAGAGATAATTGTTAGGGACAATAGCCGGTTTCACCATTTCAAGGATGGGAAGTGTTCATGTGGAGATTATTGGTGATAGAGTCCATATGGTCTGCAGAGAGCTGCTACCTGATAGAACAAGGTATATGATCTGCAAAAAACACGGTATATGCTTTCGTGGCTGGACCTGTTGCTTTTCAGAGTAGGTGACATGCTCACTAAATATACATTTTTACATACATTTAGAGTCTAATATAAATTTCGTCTACATCTGAATGTTCGACTGATTGTTTGTCAGCATTTATGGAGAAGTTAGTGCTTTGTAAACTGCAAATGAAAGATTTTGATTTGTCGCTGATATAGTGGATTCTGGAGGTTACATGTTTATTTTATTGTTTGCTGTTTTATCCTTGGCTACAGATGCTTTCTTCCAAGGATATAAATTTTGTGGATTATACATACAAGAAGTTTGAAATCGTAAATGAGCATCACTTACCTGGAATTGGTAAGCTGCTGCTTGTCTTTTAATTTACATGTACATCTATTGCTAGTTTTTATTTTTTTAATTTACAACTCTCAGAATGCTTTTTTTTTTTTTCCCCATTCCCATTTCGCACATTGTGTATGGAATCTGAGTCAGAAAAGTGATGAAATCTAATGACATTGCATTAACGCATCGCTTTTTCATTTTAGGCTCAGTTCTACTGATTTCAGTTCAGTGTTTGTATTGGTTGGGATACCATAACATAGATTGTGGGGATATGAGGACAATAACTAGCGTGGCTTAAACTGGAAATGTTTTGTGAATTTCAAGTCTTCATCAAGTATTCCCTTGTGTCTGAAATTTTTTCACTTCCATGTGAAAGATAAATATTTAGTTTAAATTTAATAATAATGAATTAGGAACAATAACTAGGTTTTGCCCCACACTTGGTCGGCAGATCTTATCAATTTCGAACATCAGTTACATATCTCTGCTGTGGTCTTCATATTTGTAAAGATTGCAATTCAGACTTTAGAGGTGTAATCTTTGCAATTTTCAAGATTGATTATATAATCTTTAATGTGTCTGTTCTTTGGTATTCCATGCACAGTTGAATGGAAGAAGAAAAGCACAAAACTGAAGAAAAGCACAACTGACTTCTTTCCACCAGTGCTTTCATTGGTTGTTGTAAGCGTCTACTTAAATGTTTATGATCAACAACCTACCCTTCACTTGCTGACACTGACCTTAAAGTACTCATATACTAAATGTATGAGATATTACAAAGTAGGAAACCAGTTTATTACAAATTAGCATTTTTCCAGGGTGTATTTCTTTTTCTCATATTAATTTGATTATGTGTGTTACAGAAGATGAGTCGGCTACAGTCAATCAACCTGTTCGTGGGTGGAGCTTTCTAAACCTTTTGCCTCCCCTAATAGAAGTTCCCGAGGAGGAGGGTATATCCTCCCAATGAGCTACACAGTTATTCTAATTATGAGCAAATAATATATACATATTTTACCCTTAATTATATAATTGTTAGTTATTTTTATTTGTTATTTTTAATTAATTGAATTATTTTATTGAATAGGAAATTAATTAGAGATTATGAATAAAAAGGTATGAAGAAACTCAATTTAGGAAGCAATGGAGATGAAATTGAGAATCAATTGAAGATAAGAAATTAAAAGAATTAATTTATTGAGATTTAATTCAAGAAGAGAAGAGATGCATCACTTGGGAAGCAATCGCCGTTAATTTTAGCATGCGCATGGCATTAAAAAAGGAATTCTAATGCAATTCTAAGTGGAGATGCATCACTTGGAAAGCAATCACCGTTAATTTTAGCACGTGCATGGCATTAAAAAAGGAATCCTAATGCAATTTTAAGTGGTGGGCACGTGTGAGAGCAAAATAAATTAAAAGGTCAAACCTTTCAGTTTTAGAATTGAAAAGGTCAGTGGCCCATTTTGAAGACTATAAAAGTTGATTTTGGCTTTTGAGAGGGCTGCCGTCAGAGGAGAAAAAAGAGAGCAACGTTAGGAATTCGGCAGAGAAGAAAACCGGCAGCAGCACTTCAATAATTTCCATGGTTGGTTTTATTTATTTTGTTGTTCCCAATTCAAGTATGTCTATCTAATTCTCTTATACTGAGATTAAATATAAAATCATATTTAATTAAATAATAATTTTTTTAATTAATTCCCTATATATGTTCTTTAATGTTTATGGTTCTTGTTTCACATGATTAGTTGGATGTTATTAAATCTTTTCGTCAATTCTGTCAGGCATTATTGATTGTTAGTATTAATATTTGACTAAATCTATGCAAATCTATAAAGTTTATATATGATTATTTTTATCTGTCTTTCATTAAATTATTTACATAGAGTACTTAGAAAAATTTTAATTCTTTGTTATTTAATATGTTTACATGGGATATTTAAATATCATACTATTAAGCATAAAAAGAACATACACAAGATTAATTTTATTTGGGCTTAATTGTTATATTCATGAGATGACAAAGATTGATTTCGAATTGTTACTCTAAAATTGGAGATTAATTAATAATTAGATAATTACTAGTTGAATGGTGGTGAATTCTAAAATCTTGGTAATTTTTGTCTTATTAAATTCTCCTTTTTTTAATTATTATTTTTAGTTTAATTAGTTTAATTTTCCTTAAAATTCAAACTGCTCAACTAAGTTAGAATTAATATTAATTTTGGATTTAAATTAGACTTTTCAATTTATAACAATCTTTGTGGGTTCAACCTCGTTACCACTATTATATTTTTATATTTGTGCGCTTGCGAGTACATTAAAATTTTTTACAACAAGTTTTTGGCGTCGTTGCCGGGAAATGTGCCAGAAAGTCAGTTTAATCTAAATTGATTTGATTCTTCTACTAGTTATAGTTTACGTTGTCTTTTATTTTTTAATTAAAAAACACAAAAAAATTTATTGTTTGGTTGTTTAATTTCTTTTATTTTAAATTTTATTTATTTTTATTATTGTTGTTTTATTTTTCTTTCTTTGTCTAGTTAGTTTATGAGTGTTTGGGAACGTGATCAACAAATCGTTTGGTAAGAAAAGAGTCTAAAATTGATAGTAGTCAAGCTAGTTCTTCTCAAGTGATAGATGACACAAATATAATATTGCCAGTACTTCCACCAGTGCAAGCAAAGAAAACCCTTAGATAATATTTTTCACCACTTGTAGCCTACCAACCATCTTGTATTTTGTTGCCACAAACCACAACAATACACTTTGAACTCAAGCCCTCTGTCATTCAGCTTTTACCATCTTTCCATAGGTTAGAAAGAAAGGATTCATAATTACACATTAAGGAATTTCTTGACATATGTTCTACATTCTGTTTTCAAAATTTTAATGATGAGTCAATTAGGCTTCGTATATTCCCTTTCTCATTAAAAGACAAAGCAAAAGCTTGGTTGAATTCACTTTTTGCTGGGTCTATTACTACATGGGATGAATTGAGTAATAAGTTCCTCACCAAGTTTTTTCCTATGTCTAAAACAAATGCCCTTAGGAGAGAGATAAGTGATTTTTATCAAAGAGAGAGTGAGCAATTTTATAAGTGTTGGGAAAAATTCAATGATTTACTTCTTAAGTGCCCCCACAGTGGCTTTGAGAAATGGAGACTTATACAATGCTTTTATAATGGTTTAACCATGTCGAATCGTTATATGGTAGAGTTTATGAATGGTGGGATATTTTTAAACCTACATGAAGGGGCTGCATGTGATTTCTTTAATTCACTTTCTAAGAATTCTCAATAGTGAGATTTTTCAAATCAAAGAGAGAAATCACCTCTAGTTTTTAGGAAAGGTCTATATGAAGTTAATGATGATTTTGATGTGAAAGACACTCTAACTACACTTTTTAAGAAAGTAGATCCCTTAACTATGAACCAATCCATGAATCATCACCCTAGTGTAGCTAATGAGGTGTGTGCTCTTTGTTCTAACTTGTCTCATACAGCGCATAATTGTCCTTCATTACCAGCCTATCAAGAGGCTTATTCTGAATAGGTACATGCCCTACAATCATATGAGAAAAACCCCAAGAGTCCATATTCACACACATATAATCCTAATTGGAGGAATCCCTAATTTTTCCTGGAAACAATATCAGCCTTTATCAAACCAAGGAGGACAACAATTTAGCATGTCTAATCAACAATTTGTCTCTCCTAACCAAGTATACCCCCTGCCCAACAACCTGTCCCTCAATTTGTCGCACCCCAACAAAGAAAACCTTCTTTAGAGGATACATTTCAAAGTTTCATTTAGTCAACCCAACAAGCCTTTCAGTCAAACACTCAAGCTATTCTAAAGCTTGAACATCAATTGGGTCAATTAGCAACTACCGTAGTGGAGAGAGAAAAAAAAAATTCCAAGTCAAACAGTTCTTAATCCCAAAGGAGTGCATGAAGGTAGATCAAGTTCAAGCCATTAGCATGAATAAGAAAAATCAATTATGACCCTGAGAAGAGGAAAAATATCTAACAACAAGGTGGAGGTTCAAACAAGAAAGACATTTGAACCTACTTCTTCAGTCCAGTTCCATCACAAGACTCATCACCTAATAATTTAGAGGAAGTTGCCCACTAGCTTGCATTCTTAAGGCTTCTTTTCCTCAAAGGTTAGCAAAGGTAAAGAAATGGACTTTACTATGTGAAATTATGGAAATCTTCAAGCAGGTAAGTATAAACATCTATTTACTTGATGCTATTAAGAAAGTTCCTTCTTATGCCAAGTTTTTAAAGGATTTATCCACTAAAAAGAGAAAGTTGCATGTCACCAAATAAGCATTTTTAACTAAACAAACTAGCAATTTACTTCAATGTAAAATGCCACCAAAATTTAAGGATACATGTTCCCTTACCATCTCATGTGTTATAGGGAACCAATTGTTTGATAAAGCATTATTGGATTTAAGAGCAAGTGTTAATCTCTTGCCTTATTATGTTTACATGCAACTTGGACTAGGTGGATTAAAATCAACTTTTATTATTTTGCAACTTGCAGATAGGTCAATGAAAAGACCTCGTGGTATTATAGAGGATGTATTGATATTGATTGACAAATTCTATTATCCTATTGATTTTATTATTATTGATACTCAGCATGTACAGGATCCTAAGAAACGCACCCTAATTATTCTACCGGTCTTCATTTTTTAATTACAGTTGATGCTCTTATTAATTGCAGGAATGAAAACATGCAACTGTCTTTTGGTAACATGACCGTGGAATTAAATATTTTTAATGTTCCCAAGCAGTCACAATACGATGATGAAGTCGTTGAAGTATATATGATAGAAGCATCAATTGATGACTCATTTATTTCTAGCCACTGTGACAATCCATTAACGTAGCGCACAATTGACTTTGATTTATCTTTGGATGTTGACAGTGGTATTGAAGAAGTTAATACTTTACTTGATTCAACTCTTATCATAGATCTAATTAAGTGGAAAGAAAAGATTGAACCACTTCCTCTTGAAGAGAAAATTGAACCCTTCAAGTTGGAGCTACTTCCTAAAGAAGTGCAACATAAGTCACATTCTGACATGAAAAAGGTGGTAAGATCTAAAGTGCTTAAATTGTTAGATTTTTATACTACTTCAGATAACTCTCAGGAAAGCTTAGAACAAAAGAGATCAAAGCAGTATGATATTGAGGAGTTTCATTACCATAATCCTTTTATAGATAAAATGCTTCAATGCTTAGTCAATTATGTTTTTTGGTATTTTCTGTATAATTGCTTTGGTTTTCACCAAATTCTTATTGATCCTGGTTGATTTGTTATTTACATTAATTAGTTAGTTTAGTAGGATTTTATTTATTATTTATTTATATTATTTTTATTTCTTCTAACATTTTCTTTTTAGTTGTCATTTTCTTTTAAGCTTCCCCAACCTATTCAGTTGTGATCTCTCCAAACATTTCTTTTATTATTTATGTTTTTATTTTTTTTCTTCTTTTTGCATGCATATCTTTTATTTATGAAACATTAAGGACAATGTTCGGAATAAGTTTGGGGGTGGGAATAATGTGTGCTTTGTTTGTTATTAAAAAAAACCAAAAAAAATTCAAAGAATTCAAAAATTCAAAAAAAAATTGTTTGTTTTTATCTGAAAAGCAATGATAAGAACTTGATTGACAATGAATATGGTTCTTAGAAATGGTTGAATATTGTCTTAGTTTATACTTGATTCTTGTGTTAGTTCCTTTTGATTGAGATTCTTTACACATCATGAGCACTAATATTAATTCTTTCATAATTTTGACTTGAAATTTGAAATTGAGGCAGCTTGAGTTGAGAATTTTAGATAGACTAAATGACTATTTGCTTTGATTCTTATCTCCACAATACAACATAGTATACACAGGTGCCAAAGTCAGAAATAACTACCTATAACCCTTAAGAGTGAAGCTATCCTTAAGTAATTTGGACCTATGTACCACTAGTATGTAGAGGATAATCTACCATGAGAATAATGTTACCTTAAGGGGTATAGTGAAAGCTCCTGACTTTGGTTAAAAAAAAAAGAGAAAAAAAAGAAAAAAATCAAGTGCATATGTTGAAATGAAAAAAAAAATCAAAAGAAAATGCACATGAAGCTCGTGAAAAAAGAAAAAGAAAAAAATGGAGATCAAGATGATAAGATTAGTTTGACCTATTATTTTCTTTGTTCAAGGCGAAAACTGTTGATATTAAGGATTTTATGAATGAATTTAATTGAATTGATTCACACATACACTACAAGAATCAAAAGAAAGATGAGATTACCTATTGAATTAAAGTTAGAACTTTGCCAATATTTGAAATTTTCTTTGAGCTATATAATTTGTGCAATTTTTTAGGCTATTTTGTTATGTTTTGTTTAAAGTTTGTTGTTCTTTTTTTTTAAATGATGTTTCTGAAACCCTCACGAGACTATAACTCATCCACTAAGGCCGCCTAGGGGTTAAAAGACTTGTTGCATACGCTAAATGCAATCGTGTTTATCTGCGAAAGTGGTTTAGTTAGGATTTACTTTTTGTTTTGTTATTTTTTTTTTGTTTTAGTTGTACTCTAGGACTAGCAAAATCTAAGTTTGGGGGTATTTGATGACCATATAATATATACATATTTTACCCTTAATTATATAATTACTAGTTATTTTTAATTAATTGAATTATTTTATTGAATAAGGAATTAATTGGAGATTATGGATAAAAAGGAATAAAGAAACTCAATTTAGGAAGCAATGGAGATTAAATTCAGAATCAATTAAAGGACAAGGAATTAAAAGAATTAATTTATTGAGATTTAATTCAAGAAGAGAAGAGATACATTACGCGGGAAGCAATTGCAATTATTTTTAACATGTGCATGGCATTAAAAAAGGAATCCTAATGCAATTCTAAGTTGTGGGCATGTTGTACAAATTTTATTGAATTCTCAAGTGCACAAATCTATTGTAGAGTAGATTAATGGTGGTGAATGTCGATCCCATGAGGTGGTGGATTTTAATTATGTGTAGAATTAATTTTCTAAATGGGTGGTTGGATTTGTGGTGAAAGTGACTTAGATTATCCTAAAATTTGAATTAAAATGGCGGAAATAAATTAAAGAGAAAACTATTGAAATGAAGTGCTTAGGTATCTAGATCTGCATCAATATACATCATGAGCTAAATATTCATTATTAATGCTAATTAAATCATGAGGGGATTTCCACTCCTCATGAACCACACTCTAATCAATATGGCGTTAAGGGCTTATCGTGCCAAATAATAATAACCTTATACTAGGGAGCCGGTTAAACCAGTGCGGTATCTAAACAAGATTATTACTATTTGTCGACGAAAAGCCAAAATATCCACAATAATTAGAGGTGAAGAGAAAGTAAATTTACCAAATAAACCCCATGGCACATGTCGAGACTTCACCTTCAACCCAACTTTGAAAGAAAATTAGTTACTCATAATTGAACTAGGGGTAGAATGTGAATTTATTAAAATACGTAGAAAATACAAGATGGAGAAGGAATTATAGAAAATGGAACTCACAAATAAATTCAGAGATGTCAAATTAGGGGGGAAGCCCCCTTTTTATAGATACATTGAGTAAATCATGACCGTCAGATTAAAAACAATTTGGATACTCAAGATTGCGCCACGTCATCGGTCAACAGTACGCGGTTTGACCACGCAGTTTGAATAGTGACGCGGTTTGAACAGTGAGGCGGCTTGAATAGTGACGCAGTTTGGTTGTAAATAATTCTGTGTATATGCATGGACCGTACGCACGATTTTTGGTCCACTAACATGCTGCCACGTCACCGATCAACAACACATAACAATTTTAGTCCAATAAGATCGTTACACCTCATCGGTCAATGCCACATCATCATTCCGTATATGTGAACAGTGTCGTGAACAGTAACATGAACAGTATCGTACATGTGAACAACGCCATTTTTTTTTATACTCCTCTTAAGGTTTTCGATTGTCTTGAGTTCAAAAGTGATGTCTGTTTTGCTGTATGATCTCTCGTTCATTGTGAAATGATCATGATGTCCCTAAAATACATAAAATACTTAATTAAAATAAAACACACATAATTAAATCACAAGAGACTTAAATACATAAAAATAAGGGTGTTAATAAGACTTGAAATGTAAAATGATGATTTTCTCCTTTATAAATATACAATTTCTAGTACTCAACACACCCCCAACTAGCTTATTGCTAATTCCTAGCAATTTAAGCGAAGACAAAATTCAAACAAAAATGATTTTAAAAAAAAAAACAATCGTGTTTATTCAATCAGACTAATGATATCAATCAAATAAAAGTATAAGCATTATCTTCAGTCTAAAGAAACATCACACCCAATCAACCATCCACATAAATCAGCCTAGTAGACTTTGTCACAACTATTTTCAAGAATGACATGTCAAACCCTAAAATCTCACTGAAAGTAGTGACACTCTCACAAAGAAATTAAATTCAATACAAATAGTCACTCCAATGAATGGTAAATTGAGAGAAAATAATAAAGAAATAATATCACACACTCTCACTAAGATGAAAAGAATATGCCCACAACATAAAAATAACACGATCTTAAGTCAAACAAAATGCTAGTCAACCCAATGCATTCATTTTTATTTATTTATTTATTTTTTATTTTATGCATCATTACATCTTTTTAACCCATATAACTAGGTTCTACTTCATACTATAAATCCCTAAAATCAAGAACTTTTATTAGGACGTAACGTAGGCTAGAGACATGGCTAACAAATGAGGGGAATATAAGGAAAACAATGTATATAGTTGAGAAAAAGTAGAGATCTTTTAGAAATTACAAGGTGCATTTTGCTTATTTATTATTATTGTTATTTTTTCTCTTTTTTTTTCTTTTTTTCTTTTTTTTGAAACAATTTTATTTTTTTGCTTTGTTTTATTTTGTATGGCACAACTTTACTGAACAAGATAATTATTTACATTTTTCTCAAACATAAATAGGTGTTGAAACTTATAAGATATCGGGTAATACTCTAAATCAGAGTAGGTTAAGATGATAAGTTGACAAAGAATTTTTTTTTTAAAAAAAAGACTCAAAGGGTTAACTATGGATATTTAATAAAATGGATGGCTAGAAAGGCTCAAACGGGTCAAAGATGGCATTTCTATCGTCTTTTAGGGCTCTAAATAATCTTCCATATTTACTAGTTAGATGGAACTTCAGATGTAGCAACACATTTTTTTTAAGGATTGACTCAAAGGAAATCTAGAGATTATGTATAAAATAATAAACTGCTAAGTTGTATGAAGAATGAGCAAAAATGGTTACTCTTCAAGAAAAAAGACAAGCTCAAAACCTCACTTGGAATTTATTATGACATGTGCATTCCCTCAAGCAACTCATATTTGTTTCCGACATCAACATGTAGAGTAGCAAATATAGTGTAACATCACTTAAGACCAAAGATAATATAAATACCAAAATTTGAAAGTCATCATGTCATCCAATGTTAAAAAATCACACAATTGTTTTTTTGTTTTAGGTTCAAACGACATTCTACCCCTAATTTATTCTAAACATAAAAAGAAAATATGCATGCAGAAAGCTGAAACTGATGCAAAAAACTCATTAGAAAAGTTACACTTAAAATGTTAGAAAAGAAAATGTTTTTTTTTTAACTAAGAATATGCGTTTCTAGAATCACTACACTTTATATTCAGCTATCTTCGACTCAAAAATTTGAAAGTGTATATTTATAAAAGAGAAATTAGAAAGAAGAAGTTAAAAAAAATGATTGTCAAAGAAAAAGAAAATGTCTGATTTTTTTTTTAAATAAAGAAGATTCGTTTCTAAAGTCACTACACTCTATATTCAGTCATCTTCAACACAAAAGGTTAGCCACAATTAGTCTCTATAACAAAAAATCAGTAAAAACTCAACTAAGATTCTACAATTGTCAAATATTCTCCCCCCCAACCAGAACGAAACATTGACTTCAATATTTTAAAGGAATGAAGTAGAGTTTAGAAGACATCACCTGAGTGGTGCAACACAAAAGCTAATATTTACAAACGGAGAGTTAAATCTAATTTGCACTTCTTACTGAGGCTACTGTTACCATCATTATTTGGACACTCCAACACAAAGGTCCTGGGGTCTGGCTCTAGTCTATAAGCTCGTAACAGATCAAGTAGCTCATTAGCAGTGTGAGCACAAATAAAAAAAAATTTTCACTGTGGAAGGAATGAAATAGTTTTTATTACATGGTTAAGAAATGCGATGAAGCCATCATAAAAGTTATTGACATTTAACAAACCGATGGGTTTATGGTGAATGTACAGATGAGTCTAAGATGCATCAACATGATTTAGCATTTCAATTATTCTTTCTTGCATACCTGAGACGACTAACTCTTCTCCAGTCGGTGAGTCAGACAAACTGCCTAAAGGTTTTAAGGTTCTTGGGATAATGCTTAACACTTGGCTTCCTCTGACAAAAGCAGCTTCTGAGACCAATTTTGTTAACCCTCGGTTACCTCCTCCATACACCAAGTGTAATTTTCTCTCTGCTATGCGACCAAGATCTATGGCTGCCTCAACGAACTCTTTATGTTTGCTATAGTTAAATCCAGAAAACACACAAATGTTCTTGAATTGTTTATTGAGAGTAGTTGCCATTGGGATACTTCTCAAAAATAATTTGTGAGTGCTTAACAAAAAAATCATATTTAAGGATCTTGGTGACAGTGGATCACAACTGTAAATGAGGTAGCATGTTAGTGTCAATTAACATGTAAAACACATGGCTTGAGAGTAAAAAAAGAAACAGTAAAAAGAAAAAAAATAGATAAAATAAAATTATTAAAGACAATAATGCAAATTATAAAATAACAGTGAAATAACACAACAGTGAAGTAAAAGGATATTTACAGGTAGTTACGACTGTGGCTCACATTTTCCTCTGATTTTACGTCCAGAAACAGCTTGAACGCCCTCTATGGGTCGAAGATAGGCGTCCCATCCAGTTTTCTTATAAACTGGCAAACAGAGTCGTTTATAGTCAAATTCCTAAGATTATATCGCACACGTTCTTTCTGGAATAATGACCATAACTGGATAATTGCTCTCGCACATATGCACTAGGATGCGTTTCGAGAGACAAAAGGATATCATCCAATGACTCCTTATTCAAGCCATCCATAATTAATTGAATCTTATATTCCTTGTTATCGAACATCATTCCTAAAGAACATGATTTTTTTATCGCATCTCATTCTGGCACACTTATGACATGTAATTGAAATTTTTCGAGCTCTTCGTTTTCTTGCGTAATTTCCTTTACCACAACCAGACATGTATGCAATAAATTTAGGAGGCAACTCACCTGCTAATCGTACTTTGACCTCGATTAACCAGCGGATGTCAGCAGGTATATTATTCCTTATAAGCAATTGCATGCGTTCGGACTGAACTTTATAGATTGTAAGGAGGGCATTCTAAGGAAGTGAAGGGAATCGATTGTGAAGCTTTGCTAAAATTTCGTTTCTATCCATACTTTCGCCTCAAAATATCAGTTATTATGGGAAATTGAAGTAACCGACTTGATTGTCACGAAGTACCGTTATCCGCTACTTAATCGGGTTAACAAACTAAAGCACATAAACAAAGTAACAAACTAAAACACACAAATAAAATTACAATCGTTCTCTTATTGAATTTACCTAAAGCTCTAACTGGATGTCGTAGACACCTCCCTCAATGTCTCTGAGGTGTATTTCTAAAGCCTCAAACTAACTCTGTTGGTTATAGATTCCAAATATGATATGTTTTACAAAATCAAATTTAGCTTCTAAGATGAGATTTTACACGTTGAAGTCGTCTAAGAAGGTCCAAGAGGATTTATTTTTCTGAGGAACTCATGATTAACAATGATGAAAGAAAACTTAATGGTTAAACAAACACACTTATGCAAAATAATTTAAATTAGCAAAAAAATAGTAAAAAGAAAGAAAAAAAATCTCAATTCAAATATGATGGGTCACTCAAATTTATTTCGATGTCCTCTCCATGTGGTTGGTACACTAGATATGGCTTTAATCTTTGACCATTAACTTTAAAAGTGACACCGTTCTTCGGGTCCTTAATTTCAATTGCCCCATGTGAAAAAACAGTGTAAATAATAAACGGGTCAGACCATCGAGAGCGTAACTTACTTGTGAATAAGTGCAAGCAAGAATTGAATAAAAACACTTTCTAACCTGGAGTGAAAGAGTTTCTCATAATTTGCTTGTCATGGAAGACTTTCATTCGCTGCTTGTAAATCTTGGCATTTTCGTATGCATCATTGCTAATTTCTTCAAATTCTGCCAACTGTAATCTTCTTTCTGAGCTAGCTTGCTGTATGTCAAAGTTGAATTTCTTGATGGCTCAGTATGAACGATGCTCGAGTTTCACAGGTAGGTGGTAAGCTTTTCTATACACTAGCATGTAGGGTGACATTCCAATCGAGGTCTTGAAAGTCATTTTATATGCGCATAATGCATCATCGCGTCTTAATAACCAATCTTTTTTGTCTTGCCTTACTATCTTTTCTAATATGTGCTTTATTTCTCAATTAGGGATCTCAACTTGGCCACTGGTTTGCGGATGATATGGGGTCGCCACTTTGTGAGTGATGGAATAGTTTGTCAAAAGAGCTTTGAATGATCTGTTGTAAAAGTGGATACCACCATCACTGATTATTGCTCGAGGGAATCCAAAGCGTGAAACAATGTTACTTTTCAAAAATCCGATCACCACCTTGTGATCATTGGTTCTACATAGAATTACTTTTACCCATTTTGATACGTAGTCAACAACAACCATTATGTATTGATGGCCAAAAGAAGGGGGAAATGGCCCCATGAAGTTAATACCCCATACATTAAAAATCTCAACCACTAAAATTGGATTTAGTGGCATCATATTCCTTCATGTAATACTCTCCATTCGTTGACACCTATCACATGAATAACATAAAGTGTAAGCATCTCGAAATATAATTGGCCAATAGAAACCACATTATAAACTTTAATAGTTGTTTTCTTAGCATTGAAATGGTCTCCATAAGCTTGTTCATGCAGAATGAAATGATATTTTGAAATTCATTTTCTGGGACACATCGTCTGATAATTTGATCTACACAATACTTGAACAGATAAGGGTCATCTCAAAAGAAATTCTTTATTTCTGCAAAAAATTTGGCCTTGTCTTGCTTGGTCCAATGCTCTGGAAGTTGACATGTAACAAGATAATTAACCATATCAGCATATCACAGTAATACTTCCACATTCATTAATTGTTCATCTGAAAATGACTCATTCAATGTTAATGGTTCTGTAATTGTGTCAAAATTGAGACGAGAGAGATGGTCAACCATAATATTTTTTGTGTCTTTCTTATCTTTAAATTCCAAGTCGAATTCCTACAAAAGTAATACCCAACGAATTAGTCTAGCTTTTGCATCATTCTTTGTGAGAAGATATTTAAGAGCTGCATGATCTGTGAATACAATTATTTTACAATCAATGAGATAAGATCGAAATTTCTCTAATGCAAACACTACTGCTAGCATCATTCAATGTCATACTAGCATAGTAAATAACATAGGGAATTCGATAAACGCTTTGTCCTAATATTGATTCCACTGCATAATCAGATGCATCACACATGAGCTCAAATGGTATGCTCCAGTTTGGGGGCTGAATGATGGGTGATGATGTCAACAACTGCTTTAGTTTTTCAAATGCCATAAGACATGAATTATCAAAGATAAAAGGTACATCCTTAGCAAGTAGATTGTATAAGGGTCCATAAACTTTGCTAAAATCTTGAATAAAACGTCTATAAAAACCAGCATGCTCAGGGAAAGATCTTACTTCTCTGACTGTTTTAGGTGGAGGAAAATTGGAAATAAGATCTACCTTGACTTTATCAACCTCAACACATTTGCTTGAAATGATGTGACCGAGAACAATACCATGTTTTACCATAAAATGACACTTCTCCCAATTTAAGACTAAGCTCTTCTCGATACATATCTGCAGAACTAGTGTTAGATGATGTAAACATTGATCAAATGAGTCACCAAAAACAGAAAAGTCATCCATAAAGACTTCAAGGAATCGTTCAACCATATCAGAAAAATACTTAACATGCATCGTTGAAATATAGCAGGTGCATTACATAATGTAAATGACATTCTCTTATATACAAAAGTACCAAAAGGGCAAGTGAAAGTGGTATTCTCTTGATCTTTTGGTATGATTGGAATCTTATTATATCCTGAGTAGCCATCTAAAAAACAATAAAATTCATGGCCTACTAATCTATCAAGCATTTAATCTATAAATGCTAAAGGAAAATGGTCTTTACGTGTGACAGAATTCAACTTTCTTTAATCAATGCTTACACGCCATCCTATAGTCACTTTAGTGGGTATCAATTCATTATCAGTATTGGTAACTACTGTGACTCCTGATTTTTTAGAGATAACTTGCACATAACAACTTGCATAGGACTGACAAATGAACTATCAGAAATGGGGTAAATGATACCTGCATCTAATAGCTTAAGAACTTTAGTTATAACAACTTCTTTCATGTTAGGCTTCAATCGACGTTGCATTTCCCTAGTAGGTTTAACATTTTCATCAAGGTGAATGTAATGCATGCAGTCTACTGGTTTATACCTTTTATGTTGGCTATGGTCCATCCTCATGCTTCTTTGTGCTTTTTTAACACTTCCAACAACTTACCTTTTTGTTCGTCATTTAGGGATGATGAGATGATTATCGGTAGAGTGTTTTATTCTCCAAAAAACACATATTCCAAAGTGTTGGGTAATGGTTTGAGCTCGAGTTTCGGTGGTGATTCTGATGATATGATGAGTTTCTTCTCTGATGGTGCTAGTTGTTCAACTCTTGACTTCCATTTATTAGTGTCCATGGATGGTGCTGAGTCAAGTAGAGCGTTAACCTCATCGACTGATTTGTTAATATCAAAATCAAAACCAAAGTGTGTTAAACATGTTTGTAAAAGATCATCACTAAGGTTTGAAAGAAAAGTATTATCAATTAATGCTTCTATTAAATCCACATTAACAATTACATTATCTACATTGTGAGGTTGTTTGGCAATGTTGAAAATGTTTAGCTCCATAATGATGTTGCCAAAAGACAATTGTATATTTCCAGTCCTGCATTGAATGTGAGCATCGGTAGTTGCCAAGAAAGGTTGGTCTAGGATAATGGGGATGTGCTTCCTTGAATCCTTAATTGATTGAGTGTCAATTACAATGAAATCAACAGGAAAATAAAACTTGTCTACCTGGATAAGCACGTCCTCCACAATACCACGAGGTATTTTCATGGACCGATCTGCAAGCTGTAACACCATTGGAGTTGGATGTAATTTTCCTAATCCAAGTTTCACAAATACTAAGTAGGGTAACAAATTTATATTAGCTCCTAAATCCAAAAAAACATTCTCAATTGTGTGGTTCCCTATACTACAGGAGATAGTGGGGGAGCCTGGGTCTTTGTATTTTAGAGGAATTTTGTGTTGGAGTATAGAACTAACGTTTTCTGTTAAAAAGACATTCTTTTGAACATGAATGTTTCTCTTTTTAGTACAAATTTCTTTAAGAAACTTGGCATAAGATGACACTTGTTTTATGTTTTATAACATCAAACAAAAGGATATTAACACTTACCTGTTTAAAGAGTTCAAAAATCTCACATGTGGAGTTTCCCTTCTTTCCTTTAGCTAACCTCTGAGGAAATAGAGCTTTAGGAACGTATTCTCGTGGGTTGGTTTCTTCTTTCTCCTCCGATGATGAGTCTTCAGCATTTATAGGTACAATTTGATTTGTTTTTATCACTGGCATCTCTACCTTGTTGTCGACTTCTTTCCCTTTTCGCAAGGTCATGACGGCTTTGACCTCTCCATGTTGCTGTGGTGAACTGGTACTTACTTCATGCACTCCTTTAGGATTAGACACAAGTTGACTTGGGAATTTACCTTTCTCAACAGTCATTGCCAAAGTCTGAACTGAAGAGGCAAGCTGTCTCACTATTTTCTCGAGGTTTGAAACTGGTTGGGCTTGTGAGTTGAAGCCTGCTCTCATCTCATTTCGTAGTTCATCAATGGTGCGGTTCTGTTACTCGATCGTGGAGTGAGTAAGATTCTTGAGATTCTGGAATGCATCCTCTTATGGTTTAAGTTGAGAGTAGCTCTAGTTCTGATTGTATAGTCTAAATAAGGGCTGAGAAGCTTGAGGAACTTAAGGAATTGGTTGCATTGGTGGAGCTGAAGCCGCTGGACCATTCTGTTGGAATCCTTGAGACCATGAAAAATTGGGGTGGTCTCTCCATCCAGGGTTATATGTGTGGGAGTATAGGATGTAATTAGATAATTTTTTCATTACACCTATGGCATTGGCTTGATTTGAGTATGAGTCATGGTCATGTGGTTCTGTTGATTTAGCAGTCGTTAACGATGCTATTTGTCGGGAAAGACCTTCAACCATTTCCTTGACCTCTTTAATTCTCGAACTTGACTCGCCAATGCGAACCTCATTCACTCCTTTAATTCTTTTAGTATTCCTAAATGATCGACTCTGTTGTTGGGAATTATTTGTTTGTCGCTGAAAGAATTCCCAAATCTCTTATGCACTTTTTGACATTAGCTCTCGTCCACTTGTTGCCATCAACCATTCTTGCACATGTGGCAATAATCCCTCCAAAAAGTATTGGCATTGGTGTCATTTCTCGTACCTATGATGTGGATACTTCAAGAGTAGCCCATTGAATCGTTCCCATGTTTCGAAAAACTGATCGTCTTCTCTCTAGGTAAACTTTGAGATTTCCCTGCGAATAACATTGGTTTTATGCAATGGAAAGTATTTATTCAAAAAAATTATTTACCATTTGTTCTCATGATGTAATGCTATTAGCAGGCAATGTATTGAGCCATGAACGAGCTCTATCCTTTAAAGAAAATGGGAATAATATAAGTTTAACATCATTATATAAAAAATTCTCATATTTAAAAGTTTGACAAACAACTTGAAAATCATTTAAATGATTATACGAGTCCTCATTTTCTAGGCCATAGAATGTTAGGAGACAATTTAGCACACTAGGTTTTAACTCAAAACTTCTAGCAATTACATTTGGGTATCTTATGCATGATGTGCTCAAATTAGCTAAGGGACTGAAGTAGTCCTTAAATGGCCACTCCGGTGGTGCTTGTTGTTGTTGCAAATCCATTTCAATTTTACTTTTAATTGCAATGTGTTTGTGTGTACGAAGTGTTTTTTTCGAGTTCAAAGTCTATACGCTCAAGATTAGGTAATAATGACCTTCGATCATGCATGCAAAGAACACAAAAAAAGGGAACAAAACAAATAAAAATAAAGAAGGAGAAATTACGATACTAACCTTATCACGCTGTTACAACCTTACTATGAAAACACAGTAAAATAAATACGTGAAACAAATTAACAAAAAATAAATTAATAAGATAAATGAAAAATTACAAAGAGAAATAACCTAAAAAATTAAACTACAAAATTTTAAAGAAGAGAAAAAGAAAAGAAATTCTTACCTCTAAATGCAAATTCACTTTTTTCTTTTTCTTTTTTTCTTAAATAAGAAAAAAATTACAAGAAAATAACTAAAAGAAATTATTTACAAAAATTAATTTTACGAATTAAAATAACTTACCTCCCCGGCAATGACGCCAAAAACTTGTTGTGCAAATTTTATTAAACTCGCAAGTGCACGAATCTATTGTAGAATAGATTAATGGTGACGAGTGTCGATCCCACGAGGAGATGAATTTTAATTATGTGTATAATTAATTTTCTACAAGAGTGGTTGGATTTGTGGTGAAAGTGACTTAGATTATCCTAAAATTTGAATTAAAATGGCAGGAATAAATTAAAGAGAAAACTATTGAAATGAAGTGCTTGGGTATCTGGATCTACATCAACATGCACCATGGTATTAATGTCAATTAAATCATGAGGGGGATTTCTGCTTCTCATGAACCACACTCTAATCAATATGGTGCTAAGGGCTTATCGTGCCAAATAATAGAAACATTGTACTAGGGAGCCGGTTAAACCAGTGCAGTATCTAGACAAGATTATTACTATTTGTCGATGAAGAGTCAAAACATCCACAATAATTAGAGGGGTAGAGAAAGTAAATTTACCAAATAAAGCCTATAGTACATGTTGAGACTTCACCTTCAACCCAAGCTTGAAATAAAATTAGCTACTCATAATTGAACTAGGGGTAAAATGGAAATTTATTAAAATATGTAGAAAATACAATATGGAGAAGGAATTATAGAAAATGGAACTCACAAATGAATTCAGAGATGTCAAATTAAGAGAAGAGCCCATTTTTATAGATACATTGAGTAAATCATTGCCATCGGATTAAAAACAATTTAGACGCTCAGGATTACGCCACGTCATCGGTCAACAGTACGCGGTTTGACCACGTGGTTTGAATAGTGACTTGGTTTGAACAGTGAGGCGGCTTGAATAGTGACGCGGTTTGGTCGTAAATAGTTCTGTGTATATGCATGGACCGTACGCACGATTTTTGGTCCACTAACATGCTGCCACGTCACCGATCAACAGTACATAAAAATTTTAGTCCAATAAGATCGTGACACCTCATCGGTCAATGCCACATCATCAGTCAATGCCACATCATCATTCCGTATATGTGAACAGTGTCGTGAACAATTAGATGGACAGTACCATACATGTGAATAGTACCATACATGTGAACAATGTCATTTTTTCTTTTTATGCTCCTCCTAAGGTTTTTCGACTGTCCTGAGTTCAAAAGTGATGTCCGTTTTGCTGTGTGATCTCTCGTTCATTGTGAAATAACCATGATGCCCCTAAAATACATAAAATACTTAATTAACATAAAACACACATAATTAAATCACAAGAGACTTAAATACATAAAAGTAAGGATGTTAGTAAGACTTGAAATGTAAAATAATGATTTTCTCTTTTATAAATATACATTTTCTAGTACTCAACACTGCACGAGAGAAAAAAAAATTAAAAGGCCAAGCCTTTCGGCTTTAGAATTGAAAAGGTCGGTGGCCCATTTTGAAGACTATAAAAGCTTACTTTGGCTTTTGAGAAGGCAGCCGCCAGAGGAGAAAAAGGAGAGCCATGTTAGGCATTCGGCAGAAAAGAAAATCGGCAGCAGCACTTTAATAATTTCCATGGCTGATTTTATTTATTTTGTTGCTCCCAATTCAAGTATGTCTAGCTAATTCTCTTATACTGAGGTTAAAGATGAACCTCTATTTAATTAAATAATTATCTTTTTAATTAATTCCCTATATATGTTCTTTAATGTTTATGGTTCTGTTTCACATGATTATATGGATGTTATTAAATCTTTTCATCAATTCTGTCATGCATTATTGATTGTTAGGATTAATATTTGACTAAATATATACTTGGATCAATAAAGTTTATATATGATTATCTTTGATTCTGTGTCATTCATCAAATTATTTTCATAGAGGGCTTAGAAAAACTTTGACTCTTTGTTATTCAATATGTTTACATGGGATGTTTAGATATCATACTATTAAGTATAAAAAGAACCTACACAATATTAATTTTATTTGGGCTTAATTGTTATATCCATGAGATGACATAGATTGATTTTGAATTGTCACTCTAAAATTAGGGATTAATTAATAATTAGATAATTACTAGTTGAATAGTGATAAATTCTAAAATCTTAGTAATTTTTGTCTTATTGAATTCTCCTTTGTTTTAATTTTTTTAGTTTAATTGTTTAATTTCCCATAAAATTCAAATTGTTATGAGGTGAATACCTTTTGGTTTTGCCTCTCCCTGCATTTCAATTTATAGAGTGCAACTTTTACGGGTGAAGGCCCCAAAATGAATGAGTGGTTTGAGATGCTAACTGGCATTGTATGTTCTTTGTAAAAATAGTATTTAAAAGTAAATATTCTTTCAAATTTGTTTCTGTATCTTTTCGCCTTGCTATTTCATCTAATCTGAAATTTGTGTAGTATTTTTTTAATCGTAATTATTCGTAATGTTGTTTGTTAGATGATAGGTGTACAATTTATTTATGTATGGAGAAAAGAAAGAAAAGACTAGTTCTCTTTGTGTCTCTTGTCTGTTTAATCTCAACAATTAATCTTCTTTTTGCTTGCAATGGCTTATTCGTTGGCAAATACAATTATTTTTCATCTTTCGATTGCAAACTTGCAATTGGCGAACTTAGGGGATGTTAAAGAAAAAAATTAGTTTTATATATTTATAAAAAAAAACCTAAATTGATTTTTTTAGCATACTATACGGACTTGAATATGGT
Source organism: Citrus australasica (assembly GCA_029618585.1). Taxonomy (NCBI): domain Eukaryota; kingdom Viridiplantae; phylum Streptophyta; class Magnoliopsida; order Sapindales; family Rutaceae; genus Citrus; species Citrus australasica. The sequence continues at coordinate 9,786,662 of JARCIV010000006.1, forward strand.
GGCCAGCAAAATAAAATATAAGTTGGGTTTTGTTTTTATATGATGTTGTGATTAAAATTATGGCATCAATTCTGTAATAGATGTGAACTGTTAGATTTATATGAAAAATCATCATCATTAATTCTAAATAAATAGAGAACATGTAACCTAAATAACATGTAATTATCTTTTTTAGTTAAAGAGTTAGGTTATATTTACTAGTTAAATTAATGTGTTATGTGATAGTTAATGTTGTTTTACAAGTTTTACGTTACATTTATAAGTTTTTTATTTTTATTTTTTACAATTATGAAGACTAATTTATAACTCCAACATTAATTCACCTTTTCTCCCTTCAATTTATTACTCCTATTTTAGGTTTATAAAATTTTTATTTCATTTCACACTTAATGTCAATTTACAAGTCTTACATCATTTTTCTAAGTTTTTATTTTTTTTACAATTCTAAAGACTAATTTACCACTCCAATATTAATTTATTTATTTTCCTCAATTTACTATTTAGCTTACAAAGTTTTTTTTCATTTTACACTTAATGTCAATTTACAAGTCTTATGCTATTTTTCAAAGTTTTTATTTTTTTAACCATTATGCAAACCAATTTACTATTCCAACATTAGTTTATTGTTTTTTCTTTCAATTTACTAATTCCATATGTGGTTTACAAAATTTTTGTTTTAATTCATACTTAATTGAATTTACATGTCTTAAGTCATTTTCTAAGTTTATGTTTTTTTTACAAGTATAACAATTACTACTTCAACATTAATTTAACCTCTTTTTCTTCAACTTACTACTCCTATATTGGGTTTACAAAATAATTGTTTCATTTCACTCTTAATGTCAATTCACAACTCTTATGTCATTTTTCTATGTTTTTATTTTTTTAAATCCCGAAAACTAATTTACTACTCCAAAATTAACTTACCCTTTTCTTCCTTCAATCTACTATTGTTGTATGTGATATACAAAATTTTTATTTTATTTCAAATTTAATGTCATTATACAAATCTCATGTCATTTTTTTTTCAATTCAAAGACCAATTTACCACTCCAACATTATTTTGCCCCTTTTTCTTTCAATTTACTACTCTTTTGTATGGTTTACAAAAATTTTGTTTCATTTTTAGTCAATTTACAAGTGTTATGTCATTTTTCTAAGTTTTTATTTTTTTTATAATTCTAAAGACCAATTTACCACTCCACCATTAATTAGCCCTTTTTTTCCTTTAGTTTACTACTTCAATGATCATTTTACAACATTTTTATTTCATTTCACACTAAATGTCAATTTATAAGTCTTATATCATTTTTCTCAGTTTTTTTTAATAATTCCGAAGACCAATTTACCACTCCAACGATAGCTTATCCCTTTTTTTTCTTTTAGTTTACTACAATTATGTATAGTTTATAAAATTTTTGTTTCATTTCATAGTTAATGTCAATTTACAAGTCTTATATCATTTTTCTAAGTTTTTTTTTCATAATTCTCAAAGACTAATTTACTATTTTAACATTAATTTACTTTTTTTTTCTTCAATTTACTACTCTTATATCGTGGTTTACAAAATTTTATTTCATTTCACACTTAATGTCAATTTACAAGTCTTACATCATTTTTCTTAGTTTTTATTTTTTTTCACAATTTTGAAGATCAATTTACCTTTCAACATTAAGTTACCATTTTTCCTTCAATTTACTAGTCCTATGTGTGATTTACAAAATTTTTGTTTCATTTCACTCTTAATGTTAATTTACAAGTTTTTTGTCTTTTTTTTTAACTTTTGTTTTTCTTTACAATTCTGAATATCAATTTATCCCTCTGACATTAATTTACCCCTTTTATTTTCAATCTACTAGTTTTATGTGTGATTTTTAATTTTTTTCTTATTACACACTTAATAGGAATTTAGATTCATTAGTTTAGTTTCAAGTTTATACCCAATCAAGGTAAGTTTCTTAAAAAATTTAGGACAAATTGAGTAAAACAATGATCATAAGAGTTTTTTGGGTAAGTTAATTTGACCTAATCAAAATCTAGCATGAATTACTTGGAGAGTTGGACTATTGGCATCCTTTTGAAAGTCGTTGAAAAACTTTTTGTGCATTTTACAAATTTAGATAGTATTAAATTAAAATGATAGTAATAAATTTAGAGAAAGTATGAATTTATTTGATGAATTCATGATAGTTCTTGTCGCCGGGCTTCTTCTAACTGTGTACTGCAACTTGCATGATGGTGCTAAGTACTCCACTTAGCCAGCCACTGCACAATGTCCAATGGAAGCTAAAGCGTTGCAAGTAAACCAAGACTCGCAATGGAGGTTATGCAAGAGAGATTTCTTACCAACACAAAGAACAACACACACACAAGCCACAAGAACACTAGTAATTTGTTTTTTACGGAGGCACCAACCCCCAACTTTTCTATTTCCGCAATAAGAAAATATTACAAATAGTTCAAGTTTTTTTATGCTCAAGGACACGACTCTACCCAAAACTCGCCCTCTAACATACATGCTCATCACTATTTATATAAATGAGCTGGCAAATGACACCCCCATTTGCTAAGGTTAGGTGGCGCACCACCCTCACGCCACCTCAAATTCCCTCCCCAAAGTTTAAGCGCCACCAAGAATGATCTAAGGACTACATCTCCACTCCCCCTTGAATCGAGCAATTGTTGCCCATTAAGCCTATTAGTAAAGAAATCATGGGATGTAACCATCGCTGCTCACCTCCTTGATGAGTAACTACCACTACCCATTATCTTTGCCCCTCATTTCTAGGCATGTGATCCAAGGCCATGTTCTCCCACTTAGTTGCATCCACAAATGCCCACTTATGCTTGATTTTAGGTCACTTTCGGAGAGTTGCAGCCACCATGCTCCACATTCAACCACCACTATTTGCACATCGCCCACACATGAACGCCTTTCATTTTCGCATGATTCAGCCCTACGTGCATGCTCCATGTTGCTGCATGCTTGCGCGCACTTCTGGCACGCAATTACGCCACTGTCTCGCAAATTGCCCAGGCAATTAAGGTACTGTCTTGCACACTGCTGCACCTAATGCTCGAGCGCCTCTGTGCCACACTCGTGACTTGTTGCACCCAATGCTTGGGCTCTCTTGTGCCTCACGCTCACCTATGTGTCTTGCGTGCACACCCCATTACACCTTGTGCTCGTGCGCCTATGCACTTGTGAGATGTTGCGTTCACCACCCACACACGCCCTTACGTTCGCTGTCCCGCCGTCCCTAAGCCTATGCCATAACATACGCTTGCTGCCGTGCTGCAGCCCACACGTTGGACTTGCCTTGCTTTCGTGCTCGCCACAAGCACGCCCATGTTGCTACCATGACTTGGCACAAGGACCCAAGCCAAGCCAAGGCAGTCAACCATCATGACTCATGGTGGTGACAATTCTGTAGTAAGTTCACATCTTAATTTTCACTTTTATTCATCCAAAGTGGGAACGATCATTATTTTTGTTAATCTGGATATAGAGTAAAAAACATAAATATATGATTCATTTTGGAAAAAAAATCATATCATACAAACTTTTGTATCAACTTATTTCCTACAAATTCATGCAAAATAATTCATTTGGTTGGCCTGATAGCTTTTGGCTCACATTATTTATTTTTAATATTTTATAATTTCATTCAACTAATAAATTTAGACCACATCAATTTATATAAAATAAGTTTATACAAGAGTTAATATCTCTATCATAACTCATCAAACAATGTTAGATGAAAGCAATACATGAAATATACAAAGATATCATTAAATTGAAAAAAGTCCACATGTCGAAAAATATCCCATCATTTGAGATAAAATTATTAAATATTATTTTCGTAATCAATAACAGTGGAACCACAAAATATACATATATAAAAGTTTGAAAACTATAACACAAACACACACACACACATATGAAGTCTGGCAACTATGACACAGAAACAATATCTCCCTCCCTTTGGTTCCAACATGTGGCCTTACCCTTTGAAAGGAATGAAAGGAAGTACTTGCCTATACAAACTAAATCCAGTTGTATAGATTACCTAATAGTTCTCGACTTGATTAAAATAAAATTTGAGAAACAACTTCGAATTCAAAAAGCAATTTTCAACTCAAATGAAAAAAGGAAAAAAAAATCAAGGGAAATCAAGTACATAAAAAATCAAGGTACATGAGCAGCAGCCCATCTTACATATTTTAACCAAAACAATCTTCCAAATAATATCAAGAGCATACTAACAATTGCCGCTTAAATTTCAAAGAAAAAAAATATCGACAATAGGCTAACTTGATGGGCATTTCAGCGTGTGGCAGATTTGGGGGGGGAAAAAAAGCACAATGCGAAGACAACCTCCACCCCTTCGAGTTTGCAAGGATTATGTGTTTTGGGATTTATCGAACTTCAGCCCCTTCGAGTTGGCCAAAGGGCAACAAACTCTGCCATCCCTTAACACCTGAGGGAACAAAACAACAAAATGATGACGACGACATCGAGTTGGCAATGGAGAAAGACTCGGGTGCTCTTTCCTTCTCAATCTACTGGGGTAAATAGATCCAAAATTCCCTCTCTTCTCTAGGCGTGGCTATCAACCGCTAGGAATTGCTTTCCCTCTTGCCCTTTACCAAGGTGTTGGTTGGGGAATGGGGTCACTGTGTTCTCATCCTTTTGGTCAAGTAAAACCAGCGGCTAAAGTTTGATTTCAATAAATCCCTAATTTGGGATGAACGAGTGGTTTTAAAATAAATCAATTATAATAACTTTTCAAAAAAATATAATTTTTTTTTATTAACCGGTTAACTTTTACTTTTAAAATAAAGTAATGATTGCCTTATAGCTGCTCTAAGGTAGAATACAAATCACAACAATGCATGTAAATTGATAAATAAATAAAAAATACGTTATAATTTTGATCGTGTGGTTATAAAGGCGTGCTCTACCTTAGAGCAATTCCAACGTAGCCAGACCCTTAAAATAAATTAATTGGTTTGTAACCTGTTAAAAAAAATCAAATCTTTTTATTATATTATAGTTATTGCATGTCATTCATCTAGTCAAATGGTACACAAAAATTGAAGCATTAACGTAGTGATTTTAATCATGATATCTGTCATGGCCCAACCCACGGGTTTATTTCTAGAGCGCACAAACACTCCAAAACGCGTCTTGCTAATTAAAGTGTGGATCACTCTTTATAAACTCAACATCTCTCCCGTCTTTTGCCGATATGAGATTCACCTAGGGTGTTATATACACCCCTCCTTAGGGACTCAGAGTACTCGCTGAGGTTTGCCCCACCATCGCTCAAGAGGACACACGGAACCGCTCTGATACCATAATGTCATGACCCAACCCAGACCTAATAAGATATTGTCCGCTTTGAGCCTTAACAATGCCCGCACAGGTTTGTTTCTAGGGCGTCCATACACCCCAAAATGCATCTTGCCAATTAAAGTGTGGATTACTCCTTATAAACCCAGCATCTCTCCCGTGCTTTGCCGATGTGGGATTTACCTAAGGTGTTACAATATCTTAGAATTTTCCTTTATTTCAATTTTTTTTAAAGCAAACAGGAAAGCATTGTCTTGGTTTCAAATTTTTCTTTTCTCTTAAAAAAAATGGGGGATGAAAAATGTAATAAAGGGTTATTTTTAAATGCCTACCCTGAGGTATGGGATGATTATATTTAGATGGCAATTTTCCTTGTACTCTCATTTACCTCTCTTGTCGTTAGTATAAATGCATATATTTTTATCTCTTCTATCATTATTTTATTTGACTTAACCATCAGCCAATACTTTTACAATAATTACATCTGTACCATATTTATTTTTATAGCATTACCCTTCAACAAAGAACTTTCTTGAACACTTTTGACTATTTCTCCTCAAAAGGAAGCCACATGAGTGCAAAAATTTTTTTGATAAAATTTTTGTTTCAAATTATCATATAGCAATTTCTCTATAAAAGACTTAAAATTTTCTTGCCAAATCTTTTTTAATCTTTACTTTTCTTTTATTAAATAAACATTTCACAATATCACATTAATTACGCACACTAGTGAATTCTAATTTAAAAGTAAAATTACTTAATATTAATAATTTTTAGATGATTTGATTTGTTGTATGTAGTAAAAGGTTGTGCATTTGTTTAATAATTATGTTATACGATTTATTAAGTTATTTGGTCTTTTTCTGTTGTCATTAAAAAATAATCTTTGAAATTATGTTTAAGTAATTTGATAATTACATATCTTTAAGTTTTGAAAACTAAATGGGTGAATATAATGATTTACTTTTTATATAAAATATCATTGTTTATATTTATTCTTGACCCATTTTAGCCAAGACATGTTTGAAATATTTTTTTCTAGCTAACTCTCCAAATCATTGAAAAGGTATCAAGAAATAATCTGTTTATTTGTTTTTTTACTTATTTAAATCTGTGTGGTCTAAAAGAAAATTTTACATGGGACTTACAACTTGTTTGCTAAGGTATTTCACTTAGTGTCTTTTTTTTTTTCAAAAACAAAAATTAAGAAAATACATTTGGTAGATAGTGTTGTAATAGCAAAATGAAAACAAAGAAAATAAAAAGTTTCACGTTTTCTATCATTTGTGAAGAAAAGTTGGAGAATGCCAATTTTATGAGAACAACGGGAAAAAAAAACTTAAAAAAATAGAGGCGTGTTATTGATTTGTCTTTTCTGGGACCTACATCCAAATCTCATTTAACATACCTTTTTTCTTTACTAAAATCCCATCCCTCTCCCTGCAAGCTCCCTTAAAAATACTCTCATGAATAAAAAATACTTTATATAATATGTCTCTGATTTTTAATTCTTAAATTATAAAAATAATATAGAGCGTTAATCATAAATCTATTTTATTTGATCAAAAGTAAAGACTAAATAAATGTAATTAAAAATTAGTTTGGAAATAGTGTGGTGTGATTTACTTGTGACAAGTATGATGATTTTTTTTTTTTAAACTCAATGTTTTAACTTATGGCCATTGCTATAGACATGTAAATAATTAGGTATGTGTGGATGCAAAAATAATATGTACTTTACATTTTTCTAGTATTTTTTGGATTGTAAATTAGAATTGCCCATGAGTAGACTCCTTTAGAAAGGGGGGAAAAAGGTTGTAGTTGGGTTCATTTGTATTTTATTTTATTTAAATTAATAAATAATAATAATAGATAAATTAAAAATTATTATTTTTATTGAATAATGAATAATAAAAAAATGTGTTTCACAAATATTATAGCAAATAAATTTTCATTAATTTTCATATTTTCAGGCAATCAACCAAATACACTTTTACTATTTTTTTATTTTCATATAATATTTGAAAATGAGCTGGCAAATATATTTTTAACTTAAAAAATGTCACATCAAAAACATCATTTTCCTTCTATACAACAAACATAAAAGATGCCAATTAAAAAAATAATAGCAAACTAACCCTGATAACTACAAAAATATAGTTAAAAAAAATTTCTAAGTTTTTGCAACATGTGGCTTCTCTTGAACTTGAGATAAGTAGTGAGAGCAATTTCTTGAAATTGAGAAGAAGTAACTGGAAACAATTTTAGGGAAGCACGTGGGGAGCTAATGTAATTTGCACCATGTTGAATCGTTTTTGCTATTGTTTACTTTCTAGAATATACTAATTGTTGACAATTCAAAGATGAATTCGTTAGAAAACTAAGATAAATTATGAACTATGCAGATCGTATGAAGAGAAAGTGTGATGGATGATATTATTCCAGAGAGATCAATTAAAAAAATGAGATTCAATTAAAAAAGAATGCCAATCAAATCTCAAGAATCAGCGGTTAGAACCATCAATCATCTAATCTAATTCTGTTAGATTCTGTTATAGTGAATAGTTACATCATTATACATCATATCTCACAAATCATATCGAAATGATTATCCAAATCAGCCACATTACAACAACAATAATAATAAGCAACAACTATTTTGTATATCATGTTAATTCAATAACTAAAGAGTCTGAGCAAGTAACAAGGAAAATTGGAGGCAAACTGCTAAATTGTAATTAGATTTAATATTAATTCAGATGGATTTTTATTCGAAACATAAATCAATAAGATAAAAGAAATTAAAATTACTTATTAATTGCTATCCAATTGATGTCTAAAAGATTTTGCTAAGTACGTGTGAAAAAGGAATTTAATCGCTTTTGTTTATACATACAAAATGTTGTTCTTTCTACAAGGCATCTCCCTTTCTCAACAGATTGAGATATATATATACAATTGAAGTTTACATCATAAAGTGACTCTAATTACAAAAAGAACTCTAGTTACAAAAATATAAAGATTGTATTTACAACTGACAATTTGTCAAAGGACCGATTAAAAAGTGAACAATAAAGAACTTGACTTTCTATACTAATTTCATAATGATTAAGTGTCGGTGACAAAATAATAAAACTAAAAGAATATTTTAAAGGTTTTTTCTTTTTCGGATAGTGAGTAAAGGAAGGATATGTGAAGATGAATTTAAAAAAAAAATTGACTACTTAGACATTTTTTATCTGAAATGGGTGGTTGGCTAATCTTCCATGTCACTTTCAATGTTAGTAAGTTACAGTGGCATTGAGAACATGCTCTTGAAATACCGAGTTATGATGCATATAGCCACCATTTCCAGTTCTTGTAGTGAATGCTCGACTAAAAAGTTACCATAAGGCTGTGGTAGACATCTTCTCTGGCTTAGCACGCTCAAAAGAGCAAGAAATGCCAATATCAGGTCGCTTTCAGATCATATGGACTCTTATCACCAATAATCTCTGTTTGAGGGAAAAATGGGAAGAACAGTAAAAGCGGCACGTGTTGATTAATGGAACGAGTCCAGAATAAATTGAGGTACCCTATGTAAAAGGAGTACCCCATATAATATGAGGTACCCCACACCGAGAGGGGTACCCCAAGTAGTAAGAGGTAGCCCATGTAACTTGGGGTACCTGACAGAACGATGTAAGAGAATCCTCCAAATATCCACCATGAGAAACGTCTTCGCCTCCTAAAATATTTTATTTGATTTGGTCAGAAAAAGGAATCGAAAACGATGTGCAAAAAGGAGGGACAGCCGCCTGCCACCCCTGCCAAATGCAGAATATTGTACCAAGGACAGTGGTCCCCCAATCACCTACCCGACAGCTACTGCAGAGGTACCCCGGGACCACTCGCCAGCGCGCGCCACGTCTCCAAATGATGAGATACGCCGCGAGCATGCAAATAACGGCCCAAAAATCATGAAAACAGCAAAGTGACGTTAGTCAAAAAGGGTACGCCACGTGGCAGCTGAGGTACTCCATATATAAAGGCACCTAGGTTTCATTCTCCACAAGCTTTCTCCTTCCACCAATATTCTCCATTCACACTCCCACTCCAAAAACCAGGTTCTCTCCAACCTTAAACCCTAATTTACAGAGAGCTAGCTAGCTCTCTTCACCTAAAAAGCTCGAATTTGCTAACTTGAGCGTCGGAGTGTGAACGCCAGGGGTACCCCCCCGGCTTCACCTCTAACCTCTATTTTCTCTGTTTTGCAGGCGTAGAACTCACTCCCAAGGACATCTCTCTTGTTCCAGACCTTCCACCATTGTTGTCACTCTCACTCCCCATCTCACCTCCCCTGAAGTCCACATACCCCGTACCCCACACAACAAATTAGTGAGGTACCCCGTCTCCCCCAAAATAACAAATTCATTGTTCTAGATTGATTTTGGATTTCCTTACCCCAAAATCAATTGAAAACAATTGGCGCCGTCTGTGGGGAGTCGCACAAAAAGCCGCCACCGCGGTTACCAAACTAGTTGTTGTGTATACTCCAATACATGGCACCTGACGTACCTCCCGAAGGTTTAATGGGGGATCCTACGAGGATGAGAGGTGACAGCAGCAGTGAAGGTAGTGATCTCGCGAGAAGGGTAGCCCGCATCAACAAGGGTAAGGGTGTCAAGCAATCGACGGGTGTTCGCCAAGAGGAGGAACCTATTTCTCACCAGTGTTTTGAGGATCTCGCCCACGCAATACTTAAGGCGGTCGGATCTCGGGCACCCGAAAGTTCACTTCCTCCAGTGACGCTAGAAACTCCATCACCTCAAGCGGACGACCAAGCTATGGTCAAAAGAGGGGTACCCGAGGCAGGCAAGCCAAAGCTTAGGCCATCGGGTACTCGTTTCAAGTTTCAAACCGTGGGTACCCCTCGAACTTGTGGAAAAGATGGAGAACTTGGAAGCCCAAGTGAAGTTCCTCTCCGAGAGGCAAAACATCACAGCTGCACCAGCGTTAACGACTTACCAATCGCCTTTCATTATGAAGATTCGGAAGGCAACCCTCCCCGAGGGGTTCACTATGCCTCAGATACCCCAATACTTGGGTACCACTGACCCCTCGGAGCATGCTGAGTTATACCGCGACCAAATGCTTATCAAGGGTGTAGACGAGAGGGCCATGTGTAGGATGTTTACACACACGCTCACAGGCCCCGCGAAGTCATGGTTTCACTCCTTAAAAGCGGGTAACATATCTTCCCTACACTAATTGTTATCCGAATTTACTAAAGAGTTTTCCTATGCTTCTTCCCACGACAGGGTAGCCTCCAAACTTGCCTTTATCAAGCAAGGGGAAGCCGAGCCTTTGGCAGAGTACATGACGCGTTTCCACCAAGAGGTGCTGTGAACGGGAGCATTTGAAGATCAACACACACTGACCCATTTCTAGAAAAATTTACGGTTGGGTAAGTTATGGCGTGCTTTTCAAAAGAAGCGTCCGCTTTCATATGGGGAAGCCCGTTCTCGGGCGTTGCATCAAGTGGAGATGGACGAGAAATGTCAATTGAAACGACAAGAGGAGAAGGCCGATGTTGCAAAGGACAAGGAAAAGCCCAGAAGGATGGAGGCCCCAATACCGCGGGTACCCCGGCCGCGGAGTCCTCCATGGGTTGTCTTACGAGGAAGAGGGTATAACCCTCAGGATACCTCGGGGGTACCCCATCCTCCAAGACCACCACTACCAGATCATCGGGAGCCACCACCGAGGCCTTGGCACGAGTCTTTCCACCCATTGAATCGGTCTCCGGACCAGATCTTCTACCATATTCGGGATAGTGGCCTCCTCCGTCCTCCTAAGCCGATGAGGAAGTACCCCAACATGAAGCGTAGCTTGAAGTATTGCGAGTTCCATGAGAACTTTGGTCACAGCACAGCTGAATGTTTTACTTTGCGGGAGAAAATTGAATCTTTGATTCTCAGTGGGTACCTCAAAGAATTTGTTGCTGACATGAGAGAAGCTCGGAAGTCTGCAGAGCAAAATAAGGGCAAGCGGATAGCTGATGGTAGTCCTGAACGAGAGGTACCCCCTGGGCACAAGAAAGGCGTGTATGTTCGGATGATCATGGGTGGACCGACCTTAGCGGGCCAATCTAGGAGGGCTATCAAAGATTATGGTAGATCGTTGTCGGTAACCACCAATGTTGGCAGAGAAGTCAACCTTAATGAGTGGGGTACATCAAGGACTCCCCACCATCCCCCACCTATCCTTTTTACGGAGAAAAATGTGGAGGGTATCTCGTACCCTCACGATGATGCCTTCGTAATTACTTTGAAGGTTACCACTGGAAAGGTGGCAAGAACTCTTGTAGACATCGGTAGCTCCGTTGACATCATTTTCAAAAGCGCTTTGGATCAGCTGCTGATTGAGTCGCCAAAGGTCACCCCCTATGCTACGCCTCTTATTGGGTTCGTTGGAGACATGGTTATACCGAAGGGCATCATCACACTGCCAGTTACACTTGGTAAGATACCTCACCGTGTTGTTCATATGATCGATTTTCTTATTGTAGATCACCCGGGCACATACAATATTATATTGGGTAGGCCGTTCTTAGTAGCAACTAAAGCGGTGGTATCCATGCACTACCTCGCCATGAAAGTCCCGGCCGCCCAAGAAGTTATCACCATTAAAGGGGACCAGCGGTCGGCTCGTGGATGTTATTCTGTGGCCTCCAGAATCCTTACCACATCGACAAGCCCGTTGGGACAGGTGCATATAGGTTGCTCCACATGGATGGCACAATTGTGAGGCACCCCTGGAATGCCGCGATGCTACGGAAATATTACTAAAGGACAGTGTCTAAACCTTTAGTCTTTTGTTTTCTTTAATGCTTTCTTCAATGTTCTTGGTGATAGGCCAAATGGGGTACCCCAAATGCCCTATGTTGGTCAATTGCAACTTTAGAGTTTCTTTAATTTTCAAATGAAAAGGGGTAGGAGGTCCTGTGGTCTTCCATTCTCCTCAGGGTAACAAAGTTACGTCATGTACTGATCTACGCTTTCGTTATTTATAAATGCAATTTCTATTTACAACAAATATGAAGTAGGTTCTTTCTCCAGTTTCGCCATTTCGGTCTTAGCATGCGGATTATATTCGTTTATTGCCATTAAGATACACTCGCATCTGGATATATGCAATCTTCGCCATTCGCCAAGCTACCTAAACAAAGAGAGGGAGGGTCAAAGAAGACCCGAGGGTGAAAAAACTGGCATACCCTAGCGTCAGGAGGTTCGGCCTAAGTATGCTAACACCCACACCTCCGTCCTCTTACTCGGTAGAGTAGGGGGTAAGCTATCTGAAAAAAAAATTTTGAAGAGAGGGAAGGGTCAAAGAAGACCCGAGAGTGAAAAAACCGGCATACCCTAGCGTCATGAGGTTCTGCTTAGGTATGCTAACACTCATACCTCCGTCCTCTTACTCGGCAGAGTAGGGGGTAAGTTATCTGAAAAAAAAATTTGAAGAGAGGGAAGGGTCAAAGAAGACCCGAGAGTGAAAAAACCGGCATACCCTAGCGTCATGAGGTTCTGCTTAGGTATGCTAACACTCACACCTCCGTCCTCTTACTCGGCAGAGTAGGGGGAAAGCTAGTTGAAAAAATTTGGAAGAGAGGGAAGGGTCAAAGAAGACCCGAGAGTGAAAAAACCGGCATACCCTAGCGTCATAAGGTTCGGCTTAGGTATGCTAACACTCATACCTCCGTCCTCTTACTCGGCAGAGTAGGGGGTAAGCTATCTGAAAAATTTGAAGAGAGGGAGGGTCAAAGAAGGCCCGAGGGTGAAAAAACTGGCTTACCCTAGCGTCACGAGGTTCGGCTTAGGTATGCTAACACCCACACCTCCGTCCTCTTACTTGAGCAAAGTAGGGGGTAAGCTATCTGCGCCAAAATTTTAATTACCAATTCGAGAGGAGATCCGCCATAGTTACTGAGAAGGGCAGACACCAGATTCGCCGATCCGTATAAGGTACCAGGAGTACCCTATTTCAGAGAAGAAGCGCCTGATGTTGAACATTTGAAGGGGTACCCCATTTCAGAAAATATGGGGGTACCCCATTTAAAAAAAAAAGAGACAAGACAAAGTGGTACCCTAAAAGAGTTAGTAGTCTGGCCAAACATCCAATTGCGAAACGACAAGCATGCAAAGTACAAGAAAATCCAAGTAGCATAGTATTATCACAAAAGAAAGTTATCAACAATATAAGCATCCCAAGAAACCAACAAGAAAGAAACAAAATCCCAAAGTCAAAATATGGATAGATCCGAAAAGTGAGAGCATAGTAAACAAAACCTACATCGAGGGGGGAACATCATCTCCAACATCCGTCTCCAGGAGGCGACCAGCAGAGGACTCAGAAGTACCCGGAATAGGAACAGCCGAAGTAGGGGCCTCTGAAACAGGCAATGGCTGAATCTCGCGGGGTATCCCAAGGGACCCGGAAGAGGCACCCGACCGTGTCTGAGAAGACTTCTTCCTTTCCGTAATCGTCTTTAAAACTGTGGCCTTATTGACAAATTTCTGCACACGGGGTACCTTCAACTCTGGATCTACACTCCACACCTCCGACATAATGAGCGAGAACGCATCCTCCGCCATCGTCTTCTGTCGAGATAACAACTCGTCATTGGTGGCCTGCAACTCGGCTTGGTCCTTCTCCAGCCGAGCTTTCTCTGCCGAAAGGTCAGTAATGCGCTCATGCAAAGTCTTGACCTCTCGGGCAAGCTGGTCCTCTCGAGACTGGCGGCTTTGAAGCTCATCCCTTAGCTTGTCCACCTCCGACCGAGCAGCGGCAAGAGAGTCGAGGTCCGGAAGGCAGTGGCTGAGGAGAAAAGATGCCTGCGAGTCATAAAGACATGTCAAGTATATATGTGTGGTGATATAATCGGAAAGAAAATTTTTAAGGATACTCTCGGGGTATCCAAAAAAAAAAAAGCTTACCTCCTGGGCAGCCCTAAGTGCTTGGCCGTAGCGTTGGCTCAAGCTCATCTTGTCAGTCTCCTCGGCAATGTCGGGGGTAACACTCTCAGCGGAGTAGTAGAAGCACCGAGCTAAGTGGGAGACATCCTTGTTGGAGGCCGGGTCCAGATCACCCACGCGTAACTCCTCTGGGAAAGCGGACACCAGCCCAAACTTTCTCTTCTTCGGGCGTGGGGTACCCCTCGACCCACTCTGGGAGGTACCCAGAGACTTACCTTTCCCACTAGGAGCTCGAGGAGGATGGGACCCCGTCGAAGGAGCAGCCGAATCCTGAGATCCGGAGGCACCTCCCACTATCGCTTGGAAAAAGGCATCGAAAGCGTCCCCCGATGATTCCATGGCTGCACATAAAGCACAACAGTCATGTTAGCCAAGCAAGCACTGAAAATGTCAAAGGCAAAAATGGGAAATAAAAAAGAAGGGGAACAAATTCAAAATGCAGTGGTGACGGGGTACCCCCAGTCCCGTGGAAAATGATAGGGTACCCCTTGACACCCAAGCCATGCATGAGCTACCCCCACGGACAGGTGGAGAACTTCGGTCAATCAGCCCCGCTCTCCACAATCTAATCTCCTCCAGCACATCACTACCCCTTTGTGCACTGCGGAGTCTATCCACGAACCCCTTCACCTCCCTCCCCACTCCTGAATTGGGCATGATCTTTTAGCCCAAGTCACACCTGCAAAAGCATAGAAACCCAAGGTTAGCGAGACATTTATGTGAGAAATGATGGTAAAGAACTATGAGTAAGGGAGACACTTACTGTCTGCGTTGAAAGACTTTAGAACCGCCACGGGATCACCATTCTCGCCCAGAATTTCGGTCCCCCACCTACCCTCGGCTACAAACCACCCCTTTCGGTAGCCTTTCTTCAGGAGGGGGCTCCCCTCAACAATATGACCGTGGTCACCCCATGGGAAAAAGTAAGCCACACCGGGGCCCTTAGGCTTTTTGAATTGGTAAAGGCCCCTTAACTCCCTAAAAGAGATACCGCGCTTCATAACCTCCAACCACAACACCTGTAAACCCGTGAGCGTCTTCCACCCCGGAAGGGACAGCTGCCCAGGAGCTACACCCAAGAAACTAAACATTTTCATGTAAAAGGGCTGGAGAGGGAGGCGAAGTCCTAGATCAAAAAGGTCGATGTGGAGAGCTATCCCTCCGGACTGAGGACGCTCAGGCCGCTCATCACCATGGGGTACCCTAAGCTGGACAGACGAAGGAATGTTGTATTTAGCCCTAATCTGTTCTAGGTCCCCTAAAGTGGCTCTCCGAATGCCTAAGGAAAAAAGGTTGCTAGATTTCGAAGGCGTGGCGGGGGAAGAGGTGGAAGGCTGCTCCAAGGAACGAACGGAAACTTTAGGCTTTGGTGGCTTATCCTTTTTCTTAGGTTGGTAGGTAGGCCGTTTACTAGGGAATCAGGGGCTGACGCGAGGGGTAACCCTAGGAGCAGGAGGCTCGGAACGAGGGGTACGACTACCCCAGGAGTCAAGGGAGGACCTATCCCCCTCGCTAATAGAGATATGAGAGGGAGAACCCGCAGGGGGGCTGTCAGCCTTCCTAGCCCCAACTCTACGCCGCTTCTTCGCGGGCACCGTATGTTTCTTACCCATCTACTCTCCCCAACAATACACCCGCAAACCCCCAGCCACACATCCACAAAGCGCCAAAATTACACCCAATAGAACATCCAACAAAAACACAACCACGAACCATCCACCACCCATCAACCATCCAAGGCAAACACCAACCACCAAAAAACAAAAGAAAAACAACAACAAACAAATAAAAATAATTTTTTTCCCAAAGCGTGCAAATGGCACCACTGTAAATGCGCCGAAAAGACGAGAAACGAGGAAGGACGCCTGTTACTCACCAGTTCAGCAAATCGGGATCGATAGTTGCAGGGAGACGAAGCTGCAAGCAACCAAAAACAGTAAGTATAAAATAAAATAATAAAGCTTAAATTTATGTAATTATTTATGAGTAAATAAATACATAAAAAAAGAAGGGTTGCAACCAAGAACCAACGCCGACAGCCATGACCGCCATCACCAAGAGCCAACGCCGGGAAAACAGGAAGAAGCAACTCCGGCCGAAAAAAAAAAAGAGGAGCTTGGAGATAAAAAAAAAAAGCATGGAGATATAAAAAAAAGGAAGGAAGAATGAAGCCTGGAGATAAAAAAAAAAAAGCATGGAGATATATAAAAAAAAGGAAGTCAAACAAAAAAAAAAGGAAAGAGGAATGAAGCCCGGAGATAAAAAAAAAAAGAGGAAGAAGACAAAAAAAAAAAAGAGAAAAGCAAAAAAGCTATTGGAAGAAGACAAAAAAGAGAAAAGCAAAAAATGCACTGGAAGAAGACGAAAAAGAGAAAAGCAAAAAGCCATTGGAAGAAGACGAAAAAGGGAAAAGCAAAAAGCCACTGGAAAAAGACGAAAAAGAGAAAAGTAAAAAGGCCACTGGAAGAAAACAAAAAGGGAGAAAAGCCTGGAAGGAGATAAAGAAAAGAAAGAAGAAGAAGAGAGAAGAGAAAGAGAGAGAGAGGGAGGATTACTGTGACCAAAACCGCGCCGGAGACCGCCGGAAAAACACCCGAAAACTGCCGGATCTGGAGCTCGAAATCGCCACTGCAGCAGCCGAAAATCACTTCGGAAAAGCACCCCAAACCAGCACCGGCCGAGAAGAAAAGAAGAAAGAAAGAAAGGGAAGAAAGAAAGAGAAGAAAGAAAGAAAATGAGAAAGAAAGAGAAGAAAGAAAGAAAGAGAGAAAGAGAAACGGGGAGATGAAGAGAAAAGAGAGGAAGAAGGAAGTGAAAGGAAAAAGCAACTGGAAAGAAGTTTGGGAAACTGTTTGGGGATTTTCAAAATCAAAAGATAAAGGTTGACATGCGTCAGGAGTTTTAATTGAACCTGACAGAATGCTCAGTCTGAGAAGAGAGATTCAGGGATGTTTGAGAATTTTTTTTTAAAAAAAATTCAAATTTCATGTCAGACAGCTGCCACTTCCTGAAAAAAAAAAAAGACAACTGCTCGTTCTCATAAAAAAAAAAAAGAAGAAGAAAGGCGGGAAAACGAAAAGACAGAGGGAAGATTTTTAATACACAAAGCATGGTCAAGGGAAGAAATCAAGCAAGTCAACCCTTGTCCAGCCATATCGCCACGTGTCACTCACACAATGAGTTTCTTTTGCCTCCAATACTTCTCGCCAAAAAGAAACTAGGGGGCTGTTGTTTGAGGGAAAAATGAGAAGAACAGTAAAAGCGCCACGTGTCGATTAATGGAACGAGTCCAGAATAAATTGAGGTACTCTATGTAAAAGGGGTACCCCATATAATATGAGATACCCCACACCGAGAGGGGTACCCCAAGTAGTAAGAGGTACCCCATGTAACTTGGGGTACCCGATAGAACGATGTAAGAGAATCCTCCAAATATCCACCATGAGAAACGTCTCCGCCTCCTAAAAGATTTTATTTGATTTGGTCAGAAAAAGGAATTGAAAACGATGTGCAAAAAGGAGGGACAGCCGCCTGCCACCCCTGCCAAATGTAGAATATTGTACCAAGGACAGTGGTCCCCCAATCACCTACCCGACAGCTACTGCAGAGGTACCCCGGGACCACTCGCCAGCGCGCGCCACGTCTCCAAATGATGAGATACGCCGCGAGCATGCAGATAATGGCCCAAAAATCATGAAAACAGCAAAGGGACGTTAGCCAAAAAGGGTACGCCACGTGGCAGCTGAGGTACTCCATATATAAAGGCACCTAGGTTTCATTCTCCACAAGCTTTCTCCTTCCACCAATATTCTCCATTCACACTCCCACTCCAAAAACCAGGTTCTCTCCAACCTCAAACCCTAATTTACAGAGAGCTAGTTAGCTCTCTTCACCTAAAAAGCTCGAGTTTGCTAACTTGAGCGTCGAAGTGTGAACGCCAGGGGTACCCCCCCGGCTTCACCTCTAACCTCTATTTTCTCTGTTTTGCAGGCGTAGAACTCACTCCCAAGGACATCTCTCTTGTTCCAGACCTTCCACCATTGTTGTCACTCTCACTCCCCATCTCACCTCCCCTGAAGTCCACATACCCCGCACCCCACACAGCAAACTAGTGAGGTACCCCGTCTCCCTCAAAATAACAAATTCATTGTTCTAGATTGATTTTGGATTTCCTTACCCCAAAATCAGTTGAAAACAATCTCAAAACGAACACTTCCCATCTTTGAAATGGCGAAACCGGCTCTTATTCCTAACGATTATCCCTCTCTAAACATGATAGACAGCAAATGCATGAGCCACGAAGATCTGGAAATGCCAAAGCCAAATCCTAAGTTTGCTACGTGAGGGCATGAGTCCCATGCAAGCCATGCATGAAACATGCATGTGCTGAGATTGTGAAGATACGTGCTGGAGCTGGAGCCGTGATCTAAGAATACGCTTATCAACAATTGTGCAGCGAGTAAGGAGGGAAGCTAAGACACGGAAGTTGTTTTCGATTATCTTTTGGTTTCGAATTCTTAGCTAAGTTGTTCTACTCGTTTATTTAACCGTAATTGTAGGATGGAAACCAAAGTCTTGTTATTATAAATAAGCTCCAGAATATGAATAAAAGTATTGAGAATTCTAAACAACAATTATTTGGTCCTTTCTTACCATAAGCAAAAAAATATCACTTGTGTTACGCGTGATCATTGGCTGTCTCTGACTAGACCTAACAAAACAATCTTTGATATAAACTTTATTCCCGTGTTTCAGTCTCCACAGACTCGAAGGTTTGTTTATTAGTCGAATTGTTCTCCCATCAGGCGTGCTGATAGCACCAAAAACGATGGCAAATCTCCCACTATGGTAATGCAGTAAGTTTTTCTTTTGCTCGTCTTCAACATCATGAAGCGCTTCTTTAGTAGTAGGAACATACCCTTCTTGTTCCATCCGCTCAAAAAGATCTTTCAGAGCCTCATTTATTCTCAGACGGTAAGGATGGGATTTTATTTCAGTCCAGCTGCAAGCTGGTGTCTTTTTCATGCCCTTATTTCTCAGAGACTCTCAACCTTGCTGTATCTTTCCATCTCCGAGCTGCTGCACATGCATTAGACTGGATAACATAAACTCTCATGTTATTCAGATTGATCATAAATATCTTGCCAGCAACCTTTTCGGCCAACTAAACATTTTTTTGGACTCTACAAGCAGACAACAATATCAACCAGACATTTTCAGTAGGTTCAGCATGCATGTTAAATATGAATTCATATGCTTCCTCCAACTTCCCTCCGTGACCAAGAAGTCATAGATATTGTCGAAGTTTGTCACATAAGCATTTATAGACTTTCTGTACAAATCAAGGCCCCTAATGCAATGCACAAACCTAATCTGGGTGGAAGTTAAACAAAGATCCCATGAAGAAGCATGTTCCAAACTCTTGAATCATAAAAGTAGTCAAATTCTCTCGGCCACGAATTCATGCCAAAATCATCAGAACAAGACAAGTATTGCATCCTGATATAATGAAGAAAATAAATTGAAAGAAGAAATAGAAATATTGCAATTCACAGCTAAAAACTAAAACAAGAACATCACACAAAGGAAGCAGGGCAGTGGATACCATAGTTCAGATCCATGGCCTTCACACCCTAATTTAAACAATTTATCAGCACATTGATTAACTACATAAAAATTTATATAATTCCAAGGATCACAACAACACTCGAGCATTCATTTCAGTACACACTACTACACAGTTTTGTCAGTGTCACATGAAAATTGTTCCTTGAAGTGAACACCTAGATATATCACAAATGCTCCTCAGCCTGGAGAGAGCTGGAGCCCAAAATGTTTCATTTCTCAGAAAGGGCATCCTAAACTCTCAATCATCTTCTCTTTCAGGGGGTAAGCCGCAAGGCAAAAGCATTTTCTGCAGAAAAAGATTGAAAAGCATAAACATTAGACTAGTCATATATCAGATAATAATTCAGACAAGAATAGTAGTCAAAGAGTTATTTGACACACACAGACACACCCCAAATAGAATAGAAAATGACATGTAAGATTTTTAATTCTTGCATCCAACTATTAACCGTTGGAGGGATCCTCTTTGACCACCAATAAACCTAGCCAAAATCTAAATATTTAGAAGAATATAATGAAAAAAATTCCGGATTTTTAAAAAGCCAACTCATAATGTCAACAAAATAGATCCAAAAACTAGTATATAGTCATAACCACTATTGGAGAAGGCCAGGATGAAAAGGGAGATAATAAATAAATAAAATGACATCTGAAAATTGGGTAAGATGACAAGTAAGGTTTCAACAAGTTAACCTCCAAAATTATTTTGTACCCTGCTTCCTACTATGGAAACCAATGTAAATGCGACTTGCACTTTTGATTCCAATAAGTTAACTAGTAGCCCACCATCATACGCTAGTGAAATTGAAAGACAATAAAAGGAAAATAAAAAAAAGTTTACAAGCTCTGATTAGAGGCATAAATAGACCACAAGATCAAATTAAAGCTAAAGGGTGTGAAACTACCATCTCAGATTTAACAACTTCAAGTTCACAAATTTCGCACCCATGAACTTGATGAAGCTAAAAACAAGAGATGAAAAATTAAGATTTTTGATCTCCATAAATGCTATCTAATTTCCACTAAAACCTTAAAATAAAAATAAAAATTCCTAGGGTTGAAAAAAAATTAGGAAAATTTGCAATTAAATAAAGCCATTAACCCATTTTTCCATCCAATCTCCAATTTAGATCCTTCCTAAGATTTTCGGACCCCAAAATCTAGAAACGACATTCGTTAAACCATGCGGCATCTGAAGATATCAGAATGAACCAAGTAGAGTTGGTGTTTGTCAAAATGTTATGAAAAACCATTATAAAATTAGGCTTCTCAATATCCTCTGTCAAACCTTGTGGCAAAATACTCAGTCCTAAGGTTGAAAAATCTTAAGTGTTAGTGAATTTATTTAAGTCCAACATTTTCCCTAAAATTTGTATTTTAACAATAGGATTTAGTTTTTATTTTAAGGTTTTAGTAGATAGCATTATTAGAGACCAACAACCTTAATTTTCATCTTTTATTTTCAGCTTCGTCAAGTCCATAGATTCACAGATTCATTCTTGTCAGTATGCACCTAGTTGATAGCTCATTTTTATCTATGAACTTGAGGTGGTTAAATCTGAAACGATACTTTCAGAATGTTCACTTTAATTTGATCTCATGAGAAGATTTTCAAACATTATTTTGTCCTATGATTACCATGGTGACAATCAATGTAAACGACCATGAATGGTTATTAGAAGAACTGACCGTGACAATGAATTATTTCCTTCTTAATACTGCAAAACTTTGATCCTCAACACACAACACTAAAACTCCTAAATCTAATTCTAATCACTTTCTTCTTCAACCTTTTTCTTAGTAATGGTTACATGTAAGTGGGTCATCAAGAAAGCATAATAAGATGAAAAATGGCATCAAAATGAAAAATATCAACAAAGAACATGCTTTTCATAAACCAGACAAATGCCAAAACCTCCATAAACCTTTCAACAATATTCCGAACTTTAAAAAAGAAAATAGCTCTTCCAATAACGAGTCCTAACCTACATAACTAGACGCAAAATCTTGCACCTACATAACCGATTGACACCATAGAAAACCTTTCTTCAAACACGGGGAAAAGAAGGCAGCTACATAGATCCTAACAAACCCGAGTCTACATATCAAAACTAAAAAATACAAGAGAATCTCAACCCTAGTCACACATAAACCATCCACTTCCACAGAATACAAAACTTATAATCTTCATCCCCAAACATGAACCTTCGATTCAATATGAGCTATATGCATAAAATTAATTCTCATCAAACGCAAACGAAATTAAAATAAAATAACCTGCATAAAGTTATAGTGTTCCCTTCCAATAGATTCATTCTCGGCAATAGCAAAATAGGCCAACATAGGGTAATGCCCAATATAGGACGCATAGCTATCACGCTGAATGTTCACAGCCCATTCACTGAACAATTCAAAACAAAGTTAATTAACACAATCAAATAAATAAAAATACAAATAAATATATAAATTAAAAATAATAGCGTTGAAGCTCACAATCTGTTCAAATCAGCATGGCCAGTACCAACGTATTTGGCTTGCAGATGCTCTAGCTGGGAGTTTATATTAAACCTATCACTCGCCTGCAAGCGAATTGAATGCTCAACAATTAAGTATAAAATTCGATCATGAAATTAACGAATAAAATAATAAATTTTTAAATTATTGTTAATTGTTACCTGCATTTTTGCTGTGCTTTTTTTAGAATGATAACGAGAAAGGGAGGAAGAGCTAATGCGATAGCAGGGGTTTGAAGCTGAAGAGCGAAAAAGAAATATTGATCAGTAAATGAGAAGTGACAACCATGACGGTCGATCCAGATGTTTGGCTGTGGAGAATAGAACCTGCACCGGTTTAGGGTAATCCCGGACATCGACCCCAGCACGGATTAAGAAGTTCTTGGGCTTGACAGCTTGGCCCATTGGCGATCGATTAGGTTTTTTTTTTTAAATATTCACAATTATATAGTAAGAGAAATAAAGAAAGCAAATAAGAGACACAATATGTGTAGAGAGAAATTTTATTCTATCTCTTATGTGTATGAATACGGAGTAAAAGCCTCTTTTTATAATGATACAATCATAAAGTGGTAATTAATACATCATAAGTATTAAAAATAATAACCCTCAAATTAGGGAGATAATGAGAGTTATAAGAAATGAAAAGATGCTTGTGAGGAGATAAAATGATACTTTAATGAACATCCACATAAATTATAATTTTTTTCATAACACTCTCCCTTGAATGTTCATCTTGCAAAGAATATGCCTCGTTAAAAAACTAGCAAAGGAAAAAAAGTACATTATTCATTTGTATCTTATGGAGGTACAAATTGCCTTATTGAAAGCTTAAAACCCAATGGAACAAAAGCCTAGTGAAGAAAAAATAGAACAATACATGCAGTCCTCCATATCAATAGCTCTCCTTGTTAAATATGCTCCCCTGCAAATGACATGGATGCTTGAAAGATCAATCATAATTTGTTGTAATTAACAAAATTTTGGTGAAATAATCTGCAGGATTAACACCATACTTTCGAAGCTTGAAAACATTTAATAAATTATAGATACCATCATCTTGAATTCGAAGAATATTTCCATACATTTATCTTCATAATTTTGTTGATTTTCTTAAATAAAACTAAGCTTTTGCATCGATATCATGGAAAGAGTGATATACTTTTTACATTATTTTGAAATTTTCAAGTTTATGCTGAGCATAATTTAATTTACAATTATGCAACTTTCCAATGCATGTATAAGCACAATTTTGAGTAAAGTATGGTTCTTTAGGATCAAGACATATACAACATATTTTAAAGTAGAACAATTTTAAATATGAAATACTTCTAGTATTTCTATAATATCAGCATTCCACTTGATAAACTTCAATTCATAAATTGAGAAGAATTCTTTTATTGCAAGATCTTTCATCTTGAATTGTATTCTTAAAAGAAATAATTTCATAAGCTTTTTAGGAGTCTTTTCATAATGAAGTCATCAACACATTATGCAAAGATTGCAAATTTAATTTTTAATTTTTAATAAAAATCACATAGTAAAATGGACAATGACAATATCCCACTTATAATAAATTTACTCAAGTGATTGTACTTTCATAAGTTTAGATTACTATAATATACACAACGATGATTATAAATTTATCAAGAACATATAAAGTGCAACCTTTTTTATTTAGTACTTGTTTTAACCATTTTATCCTCTATGGATAAGTGTATAGATTCTTCAATTTATTTTCTGACATGCTATAGTTTATATTCATATTTTATCAATAAATTTTACGACTTCAGGCATATGGTCTACAAGTTCAAAATTCTTCAAATTTTACTAATCAATTTTACGTTCTCCAGCATATGGACTGTAGGTCCAAATATTTAAACAATATTGGCCAATTGATGATCTTCACATTTTGAGACTCAGGATCCTGGATATTTTATCATAACAACTATATTTTTATTGACAACAATCTTGTGTCAATTTTAATTTTTCTCTCACAACAAGTGCCAACTATATATTTTCAATATATATGCCCAATGAGATCTTTCAAAACTTCTAATATATATGCTTTGCAAGAGTTAAAAATCTCTCTTTCTTAATTTGCACGCGTGTCTTTTATAAGGTAATTTGAAACTCTCTGTATTTATTACAATGTACTTCTTGAAGGGAATTTGAGATTCATTTTCTAACTGGTACATTATACCTCTCCCGCGATAATATATTCAATAGTTTAATATAGATCAAATATTTTACCATTCATACAAACATGGTCTCTTCACGACCATGAAATTATTTCACTTCAACTTCTAAGAATTAAACCTTTTGTATCGATTGGTCTATTACATGCTTCAGGCATTCATATATTTATTTGTCTCACCATTTCCTTCTTTAAGAACATCATATCAACAAATGTCAAATAATCATATTCTATTTGTAATTTTTCACTTTCACATATTAATAAATTCATTCAATAATTGATCAATAATGCGCATTGTACAATAATCTTATTGAACTTCAGGTTCAAATAAAGTAACTCAAATGTGCAAAACAAATACAAGTAAAAATAAAAAGGATGATTTTTTTAAAGTGGACAAAAATTCGTAATTAACTAGCATGCAAAGTCGAGACATCTTTATTCTTCTTTAGCGTTGTAGTGATTAACTAGTATCCATAAAGAAACAAATAAGTTGCTACTCGATAGCCACCATTAGGATAATTTTGGTCTTAAATAAGTATTAAGATTAAATAAAAGCAATTACAAGTAAATTCAAATAAACGATCGATATGAATTTTGGGAAAAGCACTAATGGGAATAGATCTAGGAAGAAATGGGACTTTTCCAATCATTTATAAAATCATAGATTGTTGTTGACCCAAATTGTTAGACAAACCTTGACATTGATGATAACAAACTACATGTTGAGGGTAAAATGAGAAAATTTCAAATCTTACAAGCTCTTGAAAGGTAGATTATTCGTGTGAGATCATGCTCAAAGGTGAAAGGAATTAAGGACATAGAGGGGTGCAAATCGGATTTTAGTTCATTGTTAGGGTTTTAGTTGGGGTTCCAAGCCGACAGGTTGGAGAATTCAACATAATTGGGTTCGAAGCTCAAACCCAAATCGATTTAAATTTCAGACTCGTTAGAATTAAAAATTTGGTTATAAATTTCGATTTTCAATTCGGGTTTGACCTTAGTATCAGTACTATGAATATTTTCTACAAAGTACAATGTTTGGTATTTTGGATGTAGCTTTAGACTCTTAACACGTTGCAAATTTAAAACAAAAAAGAGCCATTATTACTAGTTCATGTTTGTGACCCCCAAATCAGTTTCTAAATTGCTAATTCTAATGCCCATATCAATAATGCAAAAAATTGAAAAACAAATATCAATTATAAACCTTTTGGCCATGCCCGATTGAGTTACAAAAAATCGTTATAAAAATTTCAAACTACAATAAAATTGTCCCATTCATACACCATTTGATATTGCTATAAAACGTATATAAATTTGAAATTACCTAGTGCAATTGACGATGTCGAACGGAGATGGAGGCAGCACCGGCCAAGATGACAGCAGCTGGATCGCAGAAGTGAATCGACTCAAGAATGGTAAAGAGGCCAACAGTTGAAGCCTGAAACAAGGAAGCAAATCAATTTAGGGATGGCTAGATGTAGTGCTGGCGCACCTGAACGAATTGACAACGATGACAGCATGGATGTTTAATAGCTTAGTGTGACGCCCCAAGCCTTGGTGTGTGCCACCATCCTTGAAGGTTCTAAATTCATGGAGACTTGTATGAATGCTTGTAGATATTTCCATGTAATTAATGAGTTAGGTAGTAGTTGAGTTAATTCTATGCCACCATCTAGGCCACTATCCATGAAGGTTCTACATTCATGGCCAAGACACAACAAGAAACACAAAAATTCTAGAACACAAAACATTGTAAGCTTTCTTTGAGCAATAAGAGTTCTTTCCTCCCATCTTGTGCAAGTTTGAATGAGTGCTCTTTTCTACTTTAAAATCTAGCAACAGATTGAGTATGCAAGGCTGACTTAGGGCTAAGAGAGTGGGATTTGGCTTTTAAGGCCACGGTACAGTAAGAGAACAAACGGGCCATGACGGTTGATATCAAAGCCATAATCACTTTTATTATAGTTGCGTTGTTTGAAAGGAAGGATATTGGACCTCACTCATAATGATCAAAAGAGGAGAGAACAAAATTCCAATGTGAAGAAGGGGAAGTACAACAATGATAAGTCTATGGATTTGCTAAACGCCTTGAGAATCAGGTTGTCCATGGAGAGATTATTGTCACTGATATTAAGAAGCGCCTCGAAATCTTTAAGCAAAAGATGGAGGAGGTGGATGATTTTAGGTGACAGATGGGATGCCAAGACATGATGGCGCAACGTCAAAGCCTTGAAGAGTTCCAAGCCATGGTCATCAACTCCATTGAAGCATTAAGGGCTCAGGTGGAGGAGCTTCACGCGGGCCTTGAAGAGACCAAGAGTGATTGGACACTTTATAAGAAAGCGGTGGCCAATAGAGTGCTCACCACGAATGTCGCACCTCTAATGAAGGTTGAGGTGCTGAGACCAAGGAGGTACGGAGACAAGCGGGATACCCAAGAGATTAAGAACTTTTTATGGTCTATAGAGAGGTGTTTCGAGGCCACCAATGTCCAAAGTAGCAAGAGAAAGTTAATATTACGACGGGGTATCTTGAGGGCCACGTCACCGCTTGGTGGTAGCCAAAGCATGTGAAGATTGTGTACGGGACGTGCATCATCAACACATAGGATTGGCTTAAGTGCAAGCTGAAGAAATAATTCTATCCAGAGAATGTGGCGTATAAGGCTATTAAGAAGAAGAGAGAACTAAAGCACACTGGGTCCATATCAAAATATGTCGACGAGTTCTCGAAGCTAATGCTTCAAATTGACAACATGAACTCGAATGACTTACTATTCAACTTCTTAAAAAGACTCTAATTGTGGGCATAATGAGAGCTGCAGCGGCCCCAAGTGAATGACATCTCTATTGTTTCACTGAGGCAGACACACTTGTGGAGCTCCGAAAGGGTGAATCATCCAAGCTGAAGAATGATGACAAGCCCTTACAAGAAAAATTGGAGGAGCGAAAAAAGATAAGCTACAGTATCATGATGGCAAGAAGAAGGTGCTACAAAAGAAGAATGGCCTAAATAATGGCAAGAAAGAGGCTAAATACAAGCACAATTGCTTCATTTGCGATAAAGACTATGGTGAGGGACTGCTCAAAGAAGAAGGCTTTCAATGCCATGTTTAGTGAGTCTAGAGAGAAGCAATCGAGGTGCCATGTCTCCAATTCTTTAATGCATTGAATGCCAAGTAAATTCCAGCGAAGGTGCAAGACAAGTCACTAATACATGTTGAGGCTACAATCAACATAAATAAAGCCCTAGCCTTGATTGTCATGGGAGCTTTCCACAATTTTATCAAGGTGAACAATGCCAAACATATTGGTCTCAAAGTTAAAAAAATGAATGGTTGGCTCAAGAAAGTGAATTTGGAGGCCAAACTACTTAACAGGGTAGCGCGAGATACGAAGCTACATCTAGACCCTTGGCGAGGTAAGGCAAACTTCTCTGTCGTACCTTTAGATGACTTTACTCTTGTTTTAGGTATAGAATTTTTACGATAGTTTAATACAGTGCCACTTTTGAGATATAACTTGATGTGCATCTTGGAGGGAGCCCCATACATGGTTTCAAATGTGAGCAAGGCAGCCCCATCTGGCTAACTTTCTACAATGCAAATCAGCAAGGGTTGTAAGCGGCATGAGGAGACTTTTCTGGCCACAGTTCATGGGGCCGATGACGGGAAGACACCACATCCATTGAAATACCGAAGACGGTAACTCAAGTCCTTGAGGAGTATAAGGACATGATGGCACCTGAGTTGCCAAAGCAATTGCCGCCACGACGGGAAATGGACTACAATAGAGAGTTGGAGCTGGGTGCCAAGCCGTTAGCAAGAACACCCTACCGAATGTCCTCATCAGAGCCAGAGGAGTTGCAAAGGGAAATTAAGGAGCTGCTAGATGTGAGATATATCCAGCCCTCAAAGGCACCATATGGGGGAACCCGTTCCCTTTTAACGAACGCATGATGGCTCTCTTTGATTGTGCATCAACTACTGGGCCCTCAACAAGGTGACCGTGAATAACAAATACCATATCCCATTGATTGTGGATTTTTTCGACTAACTTAGACGGGCTAAGTACTTCTCCAAGTTTGACCTTAGATCAAAATATTACCAAGTGCAGATTGCAGAAAGAATGAGTCAAAACATGAAATGTAAGTTATGCAACCCAAAAAGGGGGGGTGAATTGAGATTTTAAAACTTAAGCTAAGCAAACCACACAACAATTTAATCTAATGCCTTAATGGAATCGAAAATAATAAATTCAATAAATCACAATAATAAAAGAGTAAGGGAAGAGAAAACAAACACAAGAATTCTTACGTGATTCGGCAATCCCCGCTTACGTCCACGCCTCTAAGCACACTGGGCTTGAAGATTTCATTATTCAAGCCTTTAAAGTTTCAAGAACACTTACAAATGACTTCAAAGGTGTCGATCAACCTTTATACCAAGAGATTATTCCTAATCTCTTAACCCAAGTGTATCATAACACTTAAAATCACTCAAAACAAATATTACAAATTTATTTTCTCGCACGCTATATATGACCACAAATCAATGTGCAATGTGTGAATAAGTAAAGCCAGAATGAATTTGAAGCTTAATGAATGTTGTATTCTCGATTATAAGCTCAATGATAAACTTTTTTAACACTTGTTTGAATTTGATTGAGCTTATTTAAGTTGGAGCTAAAAATAGTCGTTGTTGACTTTCTGCCCGAAATCAGATCTCCGTTAATAGTTATTGGTTAACTGTTTTGACTAGTCCAAGTGACCATTGAGCTAAAATTCAAATAAACGGTTGACCATTTGCCACTATCGGTTTGCCGTTAATTTCCAGAGACCTGTAAGTTTAAGCATTTATCCCTCCTTGGAAATTATCGGTTAACCGTTTCAAGGATAACGATTCACCGTTTAACTCTAGAATCACAGTTTTAACCAAATTTCGCAGGGAATTATTTTCCAATTAAAGTTTAACGATTATCCATCTTTCGTGAACACATTTAGAAAGATTATACGGCTTTTGAAAAATTGTTTATTAATGAAAAACTCCAACATTTTAATCAAAAGTATTTAAAGTTTGTTATCATCAAAATCAATATAATGAACATATATATGTTAACATTCTCTCCTTTTTTTATGATGACAAACTCTTTCAATACTTTACTCTCCCTAACTGTATGCTCCCCTTAAATGAATGAATAAATTTTTATAAATAATTCAAAACAAATTATTTCAAGACAAATCATATTAATATACCCATTACCCATTATCCATTATCTCCCCCTTCATCATCAAAAAGAAAATATAGAAGAAGGATATTTTAAGCATGAGTGGCAAGATGAAGAGATAAATTCAATAGATCTAATGTCTTAATGGAATTGAAACAATAAATTCAATAAATCACAATAATAAAAGAATAAGGGAAGAGAAAACAAACACAAAATTTTTTACGTGGTTCGACAATCCCCGTCTAAGTCCACACCTCCAAGCACACTAGGCTTGAGGGTTTCATTATCCAAGCCTTCAAAGCTTCGATAACACTTACAAATGACTTCAAATGTGTCAATCAACCTTTATACTAAGAGATTATCCGCAATCTCTTAACCCAAGTATATCCTAACACTTACAATAACTCAAAACAAAGATTACAAATTTGTTTTTCTCTCACATAAATATATATGATTACAAATCAATTCCTAATGTGTGAATAAATAAAGTAAGAATGAATTTAAAGCTCAATGAATGTTGTATTCTCGATTATAAGCTCAATGATAACATTGTGATCAACCCTTGTTTGAATTTGATTGAGCTTATTTATAGTTGGAACTTAAAAATAGTCGTTGTTCACTTTCTGCCCGAAATCGGATCGCCGTTAATAGTTATCGATTAATCGTTTTGACTGGTCCAAGTGACCGTTGAGTTGAAATTCAAATAAACGGTTGACTGTTTGCCACTATTGGTTTGCCGTTAATTTTCAGAGACTTGCAAATCATATTGCTGTTATTCGTTCTTGCTAAATGGTTGAAGGTTAGCATAGAATGACATTCTGGAAATTATTGGTTAGCCGTTTGAAATTAATGGTTCACCGTTTAATTCTAGTAACTTGCGAAACATATTTGTTTTATTCATTTTTTATAACCAGTTCAAGTTTAAGCATTTATCCCTCTTTGGAAATTGTTGGTTAACTATTTCATGGATAATGGTTCACCATTTAATTCCAGAATCACAGTTTTAACCAAATTTCGCAGGAAATTATTTTCCGATTAAAGTTTAACGATTATCCATCTTTCATGAACACATTTAGAAAGATTATACGGCTTTTGAGAAATTGTTTATTAATGAAAAACTCCAATATTTTAATCAAAAGCATTTAAAGTTTGTTATCATCAAAATTAATAAAATGAACATATACATATTAACAAAGACCACTTGTGTGCCTAGTTACGGGGCGTACGAGCTCAAGATCATGCCTTTCAGCCTCACTAATGCTCTGACCACATTTTACACGCTTACAAACTAGGGGTGGGCAAAATCGGGTTCGGATCAACTCGATCGGGTTTTGGGTTGGTCGGGTTGGATAAAAATCGATCCGAACTCCATCCGAACTTATAACCCGATCCGATCTTATCATCGGATCGGGTTAAAAAGTCGGGTGGAGTTCGGATCGGATCGGATGCGGGTTAATTCGGGTTCGGATTAAATTCGGGTTATTCGGATGAATTCGGGTTAATTCGGATGAATTCGGGTTAATTCGGGTCGGGTGTAATCGGATCGGATTCGGGTTAATTCGGGTTATTCGGATAAATTCGGGTAAAAAAAATTGTTCATTTTTGTATTGGTTAGGAGGAATAATTAATCAATTAATTAACATGAATCTTGTTTAAGAGATTAGGAGAAATAAAACCAGCAAGTGAAGCTATAGTGTCGCTCGTTTGTTGTCGTAAAATGAGAAACATGGACACTAAATTAACAAAGCATCATCATCTTTCCCCACGTATATTTCAATGCAAACTGTTACATTAATTAATTCCGTGGAATAAAGCTATTGGCAAACTCTTAATTATCAATGTATCATTATATATGGACATGATGAATATGTTGAATTTCAATAAGTTCAAGCATGTGACACCTCAAGTCCTCAACATATGTACTTAACCACTTAATATTTACTTATTGGTTAATGGTTATCATGCAATTAATTAAATTGATTAAGTATTTGTTGAAATTGAAACTTAAAAGTTAAAACTACTGCAATTAAATTGGTTAATTTTTTGTTGAAGTTAAAACTATTGTACAAAACTACAAATACACATATCATATGACATATATAATTATAATTTATATTGTAACATAATATTTATTTTTAATTTTTAATCTAACATTACTATTCATACAAAAAAATCAATTATTAATTAATAACAGAAAATTAATGCTGGATTATTTTCATTTTATTGATAAAATTTAACAATATATAATTATATATAATTAACATACAAAGTTACAATTAACAATTCTCATATAACATATAAAAAATAACAATTATAATTAATCATTATTCATTAATGCATATATAATTAATTAATTATATATTAGATATATACCATCACTTTAGTCTTAAACAACTTCAAATTTCAAAAGCCAGATTTGCGTTTATTCGGTTCGGGCTTCAGCCTTCAAGCCTTCAACTTCACAGCTTCACTTCTTCAAGTTCCAAAATCCAAATTCCAACTTCCAAAACAGAGGCTCAGAGACAGAGAGTGAAGACTGAAGAGAGACAAGAGACCTTTCAGTTTTGAGGCTGGAGGCTGGAGCCGTGACCTGTGACCGTAGATCGGAGATTCGGAGGCAGCTTGTCGGCGCTTGGTTGCAGCAAATCTGTAGATCGGGTCATGATCTTCGCGAATCAGCTTCGGCTTCGGTTGGGGTCATTCTCGGAAGTGGTTGCTGGCTGCGTGTGGTGGCCGGTTGAAGCTAGATCCGTGAAGGCGTGAACTGTGCGTGTGTGTTTGCTGCGTGTGGTGAGCGACAAAGGCCGTGAGGCGTGAGTGAGTGTGGCTGTGTGGGACTATGGGTTGGCTGCTGCCTGGTTCTGCTTGTGCTTGTGCTTGACGGCTTGAGTGAGTGCTGGTTTGAGCTTTGAGGTTTCAGTGATTTGTGTGTGACATAGTGACAGTGAGGGTTTGTGTTTGTGAATTGTGATAGTGAATTAGTGATTGTGTGTGACGTGAGAGAGGGTTTGTGACTGTGAATGTGTGAATTGTGATTGTGTTTGTGTGTGAATTGTTTTGTAACTTTTGTTGCGGTGAATTTATTGTAAATCCGTCTGTATTCCGTCTGTATTCTGTATTTCTGTTTCTGTGTTTTGTAACTTTTGTTTGTGAATTACTGTAAATCCGTCTGTAACTCTGTATCATGTTTCTGTTCTGTTTCTGTCTTTGTGTTATGTGTGAACAGTGTG
Source organism: Citrus australasica (assembly GCA_029618585.1). Classification (NCBI taxonomy): domain Eukaryota; kingdom Viridiplantae; phylum Streptophyta; class Magnoliopsida; order Sapindales; family Rutaceae; genus Citrus; species Citrus australasica. Next base: position 9,819,828 of record JARCIV010000006.1, read on the forward strand.
ATTGTGTGTCTGTGTGATACTGTAGTCTGTACTCTGTAACTTTAACTTGAAAATTGAAATTCTCGAAACAAAAAGCAAATGGTGAAATTGTTTCAATCCGATCGGGTTTTCGGATCAGATCGAGTTGAGACAATTTCACCCGATCGGGTTTTGTTGCCCACCCGATCCGATCCGAACCTAAAATTTTTCGGATGGGGTCGGGTCGGGTCGGATTGTTTGCCCACCCCTATTACAAACCGCATATTCCAGTTGTATCTTAGTTAGTTTGTGGTGGTATATCTTGACGAAATTGTGGTCTATAACAAAACATTGAAGGAGCATGCCAAGCACTTGTAGGTTGTATTCAAGGTGTTGGGGGACAATGAGCTCTATGGTAAACGGGAGAAGTGCTCATTCGCATAGCTGGATGTTGATTTTCTTGGCCACAATATCAAAGATGAGATGTCGCTCATAGATAAGGCTAAGGTCAAGGGCATCACCGAATAAGAGCTGTTGTGCAAATTTTATTAAACTCGCAAGCGCACGAATTTATTGTAGAATAGACTAATGGTGATGAGTGTCGATCCCACAAGGAGGTGGATTTTAATTGTGTGTAGAATTAATTTTGTAAATGGGTGGTTGGATTTGTGGTGAAAATGATTTGGATTATCCTAAAATTGGAATTGAAATGGTGAGAATAAACTCTAAAATTGGAATTGAAATGGCGAGAATAAATTGAAGAGAAATCTATTGAGATGATGTACTTGGGTATCTGGATCCGTATCAACATGCATCATGGGTTAAATAATCCTTATTAATATCAATTAAATCATGAGGGGAGAATCCACACCTCATGAACCACGCTCTAATCAATAGGGTGCTAACGGCTTATCGTGCCAAATAATAATAACCTTGTATTAGGGAGCCGGTGAAACCAAGACGGTACTAAACAAGATTATTATTATTTGTCAACGAGAAGTCAAAACATCCAAAAAACTAGAGGGAAATAGAAATAAATTTACCAAATAAAGCCCATGACACATGTTGAGACTTCACCTTCAACCCAAGCTTGAAAGAAAATTAGCCACTTAAAATTGAACTAGGGGTAAAATGAAAATTTATTAAAATACGTAGAAAATACAAGATGGAGAAGGAATTACAGAAAATGGAGTCCAAAAATGGATTTAGAGCTATCAAATTTGGGGGGAGGCCCACTTTTTATATATACATTGAGTAAATCATGTCCATCGGATTAAAAACAGTTTGGACGCTCAGGATTGCGCCACGTCATCAATCAACAGCACGCGATTTGACCACGCGGTTTGAACAGTAACACGGTTTGACCCGACTTTGAATAGTAACACGGTTTGATTGAAAATAATCATGTGTAATGCATGTACCGTACATGCGATTTTTGGTCCACTAATATGTTGCCACGTCACCAATCAACAGTGTATAAGAATTTTAGCCCAACAGGATTGTGACACCTCATCAGTCAATGCCACATCATCGGTCAATGCCATGTCATTGATCTGTCTATATAAACAGTGTCGTGAACAGTAACGTAGACAGTACCGTACATGTGAACAATACCATTTTTCCTTTTATGCTCCTCCGAAGGTTTTCAACTGTCCTAAGTTCAAAAGTGATGTCCGTTTTACCATTTGATCTCTCGTTTATTGTGAAAAGACTAATTAAAATCAAACACACATAATTAAATTACAAGAAGCTTAAATATATAAAAGTAAGGGTTGTTAATAAGACTTGAAATGACGATTTTCTCCTTTACAAATATGCATTTTCTAACACTCAACAAGAGCCACCCATGAAGGTCACGAACTTGCACTCTTTCTTAGGCCTCGTAAACCACTATAGGAGGTTCATCAAGGGCTATTCTACCATTGTCGCACCACTCACCAACTTGCTCAAAAAGACCACCAAGCGGGAATGGACGGAGAGGAGCCAACAAGCCTTTGATGCCCTCAAGAAGGTTGTTACAGAAGAGCCAATTCTAGTGCTACCAAACCATGCATTGCCATTCGAGGTGCAACAAATGCTTCTGATTTTTCTATTAGAGGTGTATTGATGCAAGCCAAGCAACTTATAGCTTTTAAGAGCTGAAAGTTAAATAACACAGAGCGGTTGTATATGGTACAAGAGAAGGAAATGACATTGATAATACATTGTTTGTGCACATGAAAGCATTACTTGCATGGGTCTAAGTTCATGGTGAAGACGGACAATGTGGTGACTAACTACTTTCAAAGCCAAAAGAAACTACTAAGTCTGAAACGAGCAAGATAGCAAGACTTCTTAATCGAATTGAAGTATGTCTTGGAGTATAATTCAGGAAAGGCTTAATTTGGTAGTGGACACCTTAAGTCGAAAGGCTAAGTTTGCCGCCATGAATCGAATACTAGGAGAACATCTTGCGCTCATAAAGGAGGGAATAGAGCATGATCCCTTAGCCAAGCAGTTGGTTTTTCTTGTGCAACAAGGGAAATCGAAGAGATTTTGGGTTGAGGATGACCTTTTGTACACCAAGGGACGAGTCTATGTTCCAAAGTAGGGAAACTTGAGGCATAACTTGATTAAGAAGTGTCACAACACTAAGTGGGCTAGACACCCGGGACAAAGATAGACATCAGGATTGTTGGAGATGGCATACTATTGGCCTCAAATGCGAGATGAGGTAGAGCAGTTCGTGTGGACATACCTTGTTTGCTAACAAGACAAAGTAGAGCAAAAATGTCCTGTGGGGTTACTTGAGCCATTTCCCACTCCGGATTGACCATGAGAGAGCATATTAATAGATTTCATAACTTGTCTTCCGAAGTCTGAGGGGTTTGCGACTATTGTTGTAGTGGTGGATTGATTCTCCAAATATGCCACTTTCATTCCTACCCCAAAAGAGTGCTCAGCGGAGGACAACACTAAGTTTTTTTTTAAGCATGTGGTGAAATATTGAGGACTTATAAAATCCATCATTAGTGACTGTGACAAATGGTTTACTGGGAGGTTATGGACTGAGTTGTTCAAGCTTATGGGAATGAGTGAACACTTTGCTTTATAAGCTCTCACTCACAGACTGATGGGCAAACGAGAGAGTGAACACTTTGCTCGAGCTATACTTGTGGCATTTTATGAGTGCCAACCAACATGATTGAGCGAAGTTGCTGGACGTGGCCCAATTTTCCAACAACTTAAAGTGAAGTGAGGCTACTCCTAGGAGCCCTTTCGAAGTGGTCATGGGACAGCAGCCACTAACGCCATGCACATTCATCACAAGCTATACCGGGAGGTGTCCTGCGGCATACAAGGTGGCTAAGTTGTGGCATGAGCAAGTAGACATAACAAGAAAGCACTCGACAAAGAAATTAAGCAGATGAAGAAATGGGTGACCAACAATCATAGACACGTGGAGTTCAATGTGGGTGACTTGGTGCTAGTCAAGATCTTATCGTCAAAATATAAGTTTGCCTGCTCAGTGCACAAGGGCCTTGTTCAACGATACGAGGGGCCATTTTCTATCATCACGAGGGTCGGCAATGCGTCATACAAGCTAGAGCTGCCCTCTTAGTTTAAACTTTATTCGGTCTTCCATGTTAGTTGCTTGAGCCATACCATGGGGACACGAAAGATCTAATGCAAAAATAAAATCCAAGTGCCCTCTACTCGGCAACACAAGGGTGTATGACAAATAAGTGAAGACCATTTTGGCTGATCATGTTGTTCGAAAAAAGAGTTTTTTGTCGTACTAAGAATACTTCATCAAGTGGAAAGGTCTACCCCGAGAGCGAAGTAAGTTGGGAGCCCGCAAACGACTTGTGGCAATTCGAAGACAAGATCAAAGACTTCCACTGCGAGTCAACAAAGATGTCTCCGGATTAGATGGGGGAGAATGTGACGCCCTAAGCCATGGTGTGTGCCACCATCCATGAAGGTTCTAAATTTATGGAGGCTTGTATGAATGCTTGTAGATATTTCCATGTAATTAATAAGTCAGGTGGTAGTTGAGTTAATTCAAGGCCACCATCTAGACATTTCCTTATATTCTATAAATAGGAGGGGCATTATTTGGCCAAGACACAACAAGAAACACACAAATTCCAGCACACAAAGCATTGTAAGCTTTCTTTAATTGTAAGTTTTCTTTAAGCAATAAGAGTTATTTCATTTCATCTTAAGCGAGTTTGAATGAACTCTCTTTTCTACTTTTGAATCTAGCAACAGATTGAGTATGCAAGGCTAACTTAGAGCCAAAAGAGTGGGATTTAGCGCCTAAGGTCACACAGCACAGCGAGGGAAAAAAAGGGTTGTAATATTAAGCAGAGTTAGGGGCTGGTGTGAGTGAATGTGTCGTTTGTGGGTGGAGACACTCCTTGACTGCTGAATAGGATGAACTAAGGTTGGAACGTTGGAATTCACAGCCTAAAACTTTCTGATGCACAAGATCCTCCAAAGAGGCGAGTGCCGAGCATACTCGTTACAGGATCGAAATGAACTATTAAGAGAGAGTGTTGTTTTTCAAGGAGAATAGAGGAAAATAGAGAAGCTTAAAATGTAATGTTATTAAAACACGATTCTATTTAATTCTTAAACGAATTCTGATTTAAAAGCGGAGATAAGTCTTCCTTATATAGAAGAAATTATGAAAAGAGGATAAGACAAGACCCTTATCCTTTTGCAAAAGTAAAAACATCATTAAAAACATCATTATAAAAGGGATATGACATGATCCTTATCTTTTTTTCTTAAAGCAAAAGCAAACAAGAAATGATTACAGACAACATTATTACAAAGCAAAAAGTAAATGCTTTGCTTTTATCAAAAGCAAAAGTAATTATTATAAGCAAACAAAAATACTTAAAAAGGCATCAAACACGAGACATGTAGATAAGATCATCAGTGGCTATGAGAGGGTGACAAGTTGTCAACATCATTATCGACCTCTGCGAAAGGTTCTTTCTACCAGGGCAAATGGGCATAGTATTGACGAATTGGTGAATCTGTTGGTGGAACTTAACTGCTTTGTGGAACTAGACTGGTTGAAGATGCACCAGGTGTTTCTGCAGGATGCAGAATTGAAGTGAATTTTTCCCAATGATCTTAAGAATCTTGGAAAAGAATGTTGGTATAGTCTGGTATTTCTTCCTTAATCAATATTCTAGTAGATGGAAAATGATTGGATGAGGGCATTGTAACAGTGAGAATGACTATAAGTTCATGATGTGGACCGAGGGAGGTGTGTTGAATATCAGTTGGTATGGGTTGAATATGGTTTAGTTTAAGAAGGTAGTTTTTTAAGGTAGAGACGAGGTTACGGTTGTGTGTCAAGAGAAAACTCTGAGGGACGGTTTTCGACTCATAAGCTTGATCCTGGGTCCAAAAGAGTTTGGTCACAGGGTGTTGAAAGTAAGGACAGTAGATTATGAAAATACAGGTAAATTGTTCACCTTCTTAATCAGGGAGAAGATTGAGGTGATGGTGATTTATGATGAGGCTGAGTTGTTTTCTCCACCAGAAGAGAGGAGAGAACCATTCAAAGAGAGTCCATAACAAGGGATGAGCTTGAGTTGGGTTGATAAGGCATCTGGACATTGCCTGTACCGGAAAAACAAGATTGGTAGCATATAAAACAGTGAGGCACCATAGGTACCATAGTTCATCTTCTGTGATCTTCCTTATTTGCATCTATTCTAGCTAATTCAGCATTTAGTCTTCTGATCTCTGCTTCTTTTTAGTTGAATTCTATACCCCAATATTGATTTTGAATCATCATCCAAAGTTTTGAATCAAGCTGAGAGACTTGATTTTGCAGATTGAGGTATATCTGTTCAAGTTGAGCCGTGATTTTATCAACTTTGTTGTCAGTCTGTTTGACTTGAGAAGTAACCCTTTCAATTTTGTCATCAAGGGTTTTGAAAGCCGAATTTTGTGTCCTACTATTTTGTGTTTGCCAATTTAGGACGGCTTTAAAATGTCTTGGTTCCTCAAGTTGGCATGTTATTGGAGACTGGACAAAAAGTTTAGTGACAACCTTTGTCTGAGGTTCTGTTTGTTTTTCCAAAAGTGGAAATTGTTCTTGGAACGAGCCGGATGAAAACATCATGCAAGACTAGATTGGTGAAGGTTGCATACTAGGCTAATTAGCCTCTTGTCTGTATGTTTTTTGTTGATACTCATTTTGGATGAGCCTTAACCCTTTTTGATAGATTGGCAAATGAGTTGTACTGTCTGGGTCATCTGAAGGCAAATGAGGCCTTTGTTGGCATGGCTCCATCTTATGACTTTTCTTTTTCCGACGTCTGGGCCGTCAGTTAAAGTCATCATCATTTTCTTCTTCTAGGCATGGACAGTCTGGATCACACATATGGGACCCTGGAACATCCCATAAAAATTGGCCATTAATCTTATCTGGGTAAATCAGATAACCATCACAGACAAATCCATGGATGGGAATGTCTTCTTATGCTGTTGGAACAACCATAATCATGGAAGAGAAAAAAAATGAATCTCTGGGTGGTGTTTTTTGTAAAAAAAGGAATCTCTGGGTGGTGTTTGTTCAGTGGGTGGCTGAAAAGTCATCCTAACCGTTCCATCAGCTCGTTTTTCAAAGAGAGCGCCAGAGGTTTGAACAAGTTAGGAATTTTGGTGAAATTTTTCATAATTGGATAGCCAGTCAAGAGGCATGAGCTTAATAAGCTCTTGCTTTCGGATTTGTTTTGGGATTTGGAATATAGAAGGGATGGTTTCTGAATCAGCAATAATCATTAGGGCATCAGATGAGGTTTATGGTGTATGAAGATCAAGTGCATGGTTTTGTAATCGATACACCAGCTGGTGGTGTAACATTGCCATTTTTGACGAAACTGTTTGTTCAGTTCCTTGAAGTTGGATCTGAACTTTTAAAGTTGTAGGTAGATTGCGATCATCAAGAGAGAAGTTGAAATTAGGATAGAAAGTCAAAAGAACACTTCTCGCATGCAAAGTAGTTAGAACAGTGCCAATGACTGCATATTGGTACTCTTTGAACCAGGTGTCTAGCTGTGCTAGCCGAGCGGTGACCGGTAATCCCTTTCTGTCATGAAGAGTGAGAATCAATCGGACTCCACCAAGATGGAGATGAGTATATCCTTCATTTTTCCATTGCGAGACAAGTTCTATTGGAATTTCTAACGTGACATACTGTTCTGATTGTGTCGCCTGAAGAGTACACTGATCTAATTGAGATGACTGGACATATTCTTTAGGAGCAGGTCTTTTGGTTGAGATCAAGGTTCTAATACTCCAGGTAAAAGAATTTGGTCTTTGATATAGCTTATATGGGCTAATGAGGGGTATGGAAGATTCACTAATTTGAGCTGAATCAGGAACATAAGAATATTCAATAAGGTTTTCTATTTTGAAGGTTAGGTGTTTAGTACAACTTTTTGGAAGAGAAAGAGTTTAATAAAGAGAAACAAAAGAAAAATTTTCTGAATTATTGGATGAAGAAGTCATTAGAAGAATTTTTCCTCTATTCTCCAATTAAAACAAACAGATCTCATATTTACCACTTCATTTTAAAGGTATGAACAGATCTTTTAGGCTCTGATGCCACTCGGACGGACGACCTCTACCACCCAAAAGGGGGGCCACTCCTTGGCTGCTGAATATGATGAACTGAGGTTGGAACGTTGGAATTCACAGCCTAAAACTTTCTGATGCACAAGATCCTCCAAAGAGGCGAGTAAAGAGCATACTCGTTACAGGATCGAAATGAACTATTAAGAGAGTCTGTTGTTTTTCAAGGAGAATAAAGGAAAATGAAGAAGGTTAGAATATCATGTTATTAAAACATGATTCTATTTAATTCTTAAATGAGTTCTGATTTACAAGCGGAGATAAGTCTTCCTTATATAGAAGAACTTATATGAAGAGAGGATAAGACATGACCCTTATCCTTTTGCAAAAGTAAAAATATAATTAAAAACATCATTATGAAAGGGATAGGACATGATCCCTATCTTTTTTCTTAAAGCAAAAGTAAACAGTAATAATTACAGACAACATTATTACACAACCAAAGTAAAAGCAAAAAGCAAATGCTTTGCTTTTATCAAAAGCAAATGCTTTGCTTTTATCATGACTATTGGATTAATCCAATAGTCATGATTTACTCCTTTTTTGGGATCCATTTTCTGTAATTCCTTCTCCATTTTGTATTTTCTACGTATTTTAATAAATTTCTATTTTGCCCCTAGTTCAATTATAAGTGGCTAATTTTCTTTCAAACTTGGGTTGAAAGTGAAGTCTCAACATGTGTCATGGGCTTTATTTGATAAATTTACTTTCTCTTCCCCTCTAATTTTTGTGGATGTTTTGACTTCTCGTCGACAAATAATACTGATCTTGTCTAGTATCGCCTTGGTTTCACCGGCCCCCTAGTACAAGGTTATTATTATTTGGCACGATAAGCCCTTAGCACCATATTCATTAGAGCATGGTTCATGAGGTGTGGATTCCCCCCTCATGATTTAATTGGCATTAATAAGGATTATTTAGCCCATGATGCATGTTGATACGGATCTAGATACTCAAGTACGTCATCTCAATAGATTTCTCTTCAATTTATTCTCGCCATTTCAATTCTAAGTTTAGGATAATCCAAATCATTTTCACTACAAATCCAACCGCCCATTTACAATATTAATTCTACACACAATTAAAATCCATTTCCTCGTGGAATCGACACTCTTCACCATTAGTCTATTCTACAATAGATTCGTGCACTGGCGAGTTCAATAAACAACACTGCAGAAGAGAAGAATTTATAGAAATCAATTGGGAGCTCAATCATTCTTATTCTTCTCTTACTTTCTCGTTTTCTATTTATTTATGGGGATGTGTTTCATGGCTGAAACTTTGTTCTTTATTTTTCTTTTACAAACCATGAACTAAATTTATTTGTGGTTGAGTGATAAACAATCTTGATGGCTTATTGACTGAATTTATATGTTGCTGTATGTTTGCTGTAGCAATTTGTTTTGATAGTATTTTTTTTTATTCATTATTTCGGTTGATCGCCCATTTAATGATACAAGTTAAGAGAAAGCTGCAAAAGGACATATCTTAGTGGAACATATCAGAACAATACTTGATCTTAAATTGAGTTTCCCGGATTGAGTTTTGCTTGAGTCCTAAAAGGGCCATGCTTGACTTAAGATTAGTGATGAACTAGACATAAGGATTCACCTTGTAGGGTAAATAGAACCTAATTGTGTAATGTTATATCTTATGTTGGCATAGCAACTGATCACTGTTAGGTTGCATATAGACATAAGATATCCAACATGCGACGGCTGAGGATACATAAGGATTATGCCCAGTTCTGTAGCAAATACTGCAGCAACCGAGCCAACCATTAGAAAATAGTCAAGACCATTAAGAGAGTTTATTCACTCAACTACTATATATTCTCATTAGTTTTATCCTTGAGTTTGATGTCATAATTTACTTTGTTGCATTTTATTTATTGCGCTTTTATTTTAAATAGTATAATAGTTTCACTAATTGTTTTATTTTATTTTAGCACAGAAATTTGCACTGTTAAGATTGCTGTAGCAAATCTGATAACATCAATCCTTGTGGAGACGATCTTGAATACTCATAACTTTATTACTTGTTGTGTACACTTGTACATTGACACCAATAGCATTAGTATTTATACACCAACAACTGTCACATGAGGGAAAAAATCCCAAAGATAATTTACAATGCCTAGAAACTGCTGAATTTATTTTCTGAACAAGTGTTCATCAAGAAATGGACCAGTTCTTGAGCTATATGAGGACCAGGACGGTAATGGCCATCTTTAATGACCATACCAAGAAATTCTACAGAATCCTGGCCTAGGATGCTTTTTTTGTCAGAAAGCATAATGCCATTTGACTCTATTATCTTGAGAAAGTGAGAAAGTATATCCTAATGGGAATCATGGTCTTTTGAAAATAAGAGCACGTCATCTATGTAGATAAGTGCATGGTGGAGTATAGGTTTCAAGATCTTGATCATGACTTTTTGAAAAAGTGAAGGTGCTACTTTGAGATCGAATGACATTACTTTCTATTGATAGTGGGCATTTGGAATGCAAAATGTAGTTTTATGACTGTCAACAGGATGAATTTCTAATTGCCATAAGCCAGCTTTAAGGTCAAATTTGGAAAAGACCTTAGCATTATGAATATGGACAAACAAAGATTGAATTTTTGGCAAATGAAACAGTTAAGAGGCTGGTAATCTATGACAAGACATTTTTTACCTCGGATTATTTCGGACTGTTTTTCCACATAGAAAGCTTGACAAGCCTAATCAGAATTTGTGGGCTCAATAAGCCTTTGTTGAAGCAACTGAGAGCATTTTTGCTGGGCTGATTTTAGATCAGATGGTGTCATACCAGGATGAGTAGCTTTGGATGGATTGATGTCTTTGTTAAGCTTAAAGGGAAGCTTAATGAAGAAGCTTTCATTTTTCCACTATGGATTTGGATGCGAAAATTGGCTATGGCTTTCAGGACAGAAAGGAAGAAAGCAGTTTTTTGTATGAGCTATATGAATGAGAAGAGTTTGAGATGGAGAACAGTCTTAGAACATCAGTGTATAGTTGAAACATTTGTTTGTACTGAATTCCAAAGGCTGTAATATGAAGGTTTTTATTCAGGTGAAGTATGTCAAACCCGATCAAAAGATCTTTGTCAGGTAAATTGGATCCAACAATTTTTATCCAAAGGATACAGTTTGGAAAGAGCTAAATACCGACTAGTTTTTTGGTAATCAAGTTGGTCTGGAATAATTCTCCATTCGCTGCTCTGAAATATTCTTTACGCTTTTCCCAAAAATGGGGTGGATGGATTGAGCATGCTTTTTTGTGCTCCAGTGTCAATGAATCCAATGACAGAAATTGGTTTGTCAAATTTCTTGGGTAAAAGGTGGATTTTGATTGAACGAATTAGTATGACTGGCTAGGTTGTTTGCCTTTGTTGTATTGTTTGGATTATTGAAACACTTTTTGGGTCAAAATGGTCTTCTGTAAGAACAAAACCAATTTGTTCGTCATAAACTTCTTGTTCTGAAAAGAAAGATTCAACGTCATTAGGAAAATGGACCAGTTCTTGAGCTATATGAGGACCAGGGCGGTAATGGCCATCTTTAATGACCATGCCAAGAAATTCTATAAAATCCTAGCCTAAGATGCTTTTTTTGTCAGAAAGCATAATGCCATGTGACTCTATTATCTTGAGAAAGTGAGAAAGTAGATATTGATGGGAATCATGGTCTTTTGAAAATAAGAGCACGTCATCTATGTAGATAAGTGCATGGTGGAGTATAGGTTCCAAGATCTTGATCATGGCTTTTTGAAAAAGTGAAGGTGCTACTTTGAGACCGAATAACATTACTTTCCATTGATAGTGGGCATTTGGAATGCAAAAGGTAGTTTTGTGACAGTCAACAGGATGAATTCCTAATTGCGAGAAGCCGACTTTCAGGTCAAATTTGGAAAAGACCTTGGCATTATGAATATGGACAAACAAAGATTGAATTTTTGGCAAAGGGAATTTATCATCACAGAAGAAACAGTTAAAAGGTTGGTAATCTATGACAAGGCGTTTTTTGCCTCGGACTATTTCGGACTGTTTTTTCACATAGAAAGCTTGACAAGCCCAATCAAAATTCGTGGGCTCAATAAGCCCTTGTTGAAGCAACTGAGAGCATTCTTGCTGGGCTAATTTTAGATCAGATGGTGTCATACCAAGATGGGTAGCTTTGGTTGGATTAATGTCTTCGTTAAGCTTAAAGGGAAGCTTAATGAAGAAGCTTTCATTTTTCCACAATGGATTTGGATGCGAAAATTGGCTATGGCTTTTAGGACATAAATGAAGAAATCGGTTTTTGTATGAGCCATATGAAGGAGGAGAGTTTGAGATGGAGAACAGTCTTAGGACATCAATGTATGGTTGAAACATTTGTTTGTACTGAATTCCAAAGGCTGTAATATGAAGGTTTTTAATCAGGTGAAGTATGTCAAACCCAATCAAAAGATCCTTATCATGTAAATTGGATCCAACAATTTTTATCTAAAGGATACAGTTTGGAAAGAACTGAATACTGACTAGTTTTTTGGTAATCAAGTTGGTCTGGAATAATTCTCCATTCGCTGCTCTGAAATATTCTTTACGCTTTTCCCAAAAATGGGATGAATGGATTGAGCATGCTTTTTTGTGCTCCAGTGTCAATGAATCCAATGACAGAAATTGTTTTGTCAAATTTCTTGGATAAAAGGTGGATTTTGATTGAACGAATTGGTATGATTGGCTAGGTTGTTTGCCTTTGTTGTATTATTTGGATTATTGAAACACTTTCTGGGTCAAAGCGGTCTTCTGTAAGAACAAAAGCAATTTGTTCGTCATAATCTTCTAGTTCTGAAAAGAAAGATTCAACATCATCATTGCCTGAGAGTATCGAAGAGCTTTGAAAATGTTCAATGAGACGAACTGACTTAGAAGGGCGGTTTGGAAAATTTCTTGTGAAATGCCCTTTCTTCTTACGGATGAAACAATAGCTGCTTTTGGATTTTGAGGACTGGGTAGGATCATTTTTTCTAAAAAAAATGGTAGGGTTTTTTAGTTCTGGATGAAGTCTGATTTTTCTTGTGTGGGTGTCGGTATTTCTGGAAATGAGATTTTTTCTTGGTCGAACAGGTGCAATCTTTATCACTTTTACACTTGATGGAGATATGAGATTTTTTGCAGGCACTTTTAAATGGCTGGTTGTTTTCCATCAAGTCTTTAAAAAACTCTTTTTTTTTGTAAAGTATTTCCAAACAATTTACTGCCAATTGATAGATTTTCCCTAAAGAAAGGTTGGCTATATCCAACTGATGAATAGTGAATTGTCTCTGTAGTTTGGGCTGGATTTCGTGGGGAAGAGATGCTACGAAGACATGCTTTAACGAAGGATCATTAAAGGCATTATGCTTGTAGTACATCGTGGACATTCTTTTGTAGTGGAAGTCAAGATCTTTGATTTGCAAAGAGCAACACTTCATTTGATGGAATTCTCGTCGTGTCTGTTCATTTGCAGTTGTAGCCTCTCCAAGGAATTGTTCATAAATGATACCAAGAACTTGAGGAATTTCAGCTTGGACCAACCGAAGTTGTTTGTATTGGCCAAGACTTTCAAACCAATCTCTTAAAAATCCAGTAAATCGGGAACTGAATTCTTTAAGGACTGTTTGAGTTGTTGCTCCAGGTCTGAACATCTATCCATGCTAAAAATTATTGGAATCGAACAAGCTATTTGACTTTTGGGATATCATCAAAAGTAAACCATGGGCTGTTGGAAGGTTTAAGAGGATTATTATGGGAATGTGTAGTGGGGTTGGTATCTGATTCCACCTCTTCAACAATTGGTGTTGTTGGAGGAGGAGATGAATCATTGGACCCTGTAGAGGGTTGGACCATTAGCAATTTAGAAATATCAGCCAAATCTGCTTCAGAGTTGGGAAAAAAAAGGAGATTCTTTTAAGGATTCTTCAGAGGATCCTTAATCAGAAGAAGTATCTTCTGATTCAGATGAATGAGAGTAAACTTGGGATGAATATTGGTGTAAGGGTGCTTTGTCTTTTGGTTCAGAAGCTGATTTTGGCGAAGATTGTGGGTTTGAGACAGTTGATGGTTGTTGATAGACTGGTGGTGGTTTTGTTGTTTCAGGTTTGGTGGGTTTGGGTTTTTGCTTAAGTGGAGTTGAAGTTTGTCTGGACAAAGTATAGGACAGTCCAATAAATTTAGCATAATCTACTAGCTAACGGGAGTAAGATGGTGTATAAAATAATTGATAAGTGTTGAAGGTTGGTGTATGGAGAGGTAGGGTAGGAGATTTTGCAAATAAGGAAGGTTGTTGCTTATCTGCATCTATTCTGGCTAATTTAGCTTTTAGTCTTCTGATCTTTGCTTCTTTTTGGTTGAATTATGTACTCCAGTATCGGTTTTGAATCATCATCCGAATTTCTGAAAAGAAAGATTCAACATCATCATTGTCTGAGAGCATCGAAGAGCTTGACAACTTGTCACCCTCTCATAGCCACTGATGATCTTATCTGCAAGTCTCGTGTTTGCTGCCTCTTTAAGTATTTTTGTTTGCTTGTAATAATTTATTTTGCTTTTGATAAAAGTAAAGCATTTGCTTTTTGCTTTTACTTTTGCTTTGTAATAATGTTGTCTGTAATCATTTCCTATTTGCTTTTGCTTTAAGAAAAAGGATAGGGATCTTGTCCTATCCCTTTTATAATGATGTTTTTAATTATATTTCTACTTTTACAAAAGGATAAGGGTCGTGTCTTATCCTCTCTTCATAAGTTCTTCTATATAAGGAAGACTTATTTCTGCTTGTAAATCAAAACTCGTTTAAGAATTAAATAGAATCGTGTTTTAATAACATGATATTCTAAACTTCTTCCTTTTCCTCTATTCTCCTTGAAAAGCAACAGACTCTCTTAATAGTTCGATTCGATCTTGTAATGAGTATGCTCTGCACTCGCCTCTTTGGAGGATCTTGTGCATCAGAAAGTTTTAGGCTGTGAATTCCAATGTTCCAACCTCAGTTTATCCTATTCAACAGCCAAGGAGTGGCTCCCCTTTTGGGTGGTAGAGGTCGTTCGGTTGTAAACCGAGGATTATGATGATTGAAGAAGAAGAAAAAGAGAATTGACTATGTGTGAGCGTTTAGGGATGCAATTGCTGATTTGCTTTTTTTTTTCTTTAGGCAAACCCGATCGTCTTTTTATTTTGAGTCAGGTTCAATCCAAACCGAAATAAAAATCAATTGGTTTCTAAATTTTAACTCATTCAAATTTTAAGGGCTAAATTGAACTGAACCTCAAATAAATTTTGAGTTTGGTTAAGCTAATCCGATCCAAATGCCCATCCGTACACAAGGACGTGCTAAATAATTATTTGATCATATGAGTCTATACATGTTGTCTTTTATCATATGCACAAGAAGCCTAAATAAATCATTAGGTGCATGGCGTCACACTCAAGTAATTAAGCTCACGGCAAGCTCTCAAATATATAGGTGCGCTGTGAAATCATTTAGCAAGCAATAAAAGAATACCAAGAATAACAAATAGAGAAATTTAAAGTTCGTGCAGTATATTTATATGCAATTTCTAATATTAATGATTAATAGTCTAATTGACAACAATAGTCTCCTTATAGTGGCACTATTACGTGGCATGGTCTTATTAATCCAGCTTTTATCAGAAGTCAGAATTGTGCCAATGACATAGAACATTAAACTAATAACAATGATCAATCCAATACAATAATCACGTTCGAAGAGAAGGATCAAGAAAGCACAGTGAACGCACTATAAAAGATGCTGTAAGAGCAGCAAGAGCAAGATTGAGTGACAATCCACTATTTGATTAAGAGAATGAATGCAGTAAACAAGACCTTCAGATCAATCACGAGAGTGTGAGTCGTTAGTTTGGCAAACCTTACGCTAAAATAGATGGATCACTTCCTATAATATTTTCTCAAATTCCCATCAGCAAAACTAATCAGGAAAAACGACCGAAATAGATGGAACATGAAATATAAATGCAAGAATGTCAACTTGTTAAATTAATTCATGAATCTCTTTACGGCTAAAATATCCTCTACTGTTTAGTACAAATAAATTCATTTCTCCTACAATTGGGGGAAAAATAACAGGAAGTAAAAATAATACGCAAAAACAATTACAACGACAAGTTATGGATATTTGAAGCGGAGTTTGCCAGAGCTATAACCCCTAGGAAGTCTAGAAGCAAAGGGGGTGATCTACCCGTTACTTTTATACTCTCCCATAGAAGGCCAGGTCTAATAAGTTGCAGATAACCATAAGCAGCCTAGCAACTTCTGGCAAATTACTTTACACTATACAGGTATGCTAATAAGATAATTGCCAATGGTCAGGATCAAGTTCAATTCTTGATTAATGCTCATGCTTCACACGTGCCTTTAGTATACCAGGAACAGGTGGTGATGTGGGAGGCCTATTTGGGTTGTTTGCCCGAGGTGGAGGAAGGAGTTGTGGTGGTTGATACACACCAGCCATGCTTGAACCTTCACCATCATCTGCAGGAAAGCTTTGTGCCATATCATCACTCTGTTGTCTCTCACAAAATTTCATTGCCTTCAGAACAGAATTGTCGTCATGGAGCTTAAAAGGGGTGCTGCAAATAGAAAAATCAAAGCTTTAGCAATAAATAGACCATTAGAGTATAACAAAAATGTTCAATTAACCAAAGGGGTCACAATCTGAGCATAAGCATCCCCCTTTCTCCTTTTGTACCATTCTTTACAGTTTTTGGTCGCATGCCATAACATTGCCCTCTTGACTATGCTGCTATTAAAGGGTTAACATCCCAATTCATATCGGCATATCAACAGTAACCATCATTATTTCCATTGACGACAATCTAAGAAAAGTT
Organism: Citrus australasica; assembly: GCA_029618585.1. Taxonomy (NCBI): domain Eukaryota; kingdom Viridiplantae; phylum Streptophyta; class Magnoliopsida; order Sapindales; family Rutaceae; genus Citrus; species Citrus australasica. The sequence goes on from JARCIV010000006.1 coordinate 9,836,322, forward strand.
CAAATGCATGCACAAGTTTCTTACCTATTAAAGTCAAAATGCACCAGCTGCATATCTTCTGATATTTCCACTTCAACGGTTGCATGAGGTCGTGTCTATTGTTTCATATGTCAAGGGAGAAAAAGAAAAGAGAGAAGCATTAAACAAGTTGAACAAAATGTTTAGCAAATACTAGAAAGCATTAACACGATAGGCCTTTTTTTTACAATGGATAAATGCAAAAATCGTATTCTCACATTTCTTCCATAACAGGATGAAATAGTTAAGCAAGTTCTCTCAGCATCTTCTATGATTGGCACATAAAGTGACCCATACACCAAGCCTCAACAATAAGGAAGGTTAGAGGAGAAGGAAAAAAAAAAAAAAAAAGTGAATCGGCATTTACATTTGCAAAGGCATGAACACTCTGAATCAATTAATCTACTGGGAGAGGAACAATTCTCTCTAGTTCGCTCGAATGCATATGAAACGGGCAAGCACAACAAAGACATGCAGACAACCCACCATCAATTTGTCTACTAGGAGAAGCACATTTCACAGTAAAATCTAAATTATTAAACCATATAAACTGCACGACAATGCTTTCACATTTACAGTTCAGAAACTAGTAATCAAGTTCTAAGCCCTTTTTCTGATCTTTGATAAGCCATAAGTTCCTGAACTAGAGTTCAAAAGTGGAGGCACCTGCCGAACTCTACATTCTTTGGAAGCATGAAATTATTTGTCAGCTGCAAAAGCACATGGATCACGATCATATCGCAAACGTTTCTAGTACGTTTATTCTACCTAGTGTCTAAGAACTTGGAGAGATTCATAGTGATAACCAACAACAGTAGCTAAAATATTAAGACGCTTCAAGTAGCTAAAATATAGGACATGAAAGTTACATATGATTGAACATACTATTTCTTCAATACTGACAGAATTTAAAATCTTTCAATTACGTGTAAGATCACCACTTGATTTCTTCCTTAATATTGCTAGCCATGTTAATGGATCAAGTATGTCAACCAAAAGATATAAAGCAACAAAAACTTGAAGGATTTGTGAGGGGTTACAATTCAGAACTCTATGAGCAACTAGTACTCTACACAGGAGGTTGTTGAGAAGTAAACATAATGGAGTACTTGCAAAATAAACGATGATAACTAATACTGAAGGATTTTCATAGAAGTGAAGTGAATTATCACAAATAATAGCTTTCATCTCCACATTACGTCCAACTTTTCCTAAAAACCTGGCAAGCGAGATGGACTTATAACCCATAGTCACACTTGAAATCCAAATTAAATGATGAACAAGAAGGTAACACTCCAACTTCTTAGTTTCTTCCTTGATGCATTTCATATAACACGTCGAATCCTATTCAGAGATTGATTTTAGTTAAGAAACTGTTAAGGACTGATCAAAATATATTAACACCTTAAATAGGAAATCATTTTGCAAATACTAAAAGCTCAATTTGGGCCAACCTTCTTCCTCATGTAATCATATTCAAAGTTGAATTCAAGTTATGATTGAAGCCATAATACAACAGAAAAGTTGATGAATATCTACCTGCACCAGAATAAAAGGTAAAGCCACACCCCCACTCGGAGCATTTCCTGAACTGTATAATCGCTCATTTCGTTGTATAAGGTTTTGAAGTCCTACAAACTTGATGAAGAGACAACAGAAGTTAGCGCACATAGCAAAAGAAATCCATCAACATAAAGCATGCAGCAACAAGTTCATGCCAAGATTACAAACATGAAAAGGTAGAAAAACTAATTTTCTTACTTGATCCTCCAGTTCCTGCAGATAGGCAGTTTTCTTTTCAATTCTATTTCTCAGTCCAAGACGCTCAGCCTGCATTAAATACATCTTAAGAGATCGATATGCTCATTCATTATTCAGAACAGAATCTACTGAGAAATTGAAATAATAACTAAGATATGCAAATACAAGTGCATCACACCTTTAATTCTTCAATGTCATTCAGGCTAGTGCGAGGAAGACCCTTCCACTGAATTTCCTTTTTATCCTTTGATATAATATCCATCGCCATCAGTACATTTAGGGCATCATATACCCTTCGTCTTATGTTTTTCTCATCATATTGTTGCTGTTGAAATAAATATTAGCAACAAAAGAAGATTTAGTTAAATTCAACTTCTCTAGATAAGATATACAAGCATTCAGATGGGATTAAATATCTATCAGCCTGGTGGAAGAACAGAAACCTGATCTGGGGTTGCTAAACTATTGCTAGGATCGGCAAATTCAGCCACAAGCTCATCTGCAACCTGAAAAGCTCTTTCAACTCAGACAAAGGCTTATGCTTATAAAACAGCTGGTATCAAATAGGAAAGGAAAGGAACAATAGGCCATGTCTAAGAAACTTAAATCAAGAGCAAAACTCAATTTACGTGTGTTACAAAGACAAAAAGAACTGAGATAATTAATATATTTCGTTAAAATCTTAGCTTTGACTGAAGCACATTTTGTGAATTACACTTTTAAGCATGGACGAAAAACAAAGACAAAGTCATTCAACTTCTAAGAAAATCCTCAGTGTTATATGAATCAGAGAATAACAATACACCATTCCCTCCAGATACTTCTTTTCTGATCTGAGAAGGCCAAGTCACCTATGTCACCTTGCACCACTAACTTCAGATCATTAACCCCACAAGTCCTGTCCATGCACAACCAACAGATCTGGCACATAGTTTCGGACCTTCAATCATTTTGAGATCTTGCGAGATAAATTTCAGCTGCATCATGCACAATGGACCAACAACTTCCTATAGGTACCTGGTAATTATCTGATTTATCCACTATTATTTGAAGTGATTTAGTTTGATAATGTGGCATATTTTGCAAGGGTCTTCAGTTCATAAAAAGTTGAGTTTCAAAGAGCTGTAGTTCAAAAACTGAAAACCTCTCAGAATTTGACACAATCAATGAAAGTCCAAATTCCATCAGTATCCACAGGAAGATTTAGGGATGGAAACTAATAGGCTTAAGGCTAGAGATGGAAAATAATAGGCTTTTTAGGCAGGCCAGGGATGGAAACTTAAGCAAACTCGCCCTTCCCTGAATACCAACTCACATCCCTGTCCTGTGGCTTCAGCCTGGAGCTATGCTATTCTTCCATCCCTGATGTGAGAAGTGGCTAAGGTCATTGCAATTGCCTCGCCTCAGTGTGTCTATCCATACCCCATCAAACATTTTTGAAAAGCAAGATCAAGACTCTAAAAGACCTAAAAAACACCAAAATATTTTTTAGCTGATGGAGTTCTGGCCTTAAATCCCATACCTTTTGTTGATAATTTTGGTTGTTTTACCAAAAACAAAAATATGAATCAGCACAAAGGCATGGAGATAATATCCGCACAGGTCTACTGTAATCACTTCAGGAAGTCAAGGCATTCTCAAGGACACCACACACTAGAATGGATCAATTATATAAAAGAACTAGAACTCACAAGAATTAACTTTGGCAGAATCATTATAATAACTTTGACTTCAAGAAGCCACCTACCTCATTGTATGTAGTTCTTCCCTTGCTTTCCACTTTCTCACACACTGGAAACATCCAAAGAGTTAAAACATCAGAAAAATATCACCATATCCAATCAGAGGGAAGATAAAGCATGTAGGAACTGATTTCCACATGAGGTACTCAATATGTCAGCTTCTCAAATAATTGGCATCCGTCTTACTTCTTATTTATTGAAATCCTAATTCCCATGTTGCTGTTAAGCTAATAGTTCATGAAGGAATGGAGAGATAAAAACGAATCAAGCACCTTTCATGCTAAATTGGCGAAGTCCTCGGCCACTTTTATCTCCTCCACCCGCCCTTTGACCTCTCTTTTTCTTCTTGCCACTGTTTATTATTTATAAACAAAAGAACAGTAAGTATAGTTGAAAGAAAATTAAACTAACAATGTCAAAGAAACAACGAGCATATACTCTGAACATTGGGACAACAATGCAGCACATTCAATCCAAGCATACAGATACATGATTGTAAAACTCTCACTATTCACACACACATAATATATAAAATACATAAACTCTTTCAACAACCATTCACAATCTAAACATTTCAATAACATTCAATACCAACGTATCAAAACCCTCAAAAATAAAAAATAAAAAAGAAAAACACAAAATATTTTGAGGAATCAAACAAGAAAATCAATTAATTAAATTACAGACCCGACAACAGCGCCTTGGGAGCCGGCATCATCACCGTGAATGTCAAGGTGGTTTAGCCGGAGAAAGGTGCTATCACTTGCTGGCGTAGCCATGCTTTGCGACGGCGACCCCACGCTGCCGCTTGTAGAGACTGATTGGCCGGAAACGGTGGTGCCCCACGACCGCGTAGCCCCTCCCCCTTTGGCTGCCGGTTGTTGGCGGTCACCATCCTCCTGGTGGCTGTTATTCCCAGTAACCATAAATACAAAAAAGAGTAAAAATTATCAATTAATCAATCGATTCTTAGTAAATTTTTTGATGGGGTTTTGAGCATTAGTATTGCTATGCGTTGATAAAAATGACAAAGTGGCTGGGTTGAAGAAAAACGAGGGAAATTATATTGAGGGAATGTGGTTCATTGGGCTGCAAAAATAGAGGTTGTTTTAATTTGTGAATAAAGTTTTAGCCTAAACTTTGATTTATTAACTTGTTAATTGTAATTGGTAACCTGCTAAAAGTCAATTCTTTTGCGACATTATTACATACATGAGTTAAACATCTTCTTATTAAAAAAAACATATTATTGTTGTTGTTATTATTATTTTATAAAAAAAAGAATTTTTTAATATAATTATAAAAAATTTAATACAAAAAATGATAAATATAGTTTAATATGTACCTCGTAACCTGACGACATGAAATAAGTTAAAATTCGATTCAAAATATAAAATCAATGAAAATAATTAAGTATATAAAGGAACATTTTGAAGAGGTGAGAAAGTGTCTAATCTATTAAGAAAATGATTATTTCTTGGATTGAAGTAGAAATCCTTAAAGAGTGTGAATTTTAAGATTGAGAATATTAAAGTCGGAATAAGAATAAGATGTTTACTTACACTAGAACATGAGTGTGAAATAATAATCAAAATTTTATTTATATATTTATTTTACACCGAATAAGAAGTGAATTATTTTAAATTATATTTTTACTCTTACTTAAAGAATTATAATTTTTAGTTATAAAGTGAATTTTTGCAAATTGTTTAAAACTATTTTCTAATATCTTTTAGTTTAATTACGTTAAATTTAAATTATTTAATAGGTCATTGTATCAAAAATTTCGATTCATTTCCTTGTTGGTGATATGATAAATACAAAGTGAGCTGTCATATTAATTAGGCTAAACATGATTTATTATTTTCACTATTTTGATGTAATTGTAAAACTCTATCAATGAGTGATATATATTATATATCCATTTATATACAAACAATATATATCTCTAAGAATGCAACACACGTATATACCCATTTGTATATGTTCAATTATAAAAATGTATTATTATTCTTAACTAGACATGTTATTTTCTAAGAAGTAATCTGTGAATTATATATATGTATGTGTATCTGATTTAGATCATATCCCCTATCCCGAGGTCAAACTTAATAAATTATCAATAATTTCCCCTCGTCCTTGGCTATATTGATTAAATTCTGCTTTTATATTTCTTTTTTTCGAAAATAGATTGAAAAACCATTTATTTAAATTTTTTTTTTGGTACCCCATTTATTTAAAGATTAAAAAAAGGTAAAAAGAGATTCCATTTTTACTAGGAAGCTTCAGTTTCACAAAAGTTAAGGCCTTAAGGGGAGGGACGATAAAACAAAGCGCTTCTGATCCCAAAGTCAGTACATTACCTACACTGTTTGACTAACCATCATTGAAAAAGGACACTTTAAAGTTTATACCAACTTTTTCATCATGTTTGTGAAAGGAATCCAGTTAGTAACCCTCAATTACAAAGTTAACAACCAAATCAACTTAAAAGTGCTTAAATAAAATAGTTTCTATTGAATTTCTCTATTGTATACCAAACTTTGACAAGCTAATCTTGTTGTTGTATCCTTATTTTCTTCAATCAATCAAAATGTAAGTACATCAACCAAGTGGTTTTAAGGAGTTTTACCAAGTGGTTTTTAAGGAGTTTTCTCTTATTTGCCAATGGCCTCCTCAATTCGAATTTTGACAAAACAGAAAACTGAAAAATAAATTTACATTTGGCTGCCAATCACTAGGGGTGGCAAAATGAAGAAACAAATCGAATTCAAATCGAATTGTAAATGAATTGGGTCAAAATCTATTGATTCGGATTCGATTTATTTATTAAACGAATATTCAGTTCGATTCCTTTAATAGAATTAATAAACAAATCGAATTAAATCCAATCCAGATTCGTTTACTATTCGTTTATCCTATTATGAATCCATAATGAATCAAATCGAATCAAGATTCATTTACAATTCGTTTAGAAAAATATAATTAATAGACAAAATTAAGCAAAATAAAATATAAAAAGCCACCAATTTAATATCTTACAAAATACAAATAATTCAAACCATATTCTAAAGTTAAATATACAATAATCCAAACACCATATTACAAATTCTTAACAATATAAATAACAGTAATTCAAATTCAAATTTAAATTATAAACTAAGATGATTTGTTTAGTTCTCTTCATTTTTTCTTTGTCATCTTGAAAAAAATAATCCTACACCAAAAATAAATAAAATGATATTAACATGCTACAATATTGGTAATAGTCACTGTAGTATATCAGAATATCAAATATATAACAAATTTGTAGTATTGTTAAGGAAATAATAATTAAATCTATAAAGCCAAGAAAAATAAACAAGATAAAACTTTACCTATCATACTCCCACATTGTCATTAGGATAAGATGAGCAATAGAAACAATAGTTAATGTCATTAAATAAATCAGCAAACATTTCACTTTAGCTATAATCCATTTTCTCAATCATGAGATGGAAATTTAATACAACCAATCATAAGCTTGAATTACTTCTAAGCTGAAAAAACGAATCACTGCCAAAAGGCTGCATCTTGATGGCAGTGCATTTGAGGTAAAGAATAAAAGAAAAAAAGAATCATATCAATTCAAATTTCAAAATATGTAGAGATAAATCTGGAGAAATCTAAAGGCAAAAAATATACAATAATGTAAAATATTTAAATATAGCTAGAGTCTAGTAAATTTTAAATTGAAATAAGTTTGTTTTAAAAAATAAAAATAAAATTCTAAGCAATAGTATTTCTCTATAATTTCCACTTGCAAAAACAACAAGCAAATAACAATTCACTTAGTCTTGTCCAAAGCCGATGCTACAAAGCTTAAAAATAAAAAAAATAAAAAAAGAATTAGAGCTTATTGGTAAGATGTTGGGCGAGAAATTGTGGAGAAAAAAAAAAGAAAAATTTTGAGTCTCAATAGTGGAGACAAGAGGGGCTGCCGCAGCTGAAAGATGAGAGGAAAGAAAGAGCGAAATAATGAAATGAGAAAATCAGGGCCGACTGCTTTAATTCTTGTTTCACTTATTTGGTTTGTCTTATTGCTACTAAAGTTACAATATTAACCTTCGAATTTTTAAAATTTTTAAATAAATTTAAGGACAAAAAAGTAATTTAATTAGATGAATTTTAAACAAATGGACCTTATTCGATTCGTTTATGACCCATTTATTAAACAAATCCTAAATGAATAAACGAATCAATTCGATTTGTTTAATTAGCAAAATGGAATCAAATTCATCCATTTATTAAAAGAATCAAAATTTTCAATCACAAACTCGTTTAATTCGCATCGAATCAAATCTTAACCCAGATTGCCACCCTACCAATCGCCTTACTTTTTTAGGAAAAAAATTAATCTAAAAATAACACTAAATCTCATTTTAATAGTCAATAATTTCCTTTTAACCCTTTTATTGGTAACCAACCTGCATATTCAAAAGATTTAATGACGATTGAAGAAAGAAGAATAATTGAAACTTATCCAAGTTAATGAAATATGTTCTTGATAAGTGCTTAATTTCACATAAGTTTTTATTACCTTCTTTGTAATTATTTAATATTTTCATGAACTTGTGGAGTTTTTGAAGCAAATAAATAAAAGGAGAAAAAAAGCCTATAAATTAGTGTGAAGAAAACCCATATTGTTATTTTATGGAATTTGATTGCTTCTTAAATGAATTTTTGGGCTTTATTCATTTTATTATGTTATAATGGACTTGTGCTAAGGTTGAAAATTGTGTTATTTTTAGAAACCTCCCCTGAGGTTTGATATAATTTCACTTAGATGGCAAGATTGATTGTATTCTTTCTTACCTTCCTTGTCGTTAGTATGCATACGGATTGACCGTTAGTTGACTTACAAAATTACTAGACCATCCAAACCACTTAAATAAAGCCCAATTTTTGGCGCCAACAAAAGTTACAGGTGCTTTTACCAATGAGTGTGTTTATGGACGAAAAAAATGTGTCATACATTTACCTCCTCTTCTCTCCAAATTCAACCTAGGTCTTCACTTTTTCAGCAACAAACGACGGCGAGTGGACAGGCTTTTGATAGCAAGTTAATCTCTGGCAGCACGTGGCTCTACCTCCGCCATTTTGGCTGCAATATTTCACCATAGTAACCGATTATCTTGGCTAGACTTATATTGTAAACTCTTTTTGTTTTCGTTTGTGTAAGATTGATTGATGATAGATGAGTGTATAAATGAATATAGATGAGTATTAGGATTGATTGTTGTGTAAATATTAAAACCGGTTTAATGAAATTGGTGGGTAATAAATGGCACATGAGGTGCTCGACAAAATGCCTCTTAGGGTTTGTTTGTCTCATTTTAAGTAGATTAAATAGAATGGCACATTCATGCAAAGACCTATTTTGTAAGCTTATCATGTAGCATGACAAGTTTATGAGAAGGGGCTTAAAAGGGCATTTAAAAGTTCTGCAGAATCGCGCACGCAATAGGGCTCATCGCGCGCGCGTTTCTGCGCTTGTTGTGCGCGCGATTCTGTGACAGGTATTTTGTTTACATTTCTTTTTTTTTTGTTTAAGTTTATTCTAAAGGAACAAGCAGTGATGGATTTTAATGGTAGTATTTTTATTTGTCGCATGAAATTGGTGTCTGTAATTTTGTGCGACAAGCTTGTCATACAAAATTGTAGAAAGACATATACGTGTTTATTTGTAATATTATGAACTATGATTTTGATTAATGAATAAAAAATTAGATTTACAGATACAACACCCAAGAAGCCGCGGTCTAAGCGTAATCCACCCAGTCCAAGAAAGGAACTAGGCGCGATGAAGATTCCGCCATCAGAACATAATGTTCAACCTACAATTTAATTTTGACAGTTGCCATGGACAATATTTTAGGAGGAATATAGCCGTTGACATATTTAATGAAGATATTATGTTGTAAATGATATATTAATTAATGAATCTTGTGTCGACCGAATTTCTGTTCACATATTTAAGATTGTTGTTATGTCTGTTTTGATGCCTTGTGTTAATGGGTTCATTGTGGCTTGGTGAGAATCAAGAGTTGCTTTCTTTTTCTAATTTCATTGAGATGTTGGTTGGTGAGAATTTGTATTGTGTTATAGGTTGATAGTAGCTTGTGTCAAATATTGGTGGTTTGGTTTTGTAGCAAATTTGAATCCCTTAATGTATTTTGGAGACTAGTATAGTCTGTTGCTGAGAGAACTAAATTATGTTTTTGTAATTTTTTATTTCACCTCTAGGCAAGCATCCTGTAATTTGGAGAGACGAGCAATCGACGCTCCAAATTACAGAGACAAGCATTCTATAATTTAGGGAGACAAACATTTGTCTCCCGTGCGACAAGTGCTTGTCTCCCCAAATTACAGAATGCTTGTCTCTGTTATTTCGAGCGACGATTTATTGTCTCCTAAGAAACAACTTCTTGTCTCCCCAAATTACAGATGCTTGTTTCCGTAATTTCGAGCGACGATTGCTCGTCTCCTGGGAGACAACTTCTTGTCTCCCCAAATTACAAGAAGCTTGCCTAGAGGTAAAATCAAAAACTGTAAAAATATAATTTAGTTCTCTCAGCAACAGACTATAGTAGTCTCCACCAAACCACTAAATTTTACTTGTCTAATGAAATAAGTAAATTCAAATCCATCAAGTTTTTTGTCACCAAACCGGTAACACAAATAACAAACATTTTTATTTGTGCCGAGAAGAAAAAAAATTAGTATGAGTTAATTGAATTGGAAAATAACACTAACTAGAATGAAACCATAATTTAAATAACAGTCACATGTGCATATCCGTAGCTTACAGTTGGTCACAATCACAATTTGACTGAATTTCATCAGCCTATACATTCAGCAGTCGCCCATATACATAAAAAAAAACAGTATGTCTTGATCTGAAAATGACCCTTATTCCAGTTAGGATTAGCATATAGTCTCCAAGTACATCATGTAGCAACACACCTAAGTGTAACTCTTGACTTTTCATTATTCACTTTTTCTAATCTGAATGCATTCTTTATTGCATACACATTCACAACATTCCTGAATTCATCTACATCCTTGAACAATTAACCCAGTTTAAATACAATATTTTCACCATCGGCTGCAAGCTGAAAACCACCTGAGTTTTGCTTATATCGATAACAAACTTCATCCGCAACCTCATCATCGGTCTCATTTGAATTTCAACCACTATCATCACCAAATTAGTAGTCATCCAACCCATCATCAAGCGCAGCGCCAACAACTTCATTAACCTCTCATTTGCTATCAGCGTGAGGCAAATCATTTTCAACATTATTTTCTGTAGGTTCATCTACAAAGACATCCCCATTGTCATTTGCTGCCATTATTTCAAGAGAATCTTCTATTGCTGTTACTTGCTCAATGTGAACCTCATCATTCAAATCAGGGAGAACAAACTCATTCTCATCCGCTAAGTCAAACTAGTCCATTTCTGCTGCAGATTCTATTGGAACAGCTGACGATTCAACTGGCTTTTCGTCTCTATCATATGTGAATAAACACACGTTAATAAGTGAAAGTAAAGTAATAATTATGAATAATAATAATAATAATGACACTACTAAACAACAACAACAACAACAATTACAATAATAAAGAAAAATAATGATAATAGTAATACATTTTAATGTTTTTCATGTGACATGCATGTCACCTAAAAAACAAAAATTGCGTTCGTGCGACAAAAACTATTGCACGGGAGACATAACTTGTCGCCCAAAAACACAGAATGTCTGTATGTGCGACAAGAGCATATCGCCACACAAAACACAAAAATAGTGTTTTTGCGCGACAAGTGTTGTCCGTCGTGCGACAAAATTTGTCGCCTAAAAACACAGAAACTGAATACGAGCAACATAAGTTCATCGCATGTGCGACAACAATGATCCCAAAAACACAATCTGTACTAGTGCGACAAGGATTTGTCGCATGAGAGATATCCTTGTCGCCTAAAAACGCATGAACTGTATTTGTACGACAAACGCACACAAAAACTGCAAATTCATAAACATATCAACTTAAGCCAATTTTGGGAGGAAAAATAAAAATTATAGCTAAGAGTACTTCTATTTTACACACCAATTATTAGCTTTATATGCCTTATTACACTATGCATGGTGTAAATCACAAACATAAAATAACCAATAGTTAATTTTTTTTCAACTCATGGCCACATATGGCTGAACCCAATCTCCTTTTAATCAAATTTTCCACCACCAACCCATGAACAAGACAAATCAAACACAACCAACAACCACTTATAAAATCTCCAAAAACAAGAAAATCAAAGGTATTAAAAAATTTTAGACTTTGATAAAGTAAATAACCTCTTACAAACTCTAATAAAGTGGCATATTCCGGCCGCTGTTGATCGTCTCCGGTCGATGGCCTTCTCTGACCACCCATGTATATCTTCTTCATGGGTTATATATGCTTTTGGTGTTTATTTCATTTTGTTCCAGCAAATGAGAGTAGAGGAGTGGAGAGAAAATTATGAGAAAATGTCATTCATTGCTTTTTTGTGCTGGGGAAAGAGAAGGGAAAGAGAAATGCACTCTTTTACACAATACATATTGTGTGTAATCGGTTAATACAATTATCCAATATATTTTAAATATTTTTTTATTGTTATTTAATTTTTTAAGAATTTCAGCTTGTCTTTTACATTTTTGCCCTCGTCAACTAGGGATGTCAAAATAACCCGAACCCGGCCCGGACCTGGACGAACCCGGATAAACCCGGCCCGGAATATAAAAAAACCCGGGTCCGGAATAAAATTTAACAACCCGGATATATCCGGGTCCGGGTCCGGGTTTAGGTTAACCCGGACCCGGATATTTAATTTTAATATTATTTTTTTAATTAATTTTATTGATTAATTTTTAATTTTATTTTTTTATTTTAAATGTATTTATTTTTTATTTTTAGAATTTTAAAAATTAATATTGATTTATTAATCCGGGTTCAAAACCCAAAATCCGGAAACCCAGATTTTTCCGGGTTGAACCCGGACCCAGACCTGAGTGAAAAAATCCGGGTTAAAACCCAGGTTCGGGAAAAGAAAATGATATCCGGGTCCGGATCCGGAAAAGCTAAACCCGGACCCGGACCCGGACCCGGACCCGGATTTTGCCATCCCTATCGTCAACTAACGGTCCACCCGTATGTATACTAACAGTAGGGGAGGTAAGTGAGAATATAATCACTCTCACCATTTAAGTGAAATTATATCAAAGCTCATAGGAGGTTTCTAAAAATAGCCCGTTGAAAATTATATTTGAGTCATAAAGATAAATTCGTTAAGGCTGGTCAGATTGCTGTAATTGGGCTATAATAGAAACGGATTTTAAAGTTGTTCTGCTGCATGAACCTATTTTCTTAGATCAAAATCCTATTCTTATAAGGAAAAGAAGGTAAAAAATGAGTTTCACTAGTCCTAAACATATTCAGACAGCAACTCTATAAAAACGAAACAAGTTAGACATTGTTAAAGGAGAAAAAAAGGGTGAAGTATTAATCCAAAGGAGAGAAGATCATAAGGAAGGAAGTAAGCAAATTGGAGAGAAGATTTGACTGCCATAGATATAATTCAATCAAGAAGTTTGAGAAATCTAAAAAAATAACCTAAAAATTTCTCTTATCTTTTGTTAGTTTTTTTTAATGGATTTGATATTGAATAATTCAAATAGTAATCTTTTTATTAATTAGGGTTGATTTCAAAATCTTAGACATAAATTTCAGTCAATAAAATTTCAAAATCCAAATTTCTTTATCTTTCTTTAGAGGATTTTATATTTCACTAATTTAATATTCAGGAATTACGAATTACTATTTTGTTTCTTTAAGCAGCCAAGTAGATGGACTTGAAAGTGATTTAAATACTAGTTTAGCTTTTTTATCGATAATCAATTGGCAGATTCTGATTAATGATTATGTGATATTTTCATTTGCTTGTACGTGGATATAATTCAAGGTAAATAAATTGAACTTGTTTGTTTGTTTCTTAATTCATCCTATATCTTTCTTGCTGTTAACACTTTTATTAAATTAAATCTAGAGAGCTTCTTCTAGATTATTTCATGGAAACAAACTAAGTAAAGAGTTTATAATTATCTTAGAATTATTATTTTCAAATAAAAGTGACTGATAATTCTAATTATTGATCTAAATCTAATGTTTTGTGACGGAAAATAATTTCTTAACCATAATTTGCATTATATTCTAATCTTTTAAGAACTGTTTTTGCAAGTTCGGATTTTCTATTTTAAATTCTTTACTTTAATTTACATAGCAAATCAGCTCTAAATTCCTCCAAATTTTGTGTGCATATTTGTTAATTTGTCTTTAGTAGATCTGAAAAGTTTGAATTAATTTTGTTAAGACTAGATAGAGTTTTTAATTAAATCTTTGTTGCTAGGCAGTTTGTGTGTTTTGTGCTAATAACTTGTTAATTGGAAGCAGTCCTCTGCGAGAATGACCTTCTTCTTACTCTATACTTTGATAATGATAATATTTGATGCAAAGATTTAAGTGATACGCTTTCTGGCAACATCAATTCTCTTAATAATAATTATGAAAAAGATTATTTATCTTAAAATACAATTCAGTCTTAAAAGGCAGGATTATCTTGGAAAAGTTCCTTGCCTTTTAACTAAATGCTGTCCCCTTGATTCATATCATATTGGCTTTGGCTCTCAACCTCCAGGCTACACTTATTTGTAAACAAACAATGAACTAAGATACCAATAGCAGAAAGCCAATTTGCATTTGTTGTCAAATCTTCTTGAACGGTGTCACATGGTATCAAAATCTTCTTGAACGGTGTGGCATGGCGTGCATTTGAGAGATCATCCTAAAGCATACATGAATTCAGTCTCTTTCTTCAACATTTATCAACAGATGATTTTTCTTTAACCCAAAATTTGCAATGGAACAAAAATATTGTGAAATTCACCTTGCTACTGCAGGTTTGAAGTATTAGAAACTGTTTTTCCTAGCAAGCCTCTAGAATATCATGGATCTGCATTTGAATGCAGATAGGAAGGTGAACCGATTCTAAACCCCCTTGCCTGATTTGGTATTTGGCAAGCAGACATCCTGGTTAAGACCTGAAAAAGGATACAAGGACTCAACTATAAACCAGCATCACATACAGCCCCATGGAAAACTTTGACAACTTGTTATTACAATCAAGACATTTATCTAATGATGTTGCATTAGAAGAAACATAACGAATCACTTAAGTCATTAAGAAAAGTAGATCACATGGAAACATTAGCCTAGTTTCAATGGATTTCATTCAATAGAATGCAATGCAATGCCTGGCATAGGTTGTCTCTTCCCCACTAATGTTTTTAGGCGTAATCAACCGCTTCATCCACAGGACTGAAAATAAATTGAGTAAAGGGAAAATGTTGAAAAGGGAAATGGGGATCAACTGAAAATTAAAATGTAAGAATTTTACTGTAATAGAACTTGTTAAAGCATTGGCTACAATATGTGTACAACATTTCCTTGTCTCAAGACTTTCTGCGTAAGCCACGACATTTTGCATGTTTATCTGCTGTTTGAAAGAAAGCCTTCTATTTCTATCCAAAAAGAGAAATAAAAAATAGAAAAAGCATCCATTTATGTCAATGATATCAATACACAGAGCAAATGAAACCTTCTATTTATGTCAGTGACATTAATGAATACAAAATTGATGCAGTACTCTTTGTTTAAAAAAAAAAGAAAAATGTATCCTTAGAAGAACCACCTCAAGGGCAAAAGGGTAGAAATATGCAATCTACTATCTGAGAAAAATCCTGATCTTACTAATAGTTCTTATTTGAGTTATTCAGCCTTCGGAGAAACAGCTGAAACTTTTACCATACAGACAAATTGGATCCACTAACCACGCGGCTTATGTACCGATCACATCATTGACAACTATTCATTATTAAGGAAACTGACAGCATAGATGAGGTGTACGACAATGGTTTGTACTACATGCATGCAATGCATGCATTGTTAACACGTTTATACAAATCCAAAGAACGATTGGAATTTTCTTTAGGGACACGTATGTGCAAAATCTATGCCAGCTATCTAGGCTGGGCATAAAATAGTTTGTTGTTTTTTAAATTGTTAAAAAGAAGAGACTCTGTCTATTAACCTGCAATTTTCTGTTTCATATACTTCTGTAGGTTCAAGTGTAAACTGGTCAATCCGATTCTGTTGAAATCCAACTTCTTAAAACCACATCTTCTTTCAATTCACTGTTATACCATTTTAGACTCTTACCTGCCATCACCAAATCTAGATTGTTACTTGGCCAAATAAATGAAACGGGGAAAATAGACAAATGAGTAACAAACAATTTTAGACAAGCAGAGAAAGAGAAGACGCACTTAGAGAAGAAACAAGAAATGCCAGCTTGTCTGTAGCTCATATCCAACTTATTATAAACTAGGAACCACCATCTCATAACCAAATAAAGTACAAGAGGTGAATTTAATCTGAACTTGAACTATTGATTTTATAACTTTTAATTGCCTAATCGACAAGAAGGCCAGATATACAGCTATCAGATACATACGTTGCAGCACCGTATCTTGCGTGTATTCGGTGCCTCTAAAGATAAAAGAATTGAATGGTCCATTCACCGTGTATATTCTTCCACAAATTTCTAATCCTAGATTCAGTCTTCTCCTTTCTATGCCTTTTCCTTTAAGGTAAAATATACTCTCAAAACACTGCACCTAGTTGGTGCACTCCCTGCATCAAGTCACTGCCCTCATCCTTAAAATGCTTGCCGTATCTTGTTAATCCAAGCTTGGTCTCTTTGTTTAATTCATATCAAAATCAAAAACCAAAATAAAAAAAGGGACAGAGACCATGAAAATTTTGATTTTTCAAGAGCCTAAGGAGAGAGTAACAGACGGTACAAGCGGCATAAGCTATGCCTGGAACTCTATACGTGCTTCAGTGATTGTACCACTTCTACACCTAGCAATTATCTTGTGCTCGGTGATGTCTCTGATGCTTTTCATTGAACGGGTTTACATGGCCATTGTGATCTTGTATGTAAAAGTCTTGAGGAAGAAAAGATACACCGAGTACAAGCTGGAGGAGATGAAAGAAGATCTAGAGCTTAACAAAAGCTACCCTATGGTGTTGGTTCAAATTCCTATGTATAATGAGAAGGAGGTATTCTTAATTATCTATGTTGTAACTAATGTCACATAAAGGGAGCAGACATAGACTATATGCTAATTGCATAATTACATACCACTGCATGAATAAATACAACCTACAATCCAGATGACCTACAAGCTTCTTAGTTGAGATGAATATGTCATTAATGGTAGTAAATTTTAGTTGGTGACATTCAGAAAAGAATTTATTCCTGTATTAGACAACCAAAAAGCAGTGAACTATATCTGATAGCAAACAGGAATTTGTTTGTTATGAACCAATTAAGTAGTTTATTTCTTTCTAAAGAAATGTATATCATATTATTAAATTTTAATCTCTTATATTTTGAACTATTATACTCTTCTGTTCTTCATAAATTGGTCAGTTTAGAACATGTCATCATCATGCTATTAACAGAATCTTTTATATTACGTTTTCATATTACGTGAAAAACTTACTAAAAAAGAAACTTCCATATTAAGAAATTATTAGAAGTTTGGACCTTCTATGCACATGTTCCAATTTTCAGCATTATATATTATAGCTTTTCATTACATATGTGAAATTGAGAACAGCTTCAACCAGTGTCCAGAGTCATATACAGATAAAAATTTATTTATGTTTGTGACTCAGCATGTTATTAAACGCGTAAGCCACAGCTGCAGCATACAAAGTAGGCCAAATGATGATGAAGGTTTGTGTAACTAACCATTCCATCTGGTGGGTGAGACTCTGCTTTATTAGTTTTAGGGTAAGACTGTTAAGTTCACATATCCATAACATAATGTCATGATTTTTTTGACTGATCATTCCTAATGGTACATCTACTTCATCCTCTGCAAATTTGAGGTCTTAATAGCTTACAAACAGATATTCAAGGCTACAAAGTTAGAGGTAACTGGTAGGCAGTTAACATAATAGCACAATGAGAAAAAAAGGGTAACAGAGGGCAAGAGAAATGCTAGGTTGTTGTCTAAATTTCATGATTGTTATTTCAGCTATTTTGACAATCATCACAAACCGCTGTGATCGAATCACTTCCAGTAAGCAACTAACTGAAAGTTAAAAGTCTAAACTAATTCTCAAATTTTTTCTCTTTTTTTCTCTTTCCTCTACAGGTTTACAAGCTCTCTATAGGAGCTGCTTGTGGACTTTCATGGCCATCTGACCGTCTCATAGTTCAAGTTCTTGATGACTCAACCAATGAAGTCTTGAGGGTATCACTTCATCTCTTTGTACCCAATAAAATCTAAAACCTCTTTATTTGTGCACTCAGACTGACTTTTTCCAGTACACACAGAAACTAGTGGAGCTGGAGTGCCTGAAATGGACAGAAAAAGGCGTGAATGTGAAGTATGAAACTAGGAAGAATAGGAATGGTTACAAGGCAGGTGCCCTTAAAGAAGGTTTAGAGAAGCAGTATGTCAAAGATTGTCAGTTTGTGGTGATCTTTGACGCAGACTTTCAACCTGATGAGGATTTTCTATGGAGGACGATTCCTTATCTGCTAGAAAACAAAGAGTCGGGATTGGTTCAAGCCAGATGGAAATTTGGTAAGACCACAAAGCAAGATCGATTTTTATGTGAACCTAAACTGCCCAGAGAGCTAATTTCTCTAGATTTAGATGCAGATGCTACTTACCCCACTAGCAATAGTTAAGTTCTTACTTTAGTGTCATTAATGGTGATATCTGCAAAATATTTGAGGTAGTTTCTGGTATTCAGTTGTTTTCTGGTATTTCTACATTTTTACCATTCAATGAGATTTTCTCCAGTAAACGCTGATGAATGCCTAATGACGCGGCTCCAAGAGATGTCACTTGATTATCACTTCTCTGTTGAGCAAGAAGTAGGCTCCTCAACTTGTCAGTTCTTCGGGTTCAATGGTAAATCCTACAACAATAATCTATCTACCACTAGAACTAAATTAAACCAATGTAACTTAGCTTTGTGTGCTTACAGGAACGGCAGGTGTTTGGCGAATTCAAGCCATAGAGGATGCTGGCGGATGGAAAGACCGAACCACAGTGGAAGACATGGACCTTGCAGTCAGGGCTAGCCTCAAGGGTTGGAAATTTGTCTTTGTTGGAGACCTAGGAGTGAGTCTACATCTCACAGATATTTTTGCCGCTTGTATTTGTCCTACAAATTCAAGAAATAATTAGATATTGCAAACCAATTTATTCTCTGTGTGATAATTTTTGTCTCTGCTTCCTCTCCTGCTAGGTTAAAAATGAACTACCTAGTACCTTCAAGGCATACCGTTATCAACAGCACCGTTGGTCATGCGGTCCATCTAACCTCTTCAGGAAAATGACCAGAGAAATCATTCTTTGTGAAGTGAGTGAACTGTAAACAAATTTCGCTAAGCCTTCATCTAGACAAAACTAAAATCAATCCAGCTAGAAGGATAGCATTCGATTCACTAAATAACTTTCATCCAGGAAGAATCTCACATGCTATCTTATCTCTTATGCAGAGGGTCTCAGTCTGGAAAAGACTCTATCTTATATATGCATTTTTTATTGTGAGGAAGATAATAGCACACTGGGTCACTTTCTTCTTTTACTGCATAGTTATACCAACCAGTGTTTTGGTTCCTGAAATCTAACTGACAAAGCCGATTGCTATTTACATTCCAGCCACCATTACCTTACTGAATGCTGTCTGTACGCCAAGGTACCAGAAAACAGGTCATAGAAATATAAAGTTTCACTTTTATGCTTTTGTAAACTTCATTATATTCATCCCCTAGATAGAATGACAATCTTCAATTTACCCCCATTTTCGTTCAGAAGATGAGGGCAAATGGGCAGCTCGTTCATAATTTTTTTTCCCTTCTTAATAGTTAGTAGGGGTAGATTGAAGATTGTCATTCTAAGTAGAGTATAAATTGAAGTTTACCCTTATACCATTTATCCTTTTTAAGATGTTGACTACTAGTTATTTTATCATTTCATGGTCAGGTCCTTCCATCTAATTGTCTTCTGGATTTTGTTTGAGAATGTCATGTCGCTCCTTCGAGCTAAAGCAGCAATTATAGGCCTCCTAGAAGCTAATCGCGTCAATGAATGGGTCGTAACGGAGAAGCATGGGAACACAAAGAAGCAAAAGAATAACATCAAAATGCTAAAGAAATCACGGTCTCGAGTTGGAGAAAGGTATTTATCTATTCTTACTATGTGAGCTATAATTTCACTACACCTAAGTGCAAAATAAACACATCAAATAGCTATTCTGTTCAAGAACCATCACTCAAATAAGCATGGGAACAAAAGCTAGAGCACCACAAAGACCCATCAATTACAAAGAGGATAAAGAGCCAAAATTCACATAAAAGCAGAACATTTTGCCATACAGAATATAACATCACCAAAGCATTAACTAACTATAATTTGATTTAACAAGACTATTTTGACAAACAGGCTGCATGTTTTGGAGCTGATAATGGGGACCTTTATGCTCTACTGTGCAATCTATAACCTGATATTTTGCCAAGATCATTTCTTTGTGTATCTCTTACTGCAAGCTGGGGCATTCTTCATAATGGGATTCGGATATGTGGGGACATCTGTACCTAATTAGAACAACGCTAGCTTTTACTCTCTATCTTGTAGCATTTTATTTCACTGTTTTTATGGCTAGAACCTAGAAGTAGGTGCATGTAAGACTAGTTTAAACTTATGTGTATTTAGTAGAATAAAAATAAACAAATGTTGATAGTAAATGCAGAATAACTACCCTTTTATCTGAGGGAAATTTACAAAAAAAAGCCAAAAAACTTAGGCATTTTTTAATTATAACCCCTCAAATTTTTTTTTTCAACATTAGCCAAATCACCCAATTGTGGACGAAATTGCCCTCCCAATTCTCACGTTTTCCTCAAGTAAATTTCTTCCCCTCTCATCAAATGAGAGTTGATTTGCGGATTATCTTCATCTTCTTTCCTGACTTTTTGCTGTATTCCCAAATGAGAGTTGCATTTTTAAAGAATAAAACAGCTTTTTAGCTGACCTTTCTATTCCTGTAGGAACGTCTCATAGTTCGTATGCCATCAAGAACTAACATCTTTAAAGCCACCAGTTTTGCCAAAGAAAGCACAATTTACGGCAAAATAAAGAATGGATGCCATGAAAACCATATATTTACATGAAGGAGAGAGTGTGACAAGCAGCTGAAAATATTATACAAGTTTCCTAGTAATATGAGAGGAAGTTTACATGCATTATTATTGCACAATAACTGGATAATTAACGAATTACAAAGCATCTTTATTTGCTTCTACACAGTCGTTCCTTCGAAGAACTAGCATTTGCAAATTGCTTTGGCCTCGTGACGTTTCGCTGATCATAAGAAACAAGATTCCACTAAGCTTTATTTATTTATTATCTATTTATTTATTTATTTATTATCTATTTATTTATTATCTATTTATTTATTTTTGTTTTTAACATAAAAAGGGAAGAATTGAAGATGATGACAGAAATAAAAAAGAAAAAGAAAAAAAAAAGAAAAAGATTTCTTAAACGAATGGAGTGAAGCATTGAAGAACTTACAGAGGTACTCTTAACTCCATCAGTATCCACGGAAGGGTGCGAGGAGGCTTTTAGTGTTGGGATCATCCCACTCCAGTGCATCCCTGCAATCTTGGTCAATGTCGATCCTAAGAGAGCGGGGATTTAATGGTTGGCCATTTACAAGATGGGGAAGCAAGACAGGCAACCTATTTATCTCTAGACATTCGACTACAACAATGGTTTCTAGAGAATTACAAACTAATGTATAACGACGGCTACAAATGTTACATATTGGTGCAGTTACGTATTGGTGCGACAGGCACCCTTGGTGCGACAGGTGCCCGTCGCACCAAACCTTGGTTTTGGTACGACAGGCAGTCCGTCGCCAGATTCACCCATGAATCAGTTCAGCAAGTTGAGAAAATAACTCATACCACTAAGTGATGCCGATTAGTGTTGGATCCGGATAGATTATGATTGACTTTTACTGTTGTTTTTTGCCATCGCCGTTGGTTGATGATTTAAGAGTGGAAAGCTGCGTTTTGTTTGACGATATGAGAGAAAGATTGTTGGTTTTGGTCAGTAAAGAAGGGTAATTTGGGAAAAAAGGCTTGTATTTGGCTAATGTTGATAGAAAAAAGTTGCTATGGTTAATTGTGAAAATAATAAAATATTTATGGTTATTTTCGTAAATTTCCCTTTATCTGATGGAACGGCATCCTTTCCGAATCTTCACAATAAACTCATTCTTGCAGCTCCATGTCTCGGAGAAATCTGCTTCTGCAAAATATTCTTTCTTTGTAATCTAGAAGAAAATCCTAAATTTGACTCTTGGAAATTGTATTTGCACGGCAGGCGAATACAACAAAGACTTCACCCATCTCATTATTTTATTATTCTGCATTTCTCTGCAGTAATTGTCTGGGAATGATTGGAAAAAGATTAGCTCAAGACTTGTGCATTTCACTGGACCATGTCAATCTTGTTAAACTTGTGCCATTTGGGTTCATTTACCAATCTGAATATGACCGCTTTAATTATCTGGCAATAAAGAGTCCAAAATATGCAAACTCTAAAATTAATTTATTAAATTGATGCCAATTAAAAACAAAAAGTGCCCAACTCACATATTTACACATTTAGTTGATTTTTGACAATAGTACTTAAACGAGCAAGTGAGACGTACATTGCGTATGATTGTGTCAGTCTTCAATTTTCATGGTTAGTATACTGGTTAAGCAGGTCAATTCAGTTACGGTCAACCCAAATTTGATCCAAACGGGATTAAGAAAAAGCGACACCCACTAACATCATTTTATGTTGAATCGCTTTTCATAAATCGCTGCCAATAGCAAGCCACAAAACGATTCAATTCAAAGCATAAAACTGATTTAATTTAACTAATAATCTGTACAAGTACATGTGTTAAAGAAAATCAATAGATTTGAATATTATAAAGCAATTAAGACATTTACATGAATAGTACACAAAAATCACCCAAAAAAAAAAAATCCTAACTGATCACTCAAGCTCGTCAAGTTTAATCTCATACTGTTCCCCAGAAGAGAGGATTTTCACACCAACCATACCCTTTTGCCACTCGGTAGTTCCCACCAATATCAGCCGTTGAGCATTTATCCGTGCAGCCCGTTTGAACACCCTAAAAGAAAGATTGATCAAATACCGGAAAGATTGATCAAGTAACTTGTAAATGTTTCACAATAGAAAGATGGAGCTTGATACCATTTTAGCGGTTTGCTTTCCAAGACTAAATCAACACTTTGGCCTTTCCCTCTTAATGTGGTAGCAACCATAGAAGCTGCTCCTTGAAGATTATGATCCAAGGTGCACACAATGTTCTCCACCTGGTGGTTGAGTGGTGGTAGAAGACCCTTCTCCTTGAGCAACTGAAAATGTAAAGACAAAAGTAAAATAAACCCTCTTCCCCAAGGTTAAAAACTAGTAAACAATTTCTCATTCCACAATTTGCTTGACAAATTCCATCATAAAAAAACTGAATTACTTATTCGATCCATCAAATGAACATGTTGGAGGCCACTAATTAATCCACCAAGGAATACAATAACTTTTCAAGCACATACAGTCAGATTGGTCAATCAATAGACAACAATTTCTTATTTCTAGTTATATAAAAATGTAGCGAGGATAGGCAAAATCTATCTCAAATTAATTTTTAACCTTTTACTTTGCTGAGATTCAAACTCAGGTGAATCAATGGACAACATTTGACTAAACATTAAATCACAAAATCAAATAAAACACCCTTAACCACTAGGCATATAAATAGAGATGAATAAGAAGTCATCATCACCAATGATAATTTGAGAGGCATCATTTTAAATTGTCCCCTTAATTGAAAGTGCAACCTTTATTACTAAAGCTCTAAATGTTACAGAAAGATATGTAAGATATGGCTTTGCAGTGCATCACAATGCCACAATATGTTAGTAAGCATCATTAGAAAGCTACATCGCAAAAATGATATACCAATGTAGAATCTATTGCTAGCACTAGTGGGTAATGCCAATGCTAGATAACTCCAACATAGTTAGATAGCAAATCTTGGAATATGTGCACCATGTTCTGCTTCTATATAAAAATATCAAAGTATTTTTCACTAATGGAGCTGATCACGTGCGCGAAGTCGCACATCTTATAGTGTGCAGCTGCGCACCTGATCACACTTATTTTCACTAAATATGAACTTTAGCCATTACAAAAAGTGAAAGGATAAGTTGTGAAAGAAAGGAAAAGAAAGAGAACGGCAGTTGAATTGTTTTAGGAAGCTAGTGGCAATATTAGTTGAATGTTATATAAAATAAGGAAACAGTTTAAAATATTTTTCCACCTCATAATGTCAACTAAGATGCAAGGACAAAAACAATATTTAATTGCTCAGTAATATAATATTTTAAGTCATTTTCTTCTTTCAAATTTTGCCACCTACAACCAGAATGCTTTATGGAGTTTTAATGGATTGGTTTAAATCCCTTTTTCCTTGTCAATATAAAGAATCTAAACAAGAGATGATTGTAACCCACCAAATTTTCCTTCATTCCATAACTATCGGATCCAAACAACCATTTTTTTAAGAAGTTTTCTTTATTTTGACATAACAGGATTTAAAATAGTGATTGTATAGAAAACTTCTTCACTTACTTCTAAAATGACAGCATCACCAAATCCAAAGCCACAAGCTGGAATGTCATCACCACCAAAAGTGGAGAGTAACTGATCATAACGTCCACCCCCACAAATTGCTCTCAACTTTCCGTCCCTGTCAAAACACTGTCAAGGATTTTTTAAGTCATAAGCAAGGTAAGAAGACAATTCTAATTTCTATTTCTATTAATAGACGATAGCTGATACGTTAAAAAGAAAAAAATCTAGTTTGATCATTTCTTCTATCCACAGAGGACAATTGATAGGCGAAAAGAAAATTACAAATTTTAATTTGGATGATATTTAGCTATACTTCACCTAAATAATGCACTTGTGTATGTAGATTTCTATATCCTGGAATCCATTAAGGTCTCCAACTTCAAAATTTTTTTGGAATAAGTATGGTCATCAGTCATGTTCTCAGATTTAAGATCCTGAAACAGAAATATGCCAACCAAAAGCAACCTTGATATGGATAACATCAATGCCATAGTTGGGGGTAGCTTAGGAAGGTGCATCATCCCCACCAGCACAGCATGATACAAGTAGACATGAGTGATGTATTTAACTTTTAACTTGTATTAAAGTGTACACATATAGATTAAAGAAGAGAGAGTCAGCCCCGTGCACAAGTGGTTGGTGAATGGTGGTCATGTATTCATGTGAAATTGAGTTCGAGTACTTTGAGTTTGATAAGAATGCGAAACACGCACGTATACAAAGATTAAAGAAGAGAGACCATTTCCCACATCTAACCTCAAAAACAATACCAGTGTAGTAGGCAAGACCACGAACCACAGATGCATCAAACTGAATCCAATCAGAATAACCAAACTTTTCCGCAAGTGAGAATAGTAGTTTCAAATCAGCAACAGCTTCCCCTGCACCCCCAAGTATCTCTGGATTCACAGAAACATTACATGCAAATACAAATTAGAATTACACCAGTATTCCGTTGTATGTCAGAACTCATACATCTATAAAGAATGAATAGAAGATCGCCATGATCTAAAGAAGAACCAAACATTTGTGAAAGCATCATGAGAATCCTCAACAAACATTCAACAATGTTTCTCAGTTTTCATTCTCGATTACACACGGTAAATTTTACAATATGGCTGGCATCTTGTAATTTCTAATTTTTTGAACAACTATAATGCTAATACCATATCGTTATAAATTGATTACCAGTCGGTAGTTGTACGTGGCGTTGTTACACTAAATCTATAATAGAACAAAGTCTGTCCTTAGGGCCAATAGCCCGCAAGTTCTGGTTTCCAGCTGATATACATTTATCCGTCAAATACTAAAAACCGAAAATCATATTTGAAAACAGTTTTTCACGATAGCACCCGAAAATACGACACTCTTGGTCTTCAAGAGGGTGAACGTTGTGAGAAAATAATTTCATTTTAAAAATCGATTTTGGAGGATAAAACAGGACCTTGCTGATGCACAGGATCCTTAGGCTTAAGGAAAGTGCAGTGCATACTCAGTTTAGGAAATTAGAGGTGAGCGTATCATTATTAACTCAAATAATTTCTTTGATTTTTAGAAGAAAGAAGATGTTTAGATAAACATGATATAAAGAAAACTTGAAAATATATTCCAAATTAACTCCTGCCTTACAAAAGTATAGAGAGATCCTTATATAGAAATCTCGAGAAAGGAGAGATAAGGTGGGACCCTTATCTTTTATAAAAGTAAAATGATTAAAGCACACCACACCAAACTTAAAAAGAAAAAGCATAAAAAGCAGAAGACAAACTTTAGACAAGACAGGACCCTTGTCTAATTATTAAAGCAAACTTTAAAAAAGTAAAAGCGAAAGATTCCCATGCGTGTCTGCAATCATGGAATGGATGGGTATTGTGATGGAAACACATCACCAGTGTCTTTCTCATATTGGCGTTTGGCACTACGGGTTTGTCTGTTATCAAGATAAGCTTCAGCTTGCAGATAAGCTTCTTCATCAGCGTTAGTCATTTCTTTTGGAGGCGATGGAGCAGGAGAGTCTGGTTCTGTGACAGTGTAGTGGGAACTTTCAGTATGGAGGAGAAGAGACTGAAAATCTTCCCATGAATCCTGAGCATCTTGGAATAAGACGTTAGTATAATCAGGACGTTATTCCATGACAAGGATTCGTTGAGGACTTGAACTAGAACCTAGAGTACAAGTTTGTGTCTTTGGGACAATTTCCAAGGTGTGTGATGGTCCAACAGAGGTGTGGTGGATGTTTGTGGCAGGTGGCTGAACATTGTTGAATTCCATTAGGTATGACTTAAGAACAGAAGTGACAGGTGTATCATGAATGAAGGTATAAGGATGGGGATAAGTTTTCCATTCATAGGCCATATCTTGTGTCTAGAAGTCTCTTGTTTCTGGGTGCTGGAAGTAAGGTCTATGAACAATGAAGACTGCAGTGAACATGTCGGCTTCTTGTTCTGGCATCTTGTCTAATCCGTGAAAAGTACACAGATTTTTTAGTTGCTTTCGCCACCATGTGAGTGAGGAATACCATTCAAGGAGAGTCCACAGAAAGTCTAGGGAGAATTCAGGAGTGGTGAGATGGCGGAGAACTGATTGGATAAGGAAGACCAATTTTGTAGCATACAGGGTAGTAAGGCAGCACATGTACTATAACTCATCTTCGCAGATGGTTAAGGAAGAGAGGGTAAAACCTATTTCGCACAGGTTTTCCATACAAAGGGAAAGAAAACGATCAGGCTTTTTACTTTGAACATTGAAGAAATACCGATAGAGGAATTTCTTTGCAAAGTCTTGGATCTGGTTAGGCTGAAAAAAGAAATGTTCATGGGAAAATTTTCTGGTTGAGAGCTTTGAAAGGAAGTTGACGGTTTATGGCTATAACTGGAATTGTGTGAATTGAGGAAGTAAGTGAGGGCTTATTTATAGCCGGACGTGTAAGGAAGTCGGGATGAGGTTCTGTTTGCCTTTTATGTGTTGGACAGTAAAATCATATTTAGCAAACCAGTTTTTGAGGCTGAGCAGCTGCTTGTCAGGAAGCAGCTTATTTTTAAAGTCAAAGATTCTGGGAAAAGAGGAGTTGTCCATATTGATAAGGAATTTAAACTATCTTTTAAAACACCTGACACCAAACCTGTTTCAGACACGTCACAACTTTCCTACACTGCTATGATCACAGCAGTTCAGACTGGTCAAGAAAAGAAACTTCTCATTCATGGTTTCTCATCAGAAGGGTATCCAGTATATCCAGATAGAATCAATGGTCATTTTCTATGGGATGTTTCTGAAGCCCATATGTGCAATCCAGATTGTCCTTGCTTGAATGATACGGATGTTGATGACGAATTGAAAGTTATAAGGAGAAAGAAAAAGAAGAAGAAAAAATCCTCTCCTCCAAAATCATCTTGCAAATCCTTCCCTCCACAACCTCCTCCGGATCCCAAACCTCCTGTCCACCCACTAAGATCATGCCTCATGTTTTCAAATCAATCTTATGAGGAATCATTCCCTCTACTTGAAAAATAGACAGACACAAACGAGAGTTATCTCAAAACCTTTTGTTCAATCCCCAGTTACAGCCTCTTGACAACCTGAAGAGCCAAAACAGTATGAAGTTGTTTTAAATTGGCAAACCAAAAATGCCAATGCTCAGAATCAAACTCTTCAACAACTCGGTAAGAAAATTGATCGAGTTGCCAGTCAAGTCTCTCAGACTGAAACTAAAGTTGATTCAATCAGCAATCGTCTTGATCAGATGTACATCCATCTACAAGATCGTATCTCTGAGCTAGACACCGATCTCAGACGAATGATCAACAACCACATCTGGGGACCAGAGTTTAATAAAAACGAAGCCGATATCAGAAAGCTCTAAGCTGAGTTAACAAGAATTGATGTTGAAAAGACTCGACCTTCTCTTTTTACTCAAACACAAACCCCACCAATACCTCCTCCGGTCTTTGAAACTTATGCACCTTTATACACACCATCCAGACCTCAACAACATGTTTACAATCAGTTCTTTGGATTCTCAGACCTTCAACTAACCCCTTAACCAAAGACATCGTCACCCAAAAAATAAAGATCCAAAGTCAAGATCTCCGAACCAAAGTCAAAGGTCACTTCATCTTCATCTGTTCCTTCAGTTCTACCAGAAGATTCACCAAAAACTACTCCTGAACCTCCCAAAAAAGACACAGGCCCAATGGATCAATATCATTATCATACTGTCCAAAACACATCTTCTGACTCCTCTGAGCCAGAAACAGTCTACGAATCAAATCCATCAGAATCCAACCCGTCTTCCTCTTCTTCATCCACAAACTCAGTTGGTACCTCCAATGACTCTGAATCCGAATATGCTGACATTACAAGCATATTAATGACCACCAAAACTGAAGATCAAAGTACTTCAATTGCCACACCTATTGCTGAAGACAGTTCTTCTGATGCTGAAAATAAAGCATCTCCAACAGAACCAGAGCCATCAATGCCTCCACCAGTTCTTGATCACTCAACAAAACCATCTTCAGCATCTTGGTTCACATTTGATGACATTCCCCGTCATAAATGGCCTGCTCGACTTCAAGAATTTGCCGCATGGATTGACCTCCAAGGAACCAAACCTAATGCTCAACCTCAAGTTGTTCTCCGTGAATTCATGGCCCGATCAACGGGTTCTTTACATGATTGGTTAGAAAGCTTGAGAGAATACCGTTAGCTCTAATTCATGCAATCTCCAATTGGCACAGCCCTCAATATCATTCATGAACAATTCATCGGTGAAAAAACTGCTTCCACTGATGCCGACAGAAAAGAGTATTATCAGATAAAGTGCTACTCGCTCAAAAGACACCTTTTGGAATCCCATTACAAAAGAATGAGTATTCTTTTTTATAAGCTGAATAGGTTCAATGAGCCATTTCTCAAACATGTTTTCATAACCTCACTTCCTTCCGAGTTACAATATGATCTCCAAAGAAAACTCATAGCCACTAATCTCAACATAGCTGATATCTCTCTAGGAAAGATTTTTCAAATGGCAATGCTATGTCTCGACAAGATCTGTGAGCAAAAGGAATTCTTTAAGGACCTCATGGAAGACAAAAAATCATTTTCTCAAGCTTGAAAAAACCCTATCTTAGGATAGAATGCACGGATGAAAAGAAATGTCTCTGTCCAACCAGAAAGAAGAAACATTTCTAGAAACACTTCCATAGAAAATCATCCTCCAAAAAATCTCTCCGATATTTCAGAAAAAAGGATGCTTCCCAGTACAGAAAGAAAAAGCACTACCGATGTTTCATTTGCAAGAAACGCAGTCACTTTGCTCGAAACTGTCCTCACAAGTCTGCTAAGATGGAGATGTATATACCCTTCTCCATCTTGTCTTTCACTACTTCAAAAAGCCATGACAAAAATCTTCAGTCCTATCCTTCATCATGCTTTGTTCTATATTGATGATATCTTATTATTTTCCTCTGACCATGAGAGCCACCAAAAGCTCCTTTTGGATTTATTTCATATTGTGCAGGAACACGGAATCATGCTTTCTGAAAAGAAAAGCAGCATAGCAAAGGAATTAATTGACTTTCTTGGCATGGTGATTAAAGATGACCATTATCAACATAGTCCACACATTGCAACTGAATTATTAAAGTTTCCGGACTCACATCTCAACAAAAAGTAAATCCAACAATTCATCGGGATTGTTAATTATGTCCGTGATTTCATCCCTAAAGTTGCAATCCACACAAGCCAGCTATCTTGCTTCCTCAGAAAACAATGCCCTCCATGGGGACCAGTACAAACAGAAGTTGTCCAACAACTAAAGGTGATAACCCAGTCACCTCCTCCTCTCCGAATTCCCACAACTGGACAACGCATCTTACAGACTGATGCCAATGATGATTACTAGAATGCCATTCTTCTTGAAGAGGTAAATGGTGTACGTCACTTCTGTGCACATGCAAGCGGACAATTCAAAGACTCTGAAAAGAATTACCATGTGATCTACAGAGAGATTTTGGCGGTCAAGTATGGAATCAAAAAGTTTGAATTTTATCTAATCAGTCATAAATTCCTTATCAACATGAACAACTCCTCTTTTCCTAGAATCTTTGACTTCAAAAATAAATTGTTCCCTGACAAACAGTTGCTCATCCTCAAAAATTGATTTGCTAAAACTGATTTTACTGTCCAACACTTAAAAGGCAAACAGAACTTCATCCTAAATTTCCTTACACATCCAGCTATAAATAAACCCCCACTTATTTCCTCCATTCACACTATACCAGTTATAGTCATGAACCGTCAACTTCCTTTCAAAGCTCTCAACCAGAGAACTTTCCCCATGAACATTCTTTTTCATTCAGCTATGGGTGGGTGTTCGGTTTGGGTTAACCGGTGAAACCCGAATGGATTAAAAGTTTCAACCTGTTCGGGTTGAATTTTCAACCCGTTCGGGTTGAAGCTTTTTTTTTTAATTCAGCTATTTTAATTTTTAGATTTGTAATTTTTGTAATTTTATTGTACTTGACTACATGTTTTATGTTTTGTTAACTTTAAAAAGACTTGTTGAAATCTTACTAAAGATGATTTGTAGTTGATATTTGTTGTTAAGAATGTTTGGATTGAGATTTTTGGATTTTAAGTGGTGGTTGTTAGAATTTTTAGATTAAATTGTTCCTTAAGGATATTTGTAATATTTGGAATTGAGAGTTTCAAATTGTTGAAATATTATTAAGGATGATTTGTAGTTGATATTTGTTATTAAGGATGTTTGGAATTTGAGATTTTTGGATTTTAAGTGGTTGTTATAATTTTTGAATTAAATTGTTCCTTAAAGATGTTTGAAATATTTGGAATTGAGAGTTTTAAATTATTGAAATGTTATTAAAGATGATTTGTAGTTGATATTTGTTATCAAGGATGTTTGGAATTGAGATTTTTGGATTTTAAGTGGTTGTTATAATTTTTGGATTAAATCGTTCCTTAAGGATGTTTGAAATGTTTGGAATTGAGATTTTTAAATTGTTTAAATATTATTAAGAATGATTTGTAGTTGATATTTATTGTTAAGAATGTTTGGAATTTAAATTTTTAGATTTTAAGTTGTTGTTAGAATTTTTAGATTAAATTGTTCCAACCCATTCTAACCCAAACTAACCCGAATTATCCTAACCCGAACTAACCCAAATTAACCCGAATTATCAACCCAATCCGATCCGAATTGCCAACCCAAACCGAACCGAACCGAATTAAATTCGGTTCGATTTGGTTCGGGTTGGCGTTTTCAACCCGAATGGGTTCAATTCTCCAATCTGAATGGGTTAAAACCCAAACCGAAACCCGAACAACCCGAACCGAAACCCGATTTACCCACCCCTACATTCAGCCTACCAGATCCAAGACTTTGCAAAGAAATTTCTTTACCGATATTTCTTCAATGTTCAAAGCAAAAAACCTGATCGTTTTCCTTCCCTCTGTATGAAAAACTTGTTTCTCACAGGTCTTACCCTCTCTTCCTTAACTATCTACGAAGATGAGAATTCTCATACTGAAAATTCTCATTACATTGTCACAGAACCAGACTCTCCTGCTCCATCGGCTTCAAAAGAAATGACTAACGCTGATGAAGAAACCTATCTGTAAGCTAAAGCTTATCTTGATAACAGACAAATCCGTCGTGTCAAACGCCAATATGAGAAAGACACTGGTGATGTGTCTCCATCACACTACCCATCCACGTCATGATTGCAGACACGCATGAGAATCTTTCGCTTTTGCTTTTTTAAAGTTTGCTTTAATAATTAGACAAGAGTCATGTCTTGTCTAAAGTTTGCCTTCTGCTTTATATGCTTTTTCTTTTTAAGTTTTGCGTGGTGTGCTTTAATTATTCTGCTTTTGTACAAGATAAAGGTCTCACCTTATCTCTCCTTCCTCGAGATTTCTATATAAGGATCTCTCTATACTTTTGTAAGGCAGGAGTTAATTTGAAATATATTTTTACATTTTCTTTACATCATGTTTATCTAAACATCTTCTTTCTTCTAGGAATCAAAGAAATTATTTGAGTTAGTACTGATACGCTCACCTCTAATTTCCTAAACTGAGTATGCTCTGCACTTTCCTTAAGCCTAAGGATTAAAATGAAATTGTTTTCTCACAACGTTTGCCCTCTTTGAAGGCCAAGAGTGCCGTGTTTTCGCGTGGTATCGTGAAAAACAGTTTGCAAATATGATTTTCGGTTTTTGGTATTTGACAAATAAGTGTATATCAGCTGGAAACCAGAACTTGCGAGCTATTGGCCCTAAGGACCGACTTTGTTCTAATATAGATTTGGTGTAACAACGCCACGTACAACTACCGACTGGTATCAGAGCCAAGCAAACCGTAGAGGTGGTATCATTAGTAATGTCAAATAATATTATTTGATTTCCTAGAGGAAGATTACACAACTATGGAAACATCTTCATCTTCAATTTCATCGTCCTCTTCTCATATTTCTCTTTCCTCTACTCTCTCTTCCAAAATCATGTTCCAAACATTTAGCCTCCAAAATTGAAAACCTTGTTGAATATTCCTATATTCCTGCGTCTGCCCAAATCAATGAATCTCAGTTTCCCGTCAGGAGCCCTTACAACCTCTACAAACAAAAAACTTCTTTCACCAGAAGTATCCGAACCTTAATCTTCACCAAAAGACCACTCCCGAAAGAATATATTTAGTCTTCTAAACTGGATCAGTGTGCTTTACAAGCCTCTCAGAGTGAACAGTATGTCACTTTAGAAATACCCCCAGATCTCATAGCAAAGTGAAAACGAGAAAGGTATACACATCTCCATCTTGGTGGTGTTAGATTGATTGCTGAAGGTTTAGGGTATACCACAAGTAAAGATTTCATGAGAGATTCTTGTCGAAGCACTTAAGCATGTTCTCTGACCAGAATGTGTGATACAGAATGAAATAATCTCTAGGAATCAAAACTTCTGTAGTTGCTATTACATCACTTCACACAAATCAAAATATACTAGTATAAACAATTTGTTGGACCAATGAAAACTTGCGTTTGGGGGTGATGCACAGTCTGGGCAAGGCCGTTTTGGGACAAGGCAGGCCGGGCAGGGCTGCTGTGGCCCGGGCCAGGGCGGTTTTGGGTCTGGACAGGTCGGATTTAAGGGCGGATGGCCAGGAAGAGGGGTTATTGGGGAGAAAGGGAGCGGTTATGGCCGGAATGCAGCTGGGCAAGGGATTTCAGCCCAATACGGGGGCTGGGCAAGGAGAATTTTGGGCTGGGTCATTGGGATTTGCAGAAGCTGGAGTAGATTCGGGAGGTTGGAGACCTTTAATGGCGCGAAATTGGGCGGGGTTGACCCAATTTGGAGCAGATTTTGGGGTTAGGAACCTAAAAATACCCATTTTCGAAGTCGAGGATGCCTATGGATCAATGTATAGGATAGAGCGCTATTTCGCCATCAATGGACTCTCAGAAAGGGAAAAACTGATGGCGGTAGCATTATGTTTGGAGGGAAAGGCCCTTGCGTGGTTTCAATGGCGGGAACAACAACAACCATTGAGGCCGTGGGGTGAATTTAAGGATCTGTTGTTGGAGAGGTTTCGATCCACTCAAGAGGAAGATTTGCATGAACTGTTTTTTGTCCTAATCCAGGAGAGAACGATCATGGAGTATAGGGAGAAGTTTGAGTTGCTATCGGGGCGGCTAGGGGTAATCCTAGAGGCGGTATTGGAAGAGAATTTTATAAAAGGACTAAAGCCAGAAATTCGAGCCTTGCTATGCTTGCTAAGGCCAAAAGGATTAGGGAAGGCAATGGAGTTGGCACAAATGATTGAGGATAAGAACACAACAGAACGGGTTAATAAGAGCAATTCAATCAGTTTTTTATACCAAAACAACACACCATTGGTAGGACAAAAAACCCACACCTTGGGGTTTCAGCAAGAGTTCCAAAGAACACCACCGGGACGTCCAAAAACCCAAATAATGGGGTTACAGAGAGATTCCCAAAGGGTTCGGGTTAGTGGGGCACGACTTGGGGTGACTTTTAAACGCCTCACAGAGACGGAGATTCAAGACAAGAGGGCGAAGGGTTGTGTTTTCGACGCGATGAGAAATTTTCACCGGGGCATCGATGTAAGGACAAATCACTACAAGTCCTGACTGTGTGTGCTGAGGAGGAAGGCAGGGAAGAAGTCGAGGAAGAAGAGGCAATAATTTCCTGAATTTCACCTTGAGGACAAGGCGTCTTTTTGCGAGGGAAGTAATGTTGGACCAATGAAAACTTGTGTTAAGCACAAATATAAAAGGGCATGGGCAATTTAGTAATTTTAGGGGCAGGGGTAGTTTAGTAATTTTATTATTAATTAGGGTTCAAGTATAAATAAGAAATTAAAGAGTCATTTATGGTTTATGTTGAGTTTTGTCTAGTGTTAGGAGTAATTAGGAGTTTGGGAGAGATTGACCTACCTCTCGAATTGTAGGTCAAGATTGTTCTTTCTTCTGATTTAATCAATAAAATTAGCCCTAATTTAGCCCTAAGTCCTATCACAATTCTAATCGAAGAGCAAAAAGACAGAGTGATCATAGCTATTGTAAGGTTATGACACACTTTAATTAAGGAAGAGCAATTATTAGCTGCATTAAAAAAAAAAATACATGATACTAATCAGAGTAACATATAGTATCATGTACTTTTTTTGACCGAGAGGAATACATGAAAGGGCAATACCACTTACCGTTTGCTACAAAACCATTATGTATGCCAAGACAACAGTGCAGATTACTTGAAATTAACTCCAAATGTAGGTCTAACACATATAGTAGATTTGACCTTTTCTTTTTATACCTTACCCCTCGGGAAAAATGAAAACAAACTTTTACATAACAAAATACAGTAATATACTATTTCTAAAACAATATATCAAAACCAACCTTCCAACTCTGTCAATGACTTTATGGAAAGAACTCGTAATAGCTCCTCAATAGCCGCTTCTGACATCCCAGCAGACTTTAAATCATTCTTAATCACATCAAGTGGTAGCTTTTCAATCTGCACCCCAATAACGCCAACGCCATTCAAAATTTTGAAAATAATGATAAATATAAACCATTATGCATTCACAGAATACATGTACAGTTATTTAGAGTGAGCAGCCACATTGGTGTTGCATCAAACAGTCATACAGAAAAATCAAGCACTATGATGTGCAGCAAGTTACAAGAGTATGTCAATGACATAGAAACAAAGAACAAATTGCATCCAGAATAAGCAACCTTAAGCAACTTACCTTATCAATGATGATGCAAACCTGGCCAAACAAGTGTTCAGGTATAGAGTGGCACCTCAGAACTTCTTGTAAAACCTGTATAGAGAAAGAGAACAATCAAGAACCTATGCTATGGAAAAATGGTCGCTTTACAATAGAGTTGAGTCTCACAGACATTCTAACTTAAAGCCTCTTCAATAATGAGTATAATTTGACGGATCCCAACGCCAAGAAATCACATAATAACATAGAGAAAGTAATGTGCCTCCTAATAGAATCCACAGCAGAAAACTCAAGCACTTGCTGAATTCTGCAATGTTTAACTACTCTAACTTACTCAAGGGGAGAATGAAGCAGTGCTAGTTAAAGATAAAAAAAAAATGTCCTAATACGACTCTACTTACCTAAGTCTCGTACAGATTGACTCATGCTCAGCGAGCAAAAGGGGATTTTTCCAATGGCACGTGCAATCTCAACTTTGAAGAAGACCCCTAAAACTCTAAACCCTTTAAAACAGCCAAACAGATTTCTTGCCCTGCTTCTGTAGTAATAAACAGTTATCATCTGTTGAAAACTAGGGCAATACCTGTGTTTTAAAAATTCATTGTTAACTCTCCTACATTTCGATATTAATCTTGATAACACCAAAAGGAAAAATAGTAACAAAAGGTGTATTTGTTACATTTTTAGCAATTCAATGAGTCTTCTTCGAAAAAAAGAAGCCTTTTTCATTATTATTCATAGTTAACAAGTCAACTAAATGAAATTTATTTATAATCGTTTTAGGTCTTCTTTAGTACTAAAATTGAATTGACTAAAAGAACAAATCTCTGGAGTTTGAGCAGCAGAAGCTGGCAGCTAACTTTAATGTAGGAAACAGTTGTAGGCTAGAGAACATAGTAAAGCAAATCATTGCAGTATATTCAAGAGTCGTGAAACATATATGAGAGCACAAAACGTTGTGAAACAAGAACTCAGAGAAACACAAGGAATGGATAAACATACGGAAGAGTCCGTGCTGAAAGAAGAAATATTTGCACCTTTCGACTAGAAATTCTAAATCCAACATCTGATGCGGTTATTCCAATTCGCTTGAAGAAAGTGATGATCGAAGAAATAAGTTCTGCTTCTGCCTATAATAAAAAAGAAAAATTATATGCTTGAAGAGAAAATGAATGAACATGAAGACTATAATTCAGCTATCATATGAATTATAACATGCAACCCTGCTCAAGAATACCAACAAATAATAGATTTACAAAAAAGGAGGGGAGAGAGCATGACCATGTTCACAACAGAATGTAAGGTTCTCACACTCATATGAATGATTTTGGTGTTAAAGTGTTGAAAATTATTGAGTTTGGGCAACTACTATCACTGCTTCTATGGCAGATGAAAATGTTTTGGGCTAAAATATACAAATGTTATTCAGCTATTTTGCAGAAATGTTGGTTCAAAATAGCGATTCTCAAGTCATAAGACTCAGATCATTGATTGAACAACATTGCATTCAAGCACATAGTTCTAGACCATTACCGAAAATTGTACGGATTGAGTGACTTCGATCAGAAGTAAAAAATGAGAGCGTCTAAGACCTAGAGAGCGCGTGAGGAGGATAGCTGCTTAAGAATGTGACATTTTAGACTCTTAAAATGTTAAAAGGATTATGCTCCAGTTGAGGAGATTACAACTTCCAGTATTCCACAACTATAGATAGAGAGGACATAAAAGTCATGCTCATACAGATAATTTCAAACAGAATTAGAATAGCTCAAAACTTGTGAAAGAATGTCTATTTGAACTTGGTGGGACATACCGTCACTGCAGGTACACCAATAATATCCATATTCCACTGATAATGTTCACGACGCCGTCCCCTTGTCATTCTCTCATATCGCCAGCACTGTCCTACAGCAAACCATTTCAGTGGCAGTGATACAGATTTTCTGGACCAAAAAAAACACGGGGATCAAATTGTGGCATCCGTACCTGGATACAAAAGTCGTGAAGTAAATAACTAGTTGAAAACCTATAACATTTTAAATCTGAACATCAAAATACAGTTGTACCCTTTTTGTATCACCAGCCTTGCCAAAGATGGAGTGAGCTCAGGCCTCAATGCAACACGACGATTTCCCCTATCTTCAAAACAATATAACTGCAAGGACAACCAGAAAAAAAATGCTCCCCACTATCAAGATTCTAGGATGTTGCAAATATTTTAACATAGATCCTACTACGGCAACACGTAAAGGAAATGCCATAAAAAAGATTGGGGTTTAATTGGCAACAAGAACCTGGTCTCGAATTTCCTCTCCAGCTTTTCTAATAAAGAGGGCCTCCGACTCTAACACCGGAAAATCAACCTCTTCAAAACCAAAAAGCCGCGAAACCTTTTGAAAAAAAAAAACTGACATTCATTTTCATGGAAAAAAAAAAAGAAAAAAGAAAAATGTTTAAATAGAGAAAGAAGAGAGCCGTAACCTAACCTCCTGAAAATTGTGAAAGAGCCAGTTGCGAAGTCGCATGTCCTCAGGCGGAAAGTCACGGGTTCCCTTGGGAGGATTGACATCGATTTTCTGAAGGTCGTCGGAGACCGGAGACGGAGAGAGGGACCGGGCACCGGACCTGCCGCCATTTTGGTTGGATGCGGAGGAAAGAGCACAGAGGCTTCTAGGGTTTAGTAAGTACTCTTTAGGGACTGTGAATTTGCGAGGAAAGAGAGAGGAGTTGGATAAGAATAGAGGTTTCATGTAAAAGCTGAGTGACGAGTGAATCGCAGGCATTGCTGTTGTCTGAGTTCGACGAGAACGGTTCATCCACAATTGAATTAAGAGTTTGGAGTTTCATTGGGCCCAGACGATGGGCCAGGGTTCAATTAGAAAAATTGACGCGTCTTGATTGTAAAATGGACCGAATTTGAACCCTTTACTATATCATAACTCGAAAGAACGTGATACTTGAACCCTTTGTTTATGTCACTAGCACTATTCTTTCCAATCAACCCCTTATATTTCCAAATTACCCTATTCTCCCTTATTCCCTTACACCAATTTACAGCAGCCTATATTGAGCCCGACAGCTTTTCTAACAACTTTTTTTACTTACATTATTACATTAATTATATGAATTATTATATTAATTTTATAAAATACATGCTCAAACTAATATTGAGCCCGATAATTTTTTCAACAACTTTTTTTTTAATACTAATTACACATCAAAATTTTAGCACTTACATTATTACATTAATTCTATTAAATACATGTTCAAACTGATATTGAGCCCGACAATTTTTCCAACAACTTTTTTTTAATAGTAATTACACATCAGATTTTTTGGACTTACATTATTACATTAATTTTATGAAATACATGCCCAAACTGATATTGAGCCCGACAGCTTTTCCAACAACTTTTTTTTGAATACTAATTACACATCAGATTTTTAGGACTTACATTATTACATTAATTCTATGAAATATATGCTCAAACATATGACCCTCACAGACAAGGGATGTCTCTGCTCCACTCACATTTCGCAAGGGAGAAAGACTTACAAATTAACTTCACACAATTTTTTACTTAATTGAGAGATGTTGAATCTATGGGGACTCGAACCACTACTCTTATAGTCCTTCTTAACTTTGAGAGTAGTGGTTTACCATTGGGCTATAGCCCAAATGGTTAGCTTTTCCAACAATTTACATCTCTTTAACAGGAACCTGCCAATGCTATAAAGGTCGGAAAAGGAAAATATTTTTTTTAAGCTTAATGTTTGAGAGGTTGAGTTTGCTTTGGTAATCCAGATCATAAAAGGATTTATCTGAAATAGCAAACTCAGAGTAAGAAGCACATAAGCATTAAGTACTTTAAGGTTTTGGATTCCTAAAATAATGAGCAAACATTTGAGTGTAAGACAATCTCTCAAATAAAGCTTAGAGAGTGTCAAACTCACAATAAGATTTAGTATCAAGTAACAATTCAGTGTTTAAAGAGGGAGAAAATAAAAATATTGAAAAGTAATGTTTACCTTTAAATATTTTCTTATCTTTAATTAAGGAAGTTCTATAAATAAAATGGATTAAGTCAAAAGTAGGAAATGTTGAGATATATTAAGGGAGTCAAATATCAATGCTCATTTTAGACCTATAATTTTGTAAAGGTCCAATATGTTTAAGATTAAGAACTCAATACAATATGGAAGTAGGTAATGATCTCAGCTCAGTGAGTCATTTCTTCAATAATTAATTGTTCATACCAATCCCAGATTGGACCACAATAAAGTTCACAATGCAATAACAACTCCAGGATCTAACAACAAACTGTAACAACACCCGAAAATAAATTAAAAAAAACCAATAAAGAAAGAAGAAGTTTAGAAGTCAAGGCATGCTTTGAACGCACTATAAGAACATATTATGGCCCTTGAAGACAATTTCTAGGTGCAACAAGGGTAATTAGATATACTCTATTCTTCCAAGATGCAATGACAATCTATTATAACAATGCATTTGGAATAAAATTAGCTTGAACAATTCATTAAAAATCAATGGAAGCATTTTTTATGAGTATTATGTAGGAGAAGAATAAAATATGAATGATTCCATTCCAATCAATTCTGTCACTGCTCATTCTATACACAAAAAATCGACCACGATTTCCTAATTTTAACCAAAAAAATCAGCAACTGCCTAATACAATGAGCAGAATGAGTTTTGAAACTATTCTAGCTCTTACATTAACCCATCTTCTCTAATTGCTGTTGCATTTACTATCGCCAAGAACTTGTTCAGACGTGTCAAAAATAAAGCCCTTTGATGGAGACCATTTGAAGTGTTGGCAAGGTAAAATTTATGAAATTGTCAACATGCACAATTTGGCTTACTACCCATCATTATCTTCTAAAAAGAAAACTGTGAATATTATAACAATAAAATGAAAACTTGGACTGCAAATAACAAAGTCTGCAAGTATGCAATTTTAAATGTCTTAAAACCTTTATGATATGAAAGTTGGAACATGTTTAGTAACAAATGTATTATAGAGGAAGCTAGATCCCACCAGTACTTTATTGGTGACTTTTTGCATTTTATGATAATAGAAAATAAACCTGTTACAAATCAAATCCATGACTTATATTGTTAGTTGATAACCTCAAAATTAAGAGTATTATACTTCCTGTAAGATTTGTTTTGTTGTTTGCTTAATTAAGAAGGTTCTAGAATCATGGAATGACTACATCAAAACTATGAAGCATAAGAAGAAACTTATGAGCCTTGAAGATGTAATTATGCATATTAAGATTGAAAAGTATAATAAGCTTACAGATATGCCCAGAGATCGTCAATCTAATGCAAATGCAATTGAGACAAAGCCTTAACCTGATTAAAGACTGAGTAATCCCAACAAGAAGTATTTGAATTAAGGTAAAAATTATATTGCTAAAAAGAAATGTCACTACCACATTTGTGGAAAAATTAGACACTATGCCTATCAATGCAGAAATGAAACTCAGAGTAAAATAGGCAACAATAATTCTTCTAAAGCCAACTTAGCTGAAAAAGACAACATTATTATCGTTGTGGTTGTCTCTGTAGTGAACATGATTTCTAAAAACGAAGATTGGGTGATTGATTCTGAAGCCACTAAGCATACCTATGGTGCAAGAAGTTAATTTTTTTTATTATACTTTAATAAAGAAAGGAAAATAATTTATTTTTCCTTAGTGATTCTTGGTATCTTGGGAAAGAGAAAAATTCTTTTCAATCTTACTCCTGGAAAAACCCTCTCACTTAAAAATTTTCTCCATGTTCCAAAAATTCAATACAACTTGATATTTAGTTTTATATTAGGTAAGGTTACGGTTAAAGTGACTTTTGAGGGTGATAAATTGTAATGAAAAAAAAATGGGGTATTTGTTGGGAATGGTTATTGTTCTAGTGATCTCTTCAAGCTCAATGTACCTAATATTGTTACTAGTACAAATGTCTCTTCTTGCGCTTATATTAATTCTTATGTTTATATAATTGACTCTAATGATTTATGGCATGGTAGACTTGGTCATGTGAATCTTTATATTAAGAAAACTAGAGAACTTTGATTACTGTCTAAATCTTTTCAAATGGCAAATGCGATGTGTGTGGGTAATCTGAATCCACGAAGAAGCCATGTAAACTAGTTCTACAAAGAGAAACTGAACCTTTCAGGTAAATTCTAGTGATCTTGGTGATTTGAAACAAACAATGAGTAAGGGAGGTAAAAGGTATTATACTACCTTTATTGATGATTTCTTAAGATAAAAAGAATATATCTGTTGAGAAATAAAGATAAAGCAGGTGAAAAAGTTCTTAATTTATAAGAATGAATTTGAAAACCAACTTAATGAGAAAATTAGAAATGATAAAGAATGTGAATATGATTGAAGCATATTAAATGCTTTTTGTAATAATCATGATATCAACCATGAAGTAAAACCTCCTTATTCATCTAAATCTAATTGTGTGACTAAAAGGAAAAACATATCATTAAAGAACATGGTAAATGCCATGTTAATAAGTTATGGAGCACTATTGAATTTTTCGGGGAGGGAAATTATGTTATCAGCTTGCCATATTCAAAATAGAATACTGTTGTGGGTTAGAAAGTGCATATTTATAAAGGAGAAAATCGTTATTTTACATATCAAGTATTACTAACAACCCTTACTTTTATGTGTTTAAGTTTATTGTACTTTAATTATGTGTATTTTATTCTAATTGAGTATTTTATGTATTTTAGTGGCATCATAGTCATTTCACAATAAACGAGACATCAAATGGCAAAACGGACATCATTTTTGAACTCAGGACGGTCGAAAACCTTAGGAGGAGTATAAAAGGAAAAATGACACTGTTCACATGTACGATACTATTCACATGTACGGGTACTGTAGGCGTTACTGTGCAAATAGTGGCTGTTGACTGTACTGTGCAAATAGTGGCTGTTGACTGTACTGTGCAAATAGTGGCTGATGACGTGGCGAAATCCTGAGCGTCCAAACTGTTTTTAATCCGATGGCCATGATTTACTCGATGTAACTATAAAAAGGGGGCCTCCCCCCCCTAATTGGGCACCTCTGAATCCATTTTTGGGATCCATTTTCTGTAATTCTCTCTCTATCTTGTATTTTCTATGTATTTTAATAAATTCCAATTTTGCCCCTAGTTCAATTATGAGTAGCTAATTTTCTTTCAAGCTTGGGTTGAAGGTGAAGTCTCAACATGTGTCATGGGCTTGATTTGGTAAATTTATTTTCTCTTCCCCTCTAGTTTTTGTGGATGTTTTGACTTCTCGTCGACAAATAATACTAATCTTGTCTAGTACTGCCCTGGTTTCACCGGCTCCCTAGTATAAGGTTATTATTATTTGGCACGGTAAGCCCTTAACACCATATTTATTAGAGCGTGGTTCATGAGGTGTGGATTCCCCTCTCATGATTTAATTGGTATTAATATGGAATATTTAGCCCATGATGCATGTTGATACGGATCCAGATACCCAAGTACGTCATTTAATAGATTTTCACTTCAATTTATTCTTGGTATTTCAATTCCAATTTCAGAATTTATTCTCGCAATTTTAATTTAAGTTTTAGCATAATTCAAATCATTTTCATCAATTCAACCACCCATTTACAAAATTAATTCTATATATAATTAAAATCAACCTCCTCGTGGGATCGACACTCGTCACCATTGATCTACACTACAACAGATTCGTGCGCTTGCGAGTTCAATAAAATTTGCACAACAAGTTTTTGGCGCCGTTGCCGGGGAGGTAAGTAATTTTAATTCTTAGAATTAATTTTTTTTGTGAATATTTCCATTTAATTGTTTTCTTGTATTTTTTTTTATTAAAAGAAAAAAAAAGTGAATCTACATTTAGATGTTAGTATTTCTTTTCTTTTTCTCTTCTTTAAATTTTGTAATTTAATTTTCAAGTTATTTTTTTTATTTTTTCTTTGTAATTTTTATTTCTTCTTTGTAATTTTTATTTATCTTAGTAATTTATTTTTAGTTAATTTATTTTCACGTATTTTTTTTGTGTATTTGTATAGTAAGGTTGTAA
This sequence comes from Citrus australasica, assembly GCA_029618585.1. Taxonomy (NCBI): domain Eukaryota; kingdom Viridiplantae; phylum Streptophyta; class Magnoliopsida; order Sapindales; family Rutaceae; genus Citrus; species Citrus australasica. The sequence continues at coordinate 9,880,173 of JARCIV010000006.1, forward strand.
TAGCGCAATAAGGTTAGTATCATAATTTCTCCCTCTTCTTTATTTTATTTGTTTTGTTCCCATCTTTATTTTTATTTTATTTTATTTTGCATGCATGGTCGTAGGTCATTATTACCCAATCTTGAACCTATAGACCTTGAACTAGAGAAAACACTTCGCATACACAAGCACATTAAAAATAACATGGATTTACAAGCACCACAGGAGAGGCCATTTAAAGATTACTTTAGTCCTTTAGCCAATTTGAGCACATCATGTATAAGGTACCCAAATGTAGCTGCTAGGAGTTTTGAACTAAAACCTAGTGTGCTAAATTGTCTCCCCACATTCTATGGCTTAGAAAATGAGGACCCATACAATCATTTGAATGATTTTCACGCAATTTGTCAAACATTTAAATATGAAAATTTTTCAGACGATGATGTAAAACTCAGATTATTCCCATTTTCTTTGAAGGATAGAGCTCGTTCATGGCTTAATACATTGCCTGCTAATAGCATTTCATCATGGGAACAAATGGTTACAAAATTTTTGAATAAATATTTCCCAGTGCATAAAACCAATGCTATTCGCAGGGAAATCTCAGAATTTACCCAGAGAGATGACGAGCAGTTTTTCGAAACATGGGAGCGATTCAATGGGCTACTCTTGAAGTGTCCACATCATGGGTACGAGAAATGGCACCAATGCCAATACTTTTTGGAGGGATTATTGCCGAATGTGCAAGAATGGCTAATGGCGACAAGTGGAGGAGAGCTAATGTCCAAAAGTGCATCAGAGATTTGGGAATTCTTCCAGCGACAAGCAGATAATTCCCAACAACGGAGTCGATCACTCAGAAATACTAGAAGGGTAAAGGGAGTAAATGAGGTTCACATTGGCGAATCAAATTCAGAAATCAAAAAAGTCAAAGCGATAATTGAAGGTCTCTCTCGACAAATAGCATCGTTATCGACTGCTAAATCAACAGAGCCACATGACCTTGACTCATATCCAGATCAAGCCAATGCCATAGGAGTAATGAGAAAACCATCGAATTACAACCCATACTCCAACACATATAATCCTGGATGGAGGGACCACCCCAATTTTTCATGGTCTCAAGGATTCCAACAAAATGGACCAGCAGCTCCAGCTCCACCAATACAACAAATTGCTCAAAATCCTTAAGCCTCTCAGCCACCATTCAGACCATACAATCAGAATCAGAACCAGAACTACTCTCAACCCAGACCATGGGAGGATGCATTCCAGAATTTCAGGAATGTTACTCACTCCACGATTGAGCAACAGAACCGCACCATTGATGGGCTACGAAATGAATTGAGAGCGGGCTTCAACTCACAAGCCCAATCAGTTTCAAGCCTCGAAAAGATGGTGGGACAACTTGCTTCTTCAGTTCAAACCTTGGCAATGACTGTTGAGAAAGGTAAATTTCCAAGTCAACCAGTGCCTAACCCTAAAGGAGTACATGAAGCAAGTACCAGTTCACCACAGCAGCATGGAGAGGTCAAAGCCATCATGACCTTGCGAAAAGGAAAAGAAGTTGACAACAAAGTGGAGATGCCGGTGACGAAAGAAAATCAAATTGTACCTGTGAATGTTGAGGAATCATCACCGGAGGAGAAAGAAGAAACCAACCCACGAGAGTATGTTCCCAAAGCTCCATTTCCTCAGAGGTTAGCTAAAGGAAAGAAGGGAAAATCCACAGGTGAGATTCTCGAAATTTTCAAACAGGTAAGTGTTAACATTCCATTGCTTGATGCTATTAAACAAGTTCCATCTTATGCCAAGTTTCTTAAAGATCTGTGTACTAAAAAGAGAAACATGCATGTTCAAAAGAAGGCATTTTTAACAGAAAACGTTAGTTCTATACTCCAACATAAAATTCCTCTAAAATGCAAAGATCCCGGTTCCCCCACTATCTCATGTAGCATAGGGAACCACACGATTGAGAATGCTTTGTTGGATTTAGGAGCTAGTGTAAATTTGTTGCCTTACTCTGTTTTTGTGAAACTTGGACTGGGAGAATTACACCCAACTCCAGTGGTGTTACAGCTTGCAGATCGGTCCACGAAAATACCTCGTGGTATTGTGGAGGACGTGCTTATCCAGGTAGACAAGTTTTATTTTCCTGTTGATTTCATTGTAATTGACACTCAACCCATACAGGATTCAAGGAAGCACATCCCCATTATCCTAGGCCGACCTTTCTTGGCAACTGCGAATGCTCACATTCAATGCAGAACTAGAAATATGTAGTTGTCCTTTGGCAACATGACTATGGAGTTGAACATCTTCAACATTGCCAAACAACCTCACAATGCAGATGATGGAATTGTTGATGTGGATTTAATTGAAGCATTAGTTGATGACACTTTTGTTTCAAACCTTAGTGATGATCCTTTGCAAACATGTTTAACTCACTTTGGTTTAGATTTTGATATTGACAGATCGGTCGATGAGGTCAATGCCCTACTTGACTCAGCACCTATGGACACTAATAAATGGAAGTCAAGAGTGGAACAACTAGCACCATCAGAGAAGAAACTCATCCCATCATCAGAATCACCACCGAAACCCGAGCTCAAACCATTGCCCAACACTTTGGAATATGCATTTTTGGGGGAAGAAAGTACTTTACCGGTAATCATCTCATCATCCCTCAATGACGAACAAAAAGGTAAGTTGTTGGATGTTTTAAAAGAGCACAAAGAAGCATTAGGATGGACCATAGCAGACATAAAAGGTATAAATCCAGTAGACTGCATGCATTACATTCACCTTAATGAAAATGCTAAATCTACTAGGGAAATGCAACGTCGGTTAAATCCTAATATGAAAGAAGTGGTTAGAACTGAAGTCCTTAAGCTATTAGATGCAGGCATCATTTACCCCATTTCTGATAGTTCATGGGTCAGTCCTGTACAAGTTGTCCCTAAAAAGTCAGGAGTCACTGTAGTTACCAATGCTAATAATGAATTGATACCCACTAGAGTAACTACAGGATGGCGTGTATGCATTGATTATAGAAAGTTAAATTCTGTCACACGTAAAGACCATTTTCCTTTACCATTTATCGATCAAATGCTTGATAGATTAGCAGGCCATGAATTCTATTGCTTTCTAGATGGCTACTCAGGATATAATCAGATTCCCATAGCACCAAAAGATCAAGAGAAAACCACTTTCACTTGCCCTTTTGGCACTTTTGCATATAGGAGGATGCCATTTGGATTATGTAATGCACCTGCTACATTTCAACGATGCATGTTGAGTATTTTTTCTGATATGGTTGAACGATTCCTTGAGGTCTTTATGGATGATTTTTCTGTCTTTGGAGATTCATTTGATCAATGTTTACACCATTTAACACTAGTTCTACAGAGATGTATCGAAAAGAACTTGGTCTTAAATTGGGAGAAGTGCCATTTTATGGTAACACAAGGTATTGTTCTCGGTCACATCATTTCGAGCAAAGGTATTGAGGTTGACAAAGCCAAGGTGGATCTCATTTCTAATCTTCCTCCACCCAAAACGGTCAGAGAAGTAAGATCTTTCCTTGGGCATGCTGGTTTTTATAGACGTTTCATTAAAGATTTTAGCAAAGTTTCTAGACCCTTATGCAATTTACTTGCAAAGGATGCACCTTTTATCTTTAATGATTCATGTTTGGTGGCTTTTGAAAAATTAAAGCAATTGTTAACATCATCACCCATCATTCAGCCCCCAAATTGGAGCTTACCATTCGAGCTCATGTGTGATGCATCTGATTATGCAGTAGGAGCAGTATTAGGACAAAGAGTTGATCGGATTCCCCATGTTATTTACTATGCTAGTATGACATTGAATGATGCACAGTTGAACTATTCAACTACTGAAAAAGAAATGCTAGCAGTAGTGTTTGCATTGGAAAAATTTCGATCTTATCTTATTGGTTGTAAAATAATTGTGTTCACTGATCATGCTGCTCTTAAATACCTTTTTACAAAGAAAGATGCAAAAGCTAGACTAATTCGTTGGGTGTTACTTTTGCAGGAATTTGACTTGGAATTCAAAGATAAGAAAGGCACAGAAAATGTTGTGGCAGACCATCTCTCTCGTCTTCATTTTGACACAACTACAGAGCCTTTAACATTAAATGAGTCATTTCCAGATGAACAATTAATGAGTATGGAAGTATTACCTTGGTATGCTGATATAGTTAATTATCTTGTTACAGGTAAACTTCCAGAGCATTGGACCAAGCAAGACAAGGCTAAATTCTTTGCAGAAATAAAGAATTTCTTTTGGGATGACCCGTATTTGTTCAAGTATTGTGCAGATCAAATTATCAGACGATGTGTCCCAGAAAGTGAAATTCACAATATCCTTTCATTCTACCATGAACAAGCTTGTGGAGGCCATTTCAGTGCTAAGAAAACAGCTACAAAAGTTTTACAATGTGGTTTCTATTGGCCAACTATATTTCGAGACGCTTACACATTCTGTTCTTCATGTGATAGGTGTCAACGAATGGGGAGCATTACACGGAGGAACATGATGCCACTAAATCCAATTTTAGTGGTTGAGATTTTTGACGTATGGGGTATCGACTTCATGGGACCCTTTCCCACTTCTTTTGGCCATCAATTCATACTAGTTGCTGTTGACTACGTATCGAAATGGGTAGAAGCAATTCCATGCAGAACCAATGATCACAAGGTGGTGATAGGGTTTTTGAAAAGCAACATTGTTTCGCACTTTGGATTCCCTCGAGCGATAATCAGTGATGGTGGTGCCCACTTTTGTAACAAAGTATTCAAAGCTCTTTTGACAAAGTATTCCATCACTCATAAAGTGGCGACCCCATATCATCCGCAAACCAGTGGCCGAGTGGAGATCTCCAATCGAGAAATAAAGCACATATTAGAAAAGACGGTGAGGCCGGACAGAAAAGATTGGTCATTACGACTTGATGACGCATTATGGGCTTATCGAACGGCTTTCAAGACGCCGATTGGGATGTCACCCTACAGGCTAGTGTATGGAAAAGCTTGCCACCTACCTGTGGAACTCGAGCATCGTGCATATTGGGCCATCAAGAAATTCAATTTTGACATGCAGCAAGCCAACTCAGAAAGAAGATTACAACTGGCAGAACTTGAAGAAATTCGCAATGATGCATACGAAAATGCCAAGATTTACAAGCAACGAATGAAAGTCTTCCATGACAAGCATATTATGAGAAAATCTTTCACTCCAGGTCAGAAAGTACTTTTATTCAACTCTCGCTTGCACCTATTCCCAGGTAAGTTACGCTCTCGATGGTCTGGTCCATTTATTGTTCATACTGTTTTTCCACATGGGGCAATTGAAATTAAGGACCCAAAGAACGGTGTCACGTTTAAAGTTAATGGTCAAAGATTAAAGCCATATCTAGAATACCAACCACATGGAGAAGACACCGAAATAAATTTGAGTGACCCACCAGATTTGAATTGATTTTTTTTTATTTTCGGTGGTTTGATCTTTTTCTTTCTTTTTATTATTCTTTTGCTAATTGAAAATTATTTGTGCATAAGTGTGTTTGTTTTACCATTAAGTTTTCTCTTATCATTGTTAATCATGAGTGCTACACGTAGATCGTTCCTCCTAAACATTCTTAAACCACTTCAACGTATCAAAACTCATCTCAAAGGACAGATTCAATCTTGTAAAACACATCGCATTTGGGCTCTACAACCACCAGAGTTAGTAGCCTATGTTGAGGATTTAGCAAGCCAGCTCAGAAATATTGAGAGAGGTGTTTACGACATCCAGTTGGAGCTTGAGGTAAATTCAATAAGAGAACGATTTTAATTTTCTTTGTGTGTTTTAATTTGTTTTTCTGTTTGTGTGCTTTAGTTACCCCGGTGAAGTGGCGGATAACGGTACTCCGTGACAATTAAGTCGGTTACTTCAGTTTCCCATAATAACTGATATTCTGAGGCGAAGGTATGGACAGAACCGAGATTCTAGCAAAGCTTCACAAGCGATTCCCTTCACTCCCTCAGAATGCTCTTCTTACGATCTATAAAGCTCGGTCCGAACGCATGCGATTGCTCATGAGGAATAACATACCTGCTGACATCCGTTGGTTAATCGAGGCGAAAGTACGATTGGCGGGTGAGTTACCTCAAAAATTTATTGCATACATGCCTGGTTGTGGAAAAGGAAATTATGCAAGAAAACGACGAGCTCGAAGAATTTCTGTTGCTTGTCATAAGTGTGCCAGAATGAGTTGAAATAAAAACCGATGTTCTTTAGGAATGGTGTCTGATAACAGAGAAGATAAGATTCAATTCATTAGGGATGGCTTGAATAAGGAGTCATTGGATGATATCCTTTTGTCTCTTGAAACGCATCCCAGTGGATATGTGCAAGGAGCGATTCTCCAGTTATGGTCATTATTCCAGAAAGAGCATGCACGATATAGTCTCGGGAATCTGACTATAAAAGACCCTGTTTGCCAGTTTATAAGAAAACTGGATGGGAAGCCTATCCTCGACCCATAGAGGGCGTTCAAGCCGTTTCTGGACGTAAAACCAGAAGAAGATGTGAGCCACAGTCGCAACTACCTGTAAATATCCTTTTACTTTACTGTTATTTTATTTCATTTCACTCTTATTTTATCATTTGCATTATTGTCTTTAATAATTTTATTACTGTTTGTTTTTACTGTTTACTTTTTGACTATCGAGCCATGTGCTTTACGCATTATTTGACACTGACATGCCACCTCATACACAGTTGTGATCCACTATCACCAAGATTCTTAAATATGACTTTTTGTTAAGCACTCACAAATTGTTTTTGAGAAATATTCCAATGGCAGCTACTCCCAATAGACAATTCAAGAACATTTGTGTGCTTTCTGGATTTACCTATGGCAAACATAAAGAGTTCGTTGATGCAGCCATAGATCTTGGTCGAAACATAGCAGAGAGAAAATTACACTTGGTGTATGGAGGAGGTAACCGAGGGTTATCAAAATTGGTCTCAGAAGCTGCTTTTATCAGAGGAAGCCAAGTGTTAGGCATCATCCCTAGAGTCTTAAAACCTTTGGGCAGTGTGTCTGACTCAACGACTGGAGAAGAGTTAGTCGTCTCAGGTATGCAAGAACGAATAACTGAAATGCTTAATCATGCTGATGCTTTTATTTTCCTTCCAGGAGATCTTGCAACAATAGAGGCACTTATCACACTAACATCTTGGGCCCATCTGCACCTTCACCAGAAACCCATCGGTTTGTTCAATGTCAATAATTTTTATGATGGCTTTATCGCATTTCTTAACCATGCAATAAAAAGCTACTTTATTCCTTCCAGTGCGAAAAAACTTTTTATTTGTGCTCACACTGCTAATGAGCTACTTGATATGTTACAAGCTTATAAACCGGAGCCAGACCCCCGGAGCTTTCTGTTGGAGCGTTCAAATGATGACGGTAACAGTAGCCGCAGTAAGAAGTATAAATTAGATTTAACTCTCCGCCTGTAAATATTTTCTTCAATGTTGCACCACCCAGGTGATGTCTTCTAAACTCTACTTCTTTCCTTTAAAACATTGAGGACAATGTTTCGTTTTGGTTGGGGGGAGGGAATAGTCGACAATTGTGGAATATTGGTTAAGTTTTTACTAATTTTTTGTTGTAGAAACTAACTGTTGCCTACTTTTTGTGTTGAAGATGGCTGAATATGGAGTGTAGTGACTCTAGAAACGCATCTTCATTGATAAAAAATAAAATAAAATAAATAAAATAAAAAAAAGGAAAAATGACACTGTTCACATGTACGATACTATTCACATGTACGGGTACTGTTGGCGTTACTGTGCAAATAGTGGCTGTTGACTGTACTGTGCAAATAGTGGCTGATGACGTGGTGAAATCCTGAGCGTCCAAACTGGTTTTAATCCGATGGCCATGATTTACTCGATGTAACTATAAAAAGGGGGCCTCCCCCCCCTAATTGGGCACCTCTGAATCCATTTTTGGGATCCAGTTTCTGTAATTCTCTCTCTATCTTGTATTTTCTATGTATTTTAATAAATTCCAATTTTGCCCCTAGTTCAACTATGAGTAGCTAATTTTCTTTCAAGCTTGGGTTGAAGGTGAAGTCTCAACATGTGTCATGGGCTTGATTTGGTAAATTTATTTTCTCTTCCCCTCTAGTTTTTGTGGATGTTTTGACTTCTCGTCGACAAATAATACTAATTTTGTCTAGTACTGCCCTGGTTTCACCGGCTCCCTAGTATAAGGTTATTATTATTTGGCACGGTAAGCCCTTAACACCATATTTATTAGAGCGTGGTTCATGAGGTGTGGATTCCCCTCTCATGATTTAATTGGTATTAATATGGAATATTTAGCCCATGATGCATGTTGATACGGATCCAGATACCCAAGTACGTCATTTAATAGATTTTCACTTCAATTTATTCTTGGTATTTCAATTCCAATTTCAGAATTTATTCTCGCAATTTTAATTTAAGTTTTAGCATAATTCAAATCATTTTCATCAATTCAACCACCCATTTACAAAATTAATTCTATATATAATTAAAATCAACCTCCTCGTGGGATCGACACTCGTCAATATAGAGTGTAGTGCCTCTAGAAACGCATCTTCTTAAGTTAAAAAAAAAAATCGTTTTCTATCATTTTCTAATTAGTTTTTCTGCATCATTTTTACATTTCTGCATGCATATTTTCCTTTCACGTTTAGAATAGGTTGGGGGGTAGACTGTTGTTTAAAAAAAAAAATTTTTGTGATTTGTTTTAAGATTGGATGATATGATGATTTCAAATTTTAGTATTTGTATTATCTTTAGTATGAAGTAATGTTACACTATGTTTGCTACTCTACATGTTGATGTCGGAGACAAATATGAGTTGCTTGAAGGAATGAACATGTCATAATAAATACCAAGTGAGTTTTTGAGCCTATCATTTTTCTTGGAGAGTACCCCTTTTGCCCATTCTTTATACAGATTAGCAGTTTATTATTGTACACGATCTCTAGATTTCTTTTGAGTTAACCCTAAAAAAAAAAAAAAAAAAATGTGTGTGTTGCTACATTTGGAAGCCCAATTAATTAGTAGATATGGAAGATTATTTAGAGTCCTAAAAGATGATGGAAAGGCCGTCTTTGATCCGTTTGAGCCTTTCTAGCCATCCCTTTTATGAATATCCATAGTTAACCCTTTTGAGCCTTTAAAAAAAAAAAAAAAAACTTTTCTTTGTCAACTTATCATCTTAACCCACTCTGATTTGGAGTATTACCCAATATTTTACAAGATCCATCACCAATTTATGTTTGAGAAAAATGTAAATAAATATTTTGTATAGTGAAATTATACCTAGTTCAAAAAAAAAAAAAAAAGAAGAAATAAATTGTTGCTTAAACAAAATGTTGGTAAAAAACAACAATAATAGGTGAAATCCACCTTGCAAATTCCAAAAAAAAAAAAAAATTTCCTCTACATTTTTCTCAAACATACACTTTGTTTTTCCTATTTCCCTTCTTTATTAACCATGTCCCTAGCCTACGTTACGTCATAATAAAAGTCCTTCTTGATTTTAGGGAACTATAATTTGAAGTAGAAGCTAGTTATATGAGCTAAAAAGATGTGGTGATGCATAAAAAAAAAATAATAATAAATAAAATGGGTTGACTAGCATTTTTATTTAACTGGAGATCGTATTATTTTTAAGCTAAGGGCATATTTCTTTTTGGTGAGAGCATGTGAGATCATTTCTTTATTATTTTCTCTCAATTACCATTCATTGGAGTGACTATTTTTTGGGTTTAATTTCTTTATGAGAGTGTCACTACTTCCAGTGAGATTTTGGGGTTTGACATGTCATTCTCGAAGGTAACTACCACAAAGTCTACTGGGCTAATTTATGTGGATGGTTGATGTGGGTGTGATGTTTCTTTAGACTTGAGATAATGCTTATACTCTTATTTGATTGTTATCATTAATCTGATTGAATAAGCAAGAGTGTTAAAAAAAAAAAATCATTTTTGAATTTTGTTTTCGCTTTATTTGCTAGGGACTAGCAATAAGCTGGTTGGGGGGTGTGTTGTGGGTTAGAAAGTGCATATTTATAAAGGAGAAAATCGTTATTTTACATATCAAGTATTACTAACAACCCTTACTTTTATGTGTTTAAGTTTATTGTACTTTAATTATGTGTATTTTATTCTAATTGAGTATTTTATGTATTTTAGGGGCATCATAGTCATTTCACAATAAACGAGAGATCAAATGGCAAAACGGACATCATTTTTGAACTCAGGACGGTCGAAAACCTTAGGAGGAGTATAAAAGGAAAAATGACACTGTTCACATGTACGATACTATTCACATGTACGGGTACTGTTGGCGTTACTGTGCAAATAGTGGTTGTTGACTGTACTGTGCAAATAGTGGCTGTTGACTGTACTGTGCAAATAGTGGCTGTTGACTGTACTGTGCAAATAGTGGCTGATGACGTGGCGAAATCCTGAGCGTCCAAACTGTTTTTAATCCGATGGCCATGATTTACTCGATGTAACTATAAAAAGGGGGCCTCCCCCCCCTAATTGGGCACCTCTGAATCCATTTTTGGGATCCATTTTCTGTAATTCTCTCTCTATCTTGTATTTTCTATGTATTTTAATAAATTCCAATTTTACCCCTAGTTCAATTATGAGTAGCTAATTTTCTTTCAAGCTTGGGTTGAAGGTGAAGTCTCAACATGTGTCATGGGCTTGATTTGGTAAATTTATTTTCTCTTCCCCTCTAGTTTTTGTGGATGTTTTGACTTCTCGTCGACAAATAATACTAATCTTGTCTAGTACTGCCCTGGTTTCACCGGCTCCCTAGTATAAGGTTATTATTATTTGGCACGGTAAGCCCTTAACACCATATTTATTAGAGCGTGGTTCATGAGGTGTGGATTCCCCTCTCATGATTTAATTGGTATTAATATGGAATATTTAGCCCATGATGCATGTTGATACGGATCCAGATACCCAAGTACGTCATTTAATAGATTTTCACTTCAATTTATTCTTGGTATTTCAATTCCAATTTCAGAATTTATTCTCACAATTTTAATTTAAGTTTTAGCATAATTCAAATCATTTTCATCAATTCAACCACCCATTTACAAAATTAATTCTATATATAATTAAAATCAACCTCCTCGTGGGATCGACACTCGTCACCATTGATCTACACTACAACAGATTCGTGCGCTTGCGAGTTCAATAAAATTTGCACAACAAATACTTTATTAGAAAAAACAAGAAAGACATCCTATGGGTTATGGAGGGACTATAAGCCAAACTTATCGTACCTCAAAATGTGAGGGTGCCTAGCAAAGGTTCTCAAAACCTATTAACAATAAAATAAAATAGGTTGGGACCTAAAAGTGTTGACTATTTATTTAATCCGCATGCACATAATAATGCTGCTTATAGATTTTTGGTGCTTAGAAATGAAGGACATTGGTTTTAGGCAGATATTATCATTGAGTCTAAGAATGTTGAGTTCTTTGAATATGTTTTTTTCCCTAAGAAAGTTAATATTGGTTGTTTACCTTAGAAAGAATCAATTGCTGATCCTCCTAGGAGTTTAGATGTTGAACCAAAAAAGTAAAAAGGATAAGAATAGCTAGGGGTGGGCATCAACCCGCCCAACCCGTGAACCCGACCCAACCCGTGTGATTTTTTGCGGGTTGGGTTGGGTTGGGTTATTAAATTCCCAACCCGCACTATTTGCGGGTTGGGTTGGGTTAAAAATGGGTTGGGTTGGTTTAAAATTTTTAATCCAACCCAACCCGTCAACCCGTATATATATATATATATATATATATATATATATTATTATATATTATTATATGAATATAAAAACTTTGTTTATCTAATTTATTTATTTATTTAAAAAAATATAAATATAAAAACTTTGAAATGTTGGATTTGTTTTAAGGATTTTAATATTTACATTTTTTTGTTTATCTAATTTATTTATTTATTTTTGTTCACTATTTAATTAGACTATAACAATAGATTTTTTCAAAAACTCAATCCAATCAACCTAACCCAACCGGTCAACCCGTATGTATATAAAAATTTTTATATAAATTTGATATTTCATATAAAAATTTAAAAATATAAATATAAAAACTTTGAAATGTTGGATTTGTTCTAAAGATTTTAATATTTACATTTTTTTAGTTTTTTTAATTAATTTATTTATTTTTGTTCACTATTTAATTATACTATAAAAATGAATGTTTTTAAAAGTCTAACCCAATCAACCCAACCCGACCCAACCCGCAAAACTGTGGGTTGGGTCGGGTTGGGTTGAGATATGTAATGGGTTGGGTTGGGTTGAAAAATTTCAACCCGTTCTACATGCGGGTTGGGTCGGGTTGATGCTCAACCCGACCCATGCCCACCCCTAAGAATACCCACTAGTTTGGTGGAGACTTCTATATTTTTCTTGTTAAAAATGATCTACATACTTTCAAAGAAGTAATGGCTTCTCGAGATATACCTTTATGGAGAGAGGCAATTGGTTAAATTCCATCATGAGCAATCATGTATTAGAGTTAGTTGATTTGACTTTTGGTGTTAAACCTATAGAGTGAAAATGGATTTTTAAAAGAAAATTAAAACTGATGGATCAATTAATAAGTATAAAGTAAGATTAGTTGTTAGGTTCTTGCAAAGGAAAGATATAAATTATTTTGATATATATGCCTGTGACGTGAATTGGAGTCTTAATTACATAATTGCAATTTATAACTTATATGTTCGTCAAATGGATGCCAAAATTACATTTCTTAATGGACAACTGGATAAAGAAATCTATATGAGTCAACTTAAGGGTTTGTAGTACCAGGCATTGAGCATGAGGCATGTAAAGTGGTTAAGTCATTATATGACTTTAAACAAGCACCCAAAATAATGGCATGAGAAAATTTTAACCAAGTATTAGTATCAAATGAATATGTGATTAATGACTCAGATAAATACATCTACGTTAAATCTATTGATGCTTTACTTATATGTGTTAGCTTTTATATCTATAGATATTGATTTTGATGATAACAAAACACATGTATTGATTAAACAAAGATTTATAAATTGTGTTTTTATAATAAGAAAATGAGGTTATAAAATCAAAGTGTTTTGGATTAAAATGAATGTGTTTTTAAAGACTTTGATTTTGAATTTCGAATTTGGATTTAAATGACAAGTTTTGAAATATTTGATTTTAATAAGTATTATTATAAAATTTCGGAACTGGACCTATTTGAAGTTATTTAAATGTTTTGGGTCATATTATAATTTATGAATATTTTGGACTAAAGTGAAAGGTTTTGAAAACTTTGAAAATATGGGTATTATGTTGAAAAGGACCTTTGTGCGAAACAATAAACTCTTTGGGGCCAAAGCATAATTTCAGAACGTTTTTGGATCTGCAAAATAATATTTGGAAATTCTGAATTTGGACCTATTTGCAAAGTTTTCTAACGTTTTGGGCCGTAATACAGTTTTATAAAGTTTTGGGGCCAAACTGCGAATTTAGAAAACAGTTCACTGTAGCCGTCACTGTAGCAACCGGCTAACCGGTTCTGCAAATCCGGCGAACCGGTTTCGGGCAGAATGTATGCAAAATTCAAGCGGCTAACCGGATGTGGAAATCCGGTAAACCGGTTTTCTGGGTTTTCGAGACAGAATGCAACCAAAATGCAAGCGGCGAACCGGTTGTGAAATCCGGCAAACCGGAAGCGGGCAGAATGCAACCAAAACGCAAGCGGCTAACCGGATTCAACAAACGGCAGACCGGATTTTCAGAAATTCAAATTTGTGCTGTAACGGTAACATGAAGCGGCTAACCGGATGAGACAACCGGCGAACCGGTTCCGGCCAAAAATGAACATAACGGCTAGTTTTTGAGTTCAAACTATATAAACTCAAAACCATTTCATTTTTGGTAACTCAAGCAAGCATAAACAAGAGCACACAACATATATTGAGCTTCATTTTCGTAACTTATCATTTATTAGCTCATCTTTGTTCTTCAATTTGTATATCTACTCTTAGAGAGAGATTCATTGTTGTATTTATTATTTCTCATCAAATTGAGAGTGTACAAGTGAGGGAAACACTTGGGTTAAGAGATTGGGGATATAATCTCTTGTTGTAAAGGTTCATTGACACCTTGAAGTCAATTGTAATATCTTGAAGCCTTGGGAGGCTTGGATAGTGAAATCCTCAAGCGGGTGTGCTTGGAGGCGTGGACGTAGGCGGGGATAGCCGAACCACGTAAAAATCCTTGAGTTCGTTTTTCTCTTCCCTTACTCTTTTAATATTGTGCTTGATTGAATTTATTGTTTTTGATTTGATTAAGGCATTAGATTAAATTGTTGTGTGGATTTGCTAGGATAAGTTTAAAATTCCAATTCACCCCCCCTCTTGGGTTGCACACTTGTATTTCATTTGGTATCAGAGCGAGGTGCTCTTGTGTAGACTTAACCGTCTAGAGTTAAAGATTCGTAGCAACCCATTTTTGCTCAACCACCATGGAAGGCCAATCTATCACTAGACCTCCATTTTTCGATGGAAATGATTTTCCTTATTGGAAAACTAGGATGAGAATTTATTTACAAGCTTTAGACTATGAAATATGGGAAATTGTTTGTGATAGTTCATTCATTCCTAGGAAGAATGTTTTAAGTGAATTGGATAAGAAAAACTTGTCTTTAAATTCCAAGGCTATGAATGCTTTATTTTGTGCCTTAGATAAAAAGGAATTTCATAGAGTTTCAAATTGCTCTAATGCTTATGAAATTTGGAGAAAACTTGAAATTGTGTATGAGGAGACTACAAACGAGGAAGAATTTCATGAAGTGTCGAATTTGGCACTTATGGCAATTGGAGATGAATCGGATGATGAACTCAATGAGGTAAGTGATCCAACCTATGATGAATTGTATGATGCTTTTAAAGAATTGCATGATAATTGGATAAAAATTGGTAAAAAGAATGCATGCCTTAAGAAGAAAATGCTAGAACTCACAAATGACAAGGATGCAATGCAAAAATGCATTGATTCATTGAATGAGAAGATAAAGAAATTAGAATTAGAGAATAAAACAATGCATGATGAAGTTGCATTATCAAATGAGAAATTTAGCACTTCATACAAGCATATAGAATCACATGTAAATAACTTGAAAAATGAAAAAGATGCCTTGCAAAAATCCAATGTTTCATTAAATGAAAAGATCAAAAAATTGGAGTTAGATAATGAAATGTTACATGATAGAATTGCATCATTTACATGTAAGCAAAGTGCTTCATATGAGCATGAAAAATCACATGTTGATAAATTGATGAAAGAAAATGAAGTGCTTAAGAAAAAGAGTAATGAGCTCAATGAAATTGTGTTAAAGTTCACAAATGGGCAAAAGATGTTGGATAACATGCTTAACTCACAAAAATGCGTTTTTGATAAAGGAGGACTTGGGTATAAGCCTTACTTGAAACAAAAATATTATAAGAGTTATTTTGTTAAGGCTAGCTCCACATGTGATCATAAAATTATTTGTCATTATTGTAATGGAAATGGTCACATGAAGAATAGATGTCCAATTAAGAGAAATGTATATTATGGAGCAAAATATATTTGGGTTCCAAAAGGAACCATTGCTAACACTCAAGGACCCAAGAGCATTTGGGTACCAAAGGGCACAACGTGAATGTTTTCCTTGTAGGTACCACAATCAAGGAATGGTGGAGAAGTTCCTTGATGAAGCTTGTGAGGGTAATCGCTTGATCATGATCGAGGAGAAAAAGATGAGGCAAGATGAGTTAATTGTTTTGGTAACAATTCTTGCCATATTAATTTTGTTGAATGGATCATGATAAATGGATAGTAGCTTGAATTTGTGAAAGCATGCTTGTATGTTTACATGATTATCATTGTGTATAATATTGAGTGATTATCATGATGCATGGTTATATATATATATGATGATAGCTTGTCAACTCATCATGATAGCTTTGTTTGATTTTGATGATCATATAATGCCTAAGCTTGATAAATGAGTGATATGCTTATTAATATTTGAGTACATATATGTTTCATGATTGAGTAAAACATAGACATGATGGTTTTGTTTGAGTCAATGTTTATGAAGTGTTTAAGCATGATAGATAAGTGGTATGCTTGATTTATTAACTTTCAAATGCATATACGTTTAATTATTACTAAAAATATATGCATGATGAATATGTTATAAATTTGAGTTTTATGATTTGAGTTTATTATATTGATCCATGCATTAAAATGGTTTTTGAAAGTATTCGATCATTAAAATGGTTTTAAAATTGTTTGGAAAACAAATGAGTCTTTGAAAATCCTAGTTTGCGCAAGCTGTAATGAATTGGTCATAACTCTTTCTAGAGAACTCCAAATTCAGTTCCGTAAAATTTATTGGAAAGCTAACTTAATTATCTTTCCAACGGTATATAGCGCGAACATTAATTCTGTCTCAATCAATACAGTTTTTATTCCGAACTTGACCTTTCTGCAGTTTATTAAGTTTCGAATATGCTTCATGATTGTATGCTTGTTGGATGGATTATTTGGTTGATATGATTTCATATGTTTGGTCTTGTATGCATATATGTTTCATGCACTAATTGACGTTTTTGAAAAGTTAAATGATTTTTAAAATTGATCAATTTTTAAGTCAAAAATTTTTGGTATGTATAATATAAGTATAAGAGCTAGCAAATACTCCATTTCCACTCACCCGGAAAACCATTTTGTTTTATTGAATTCTCTCGGGACAAATTCCGGATAACCGGTTTTTCAATCCGTAAAACCGGATTAACTTTGGTTGCTCTCTGGAAAACATTCGGATGACCGAATTTTCTTATCCGGAAAGCCGAATTATCTTGCATGGTTACTGGATTCAACCGGTCTACCGGTTAGCTCATTCGGCAAGCCGAAATCGAGTTCTTTGCTCACTGGACGAAACCGGACTTCCGGTTATATGCATCCGGCAAACCGGTTGCCTTTTGCCTTGTTTCTGGTCACAACCGGCTAGCCGGTTAGTGCAATCCGGCAAGCCGGATTCGTGAGCTGTTGGCTGTGTTTTTGCTTCTTCCTCTGCTGTGAATTTTCTGCACTTGTTCTTCTTCTCTCTCAAAACCGTGAGCCACCCTCTTCCATTTCCAATCAATTCTTCTTTATTTCTCAACCATTTTTATGTCAAGATCAATCTCTTAAACCATTACCCATGCATTTCATCTTGATTAAACTCTTCTCTATCATCATTTCTTAACTTGTTCCTCATCATTTCTATACCTCTCATTCACGCGTGAACAGTACCACGCCATTTCTTTGTCAAAGCTCTTCATCTTTCACTCATTTTTTTCTTAAACCCGAAATTCCATATTTAAGCTCTTTTTAGTCCACTTTTGAGCCAATCAACACCATCCAATATCTTAAATCAGCTCTTGGATCAATATAATCGGTTTAAACTCATCCATTTCACTCATTATTTTACAAAACCGAATTTGTGCATTTTTGGGTATTTTAAATTATCATGATTCCTTATTATTTTATACTCCTACATTTTTACATGCATAATTATTTTAATGGATGATGGTTGTTTAATATTTGGATGTTTTATATTTAAATATTGTGGATCTAATGTACTTATACTTTTCTTAAGTTTTGATGATAAAGAATGTGCATTGATGATTACATGTATTTGATGAAGTTTGATCTTATGAGATTTATGATTGGTAAATGAATGCATTTTTTTTTGTACTTTATTGATGTATTGTTAAATATGCATTCCCTTGCTTTATGACTATGAAATCCTCGATTGTAATTGTTACAAGTGTTGGAGGAATTCATATTGATTTTGATGATTAATGATTATATGTGCATTGCTTGATGAATTGATGGAGTTATTGGAGCTTATATCTTTTTAACCATGTTGTGCAATTGAGAATTTGTTCATTTTGAAGGGGAGACTTTACCAAAATTTTTGTTCGCACAAAATGGGTAATATCTTAATCGAATTATTATTTTTTATCTTGTTTCAATTGTGGATTATTGAATATTGAAGTGTTGCTTTATTCATGGAGTTGTTGGGTTGATGATGGAGTTGATTGTTATGACATTTTGGAAGTGTTTTTCTCTCATGTGTATAAATGGTTTTACTCATTTTTTAAAGAGAAACTCTACCAAAAATTTTACTCGCCAAAAGCCGCTCTTGCGTTTCTTTCTTTACTCTTCTTTCTTTTGATGATGAAGGGGGAGATAATTTTTGGGAGTTTTAAGAATAAATTTGAAAATAGTTTACAAATGGGAAGATTTTTTTTTAATGATTACTTGAGCAAAAATTTTTTTATTGACCGTTTCTTAATTTGGCCATATATTTAGGGGGAGCATGTAATATGTTTCACTTTGGTTAAATTTTTAAATTGGCCATATATTTAGGGGGAGCATATAATATGATTTTGAATAATATGCACTTTGAGTATTTTTTTTGATGATTGAAATTTGATTATGATAATGATTTTGATGATTTTGAGATAATGATGATTTGATCATAGTTGTTTTTTTCATGAGTTGTTGATTTGGTAATTAATGGAATAATGGTTCATGATATTTTTTTTATGTGATTTGGCTTTTATCATGATCTATAATAATTTGGATGTATTATTACTAAATCTTGTATTTGAGGTGATGCTTGTTGTCAAGGGGAGATTTTGTCGAAATTTCTATTCAGACAACATGGGTAACAAATTTGTTATTTTTATTCTTTTCCTTTAAAATTTTCTTTTTATGATGAAGGGGGAAAAGAATACATGTTTTCATATTTATAAAAAAATTTTGCTACTCTTATTCTTTTCCTTTATGTTTTCTTTTTTGATGATAAAGGGGGAGAAGAATACATGTATTTAAATTTATAAAGTTTTACTACCCTTTTTCTTTGCCAATTAAATTTTCTTTTTGATGATGAGGGGGAGAAAAATGCATGTATTTAAATTTCTTATTTTAGCAAATTGGCAAATTGTAAAAGAAGATTTTATTTAGGGGGAGCAATTTGTGAAATTTATGGAATCATTCTTTAAATACATGAAATGTTTGTCATCATCAAAAAGGGGGAGATTGTTAACTATTATGTGTCCATAATATTGATTTTGATGATAACAAACAAGATTAAGAATGATTAATCTTTTAAGCTCAAACTATGTTTTTATACTTTTTAAATAAATCATTATTTTCACATTATAAATGTTTTATATTTTTGGAAAAATGATTTATGAAAATATACATGTATCTAGGGAGAGTATGCATGTATGCAAGGGGAGTTTGTTTCAAATCATTGTTTTCTTTAACCTTGCATTAATTAATGAGGAGCTTTTTATAAATAGATTAAATCTTTGTAATGTATTTTGTCATCATCAAAAAGGGGGAGATTGTTAGCTTTTATATCTATAGATATTGATTTTGATGATAACAAAACACATGTATTGATTAAACAAAGATTTATAAATTGTGTTTTTATAATAAGAAAATGAGGTTATAAAATCAAAGTGTTTTGGATTAAAATGAATGTGTTTTTAAAGACTTTGATTTTGAATTTCGAATTTGGATTTAAATGACAAGTTTTGAAATATTTGATTTTAATAAGTATTATTATAAAATTTCGGAACTGGACCTATTTGAAGTTATTTAAATGTTTTGGGTCATATTATAATTTATGAATATTTTGGACTAAAGTGAAAGGTTTTGAAAACTTTGAAAATATGGGTATTATGTTGAAAAGGACCTTTGTGCGAAACAATAAACTCTTTGGGGCCAAAGCATAATTTCAGAACGTTTTTGGATCTGCAAAATAATATTTGGAAATTCTGAATTTGGACCTATTTGCAAAGTTTTCTAACGTTTTGGGCCGTAATACAGTTTTATAAAGTTTTGGGGCCAAACTGCGAATTTAGAAAACAGTTCACTGTAGCCGTCACTGTAGCAACCGGCTAACCGGTTCTGCAAATCCGGCGAACCGGTTTCGGGCAGAATGTATGCAAAATTCAAGCGGCTAACCGGATGTGGAAATCCGGTAAACCGGTTTTCTGGGTTTTCGAGACAGAATGCAACCAAAATGCAAGCGGCGAACCGGTTGTGAAATCCGGCAAACCGGAAGCGGGCAGAATGCAACCAAAACGCAAGCGGCTAACCGGATTCAACAAACGGCAGACCGGATTTTCAGAAATTCAAATTTGTGCTGTAACGGTAACATGAAGCGGCTAACCGGATGAGACAACCGGCGAACCGGTTCCGGCCAAAAATGAACATAACGGCTAGTTTTTGAGTTCAAACTATATAAACTCAAAACCATTTCATTTTTGGTAACTCAAGCAAGCATAAACAAGAGCACACAACATATATTGAGCTTCATTTTCGTAACTTATCATTTATTAGCTCATCTTTGTTCTTCAATTTGTATATCTACTCTTAGAGAGAGATTCATTGTTGTATTTATTATTTCTCATCAAATTGAGAGTGTACAAGTGAGGGAAACACTTGGGTTAAGAGATTGGGGATATAATCTCTTGTTGTAAAGGTTCATTGACACCTTGAAGTCAATTGTAATATCTTGAAGCCTTGGGAGGCTTGGATAGTGAAATCCTCAAGCGGGTGTGCTTGGAGGCGTGGACGTAGGCGGGGATAGCCGAACCACGTAAAAATCCTTGAGTTCGTTTTTCTCTTCCCTTACTCTTTTAATATTGTGCTTGATTGAATTTATTGTTTTTGATTTGATTAAGGCATTAGATTAAATTGTTGTGTGGATTTGCTAGGATAAGTTTAAAATTCCAATTCACCCCCCCTCTTGGGTTGCACACTTGTATTTCAATATGATCATTTGTCTTTATGTTAATAGCATGCTCATCCTGTGTCCCAATTTCGGAATGATAAATAAGACCAAGAAGATGCTTGCTTTTAACTTCGATTTGAAGCATATAGGAGAATAAATGTTATCTTAGTCATCAAAATCACTAAAACTAGCAATGGCCTCATGTTATCATAAAGCACTATTTTGAAAAAATGTTGAAAAGGATTGGGTACTATGATGGGAAATCAATCTCTACATTGTATGATGCAAATATCCACCTTAAGAAAAATTTAAAGCATAGTGTTGATCAATTGAGATGAATCATTGGTAGTTTGATGTATTTAATGAATAGCACGAAGCCTAATATTGCATATGTTATGGGCAGATTGAGTAGATATAATCAAAATTCGAGCAAGGATTATTAGTCTACCATAGATAGACTTACAAAGTATTTGAGAGGCAACATTGATTATCGATTTAACTATAGTATATTTCATCAATGCTAGAAAGGTATAGCAATGCATATTGGATTTTAGGATCTGATGAAATCAAATATATTAGTGGTTATTTATTTACTCTTGATGGAGGTGCTAATTATTGGAAATCCTCCAAGCAAAAATGTTGTTTGTTCTACCTTGGAGTCCAATCTGATTGCCTTAAAAAGGCATGTATTGACGTTAAGTGGTTAAAAAACCTATTTGCAGGTCTTTCTATTTCTATTGACACTTCTACTTCATATCAATACACTATGATTGTCAGGCCTCTAATGCTAAGGTAAAAAGTAAGATTTATAATAGAAAAAACAAACATATTCATCTAAGACATAGTATTATAGAACAATTGTTATATTCTGGGGTAGTGAGCCTAGATTTTTTAAGGTCAAAGTCAAATATGACCGATCTTCTGACAAAAACACTAAACAGGAGGTAAAGTAATAAATATGTCAAGACAGGTGGGACTTCTATCTAGAACAGAAGGCAAGAGTGATGTCACACACTTCTGGAACCTGAAACTCTTAAATAATCTTTTCCATTCTTTAGTTATGTATGGAAAGATAGAAATAAAATGACCACAATTTTGGGTATTCATCTAATTTTGTTGAGTATAGGTGTTTTTCTTCTAGTATTCAAGGCTCTTTATTTTGGGGGAGTGTATGATACTTGGGCTCTTGGAGTGGGGGGTGGGGGGTGGGGGGTGGGGGGCGGGGGGGAGTAAGAAAATTACCAATTTGACCTTTAGCGCAATTGTTATTTTTGGTTATCTACTAAAATCCTTCTTTAAAGGAGATGAGTGGATTGTTTGCGTGGATGATTTGGAAGATAATTGGAGGTGATGCATGGTTAGGTTCCATTTGTATATTTGGTGGAATCTGACATATCCTAACCAAGTTTTTACATGGGCTCGCCATGCACTTGGATGGACTGGGGAGGTTTACTTATCTTATAGTTTTGATGCTTTATCTACTTTTGGTTTCATTGTTTTTTGCTTTGCCTGGTTCCATAATACAAATAAAGGGCGACGCTACAACATTGAGCTCGTTGCTGGAGAAGAGAATCAATATATATGTTATGTAACTTAGCCATTAGACTATAAAACTCACTAGATAACTGGTAACCCTACCAATGTGATTACAAATCCCATGAGGTAGTTACATAAGGATAATAACAAGTCACTTATTGTGTTGTGGCATTATCAATCTCTTTATTTCAATCCTTTCTATGGTGAGATAGTTGCTATTAACAGTTATTCAAGCTAAGCTATCACGTTCTTAATAAACTCCATAGTCTAATTTATGCATGGTGGTGTGTCAAAATTATAGGACACATTTAATGAAGGTTTATTTATTTAAGTGTAGAACTAGGTTAGTTTTAGAGATAGATGGTTATCTTTAGAGTACTAATGAAAACAAGGAAGGCACAAGCCATTAAAGTGCCAAAGCACAGAACAAGTATATTATGAGAGAGTTTAATGTGAGCTGCTTATACTCTATCTCACATAAAAAGAACTTTGGTTTATAAAAATTATAAATTTCAATAAGTTTCAATGAGACATGATTAGTTGTTCTATGACTAGTTCATACTATGAAAGGCATCAATTCATATACATTAAATTTGATGTAATTTCTGGAAATCAAAGATGAGTACCATGTGCGTATTTTAAAATATGTAGGAGATTGCTGTAAAACAGTGGGGTATTTCAAAATACCCACAATTATTTAGTGTCTTGCTCGGCTCAAATTTGCTTCTCTTTGTATTGAAATAGTCTCCAAAAGTCAACGACTTGATTTGGTCAAATGCATAACCCTCGGATATCATGGCTTGATTTTTTCACCAAAAAAAATAATAATAATTCAAGTGCCATGAATGACGAGTAAAATGGTCTTCATTAGTTGCTGATTTTCTACTTAAAATCAGGAGACGATGGTTGGTTTTTTGTGTATAAAATGGAAGTAGCGGCTGGATTGAGTGGAATAGAATTAGTCATACTTTATCCCACTTCTACATATTACTCATAAAAAATGCTTGTTATGATTTTCAGGATTAAAACATATATTTAATAAGTTGTTTTTAGCTATATATTATCATTGCACACTGGAATAATGGATTGCATCTAGTTACGCTCGCCGCACCTGGAAATTATCTTGAAGGTTTAGAATCTATTCTTTAAGGATAGTTCCTTCAAAGCACACCTTGAATAGTTAACTTATTAGCTTCTTTCTTTGTTTCTTTTCTTGTTTCGGTGTTGTTACAGTTTGTTGTTGGATTTAGAGTTGCTGCTAGATTGTGGACTTTGTTGTGGCTTTGTTGGAGTTAACTGAGGAGTGTTCCGCTTGGCTTCATTAAATTTAGAGTTTTATATTTGCAAGGCATCTTCATACGGCTTTTTTTTTTTTTTTTTTTTTTTTTTTAATTTAAATTTGCTGGTTTTTTTGCAGTTGCTATTATATGCTGAAAATTGTACAAGTGTCAAAACACGTACATATTTAGAGCATCTCCAAAAATTTCTATAAAATTTATTCTTTAAATATCTATTTTCTTACCTATGTGGCAAATAGAAGGGTAAAAAAATATAATATTCTCCAAAAAAACTCTTCAAATAAAAATAAATTAATATTATTTTAATCAAATAATTATTTTTTTAAAGGAAAGTCAATAGCAATTAAAGCCCGTCTCTCTCTTTCTTTAATGAAAAGTAATAAAATACAAATTGAAAAGGGAGAAATTAATTTTCCAAATTTGAAGAGAGAAAATCAATTCTTATTTAAAGAATTTTAATTGGAATGTCTTTTAGAGCTTTAAATATTAATGTGGCTCTTCAAATAAGTAATAAAATCTTATTTGAAGAGCCTTTTGGTGATGCTCTTACATCATCAAATATGTGTGTATTCTCGCAACACAATAAATATGGAAGGACTTTCATCTTAATTTAAATTAATCATCTTTTTCACTAAGGTAAATCTTTACATTTCCATCCAATTATCTAATATAATTTTGAAAGCAGTAATGAATAGAATAATGTGTAAGCACAAAAATTTGTTTACATGCTAATTATAGTGACCGTCTGGCCTCAACTTCCAAATAACTACTACTCTTTATCTTTAAGGGTAAATTTCAAATGACCACCACCTAGAGTGTCTATCGTCAATCTATCCTTAAAAGTATGAAAATATCAATTTACCCTTAAATTCAATTATCTCTCCATTAGTTTCAACAATCAAAAGGATAAATTGTATTTGCACCTTTTTGTAACAATTAACTAACTAAAAAACATCAAACATCTATATTTTATTACATCAAACCTCTATGTTTTATTTTTTAAAAATGAGTGGTGATATTTTCACCTTCAAATTATTATACGCACTTCACTTCAAAAAAATTATATAAAAATTTTCGCATTATTTTTTTATTTCAATGAAGAAGAAAATTTGAATAATTAAATAATTAAATTTTCATTAATTGTTTAAACTTAGGGTAACATATATTTTGATAATTTGACCATTTTATATTTTAAAAGTATAATAATTAAATTAAAATTAGGTTAAACAACATTAGTGAGGTCCAAAGATTTATTTAGGAAAAGGATTTACTTAATTAATTGTTTAAATTTTTTCTTTGTTTTAAATTTGAAAAAATAAATATAAATTTTACTAAATACATTTTGAAATGGGGTGGATTTACACTAACTGTAATAAGAAAATACTCTCACCCTTTTAGGATAGGTTAACTTTCATTTGCACCTAAATATTTCAACGAATTAAAATTTTTTTTTTGCACTTAAATATTTCACTGAATTTCAAAAAGCACCTAAATGTTTCATTAAATTTTATCTTACACCCAAATTGCTTTTTCTCTCTCTCTTTTTTACTTGGTTAACATTATTGAGTCTCTACTTCTTTTTTATATTCTTTGAATTTTCTTGATGCCTCATATATATATAAATAAGATAGACATACCCATATATAGAGTAATCATCAATGAAAGTAATAAAATATCTTATTTCTCTATGTGTTTTTATTCTTAAAGGTCTAAAAATGTCTGTATGAATTATTTTTAATAATTCAAATGAATGCCAATGTTTAGTAAATGATTTTCTATACAACTTTCCTTATATGCAAGGTTGACATATTTTAAAATTCATACCCTACATAATAGATATGATACCTTTTTTTTATGCATTCTTTTCATTTTATCTTTATTAATATGTCCTAATCTAAGATGCCAAACATGTGAGACAATTTTATTAAACTTGGACTTAAGCACATAAAAAAATTAATTATTTTATTACCACTGATGAGCATATAATATATGCATATTGTATCCTTAATTAAATAATTGTTAGTTATATTTATTTATTATTTTTAATTAATTGAATTATTTTATTGAATAGAAAATTAATTGGAAATTATTGATAAAAAGAGCATAAAAGAGTTCAATTTGTGAGCATTAAAGATTAATAAACTTGGAAGCAATTATGCTTATATGCATGTTAATTCAAGCCGAGAAATTTACAATATTAGCCAAAAAATTTAGGCATTTTTCTAGTTTAACCCCTCTAATTTTTTTCTTTCAACATTAGCCATATCCCCAATTTGTGGACGAAAATACCCTCCCCATTCTCACGTTTCCCTCACCTAAATTTCTCCCTCTCTCACCAAAGTCTCATCACCGGAAGTTGTATAGATCTTCAGCGGCGGCGTAGATCGGCAGCGGAGGAACTTGGCGACGGCGTAGATCCATGTGGAAAAGGGAAGGGAAGAGGAAGAGCAGAGAAAGGGAAGGGGATGTCGCGCGACAAGGAGGGCCTGTCGCGCGCGCCTGTCGCACGGGTTATGTGCGACAGGCGCGCGCCTGTCGCACGAAGTATGTGCGACAGGCGCTGCCTGTCGCACGGGTTATGTCCTGCAGAATGGTGTCTCCAGAGTTGTTTTGCAGTCACTTGATCTGCATTGTTTGGGACCTTTCGATTGCATTCATTTTGTGAATAGGTTTTGATATTTTAATCACAATGCTGTTGGTTTTACAGAATACATTGTTATAAATTCTTTTAGTTAAAATATGTTTTTGGTCCACGAAGTTGACCCAGATTTCAATTAGTACTTGAAAAGTTTGAGTTATGCGGTGAAAACTACTTGCAGCTTTTTGTATGGCGTTGTACGAGAATGGCTTCTGTATAGTGCATTATTAGTTTTAGAATTCAATGCATTATGTTTCATTGGTTTTGTTTTGTGGTTTGATTTGTGAATGATACGACTTTGCATGTGCAATTATGAATGCGCGCGCAAGGGCAATATCATGCATGAAGTTACGTTTGCATGCAAGGGCAATATCATGCACGAAGTCGCGCATGAAGTCACGAACGCATGCAAGCATGCAAGGCCACTTAGCCAAGTTTGTTCCATTATGGCCAAGCAATTAGGAATAAATTAATAACCATGTGCAGGAACGTTTATGGTATATGTTGTTTTTTTTTTCACTTTTTTCACTTTGTGGTGCCTGTCGCCCCAAGCCTCCCAAGAGTTGGTGCGACAGCTGCCTGTCGCACCAACTCTTGTTGCTGCGACAGGCCGCCCGTCGTCACAATTCAGATTCACCCAGATAAGCTGAGAAAATAACTCATACCAGTAAGTGATGTTGATTAATGTTGGATCTAGATAGAATATGACTGATTGTTACTATTGTTTGTTGCCGTCGTTGATGATTCACGAGTACAAAGCTAAGCTGCTGCGTTTTGTTTGTTTCACGATGCGGGAGAAAAGTTGGTTTTGTTCTGTGAAAAAGGGTAATTTGGGAAGAAAGACTTGGATTTGGCTAATGTTGATAGAAAAAAGTTGCTATGATTAATCAAAAAAATGATAAAATAAATATGGTTATTTTTGTAAATTTCCCATTCAAGCCAAGGAAACCGAGCTCAACAAATGCATTCACCATCCACATGCGGACAAAGAGGAGAAAGTGATATTAGCTTTAAAAGTGGCCATCACATGATGATTAAATGAAGCTTGATTAGGCTTTACATAAGTGGGCCCGTGTTGAGCAATTAAAAGAGGAAACAATTTATGGCTTATGGTGGGCACGTGTGAGAGCTAAAGCAAATAAAAAGACAAGTCTTTTGGCTTTTGGATTTAAGAGGTGGGGCTCATTTTAAAGTTTATAAAAAGGAGTTTTGGCTTATGGAGAAGGAAGGCAGCCGCTGGACGGAAACAAAAGGGAGGACGCGAGACAGAGAAAATAGAGGGTAGCGGCAGCAGCACTTCGGCTTTCATGAGTGATTTTATTTTTTGTGTTATTCCCAATTCAAGTATATCTAACTAATTTTTTTATACTGAGGTTAAAGATGAAACCCTATTCAATAAAATAATCATCTTTTTATTTAATTAATTCCCTATATATGTTCTTTGATGATTATGATTTTTATTTCACATGATTAATTGGATGTTAAATAAAATGTTTTCATCAATTCTGTCATGCATTATTGATTGTTAGAATTAATATTCGATTAAATCTATGCTTGAATTTATAAAGTTTATACATGATTATCTTTGATTCTATGTCTTTCATTAAATTGTTTACATAGAGTGCTTATGAAACTTTGACTCTTTGTTATTCAATATGTTTACATGAGATTCTTAGATGTCATATTATCAAGTAGAAAAAGAACCTACATTAGATTTAATTACTTGGGCTTAATTGTTATATCTATAAGATGACATAGATTGATTTCGAGTTGTCAATCTAAAATTGGGGGTTAATTATTAATTAGATAATTACTAGTTGAATAGTGGTGGATTCGGAAACATTGGTAATTCTCATCTTATTGAATTCTCCTTTATTTTAATTACTTAGTTTAATTGGTTTAATTTTCTTAGAAACTTAATTTGGTCAACTAGGTTAGAATTAATATTAATTTTAGATTTAAATTAGACTTTTCAATTTATAACAATCCCTGTGGGATCGACCTCGTTACCACTATTCTATTTCTAGATTCGTGCGCTTGCGAGTATATTAAAATTTTCACAACAACCACCATCAATTGCAATGTAATACATGCCATCTATCTTATCACCTCTTATATAAACTTGATGCTTTCTTCCAACAATTATAATTTCAGGCTTGAACTTAACATCAAATCATTTTTATCTAACTCAAATGCAAACATAAGATTATCCTAACTCTTGGCACATACAATACATCATCTATTACAAACAATATACTTGTCATTACATATTTTATAACTCTTAAAACTCCACACATCACAATGAGTGTGTTTGGCACACTTTATTTTATTATGTTGTATTGCACTATTTTAATATAGGTATATTTTATTATTCTATATTGTATTAGCACTGTATTATAATAATATTGTAAAATGTTTGATGGTACATTGTACTAAATTAATTTTTTTGTGATTAATTTAAATTATATATTTAGAAAATAATATTTATTATTACTTAGAAAAATACTAATTATAGAAGTCTTATAATTTTAGAATTTTTTTAACATTATTCTTTTAGTATAAGTGTTAAAAAGATATCATAATTTTTTATAAAGATCAAAACTTATAGCCTTATATTTTCTTGGCCTAACATTTATTTTTTAGTATTTTGCAAATATATAAACTATGAAATAAAGATTGAAGCAAATAATTTAATTAAATAATTTGCAAATACTATCACAACATAAAACCAAGTTAAAACCTACGAGATTAGTTCAAAAGTCATTTTATAATGATAGAATAAAAGTTTATACATACCACAAAATAATCCAAAAAAAAAAATAAAGTGACACAATAGTGCTAATACATTCAATTATAAAAAAAATTATACTAAATAATCCAAGTAAGAGATCTATAATATATGTAATAATATTTTATATCATTATTTATATTTTTATCAATTTTAAATTAATATTATTCAAACTTATTCATATTTAATATTTATTATTAGTTATATTAAATTATTATTCAAGTACTTATTATTAGTACTCATTATTATTTATATTAAAGGATTTCTCTATAATACTGTATGATTTTTACATTACTGAAAGTGGGGTTGTTGTATACCCTTAGATTTAAATGTTTTAATTTCTACCATTTATTTAATATTGTGAAAAAAAGAATTAAATAATTAAAAAGTAGCAGTTAATAGTCAAGTTGCATGTAAATATGATTTTTTTTTCAATTTTGATTATTGATAAAAACTTTATACATAAACTCATGTAAATATATACAAGAGTTAGGGTGCGTTTGGGATTGAGATGTTGTAACTTTTAAGGTAAAACTACTGTGGAAAAAAAGCTGTGACTATGAAATAAAAATTAATAATATATAATAAATATAAATTTTAAATAATAATTTTGACAAAATTATTAAAAATATAATAGATTTTTCATTATACAAGTAAAAAATTATATTAACATAACTTCCAAGGTATAGCAGTTAGTGTTTACCAAACACTTTAGTGTTATACTTTTTAAGCTACAGCTGCCAAATCTCAATCACAAACACACCTTTAATCTCATTCCCTTGTAAGTCTTACATGTCCTCTCAGGTTCTCTCTTACAACTTGTTCAAACCAGCCATGCCTTTCAAAGGGAAAAATGCATCACTTAGAATAGGTGTCACCAATCACAGCAAGAGCACATACCTTAAATTACAAAGGAAGAAAGGATACTGATATATAAATTTTAAGAGCTCTATTTGCAATCCGAGGCATGAACTGTCCTCCAATTAGTTGCAATTTTTGTGTGGCACCTGAGAAGGCTGATTATAACTCATGTTAAATGGAGAATAAAATATTAAAATTGTGTGATTGTAAGTCTGTGACCATCTTACGTACGATTGGTTTTGTTGCTAAGTGGCATGAGGAAGCTTTCGGTGCGAAATTGGATTACTTGAGAAGGCCATTCAATTTGCATTTTTCATTGTTGCTTTGAGGATAGATAGATATATAATTAATCGATTATGAGAGAGGGG
This sequence comes from Citrus australasica, assembly GCA_029618585.1. Lineage (NCBI taxonomy): Eukaryota > Viridiplantae > Streptophyta > Magnoliopsida > Sapindales > Rutaceae > Citrus > Citrus australasica. Next base: position 9,910,588 of record JARCIV010000006.1, read on the forward strand.
CTTTTCAATTATTATCGGCTTTCGTGGAAAGAGCTTATAATTAATGAGAAACGATGTATATTCTTTTATGAGAAATGAAACACTAATGTTTGTTCAGCATAAATAATGAATGGTGCAAGAAGATAAAGTTTATTAAAAGCTTAAATAATGAATGATGCAAGAGGGTAAAGTTTATTTGAATAATATTAAAAGCTGACTTTAAAATAAAAGATCGTGAGAGGTAATGATCCAATTCAATGTGATAAAGAGAAAAGTTGTATTCCATAATAATTTTTTTTTTAATTTATGCAACCTTTTTAACTAATTTGTTAATTGGATACAATATTATTAAAAAATTAAAAATTTATAAATAAAAATAATTTATACCATTATTCAAATCTAATGGTACACATCTGTTACATACTGATGCTATAAAAAAAATAACCACATTATAGAGTGACCCTATATTAAATTGTTAAATAATAATCGATTTTTATATATTATTTAAATATTTATTATTATTCCTTAAATATTAATCAACTTTATATACTAATTATTATAATATAATTAAATAATACATTATTTAGTTATATTTTTAATATAATAAAAATTAGAATGCCATATAATATTATTTGAATAATAAATTGTAAACTTATTAATTAATATAATAATTAGAATGTAAAAATAAAAGAAAACAAAAAGTTAATATATATAACATTATATGAAATTAAAAATTTATATTTATTTATTATTATTGTAAAAGAAAAAAGAAAGAAAAGAAAAAACAGCGAGCGGCTGCATCAGACACTACCTAAGTGCATTACAATTTCATTCGAAACAAAAGATAGCATTAGTTTAGTGAGGAATAGTTTGCTAATGCTGTGTAATGCAGTCTTTAGATTTCCCCATATGATGGGTAGCTCCAAGGTTTATCCTTCCAATGATTCCAACTATAGGCTCCATTATCAAAGTTTCTAAGATAGTAAGAGTAACCTATTTCATTCTTTACTCAAACTTTTTCGATCCTTCTGATCTTCAGACAATCTTTATTGAAATGGCCAACTTGGCCACATTTGAAACATTTATTTCTATTATTTTTCTGTGGCCATTTACTTTCTTATTTTTCTTCTTTCCTTTCTTGGCTCTTGAACTTCTTAGAAGACTTAGTAGAATCCTCATAATCAAATTTGAGTGCTTTCGACGATTCTTTCTCTCTTGTTCTAGCGCCAAAATTAGTGCTAGATTGTCCGTAGTCAAAACTTGATACGAACAACTTAAAGATTTAAAACAGAATCCCATGATGGTGGTAAGCTATTAAGAGATGTAAAGTCTTGTATTTTATCAGTAAATGTATTACCTAAAAATGATAATTACTTAATTAATAGTGCCACATTATTGACATGGTTAACCACTTCATTTCCTTCTTCCATGTACCTTCCATTAAAATTTTCAAACAATAATTGTACATGAGTTTTAGACCCATTTAATTTTTCTGTTTTTAAAGTAACACTAGCTGTTGTGTTAATCATTGTGTACAAATAATATGTAAGTGAAATAGAAAATTTGACCTTGATATACAATTTGATGCTCCAAACATATCCTTCGATCAGATTGATTATAAGCTTCAATGATTTCTCCCAACACTTTGGAGGCTTGAAAAATTCTTTTTCAAGTATCCAAATATCCCTCTTGTAGGTATTACCTTCATCAAACCCTTTAAATGTACATAACTCTTTTGCGTTATAAGCGAAGTTATGTTTCTTGAGAATTAGTCATGTCACTTAGTGAAATAGTTATAATTGATTTAAATTGTATTAACTTAGTTTAAGAAATACATCCTTATGAATAAGTATGTTTATTACAATATGTTATATATATATATACATATATGTTTACATACACACATACATTTATATATATAGTTACTCTTTAGTGAGGACATCTTCACTTTGTTAAAGTGTAAATGCCACTAAAATTAAAAAAATTTAAAAATTTTAATACGTTGAAAACTGTATTTTTTTTGTCTATTAATATATTAAAATTTATGTTTTTTTTCTTAGTTAATGGCATCCTCTCTTTGATGCGCTCAATTATCAATCATAACACCAGCCCTAGCTATAGAAAAGAAAATTCAATTTTTTGGTTTAAGATTTTTTTTTAATATTAGAGAAGAGAAATTGGGGGTACAAAGAAACTGTTAGATTTTGTATGGGTTATAGAGGATCCAAGATTTGGAAAGAATTGAACAACAGATTGGGGGCCTTTAGAGGATTGGAAGAGAAGAGAAGAATAAGAAAAAGGAAGATAACGACCGACACGACAGCATCACGAGATCGTGATCTAGGAGCAAATCGCTCTTCACCATGCCGATGCCGCGCCTATGATGCTGCCATTATTACCGCCATGGCGTGTCGCCTGTTACCTGCTTGTGCTGCTGTGAACGAACGGTAAAGGAGTAATAAGAAGAATAACGAATAAAAAGAATCAGGAAGCAAGAACAAAAACAATAATAAAGAATAAAGAAGACGAAAGAAAATTGAAACATCAATAAAAAACAAAAATTCTTTTTATCAAGGGTTAATTTAATGAATGGCAATATTGAATGAGAAAAACACAAAAACTTGTTGGATGACATGTTTCGTAATTTCTGTAATTCAAAAGCAGGAATAACATGCAAAAAATATGAGTAGTCTTGTCTCCCTGACAAGTTGTGTTTGTCTTGTTTTATAACAAGTTTCATCGGTAACCATTTTCTTTTCTGCCTCAGTCGGTATCTGTTTCTCGGATTTTGACAACATTATGGCCAAGAACAACAGTAATCTTGCGTTTGATGTATGTAATGCTTATGAAAACGTGTCTATTGAGGAAGAAGAGGAAGGTGGATTGATCGTTGAAGGTGATGATGTGGACGAGGGTGAAGAGATGAAGATTGACTTTCGGTATTGCTTGGTGGGTGGATTCTTGACAGACAAGGTGATCAACTTCTCAGCCATGAAGAACACTATGGCATCTTTATGGCGCCCAGGGAAAGGAGTTTGCATTAAGGACCTGTCATCTACTCTATTTCTTTTTCAATTTTCCACGAAATTGATATTAATAGAGTGTTGAATTCTAGACTGTGGATGTTTGATCAGCATATTTTGATTGTGAAAAGGTTGGAGGAAAACGAACAACAACAGCATGTTCCTCTATTTCGCACCTCCTTTTGGATCCAAATTTACAATCTTCCGATTGGCTTTCTATCAGAGAAAATCCTACAAAATATTGGGAACTACATTGTGATATGTAGATTTTATACCCAAGAAGTGAAACTGAGATTTAAGAAGAAAAGAGAGAAGAAATATTGTAGTATTCTTTTTAACTTTCCCTTCCACTCCAATCATTTCATATTACACATATATAGCCTCCGAACTCTACACACACACTAAGCTAAGAAATAGAACAACAATAACAAAATGATAGCAAAATAATCTGGAACATGACTAGATTCATGCTGAAAATCAGCAACAAAAGTTTATCCAATCGAACCCACTAAGTGTTGGGATATTATGCTCTTTAAAAGCATATGTGTTTATTTAATTGTAATAAACATTTTTTCTGATTAATAAAATTAATGAGGTATTTTATTCAAATATCTTAATTACATTTATATTTGTATTAAAGTCCATTTAATCATATTATATGTATTTATGTGATCACCACGTGGATTCACAGAAGACATAAATACAAGTTATCTTATGATTAAATAAATTTAGTTCGCAGTTGATAAATAAAGTTGGGCACTTTATTTAGGTATAAACTGTAATAAATTCATTGAATGATTTGTCTTAATCATGTATGAATTTATTGATGTAGTACGACTACATTGAACTGGATCACATATGAGATTTAATTAATTTTGTAATAACTGTCAGACTTATTAAATCTCATAGGCGTTGATTTTACTGTAATCTTAATCTTGAGTTAATTATGATTTCATGATTGTGATTATTATTCCATTTGAGTTACCAATGGGCACGACACATCCTTGTGATCAAGATTACCCGGTATCTTGGTGGGAGCAATTATGAGTATTGGAGTTATAGATTAACAATATAGAATTTGTACAACACATCTCTTGATAGGTTTTCGGCACTTGATCATAGAATTATCTGGCCAGAGTGTGTCAACATATTTAGTATGTTGAAAATGATCATTAGAGAAAACCAGTAAGGATCAAGGAATAAGATGTTATTAAATTGATTGGACAGTTGAGATATCAATTTAATTAACGATGTGGTACAAAGGATTGCGCAGTAAAGAAATCAATGTGGCTTGGGACGAATTATTATTCGAGCATACAATTATGGAAGTCAGTTCCAATCTTTTAGTGGAGTAGATTTGGAATTAAATAATTTGGCTAGTTTAATTACATGTCTAATTATTGTAGCCACTATTGTATGTTCCCAAATGATCTCCGGGTTAGCTCATTTAATTGACTGCACCACTACTGGACTAATAAGCAAGATAACTAGCAATTTGGGTCAAAAGCCTAAATATATCATTTAGTGGGAGACTCCATTTAATTAGCTTTTGTATAAGGGGCCTTATGTTATTTTACAAGGTGGGTCCCCTATTGGAAAAGTAAATAACGTGAGTTTATTTTTTGATTATTTGGAGCCTAGGGTTTTCACTAAAGGGAGATATATAAGGCTTATTTTCTCTAAAGAAAAAAAAAAGCCACTTTACACAAATCTGAGAATAAGATTTTTCTCTCCATTGTTGGGAGAAAATTTTTCTCGTGCTAGTTGCTTTGGTAGTGATAAAGGCGCCCACACGTCAAGTGCAGATCGAACCTGAGTCATAACCTGGAAGATCATTGGGGATAGTTCGTGATCTAACTAGCGTGGTAGTGACGGATCGTGATCTAACGAGCGTGGTGGTGACGGATCGTGATCTAACAGGAGCGGTGGTGGCAGATCGTGATCCAGGAGCCTAAATCACTTCAGCGGAAAAAGCCAACTTGGATTTTCAAGGTACGATTTCTAGATTACGTGTTCTTATATATTATATGAGAGCGGTCCTTAAAAAGGTTTTATAAAAAATTAAAAACCTGATTTTTCCCCAACAATTGGTATCAGAGCCATCTCATATTAATATATAAGAATTTCGTATGAAATTAATCTTGAAATTTATGTATTAGAGTGGCACAATTTATTCAGATATATATTTATTGTTTAATATATGAATAAAGCATGTTTATAGTTTGTCTTAATTCATGGTTAGATTTTCCGTTGTATTTTTTTGTTTGGATCTGTAACAAGAGGGGTGGTTTTTATCACCATAATTCCCTCTTGATTTATTTTTCAGTAATAGAAATTTTGTAAGCCAAAATTGGCATAGGAAATTTGTAATTCATCACTGGAAAACGAATTCAAAAATCAAGATCGGAACATGGAGGCCGGAAAATTTTGGAAACTGCGGCAACGAACCAGCAGTGCGCGGCAGCAGCGCGCGGCTCGCAGCACACGCTGCCAGCAGCGCGCGCTGCAGGCCAGCAGCGCACGCTGCGCGCACAGCAAGCTGCAGCGCGCACTGGCGCACGCAGCACAGCAGCTGCAGTGCGCGCTGGCGCACGCAGCTCGCGCAGCTGCAACGCGCGCGGCCAGCATGGCCAGTGGCGCGCGCTGCATGTGCAGCAGAAGCGTGCGCCGGTTTGGTCTGTTTCCGGTGATGTGGTGACGGTCGGCTGGCGTCGGAAAATCATGAACAGTGGCGGAGGTTTTTGGAGATGGCGGCTGGGGAAAGAAAAATATGATTTTAGGGTTTCATGGTTTTTATCATGAAGAGCCCTATGGTTTCATAAGTTTTTCTTTGGGCATATACGTTTTAATTTTTTTCATTTAAGTCCAAAAATGATTTGGGCTTAATGAATCCTAGTTTTAGGCCCAATTTCAATTGGGTTTAATGGATTAAAAATGCATAGATAAAATTAAATACATTAAATTTATTTTTGGTCCAAAAGTTTTATTTTAATAAAAAAAAATTATTTATTTTATTTCTTTTCAAAAATAAAAATTGGACCAATTATAAATTTTAAAAGCCCAATTTCCCCTAGTCCATTAACAAATACAAGCTTGTGGAAATGGACATTGACAAGAAGCCCAATGAAGATTAGGCTTAGGGTTAATGTATTTTTCATTAATAGGAAAGCCATGAATTAAGATTATTTAATTGTTTTTCTATATGTTATGTTTTGGATGATAACATGCCATGATAACATGTCATATACAATAGGAAGTGCCACTCTATGCATAATGATACATGTCATTCATTAAATAATGAATTTCACTATATTGTTTGATATTTGCCTATGCTTAATAATATTGGATATCATCTAGATAATATTATAGGAAGCATGCAATTAACAATATGTATGTTTTAAAAAAGAAAAATCAATTTTAAAATATTGAGTGGGAGAGGGAAAATTCAAGATAATTTTTTCCACGGGCTCCATTGTTAGTTCAATAATAAAATTATATATATACCTCGACTTCATGATACGGTGATGCTCCCTACGAAGGGTATATATATTAGACATTTTATTTGATGAACTTCTTCAAAAGATAAAATTGAAATATTTTTCAATCAATTGTTCGCCCCAACGGTGACTATTGATATGAAAAATACGTAGATTGAAACAATGGTTATACACTCAACTAAAATTTGTTATTAACCTTCCCAACGAAGCTATGTTAACAAATTAAGGCCCAAAAGGATAACGATAATTATTTATCATGTCTATACATGAAAGTAAATAATCTAATGCATAATTGGGTCTAGTAAGTGTAGACATGACTTCCCCAACGGATAGCTTGTCAAAGCGGTACTAGATTATCGTTACAATAAATTAAAATGCATTTATGATTTTTAGCATTTTTGTCATTTATTGTGAATTTTGTTTCAAATATTTATGCATGTTTATTTTGTTTTGTTTTTCAGAAAATGTCTTCCATCAACCCATTATTAATTATCCTTGTTAAAAATGAACTCACTGGTGAAAATTATTTAGATTGGAAACGCAATCTATTTAATATTCTCACTGCTAAGGGAAGCAAATATGTGTTGACCCAGCCTTGCCCTCCTGAACCATCGTTATACGATTATAGAAATCAGAGGGAGCCTTATGAGAAATGGTGCGAAGCTAACAAAATGGCTAAGCGCTATATATTGGCTTCGATTTCTGTGGAACTGCATAAGAAACATCGGAGCATGGAAACAGCCACTGAAATAATGGCTAGTCTTCATCAGATGTTTGGGCAAAATACCCATTTTGCCAGAGAAGCAACATTAAAACGTATTACGAATACTAAGATGGAAGAGGGCACCAAAGTTCGTGATCATGTCCTCAATATGATGGACTATTTGAATGAGGTAGAGATTCATGGTGTCCAAATCAATGATAAATCAAAGATTAACATGGTGATTGAATCTTTACCTGATACATTCAAAGAGTTTAAGGTCAGCTATATCTTAAACAATAAAGATATGACCTTAATTGAAATAATGCACGAACTAAATGCTATAGAAAAAATTTATCATAGCAGAAAACTTCCTGAAAAAGGATGTTCTTCAATGCTTAAGTCAAAAGACAAGAATGAGCAAGCAAGAGTGGGGATTGACAAACTGTCCACTAAAAGAAGTGGCAAGCCAAAAGGCAAGTGTTACAAATGTGGACAGAAGGGTCACTGGAAGAAATATTGTCCTAAGATTATTAAAATCAGGTATAGGAAATCTTAAGCTTCCTAATTAGTTCAGATTTCTATTGATTCTTACAATGAAGAATTCTGAGATAACTAATCTTATTTGTAATTCATTTATTTGGTTTTCAGGAAACCAAGAGATTAAGTGAAGAAAGCTTCAAACAGCAGTTGAGGACATGCTAGTTTATATCAATTGAAAGGCTAGATCAATTTTACAAGACTTAAAGTTTTTGATATTTGTCTTTATTTTTCCAAACATTAGAGGAATTTAATTTCGGTGACTTGTTTTAATAAACAGAAGTACACTGTTATTTTTTGATCCTCTGTTTATAAAGACAATTTATATCATATAAGTCTATTGATCTATTCAAAGCAAGATATAATGATAAAGAGTATATGCATCTATCTAAGAAAAGAAATGTTTCTTCAAACCAAAATCACCTATGATATTTATGCTTAAGTCATATAAACTATAACAAGATTTTAAGAGAATGATTAATGATAGACTTGTTGGCCTATTAAGATTGATCATTGTAACTCTATAAATCTTATTTAGAAAAGTAATATGACAAGGATGCTCTTTTTGAGCTAAAAGCATAACATTGTATTTGATGATTTAGCGCATACAAATGTATACGGACTAATCAGTTTACATGTTATAAGAGGTTATGAGTATTCTATCAATCTTGTTGATGAATATTCATTTTAATTTATGTTTGTCTAAATGCGTCATGATTCCATTGCTTTTGAAATTCAAAAGAGTACGTGGATAAGACAGAAGCAATTAGACAAGGAACATAAAAGAACTTCGATATGATCGAAACAAAGAATATCTCTATGGAGAATTCTAGCACTATTTGGTTGTCAATGAACACTATGATACAATAGTGTAATTAAATGGAGAAACAAGATTCTTTTGGATAAGACAAGATATATACTAAGTGGTTTATCATTTACCTTTTTGATTCCAGATACTAGTAATTGAAACTACAAAGTTTTGTTGAACTTAGTTTCATCTATCTCGGTGTCTACTACTCCAAGAAATTATGAAAAAGTCACAAACATGGTTTGAGACACATTCGTATTTGGAGTTCACTAGTATTTATACTAGAATCAGAGATAAAGAAGATGGATTCGTGTTCAGAAGCTTGCATGTTTTAGGTATCTTAAAGGAATAAGGGAAAGTCTGAATTATAGTCCTCAAGATAGAAATGTATTTATAGAAATATTCTTTACTTTCTTTGAGGAAGACTATATAATGACTTATAACCTAAGAGTAAGGTAAAACTAGAGCAATAAAAGAGATCAGGTTATTGCTCAGCTTTCAACACCTGTTATAGAACAGGAAGAACAGCAACAACCAGCTGATCAGCACAAGATTATCCTTGAACAACCATCACTTTTAGAACCTCGTCGTAGTGGGAGGGTAACTAAGTTACCTACGAGATACATGTTTTTGGGAGAAACCTATAAGGCTATCTCGGATGAACATGTACAAGATCCCACTAGTTACAACGAAGCTCTGATAGATAGAGATGTTGAATTTTGAAAATGGCGATGAATCAAGAAATGGGATCTATGTATTCCAATAAAGTCTGGGAACTTGTAGAGGCACCAAATGGGGTAAAACCTATAGGGTGCAAGGGGATCTACAAGAGAAAGAGAGGAATAGACGGAAGGGTGGAAACATTTAAAGCAAGATTAGTAGCCGAAGAGTTTACTCAGAAAGAAGGAATCGATTATGAGGAAACCTTTTCTCCGGTTGCTATGCTTAAATCCATCAGGATTCTGCTCTCCATTGCTGCAGTGCTAGATTATGAAATTTGGCACATGGATGTCAAGACTGCCTTTCTTAACGGGCATCTTGAAGAAAACATCTACATGCAGCAACCAGATGGATTTATACAAAAAGGTCAAGAACACATGGTATGTAAGTTGCAGAGATCCATTTATGGATTGAAGCAAGCATCTCGGTCATGGAACATCAGATTTGATCAAGCGATTAAATCGCTTGGATTCATTCAGAACATTGATGAACCATGTGTGTACAAGAAAATTCAGGGAAAATTTGTAGCCTTCCTAGTTCTTTGTGTAGACAATATTCTCCTGATTGGAAACAATATAGGAGTATTGACTACAATAAAGATTTGGTTAGCAAAACATTTTGATATGTAAGACCTGGGAGAGACAAGTTATATTCTTGGTATCAAGTTACTACGAGACCGGAAGAATAAAACTTTAGCCTTGTCTCAAGCGGTCTATATCGATAAGATATTGGCTAGATTTAGCATGGAAAATTCCAAGATTGGTTTATTACCATTCAGACATGGAATTACATTCTCTAAGGATCAATCACCTAAAACATCTGAAGAGATAGAGAGAATGAGACGAGTTCCCTATGCAGAAGCTGTGGGAAGTCTCATGTATGCCATGCTTTGCACTAGGACCAGACAAATGTTTTGCGGTAGGGATGGTTAGAAGATTTCAATTTAATCCTGGACCTCAATACTGGACTGCAGTCAAGCATATTATAAAGTATCTGAAAAGAACTAAAAATTATATGCTTGTGTATTCTGGTGATGAACTTATACTAGTGGGTTATACTAATTCTGATTTTTTGTCAGATAAGGATTTTAGAAAATCAACTTCCGGCTATATGTTTACACTAGGAAGTGGAGCTATTAGTTGGATGAGTGTGAAACAATCTTGTATCACAGACTCAATAACTAAAGCTGAATATGTGGCTACATCTGAAGCTGCAAAAGAAGCTATATGGCTCCGCAAGTTCCTACGAAATCTTGAGGTGGTACCTGTTGTAACTGCACCCCTGAAATTATTTTGTGATAATGGTGGTGCGGTAGCTCAATCTAAGGAACCAAGGAACCACAAGAAACAAAACATATTGACAAGAAGTATCATCTCATAAGGGAATAGTGTAGAAAGGTTATATGACAGTACCACAAATGGCATTAGATGCTAAATGGCAGATCTTATTACAATGGCCATTAGTGGGAAACCTTTATAACCTGCACTTAGAGCCCTAAAGCATGAGCAATATGCTAGATATGCTTTGAGAGCTAGTGGGAGATTGTTGGGATATTATGCTCTTTAAAAGCATATGTGTTTATTTAATTGTAATAAACATTTTTTCTGATTAATAAAATTAATGAGGTATTTTATTCAAATATCTTAATTACATTTATATTTGTATTAAAGTCCATTTAATCATATTATATGTATTTATGTGATCACCACGTGGATTCACAGAAGACATAAATACAAGTTATCTTATGATTAAATAAATTTAGTTCGCAGTTGATAAATAAAGTTGGGCACTTTATTTAGGTATAAACTGTAATAAATTCATTGAATGATTTGTCTTAATCATGTATGAATTTATTGATGTAGTACGACTACATTGAACTGGATCACATATGAGATTTAATTAATTTTGTAATAACTGTCAGACTTATTAAATCTCATAGGCGTTGATTTTACTGTAATCTTAATCTTGAGTTAATTATGATTTCATGATTGTGATTGTTATTCCATTTGAGTTACCAATGGGCACGACACATCCTTGTGATCAAGATTACCCGGTATCTTGGTGGGAGCAATTATGAGTATTGGAGTTATAGATTAACAATATAGAATTTGTACAACACATCTCTTGATAGGTTTTCGGCACTTGATCATAGAATTCTCTGGCCAGAGTGTGTCAACATATTTAGTATGTTGAAAATAATCATTAGAGAAAACCAGTAAGGATCAAGGAATAAGATGTTATTAAATTGATTGGACAGTTGAGATATCAATTTAATTAACGATGTGGTACAAAGGATTGCGCAGTAAAGAAATCAATGTGGCTTGGGACGAATTATTATTCGAGCATACAATTATGGAAGTCAGTTCCAATCTTTTAGTGGAGTAGATTTGGAATTAAATAATTTGGCTAGTTTAATTACATGTCTAATTATTGTAGCCACTATTGTATGTTCCCAAATGATCCCCGGGTTAGCTCATTTAATTGACTGCACCACTACTGGACTAATAAGCAAGATAACTAGCAATTTGGGTCAAAAGCCTAAATATATCATTTAGTGGGAGGCTCCATTTAATTAGCTTTTGTATAAGGGGCCTTATGTTATTTTACAAGGTGGGTCCCCTATTGGAAAAGTAAATAACGTGAGTTTATTTTTTGATTATTTGGAGCCTAGGGTTTTCACTAAAGTGAGATATATAAGGCTTATTTCTTCTAAAGAAGAAAAAAAAGCCACTTTACACAAATCTGAGAATAAGATTTTTCTCTCCATTGTTGGGAGAAATTTTTTCTCGTGCTAGTTGCTTTGGTAGTGATAAAGGCGCCCACACGTCAAGTCCAGATCGAACCTGAGTCATAACCTGGAAGATCATTGGGGATAGTTCGTGATCTAACTAGCGTGGTAGTGACGGATCGTGATCTAACGAGCGTGGTGGTGACGGATCGTGATCTAACAGGAGCGGTGGTGGCAGATCGTGATCCAGGAGCCTAAATCACTTCAGCGGAAAAAGCCAACTTGGATTTTCAAGGTACGATTTCTAGATTACGTGTTCTTATATATTATATGAGAGCGGTCCTTAAAAAGGTTTTATAAAAAATTAAAAACCTGATTTTTCCCCAACACTAAGACCACCAACAAATAGAATTCTAACTAACTTAAACAAGTCTTCCACTTTTCCTTGCAAACCGTGCACGTAATGCCCCTGCATACTGACCACATATCACATTAGCACCTTTCAAGACTCGGATGAGAACAATCTCGTGGGAGTATGGAGGAACTGAATAAGAGTTTTAATTGATGTTCGAAAACCTCTTAAACGACAAATGCGATTAAAGAAAGGAGGTCGAGAATGGATATAAGTTAATTTCAAATACGAGCAATTGAATGTATTTTGTTTCATCTGTGGGCTTCTTGGCCACACTGAAAGATAGTGCCCGAAGTTATATGAATGTGCATGTGAGGTGGGGAAACCTTATGGTTAGTGGATGAAGTCACCGAACAGGAGGAACCCACTGAACTCTAGTGAATGGTGGTTGAGGTCATCGCTGCCAGATTTGAGGGATGGCAAATACGAAAGTTGCTCTGAATCAATGGCTGATATGGTAGTTGATTTTATGGTGGGATTGTGATTATGTTTAAAGTAATTGATGCGCCCTTGACATTTCGAATTCAAGATCATGTTAATGGGAAGGAAAGTGAGGAGAAGATGGAATCTGACATTATTGTTATTGATGCTAAAAGAAGGAGATCTCAAATTGGGTTGACAATATGAGCCTTGATACTGGAGTGGCTCCTCAATTAATGGAAACCACAAGCTTTTCAAAAAATGGACCAGCGGTGCGACCTGTTTCTCAGGCCCATCGAGATCAATGAGTATTCTAAGTTGGAATTGCCGTGGGCTAGGTCATTGATAACTCTAAGAAATGAGAGTTATTACATCAATTCTAAACTTGAATCTAGATCACTTAGAGAACAAATAAGGTGTTTTTATTAAATTTTGGTTACATTTTGCATAAACATTCATTTCGGTTGAGTCTTAATAAGTTTCGCTTGAATCAAAGTAATTTGTTCTAAAAACAGGTGCATAATTGTAGGTTCTCAGAAAGTCTTAATTCATAAAAGGATGTTGAGACATTAGAGGAGTAAGAGGAGGAAAGAAGATGGCCACAAAAGAAGAAAAGCTCAATCGGGAAAGATGCGGTGCTGTTGCGGATGTTAGAGCAACCCATGCTGTAGCAATCTGGGAGCAATGCGAGAGAAAACTTCGGCGCGGGTCAACGCATGTTTCCTAATTTAACGCATGCACGCTCATGGGCTTTTGTTTACCCTAATTTGCAATATCAAAGGGAGGTGTGCACCACATAGAAAGGCGGCAAAGGGAATTATCATTAGAATAATTGCAAGGAAAAGAAGAAGAAGATCAGAATTTAAGAGTGTTGTTTCGGCAACATTGGAGAATCGTGCATAATTATTTGGATTTGTCTTTCACTGTACTCAATTTATATTTATTTTCTTCCTTTAATTGTTTTGATGTATTCCGAGATGAATATATTTATTTTTATTTTTCTCATTCAGATTATGAACTAATTTTACTTGTAGTTGAGTGACAAATAATCCAATGGGTTCTTGATTGTTCTTATATGTTGTTATGGCACTGCTGTAACATTTTACTCTAGTAGTTTTATGAATATAACTGTTATTTCGGTTGACCACCTATTTAATAGTTTCAGTTAAGATGGAGCAGCAAAATGGTGTGTCTTAGCGGATATTATTAGAGTATTACTTGATCTTAAGTTGAATTTCCTAGATTAGGTTATCTTGAATCCCGTAAGGGCAATACTTGAAATAAAATTTGTGACACACTAGACATAGGTGTTCACCTTGTAGGGTGGAGAGACTAAAAGTTATAATGCCATACCATAAGTATATCAACAACTGGTCATTGTTAATAGATTTAAGGTATGAGATTTCCAATATGCGATAGCTGAGGATGCAGATTTATTCTGCCCAGTGCTGCAGCATTTGCTATAACAACTGGTGCTAACTTAATAAACAACAGTTATCTTATAAGGAGAGTTTGATCATTCAACTACTATAATCTCAATTGAATCTTAGACACATTTAATCTAGTTTATTTTATTACAGTATTATTTTATTTAATTCTTTCACAATCCTTAATTACGTTAGAAATCACTTTACAATTGTTTGTTTCGGTCCTAAATTAATTTGTACTATTGTGATTGCTTTAACATTTTGAGTAACATTAATCCTTGTGGAGTCGATTTTGAATACTCATCACTTTATTACTTATTGTGTATACTTGCACATTGGCATTGGTAGTAATTGCTTATTAAAAATAACCAACAGTCATCCACTGACAGTTCAAATCCTATTATAGCTGGTTCGAAACAAAAACCTTCTTTTTTTTTTTGATGGAGACGTTAAGTTATAAGAATAAGTTAGAGAGTCGTAAATCCAAACTACGCTTTGATGGGCTTTTTGTGGTGGATAGAGTTGGCTAAAGTGGCGGCTCTGTTTTGGAATACTAACAATTAAGTTAAGTTGCTGAAGTATGGTAGAAACTTCATTGATGTTGAAGTTGAAGCTATGGACTATGGTCGGTGGACGTTAACGAGGTATTATGGCTTCCCAGAATCTAGTTGAAGGTAGGAGTCTTGGGATTTACTGCAGGGGTTTGGCACTTCATAGGTGATTTTAATGACATTTTCACTGCTAATGAGAAACGCGGAAGACATGATCAGCCTGATTAGAAGCTTCAAGGTTTTCGAAGTGTTATAATCGATACTAGTTTGATTGATTTGGGCACTGAAGGCTATCAATTTACTTGGGAACAATCTAGGGGCACTGTTGATTGGGTTGAGGAGCGGCTTTCGCTTCTAATGATTGGTGCAGTCCTTTTCATAAGGCGAAGGTGTGGAGTTTAGAAGCAACGTGTTCAGGTCATCTTCCAATTTTTTTGAATCCCAATCTTTTAATCTGTATTCCCAGGACCAAGCGGTTTGGTTTTGAGAACGTGTGGTTACGTGAGGCTGACTGTGTTGACATTGTTCGTAACAGCTGGGTTTCTTCAGCCAACAGCCCCATTCAAATTAAGCTATCGAATTGTGGGTCTGATTTGGTTTAGTGGGGTAGTCATCTAGCTCATGATTTTCGTAAACGGATCTCACTGTGCAAGAAAAGAATGAGTGTGCTTCGGGGTCGTCGTGATCAAGAAGGAATGAATAAGTTTACCAAGGTTAGAAACCAGTTCAATGAGCTGCTTCACAGCCATGAAGTGTTTTGGAAACAAAGAGCAAAATCACTTTGGCTTAAAACAGGGGATATGAATTCTCGTTATTTTCATACTACCGCCTCAGTGAGAAAACAAAAGAATGCACTTGTGAAGCTTCATAATAATCAAGGTGAGTGGTGTTTGGATTAGAATCTAATTGACAACATGATCGTGCAGTACTTTAGGGAGTTATTCACGTCTGGTAGGAGTGTTGGAGATCTTGTCCTCAATTGTGTTGAGACAAAGGTATCGCAAGAACAGAATGAGTTGCTAATGGTGCCTTTTGATGCTAGTGACTTTAAAGATGCTTTATTCAGTATGCATCCAGATAAATCCCCAGGCCCTGATGGTATGAACCCAGTTTTTTATCAAAAATTTTGGCATATTGTGGGTGAGGATGTAGTGTCAGCTGGTTTGAATTTTGTTAACAACTGTGATTTTCCTAAAGGGTTAAATGATAGCTCAATCGTTTTAATCCCAAAGAAGCTGCAACCTGAATACCTATTTAATATGAGGTTGATAGCTCTTTGTAATGTCTGGTTGCCACGATGCTTGCCAACCGATTGAAGGCGGTTTTTGACACAGTAATATCAGAATCCCAAAGTGCTTTTGTTCCTGGGCGTGCAATCACGGACAATATTCTTATTTCTGTTGAAATTTTGCATTTTATTAAGTGCAAACGACAAGGCAAGAAATGTTAACATGAATATGTTAATAATATTGATTTTGATAATAACAAACTTTAAATGATTTTTGATAAAAATATTGGAGTTATTTCTTAACAAATGAAAGTCATAAAAACTATTCCATTCATATTTTTAAAAGATGGATTTTTAATTGGAAAAAGATTCTTTGCAAAATCTGGTTTAAAATGTGTTTCTGGCAATAAACGGTAAACTGATTATTTATAAACGGTTAACCGATTACGACCAGAGAGCAAAGGTTTGCCTAGGCTCTAACCGTTTAGTGAAAAATAGAAATAGAAAGCTTACTGGAAACTAACGGTGAACCTTTTACTACAAACGGTTAACCGATAACATCCAGAGAGTCATTTCACACAAGGCCTTAGCCGTTTACTTAAACGGATAACCGTTGTTCTTTTTGCAGGATACTGGACACTAACGGTGAACCGTTTATTTACAAACGGTTAACCGATAATATCCAGAGAGTCACCTTATGCAAAGCCTTAGCCGTTTACTTGAAACGAATAACCGATATTCATTTTGTAGGTCTCTGGACGTTAACGGCGAAAGGGTAACATTAACGGCAAACTGTTTATTTGAAATCTGGTCCTACGGTAATATTGACTTGCGCAAACGGTTAACCGTTAACTTCTAAACGGTGAACCGTTTTCTGGCCGACAGTGCATAACGACTAGTTTTTCAGCTCTACTTATAAGTAAGCTCATTCAAATTCAAAGAAGACTGATCACAACACAACCATTGAGCTTATACTCGAGTTTGCAATCTTCACAAGATCTAGAAACATAGTTTCACTTCATCTATTCACACTTTGAGCTTTGATTTGTAATCTTAAACATAGTGTGAGAGAAAAACAATTGTAATCTTTTATTTTGAGGAATTGTGAGTGTTGGGATACACTTGGGTTAAGAGATTGGGGATAATCTCTTGTTGTAAAGGTTATTGACACCTTGGAAGTCAAGTGTAAGCAATTGAAGCCTTGGAGGCTTGCTTATTGAAATCCTCAAGCCCGGAAAGCTTGGAGGCGTGGACGTAGGCGAGGTTGGCCGAACCACGTAAAAATATCCGTGTTTGATTCTCTCTTTCCCTATCCTTTTTAATTTGTGATCAATTTATTTATTATTGTTTTAATTTCATTTTTTTTAATTTGCATGATAATTTGTTTTTAGTCTATTAATTTATAAAAACCCAACTCACCCCCCTATTGGGTTGCCTAATTAGTATTTCAAGAAAGGGGTGGCTGCTCTCAAAATTGATATGTCAATGGCTTATGATCATATTAAATGGGATTTCCTTAGATCAATGATGGTAAAATTGGGTTTTGATGCTATATTGATAGAGTTGATCATGCTCTATGTCACCACTATTACTCATAATGTGATTTGAGAGGACACGACAGTAGGTCTGATTGTACTAACTAGGGGGCTTCGCCAAGATATTCCATTGTCGCCTTATTTGTTTATTCTATGTGCGGTGGGGCTGAGTTCGTTGCTAAGGAAGAATAAGCGGGTTGGTTTTATTCACGGTGCTAAAGTGGCAAGAGGCGCTCCTGTGGTTTCACATTTATTTTTTGCTGATTATTGTTTCTTGTTTTTCAATGCAAATCAGCGAGAAGCTAGCTTAATTAAGCATATGCTTGTTGAGTATGGAGTAGCTTCAGTGCGGGTAGTGAATTTCAATAAATCATCAGTTTTATTTAGTGTTAATGTGAGTGAGGCTAATGCTCGACAGATCTGTGATATTCTGGAGGTTACAGCCACAACAAACCATGGTGCTTATCTTGGCTTGCCATCTTCAGTGGGCAGAAGGAAGAAAGATGTTTTTAATTTCATCAAAGATAAAGTTTGGAAGAAACTACAAGGCTGGAAGAAAAAAATTCTTTCTTGAGCAGGAAAGGAGATTTTGCTGAAAACAGTGTCCTAAGCCATGCCTAATTACGGGATGAATATTTTTCTTCTCCCTCTTGATCTTTGCTGAAAGCTGAAAATCATGATGAATTCATTTTGGTGGGGTAGCAAGCAAAATGGTGGCAATGTAATTAATTGGTTACGTTGGGATACTTTATGCAAGCCAAAATCTATTGGAGGTATGGGTTTCAAAAAGCTCCATTATTTCAACTTAGCAATGTTGGGCAAGCAAGGTTGGCGGTTGTTATCTAATCCGAACTCTCTTGTTGCCATGGCTGCTGGGGAAGGTGAAAAAATTTATTTGGAGGGCTGCATTGAATGTTTTACCTACCACCGACATTCTCATCCGTAGAAGAGTGGATGTTTTGCCAACTTGTTCTATTTGTAATGTGTCTATTGAGACAGTGCCCCATGTGTTAGTGGATTGTAATTTTGATCATGTTGGATTTCTTCCCCAATTGGTTATGTCGCGCGTTGTTCTTCTTTTTTGTTTTGGCTTGAAGATGTGTTTGGCCGCTGTAAGAATGAGGATTGTGAGGTTGCTGTAATGATTTGTTGGAAGCTTTGGTAGAATAGAAATGAAAAAGTGTGGAACAACAAGAATGGTCGGGTGTCAACCATGTTAAACTCTACTGGTCAGCTTCTTTTTCAATGGCAATTAGCAAGGAATCAAAGTTTCTTTTGTACTGTGCCTAGCAATTTAGACCACGGCTCAATTTGTTGGGTGAAACCGCAAATGGCATGGCTGAAGTGTAATGTGGATGCTGCCACTTTTGCTTCAAAGGGTATGGTTACCTATGGGGGTATCATTCAGCATTTTGGTGGGAGCTTTGTTCCTGCAAAATGTGGCGCTATCTTCTTGGCAAGTTCGGTGCTAGAGAGGCTAAAGCTCTTGTTGTGCACGAAATTTTGAGTTAGCTCAAGGATATGCAGCTTCTTCATGTTATTCTTGACACGAACTGCCTGCAAGTGTACAATGCTTTGATTGATAAATTGTCCAGTCTTAACGGCTTTGGTTTTATTATTGATGATTGTAGAGTATTGGCTATGTCTGTAGGAGAAGTGATTTTCTCTTTTGTTAGATGGTCTGCAAACACCGCTACCCATGTTGTTGCGCGGATGGAGGTTTTTTTGTCAGATTCAGGAGAGTGGAGGCATGTTCCACCTCCTTGGTTGCTTTCCAATCTATATGGTTCTATTGTTTAATCAAATATTGTTTTTCTTCAAAAAAAAAAAATAGCAGGAATAACATTTATGCTTTCTAGCCCAGTAAGTATTTCACATTTTAAAAATGGTCCCTCTATAATACTGTAATTTTTTTTATAACATCAATAATGTAAGAATACATACTATTAGATCTAATCAACAATACACATTATTTTTAATAATAAAAAATTTAAATCATTTTTAATATAATATAACCTGTTAATAAACCATTAAAAAGGTGATTCTAAATAATAAAAAAACAAAAAGAGATATAAAATGCAATATCTCATGTAGCAAGAACAATAATAAAACAATTTTGATGAAATTCTACTTATAGTCATTAAACAATTTGTCTTCTTCGTGCACTTCCTGAACAACATCCTTATTTTGAAGCAGCCTCATTCCCCTGGACAAGAATAAACAAATTATCACACTTTATTACCGCTAAAATCACTCAACATCTATCAAAACAAGGTTGCTTCTCTTAAAACAAATGAATAGAAAAAATTTGCCGTCATGATACATATTTCTTGTAGTAAGATTACAATAACAACTGTGGATCCTAATAAAACTACGTACTTATCCAAAGCAACCAACTTCCTCACCTATGGCTCATTGGCTCATCTCTCATTATCATCTTTTTCTCTCTCTTTTGATTAATTTAAAATTAAAAAGATCAATTTACTTACAACTAGAAGACTACCGGTATTTTTAAGTTAATTAACTAGTTAATTATTCATTATATTAAATTATATTAAATGAATGGCTAAGATTAAAATACTTAAATTTAAAGTTCCACAACAATCCCATTATTAATGTTGTAAAAATACATACAACATCACAGAGAAATCCTTTAAAATTTTAAATCTTACAATATTTTAGTTTTAATTTTTTTTATCTTATAAATTTTTAACTTTCTTATGTTATTAGTTAGTGCCAGGGTAATAACTTACTTTATTAAGTTAATATCAGTAAGTCATCAAAATTAATGATATGGAGAGTGTAAGGTGATATTTTTATACTTTTGGCATGAATTGAAAACAATCACTCTAGGTGAAGGTAATTTGAAATCTACTCCATCTTAAATAGGGCACAAAGGTGAGAGAGATGGAGAAAATTCTACTACTGGCTTATCCAAATATATGTATATAAAGAAGTCTAACTCCTAAGAGCTTGAACTTATTTTTTGCTTACCCCACACATTTCTAACAAATTTTGGCACCACTCTAATGTTTCAAAGACTATCACCGCAAACCTTAAAATTCGTAAATACTGCTGTTAAATTTGACAGAATAAGAATAAAAATAACATTTGAGACGAACCAAATGATAATCTAAAAAAAGAATTACTCACTGTTAATATAGACTGACGACAACATTGACATCAGAAATTTAAGAAACACACTCACCTCTGCATTTTGCTTAAAATATAAAGCAAAATATTTTGGTTTTAATAGGGAAAAGCACGCCTATGGAGGACAATCTAGCCAATATGCTAATCCTTCACCTGCCACAGGCTTGGTTCTCAAGAAGATAAGTCCTAAAGAGTCTAAATATATATGGTCATCTGTTGTGAGTGAGTGTTTGAAAGTTCACTCAACTGCTAAGGCGTTAGAGATATTGAGGCTAGTTGTCTTGGTTGTTACATTTTATTTTACTCAAATTATTAGGTAATTTTGTGAATGAAATTACACATCAAATGCCTCTACGTGATGATTTTAATGCTTTTGGTAATAGGTTTTGAAAGAGCTAAAATTTTTACAACTACACAAATTTGTAGTTGTGGACAACTTGATAATGTTGATCATTCTTAAAGCTAGTGTGGTTACAAATAAAAGGTGTTTGGATACTCAAGTTAGTGTTTATCTAAGATTAAAGAATTCAAAACAAAAAGAAGAAAGTGGAAGAAGATGGGTTTTTCCCTTGAAGTGGATAGTGTCCTTACAAACCCTAGTTCCAAAGACACGTATCACCATTTCAAATCAGTACACAAGTATGTAGATTTATGTGGGTGACTTTGTACACTATTTCTTGTATGTTCTTTTTCCCTTTTCCCTGACAATGATTTCCTTAGGTGATAAGTCTGGAACCATGTGGAACCTAAATCCTCTTTTTATTCTTATTTTCCTTTGGAATTTATTTAGTAGGTCTAATTTGTATGTCATTCTTGTCGAAACTGATCCTTCCTGATTTATTTATAAGAGACACATTGTAATATGATTCCCTAAAAAGTTCGGCACCTAAACAAATACCCTCTCAAAAGTATTTTGTTTACTAGGATAAGAAGTTTTGAGTTTTGTTTGACTAGTCGCATAGCCTTTTCAAAAAAAGTAACTATGTTTTAAGCATTTGAATATACTTCAGAAAGGATGTTATCAGTGAACTCTTCCACTTAGTTGACTTAGGAAAAAGTGAGCTATTTCCCTTTAACTGAAGCCCCAAGATGAAATGTTAGTTCTTTGAATTTTGCTTTGTAACTAAAGATTTTGGAAGGAAAATATAATTCACTACTAGAAAAATGGGCTTTCCTGACACTAAATTAGTGTCTGTAATCACTTTTACTGACACTTGTTAATTGTGTCAGTAATGCTCAAGCCAGAACACACTGACACTAAGCTTTGGTGTCAGTGATTTTTTGTCACTAAAGTATCACCAAAATAATGATACTATGATGTTAGTATCAATTGATACTATTTCTATGTCAGTATTTTGTGTCACTAGAAAGTCACAATGGATAGTGACTCAATCGTGTTAGCATTGAATGATACCATTTACATGTCACTGATTTATGTGACTACAGTATCAGGAATCCACTGACGCAGTAACATCAAAAATTTTGATCGTCATTTCAATAATTAGTGTCTTTTGAATTCGACTATACCGGTTGTACTTTATTTTTTTTAATCACATTATTCATGTTTATTTTACAATTAAAATAAACCCAAAATATATTAAACATACCAAATCTTATAATGCAATTCACATAATACATATTTCAAATACATCAGTTAAATTAAAATAGTTCAAATACACCATTGTTTGGGGGTAAAAAATAAGTTCAAGTACTAAATTAAGCTTTGAACAAGTAGTATACATGATAAAGGACTAAATTAATTTCGGAAAATTTACCCAAGAAGAAAAAATAGATAACAATGTCACTGATTTTGGAGTCACTGATTTTGGAGTCCGCATATATGCCTTCATTTTTTTTCCACCTACAAGTATATAAAATCAATTAGGACACCACAAAAAATAAGTCACAGATTTGTTTTAAGGAAAAATAATCATAAATTACTTGTATGTTACCTCACGATTGTAGGCTGTAATTAACTTGGCAACGTATGTAGCCCACTGATCACGAAGTCGCGAGAGGTCCTTGACAGTGTATTCCTCAACTCCCTTGAACTTTAATTTTAAAACAACAAGTTATTCACATATACAAAATACCAATTTTACCTTACTTTAAGGAAAAAAAACGAATATGGTGTACCCAACTGTGAACGTATTAAAACATGTGGAAACCATAGTTGTTTAACTAAATGAGAGGTGGGCAAGAATCAATATGGAGAGCCAGTCTACTTTCCCTTAAGGTTATCTATTCTCTCCAGAGCAGGAAGATGAGTAATCCTATAGATGCAGTATATTATTCCTATGTTTGAAAGCAATTAAAATTTTCTGAAAAATTCACCTAACTGCCGAGAAAGGGAAAGCAATTAAAATTTTCTTAATTTTCATTGAAGGCCGAAAGTATATTGACGCAGTCAAAACTGTTATCATTCTTGCCGTAACAAGGCGTGACACTCAGTTTATTCTATCCAAATTCCTAGCCAATACAACGAAATACATTTAGATTATACCAATAAGTATATTGCACATTAAAGTGTACCCGAACAACTTATTGGAATTAGTCCCACCGCAACAGTTACTGAGAAAGGTCAAGGCAGGACAAATAGAAATATGCCTTAAACTAAATAAACTCAACCAAGCCCTTTGCATGTAAACATGAAGGATAAAAACAGGCATCTTACAATTTAACTTGAATGTTTATCTGAACAACTCTTCCAACACAGAGAAAACATAACACGTAAAACAATGAGTCAAACTCAAGCTTCACAATTTCCAGCAATTTAAGAAATTAGTAACTTTTATCAAGATGAAAACCAGAACTGACCCATAATGACACAGATCAAGATACCACCAATAGCTATATCTATTCAGCTTTAAAGAAATGTACATCCCAAATCCTAATTCATGTCTATATGGATATTCATATGATGCAGTATTGTAAAAATCATTGTCAATACTTACATTATTTTTCAGAACGTTCACATTTGTGATGATATCTTGCATGTATTTCATCACATAGTAACCACATTCAAAGCTGCTCGGCTGCCTCGGACACTACAAGATCAAAATTACATTAATTTTTTACTGTACGTTAACAATAATTAGTTAGGTTTGTCTGATTTTTACCTTGACAGGTACCCATTGAACATTGACCTTTGTATCAGAATTTAAACTCTGATGTATTCGAATCCCCCTACAATTAAGAGACATAGCTAACGTTAGCAAATAATTAGCATAAGACATACAAATAAAATAGCATGATTAAAGATTTCCTCTTTTTGTATCATCACCATCACCGCCATCATGTTTCCGCTTTTTGGCCTTCTTTTTCCTGAACTTAATATCTATATCTTCCACCATATTAAAGATTTCCTCACCAGACAAAATTTTAGGAGGCTCATTCCACTCTTGCTTCCCATTAAAAACCTTTTTCAGTTTCCGAAATAGGTGACCGAGTGGTAGAAAGCGGCGATGGCCCATATATGACATTTTCCTACTATGTGGCAGCCAACATGCACAAGTGTCTATCCCACAAATTGGGCAAGCATAATAGCCCTTAACAGTACAACCAGAGAGGTTTCCATATACTGGAAAGTCACTGATTGTCCACATCAAGACAGCCCGTAAATTAAAGGTTTCCTTTCTATAAGAATCATAAACATCAATACCTACATCCCATAGAGTTTTTAAGTCCTCAATCAAAGGTGCTAGGTATACATCTAGATCATTTCCAGGTTGTTTAGGGCCAGATATCAAAAGTGACAACATCAAAAACTTTCTCTTCATACACAACCATGGAGGAAGATTATATGTTATTAACATAACAGGCCAACAACTATAAGTAGTGCTAAGTGTACTATGTGGGTTAACCCCATCAGTTGAGAGAGCTAAACGGAGATTTCTAGGTTCTTGTGCAAATTTTGGCCACTTATTGTCAATTAGTTGCCAAGCTGGTGAGTTTGCTGGGTGGCGAAGTTTGCCATCTCTAATTCTTTTATTAGCATGACATGTTAAATTTTGAACTGTTTGTGGTGATTGAAACAATCTTTTCAACCTAGGAATAGGTGGAAAATACCATAATACATTTTTAGGAATCCCTTTCCTAAATTTTGTTGAGCTATCTTTTTTTATTTGATACCTAGATGCTCCACAATTTGGGCATTCAGCAAGATCAGCAAATTCATTCCTATACAAAATGCAGTCATTTGGACATGCATGTATTTTTTCATACTCTAAGCCTAACACTTTCATTGTTTTCTTAACCTCGTACATTGACATAGGTAGAGTATTATTATTTGGCAAAATATCAGCAAGGACTTCTAACAAAGCAGAAAACCCTTTATCGGACCACCTATAGTTCCCTTTGACATTGTAAAGTCTCATTAAACTAGATAACTTTGAATGTTTTGCACCCGGGTACAAAGGCTTTTCAGCATCTTCAAGCATATCCTTAAAAGAACTAGGATCTCTATCACAATGCTCGTAAGCATCTTCGACCATGTCAATTATATTACTATAATCATGACATCTAAATCTTTGACTATGTGAATGGTCTTCACAGTTTGTAAATGTAGATTTTGAGTCAGTCTCACCATGCCAAGTCCAAACAACATATCTTGGGAGAAAACCTTTTTCAAATAAATGATCCTTCACCTGTTGAGGAGTATGAAACTCCATATTACAACAAAAGGTGCAAGGACATCTAATTGACATTCGATTTTCAGCATTCAAAATGGCAAAATCTAAGAAATCAGCAACTCCAGAACGATACTCTACAGACAATCTATCACAAGTTATCCAACTTCTCTCCATTTCAAATATTTTACCTGTTCGCATATGTAATGTCAGTTTAAGTTTAATTAAATTGCATGATTAATTTAAAGTTCAATGTTATTATGATTATAGTTGTAATAATAAACTTATAATTCATATCATAGTCATTGTCTCTATTTCAAATCGTCCAACCAAAACAGAATAAACAAGTAGGATTATATAACAAAATTTGCCTCTCTTTACATGAAACAAAGATGTAAATAGTTTGTAACCACTAAATACACAGTCATTCAGCCAATATAACACCCAAACAATCATCTCCTAATCACAAAGGCAAAAGCTAAAATGAAATTTGATATTTTAGCACATTCAAAATCAACTAACTTATTGCTCATAAGTTAAGAAATGGAGCTAACAGTTTATTTCACAAACTAAAAAAATGCACATTCTTAGTTTTAAATAACAATGACAGTAAATCACATGCACAAAAGTTTGAAACTGACCTCAAATGTGGCAGAAAAAATAGAGTCGCAGCAGCAACTGTTTTGAGTTTAAGTAATGCACCACTTAAAATGCCTGTATTTTTGGACTACAAGTGAGTGAAGATATAGAAAAATAAGAACAAAAATTTCGAGTTACGAATAAATCAGAGAAAAAAAAGATTTGGAAAACAAAACCCACCAGGGTTGCAAGGAGAATGATATTACCTCAATACCGAACCGATGGTGCCACTTCACCCCTTGTCGATGGCTATTACTTGCTTGCCTAGTATAGGCACTGGATGGTTTAGTTGGAGAAAAACCCCTTCCATAACAAGCGATTAGGGTTTTGGTTTGTGTTTCAATTTGGGGAAAATGGAAAAACGAAACAGAGTTGCAGGGAGAATGAGATTACCTCAATACCGAACCGATGGTGCCACTTCACCCCTTGTCGATGGCTATTACTTGCTTGCCTAGTATAGGCACTGGATGGTTTAGTTGGAGAAAAACCCCTTCGATAACAAGTGATTAGAGTTTTGGTTTGTGTTTCAATTTGGGGAAAATGGAAAAACGAAACAGAGTTGCAGGGAAACTAAATTAATCGAATTTAATTTGTAAATGGATAGTGCAAAATAGAAGAGATCGAGAAGAGAAAAACGAAAGCTAAAGTGCACGATGAAAGCAAGATAGAGACTAGACACAGTCGATATAACCTAGATGAGGAAAATATGTTGTTGTTATTTATATTTTCATTTTTAAATAATTTAAATATTACTATAACTTTGACTCATCGAGATTTGATGGTCTGTGCTCCAAACATTAAGGCTTTAAATCTTAGAGCTCTCGGGTTCGAGTTGGAGCTAAAACAAAAGTTTTATGAATTTTTTTTATCATTGATACTTTAGTGTTAGTGATTTTTGATATTTAGTTTACTGACACCCTAGTATCATTAATCTCTGATTCCTATTTGTCAAAAGCGGAAAATGGTGCATATGTACATAAGTACTGACACTTTTTGCAAAGTGTCAGTAACGAAGTGTCAGTAAAGCTCATTTTTCTAGTAGTGATTATTCTTTGAAATTTTCCTCATAACTGAAGTTGTAGGAGGAAAATATGAATTGTTCTTTTAGTTGATGGAATTAATTTGAGCTGAAGTTTTAGAAGGACTTACGTATTGTTTTTAAATTTACATAATTGATTCTACTGAACTTTTTCTCTGAACTTAAGTTCTAACAGAAAATGTTAGTTTTTCAAATTTTCCTCTACACTGAAGTTCTAGTAGAAATTGCTAGTTTCCTGAACTTTTTACCCCCTAAACTAAAATTCTAAAGGGAAATGCAAAACTTTCCTAGAGATTCTGACTGGTTCAGGAAAAGTTTATGAGAACTTTTGTTTGTATTCCAAAATTTTGGCATGTGGATATTTTCTGCCTTGATTTAGCTTGAATAATTTTTGTCTTGCCTTGTATGGGGTTGGTCATTCCTTAATTTGAACTTTTTTTTTGGCTCCAAAATTTTTCTACGGTTAACCTTTGCCTAGGTTTTCATCAGCCTTCGTTTTCCTTGCATGGCATTAGCCTTTTCTTGGACTGGCTTGCGCTTGTGGCTTTAGCTTTTGTTTGCCTCAGTCTTTCTTTAGCCTTTCTTTTCCTTGAATGCCTTTAAAGCAGTTTGGATGGATATTGCCTTGAAGATCTTGCATAAGCCAATTAATGTAGTTTTTGGTTCTAGACGTCTTTTATTCTGGATTTGCTTTATCATGAATTTAATTTTTAGTTCCTTCTGATTTTAGCTTTCGTTTTTGAATGTCTCTTCTGGTTCTAGTCTATCTATTATCAAATTTAGATTTTGAGCATATTTGAATACTTGGTAGGTTTATATCTATATTTTCATTATTCTGATTATGATGATTTAATGATTAGAATTTCGATCATCTATGAGCTTTGCTTGTGGAATTTTTCCTTATGAGATAAGGATTGTTCTGACCTCGGTTATAATCATCCTAAACGAATGCTTGTGGATGTTTTTCTTACGGAATGTGGGTAGCCTTAGTTTTGAATATACCAATTATTTAATTATGAGATATAATCCCTCCCATGCTAATAACAATTAGGCAAGATAACAATTCTTAAACTAAAGTTCCCTGAGAATTTGACTTGATCTTTGAATTGATTTCTCAAAGGAATGATTCGAGGAAGAATTTTGTTTAGGAAATTTTCCTTTGAATTGATCTAATGAAATGGACTTCAAAATTTTCTTCTAAATTGAAGGGAAAGAAGCACTGGTTGTTTGAATCGATGGAATTGATTCTGTTGAACTTTTCCTTTGAACTGAATATCTAAGAGGTAATGATAACTATTCTTTAAACTTTTCCTCTGAATTGACATTCCAAGAGGAAATGCAATTTTTTTTTCCGAATCTACAAAATTGATTTTATGAAACTTTTCCTTTGAACTAAACCTCTAAGAGGAAGTATTATTTGTTCTTTGAATTTTTTTCTTTGAACTGAATTTCTTAGGAGGAAATATTAGTTGATCTTTAAATGGACTGAATCAATTATGCTAAACTCTTCCTGCTGAATTGAAGTTCTAAGTGGAAGTTTTGATTGTTTATCAAGCTTTTCCTCTAAACTGAATTTGTAAGAGAAAAAGTGAACCATCCTTCGAATTGATAAAATCAATTCTGTTTAACTTTTTCCATAAACTAAAGTTCCAGGGGGAAATGCAACTCATTCTTAACTAACAATTCTTGATTTCAGAGAAGTATTATTAGTGAATTTTATCTTCTTGTTGACTTAGGAAAAGGTAAACTTTTCCCCTGAACGGAAGTTCTGAGAGAATTGGAATTGTTTCTTAAATCAATTTTCAAAAAATGATTATGGGTGGATATTTTTAGGATTTTTTTTTTATTGATGTAGGGAAAAGTGGCTTATTCACATAACTAAAGTTCTCGGATAATTTGAATTGTTTCTTGAATCAATTTCCAAAGGAATGATTCCAAAGGAGTGTTATCAAGTCATTTTTCTTCTCTGATAGTGCATGGAAAAATAAACTATTTTGGAAGAATATTATTAAGAAATTTTTCATCTTTGTTCACATAGGGAAAAATGAACTATTCTAGAAAACTATTACTCAAGAACTTTTATTCTTTGTTGGCCTAAGAAAGTTATATTACCAGTGAGTTTTTTCTCTTTTTTGGCCTAGAGAAGTTTTTTCTCCTTACTAATATAAGAAAAAGTAAATTATTCCAAAGGAATATTACTAGGAAACGTTTTCTTCTTGTTAGTGAGAAAAAAAAAGGAACTATTTGAAAGAAATATTATTTAAAAACTTTTCTTCCTTATTGAAAAAAATAAAAGTGAGCTATTTATGAGGAATATTATTAATGAGCTTTGCCTCTTTGTTGGCCTAACACTACAAGAGTTCTTATTATTTACGACATCACACATACAGCATTCTTTGAAGAAATGTTGTAACAAGTAATATTGACAGGTTTTATTTTAAAAAAGCTGTGAAAAAAATCTTTAGGTTTTGATTGACTGTGGCGTTAAAGTTAGAAACGCGTTTAAAAAATTAAACAAAGCTGAGATAAAAGAAGTTATTTATTACTAGCCGGCCCACACTAAACTCCATGCACCCCCCATTACTCCATTCTATATATTTTGCTTATTACGAAACCCACGCCGAAAGCTTTTTTTATCATTTTTTTGAACTCAAACAAAAAACCCAACTCAAGCCAAAAGCTCACCCAAATCCAAAAACCCACGCCAAAAGCTTTTGTTATCATTTTTTTAACTAAAACAAAAAACCCAACTCACCACGCCAAAAGCTCACCCAAATCCAGAACGAGCACTCATTTTTTATTCCGTCTCATTTTCGATTCAATTTAATTCGTTTCTCAATTTCATAAAACCACACGGTACTAAAATCCACTTCGTTATTATTTGAAATTTCTTGTAAGTCTTCTCTCATTATCTTAGTTGCATATGTTAATTTCTTAATCTTTTAAGATATTTTCCTCAATTTCTTAAGATTTCAATTTATTTCAGCTTGGGCTTTGATTTTACTGAGGCAAAAATTGTCTTCAGCTTCCTATTCTGGTAATTTCTTAATCTCTATCTTCATATTTCAATTTATTTGATTTCAACGAGATTGTTCTAGTTGTTTAATTGTTTTAATTTGGTTAAATTACTATGTTCTTTTTTTTTGAGATATTTGATTAAATCGACTATGTTGAGATTTGAAATTTTTGATCTGACACTTTAATTGTTCTTTTTAAAGTGTGTCTGTGTACTTGGTGAATTTGAGCTTTAAGAAAAAACTTATAATATTGAATGTTGTTGAATCAAATTCCTCTGCAAACTTTTATTTTATATATATATTCTTCAGGCTATGATATATATGTTGCAGGATCATGAGTTTCACCAGCAACCACTCTGCTGTTCTTCTTCATATATAGCTCTTTATCTACACTTCTATTGCTTTTTTCACCTTCAGCTTCTTGTTTGCTGAAGTTTGCACAATGAATTATGAATATGATTGCTGAAATATCTTTTAACGAGGCCTATAAATGTTGTTGTAGTAACTAATCTAATGCCACCATTTATTTTTAATACGACTAACTAATGGGTCATTTGATTGTTTATGTTGGGGTCTTGGCTGGTCTTGGCTTTCGGTACATCAAGCTAGGAAGTTTGTAGTTATTGCTACATATCAAATTGAAGAGAGAAGTAGAATCAATAAATGTGTATACATTGAAACCCCATACCATACTATGTCTTCTGAAAAAATAGGCATATCAATCGCACTATATTTACAGTACATAGCTACTTGTGTAACCTGTTTGACAATCTGCACCAAAACTACACCTTCAATACAAAAAGAGAATACATGGAAGCTAATAGTCAGCTTTAGATTGAGACACTGTTGGGAATTCCCTTTCCGGTCAGCTCACCTTCTCTAGAGCATTCTGAGGGGTTAGTCATGCTGAGGCCGGTTTTACATAATTTTTTTTATTGTTCTTTATAGCCTAGTTCTTATTATTTTTATAATTGTCAAATGCAGATTAACTATAGACATTAGCGAAAAAAGGCTCTTCATGGATAAATTGTGGTTGTCTCTTTCAAGATTTTTCCATAACCTTTTTCTTAATTTAATTAAATCTCTCAGTTAATTTTCTTGGGATAAAATATGATATTTGTTAGTTAATTTTACTAAATTTAATTAAATCTATTAGTTAATTTCTTGGGATAAAATATGATATTTGTATGTAGATTTTCTGAGGAGTATAGAAATGGGGCTAAAACATTTGTCAACAAGGCTAAAAAAAGGGAATGTTGATTATATCATATGTCCTTGTGAAAAATGTCGAAACCTTCGTTATCAGCATGTTGATATAGTTTATGAGCACTTAGTTATAACAGGAATGAATTCTGCATATGATACTTGGGTTTTTCATGGAGAAAATCCCAATATGCATGTACACAATGAAGATGCTCAAGTGTCAGATACATATAGGATGTATAGAGATGTCTATGATCAGGTTAGTGATACTGAAGGAGAATCTCCTGAAAAAATGGAAGAAGTAATTTTGCAAGAATTGGAAAATGTTGAATCTCCATTATATCCAGGGTGTACAGAATATACAAGGTTATCAGCAACTGTACTTTTGTACAAACATAAATTTGTGCATGGTTTATCGGATAAAAGTTTTAGTGATTTACTCCAAATCCTTAGAGGTATGCTACCTGCAAATAATACACTACCTGACTCTATCTACTCAACCAAAAAGTTGTTAAAGGCCTTTGACCTTGGGTATGAGAAAATAGATGCATGCAAAAATGATTGTTGCTTATTTAGAAAAGAGAATGAGCATCTGGACAACTGTCCAAAATGTGGTTCCTCAAGATGGAAAATTAATCAGCGGACTAAAAAAATTAAAAAGGGAGTTCCTGTGAAAGTTTATCGATGGGGCTAAGTTAGAAGAAATGGAAAACGACATTGCTGAAACTTTGTGTATGCTGGAAATATTTTTTCCTCCCATCATTTTTTGACATCATGATCCACTTGACAATTCATCTAGGACGTGAAGCTCAAGGTGTGGTCCAGTACAATATCGTTGGATGTATCCTTTTGAAAGGTGTGTTAAGTTAGCATTAATATCATGATTTTTAATATAGTTTATTTTTCAGTACAACTAATATTTTTCTTTTAAAAAATAAATTATGTAGATTTATGAAAAAATTAAAGGGATATGTTAGGAATAAAGCACGACCAGAAGGATGTATAGCAGAATGTTATCTAGCTGAAGAATGCATGAGATTTTGTAGTGGATACATGAAATGTGTTGGTGCATTAGGTTCTCGACATAATCGTAATGAAGATATGGGTGATGAAACAATTTTGGGAGGTCACCCATTCACTGCTGGAGAACTTATTGATCTATCTGAAGAAGAATTGCAAATTGCTCACCATTATGTGCTAGACAATAGTGCTGAAGAGTGGAACCATATATAGAGTAAGGACAATAACATCAAGACTTTAGATATTAGAATTTTTTATTTATTTTTACTGCTAATTCCTTTTTCCTTTTTTGATATTAGAATGCATAAAATAAAGTTGAAATCTTTAGATACACGTCTTAGTAAACCAAAGAATAAAAGCTTGCTACAAAAAAGGTACCAAGAGACATTTAGTGCATGGCTGCAAGATAAGGTACTACGATATATCATATCACGTGCTTATAAGATACATGAATATTTTACTATTAGCTTTGAATTATGTAATACGTAAACCAAGTATTTTGCTTACGTGAATTGTTCTTTCTTTATGATACTTTCAGGATCACAATGAGACAAGCCACAAAAGGAAATGTTCGGAAGACACTTCACATGCAAAAGTAAGTGATGATTTTTACGAGTTTTATAAATGCTATGCATCATTTATTGTTGATCCTCAAAACTCTGTTTAACACTAAAATGAATAGATTTTTGAGTTGCGGCTGATAAAGAACCATTCTCTTTATGAAAAAAAATGATTAGAACTTTGAGCTTGGAAAAACCGTTTGAATTTATTCATATTATTTATCTGCCTCTAATCAGATTTTTTATTTTGTTATTATAGAAAGCTAAAACATGTGGAAGCACTTTCACAAATATTGAAAATGCTCGTTGTAGATTACTAGATTGGATGGGAACAGGAAAAGTTGTAGGGGAAGGAACAATTGCATCAAGAGATCCACTTGCCAAAGTACATCATATATGTCTTGGACCAGATTGCTGGAAAGTTTGGGTGACAATTGCAATGGTTGAAGATACTCCCTTATATCGTGCAACATCTGAGTTTCATGTTCTTAGTGATGCAATTGGAAGCACAATTGCTTGGCCAAAAAACTACATCTTGTTGGAGTAGGCTTATAGTTTCTAATTTTGTTTATACATATACTTGAATCTTACAAGTCGGGAAAAAAAAAACATTAACCTGGGCAAGAGTTTCAGTTTACACTTTTTGAGTATTATATTTAGTGTAGAGATTTAACAATCTTCAACTAAATTTTTGTTGTATGGATGCCCAAGTTCAAATGATTTTATGGAGATTTTTTTCAATTGATTGAACTGTTATCTATTTTACTAGCAGCAGATTTCCATATTTATTTACTAATTTTTGCAGCAATTTACTCTTATAGCAAATGGCCTAGAAAAATGCATTTTAATAATGCCATTATTATTATTTTATGCAGCGTTTCTTACTGCAGTTGAAAAATGCTACAAAAGTTTAATGTTATTTTACTGCATCCTTCATTAGGACATTTTTATAAATGTTGTAATTGTGTTTTTGCAGCATTTTTTGAATGGTTGTAAAAAGATAATATTTCTTGTAGTGTAGGGAAGTTATATTCACTACTAAAAAGGGCTAAATAATGACATAAATTTTATGACTTATCTCATTATGTCACGAATCAATCGTGATAGCATGATAAAATGTGAGATATATACGTATGTCATGAATTCATGATATATTCGTGACTTATAAGTTAAAAACATCAACATATGGCATATATAAGTCATGTTTGTGTTATGTGGCTTTATATGGTTCTTAAAACCATGCCATTTAAAGTAATTTTTTATTAAATGTTTAAATTATTTTTTAAAAATGATTAAATCAACAATGCCATTTATATTAAATGACACAGGTTTTATAAAACCTAAAAGATATCAACACAATAAATTTATGAAGTGTTGAAAAAATCAACAAATCCATCTCTTTCTCACATGAGTCCTTTTCTCTCTAACAGTATATAGAACCCTAACCCTGAGCCTCGCATCCACTATTGACGAAGCCAAGCAAGTTCGCACTATATGAAAATCATCCTCTCACTCACTTAAACATTCACTTTGCCGTTTCAGGAACCCTCATTGTTGCTCTCATTCAAGCTTTCATTTGACTAAAACAACCCTCCTTGAAACTCTTAATTTGTAGAAGAATAATAACAAGAAGGAACCATGAGTCCTAAACTCTCATTCAAGTTGTTCGACTAAAGAAGAAGAAGCAAATTTAAAACTCTAGTTTGATTTGGTGCGTCTCTATATGAAACCTCAGCTAAATTTAATGCATTTCTCTTTGAACCGTAAGTTCAATTAAAACCCAATCATAGAGCTTAATCCAATCAATTGAAAAAGAAGAAAAAGCATAAGAAAAATACGAAACTGAATATGTTTGAAGCTCATTTCTTTTTTCAAATTTTACAATTAGGATCAAAGGTTGACCTTTTTTAATCAGACCTCGTCATATCATGACCATCGATATTCACATATTAGAATAAAGGTTAAAAATATAAACCCAAGGCCCAAAATCGAAACCCACTGCCCGAGCTAGATTCCTACCACCTCACCAACAATGGAGGGTACCAATTGAACCTCCAAGAGCTACTGGTCATTTCACAACCATTGTTGTCACCAGAAAAAGGCTAAAGGCCACTGTACAAACTCCGAAAGGTTGGGGTAATTGTAGCCTCTAATCAATGTCAATTTTGCCAAATTTGTGACACGTTATTGCCTGGGCTTTCTCCCTCATGTACCTTTTCAAAACCCAACCATAAATCATTACCAAAAATAGCCAAATCACTGCCGATCAACCATCAAAGTTTCATGGCTGTCGAAGTCTAATCTAGCACCGTGGTTCACATCGGAGCACATTGCTACCATCATTGGATTTAAGCCGACTTGAAGCTTCTATCCTCACCTTCCCAGTCACCATCGCATGAATTTCGGTCACCGTTGGTCTGCGAGGGTATTTCGATAATTTTGGACGTCAATGGTAATTTCAACCTTCATCATTTTTTTTAAATTCTAAACCACCAATGAAGTAGGGGGCTAGGCATAGACTCGTACCTGTAATATAAATTAGAAAATGATAAAATACATGCGGAGCGGAATCTAGACCAATATCTCCAAGTTAAAGAAACAAATACAACATGATAAAACAAACTAAGGCAAAGCCGAGTAAAAGAAAAACATGAAAGTAGAAGTGACTAGTGCAGTCGGCTGTAGTGTTTCTTACGATACTTGCGGCCTATGACTAATCTGATGCCCTTCTTAGAATGTTGACCAGTATCACTAAAATTAGGACTAGGGTCAGGTCTGCCAATATCCTCGGGTGCAGACAAGAAATAACCATCATTAATTAGGTGCTCATCCGAACTAAAATCTTCATCAATCTGAGAAGTATAGCTCATAACATGGCGACAATCAATGCTCCTCTCAATACTGAATTCCTCATCGAATTGATAAGGAATATCGGTAGAGTGAGACTTACATCCCATAGCCATGATCGTAAACTAAGGCAAAACCTTCATCATTTTATGGATGTATTTCAATATATTATCATTATTGTTTTTTCATTTTAGTTGTATGTAACTACCAATCATCGATTAGAATTTTGCAAAAAGGTCTAATTTCGAAATTTTTAAATAATACTTGTTATTCTCAAAATTTTTTAAAATTATGATATGACTTAAAATTTTATAATACTTTTCAAGGAGGTCATATTTAGAATTTTAACATAATACTTATTTATTTCAAAGCTTTCAAAATTTTTTCACTTTAATCCAAAATTTAAGAATTTGAAATTTTTCTTTGGCGGCTAGCCGCTAGCCCTCAAGCGGTTAGCCGCTAACTCTCTGTCTATTTTTAATATTTATACTTTAGTCTCAAATTTTTTTTAAAAAATAGAATATAACCCAAATATTTCAAATGTTTGCAAATAAGTCCAAATTCAGAATTCAAAACAATAATTATTAAAATCAAAGATTGCAAAACTTTTTCATTTTAGTCCACATATTGAAAAACAACTAATTTCATAAAATACTTGGCTTATAATTGCAAAACATTTGGTTTATGTAAAATGATGATTTATTAAACAAAATCTTGAGCTTCTCAAATGCTAAACCATGCATATATTAAATCATATCGACTTTAGAAGAATTGTTGCAATAATGAGTCCATTGAGTTCTAAATTTTATTCTTGATCGAGCCGTTATCCGTTGAGTATCTTGAAATTGATTTCACTTGCATAAATATTATCCTTAAAGAACTAGTGAAAATGTGAAATACAATATTTATCAAATCACTTAAGACACTTGTTTGTTATCATAAAATTACAATATGTGTAGCCCTTTAGGCTAACAATCTTCTATTTTTTTTATGATGACAAACATCTCATGTATTTTTACATTTATACTCTCCATTATACATGGCAAATATGACTCAACATATAAATCAACTATAAACTCCCCCTGAATACATGATTTATAACAAATGTAAGCTCCCCCTAAATATTTCAAAATCATGCATCAATACTTCAATATTAAAATACATTTTACCTGTCACTGGGAATTCAAAATACATGATTTCTCTCCTTTCATCATCAAAATTACTATGAATCTAGGCGTCGATCAAACTTAACACCTCAATGGTTAACCAAATATATAGAAATTAAGCATGCAATTAACCAAAGAGTTATAACATTCCAAGAATCCAAAAAACATCATCCAAATAACAAACAATAATCATCCTCAATCCATAATTAAAACAACAATGCATATGAAAACGTAGGACAAAATAAAACTAAGAACTGAAATCAACATGAAGATGGTGGTGAAAACGCAAAAATGCCCAAACACACAAATTTAGATTTTCAAAATTTTGAGTGAAATGGATAAGTTAGGTTTTTGATTTTGGGATTTTTGAGAAGAAATAATTAAATGGTGTTTTGAGAATGAATGATGAAGGATTAATGGATGGGTGATGATTTTGATGAGTGATTTTGGCATAAAAATGAGCGAGAAATGAAGAAAATTTAAGAGGAAATAGAGGAGAAATTAGCGGCCATGAAAGAGAATAGAGAAGGGTTGAAGAAAGCAAGAGAAAAAGGGAAGAAACCCCTTAAACCCATGACCAAGTGGTTAGCTGCTTGGGGGCAAGCAGCTTGGGTTTGGGGCAGTGCCCAAGCAGCTAGCCACCTATTTGCTGCCCTTCTGCACAAATGTTTGCTTTCCGACTAATTTTGATCGATTCCAAGACCATTTCATGATCTCGAACACTTTCAAAAGCCATTTTAATGCATGAATCATAATTATAAACATTCAAAGATTTTAAATTTAAAAATATAACACATTTATCATGCATATACATTACACAATCATGAGACATGTAAGCATTCAAAGATTAATAATTCAAATACAACACTTATTTAGCATGCTTAAAAACTTCATAATCTTAAAAAAATCATCAATCAATCAATTTTAATAGTCTCAATAACATGATTATAGATGTTAATGCGAAAATTTCATCATCCCAAGTTCATGCTGAAAATTTTAAAATTGTTCTTCGCAAAGAGGTTTTGTAAAAGTATCGGCAAGTTGTTTTTCTGTAGAGATAAATTCTAATGTAATATCTCCCTTTTAAACATGATCTCTCAAGAAATGATGTTTAATCTCTATATGTTTGGTTCTAGAATGCTGAATGAGATTCTTTGAAAGATTTATAGTACTAGTATTATCGCACATGATAGGAATTTGTTCAAGATTAATGCCATAATCTCTAAGTGTTTGTTTCATCCAAAGAGCTTGTGCACAACAACTACCTGCGGTAATATATTCTGGCTCAGTGGTTGAGAGTGCAATCAAATTTTATTTTTTACTAAACCATGAAACAAGTGAATGACCTAGGAAATGGCAAGTTCCATTAGTACTTTTCCTATCGACCTTGTAACCGAAAAAATTGACATCCGAATAACAAGTTAAATCTATATGAGTTCCTTTAGGATACCAAGAACCAAGATTTGTGGTTCCACTCAAATAACGAAAAATTCTTTTAACAGCAAGCAAATGAGATTCCTTTGGGATATAATTGAAATCTTACACACAAACATACACTAAACATGATATCAGGTCTACTTACGGTTAAGTAAAGTAAAGAGTCGATCATACCTTGATATATTTTAATATCAATCTCTTTACCTTTTTCATCTTTGTCAAGCTTGATTGTTGTGCTCATTGGAGTGCTCTTGATCTTTGAGTTATCAATGCCAATATCTTAAGTAAATCTTTGACATATTTAGCTTGGTTGATGAAGATACCTTCATTGTTTTGTTTGATTTGAAGTCCAAGAAAATACTTCAATTCTCCCATCATGCTCATTTCAAATTCCTTACTCATACAAGATGAAAGCTCCTTGCACAAAGACTCATTAGTATAACCAAATATAATATCATCAACATAAATTTAAACAATAAGTATATCTTGGTTCTTATGCTTAACAAAGAGAGTAGTATCCGCTTTTCCCATTGAAAAACCGTTATCCAACAAGAAATTTTTAAGTCTATCGTACCATGCTCGAAGTGCTTGTTTCAATCCATATAATGCTTTTGACAACTTATAAACATGATTTAGAAATTTTTCATTTTTAAAACCAGCGGTTTATTTCACATACACTTTTTCCATAATATAACCATTTAAGAAAGCACTCTTGACATCCATTTGAAATAAAATGAAATCTTTATCACATGCAAATGCTAAAAACATCCTAAT
The DNA here is from genome assembly GCA_029618585.1 of Citrus australasica. NCBI lineage: Eukaryota > Viridiplantae > Streptophyta > Magnoliopsida > Sapindales > Rutaceae > Citrus > Citrus australasica. The sequence goes on from JARCIV010000006.1 coordinate 9,949,639, forward strand.
GGATTCTAATTTAGCTACAGGTGTAAATGTTTCATCAAAATCAATTCCTTATTCTTGGTTGTACCTTTAAGCCACTAATCTATCTTTATACCTAACAACCACACCAGATTTATCCATCTTATTCCTAAATACTCATTTAGTACCTATGACAAATTGGTGTTTCGATTTAAGAACTAATTCCCACACATTGTTTCTCTTAAACTGATTCAAGATTCATCAATTTCCAATCTGCAAAGGATTTTGATTCAATTTGAGATATGAATGCAGCATGCTCACAAGTATTTCTAAATAATGATCTAGAGGTAACACATCTTGAAGGATCATGTAAAATTAAATCCTTAGGATGAGAGGAAACATATCTCCACTCCTTTGGGAAGTGTTTGAGAAGTACCTTCTTGTTGCTTCATATTTGTTTGTTCTTATTGTCTATTATCTTGATTTTCTTGTGGTGCATCCTCTTGTTTATCTTTTGATAATTCTTCTTGTGACTCTTCATCTGCATCATCATTTATAATGACTTTCTCCATAGAGGAAGGGTTTGACTCATCAAAAGTAACATGCATAGATTTTTTTCACAACCAAAGTTCTTCTATTATACACTCTATAAGCTTTGCTTATGTTTGAATAACCAATAAAATACCAACATCATATTTTGGATCAAATTTGCGAAGATTATCATTTGTGTTCAAAATAAAACATTTGCATTCAAAAACATTAAAATAACCAATGTTGAGTTTTCTATATTTTCAAAGCTCATAAGGAGTCTTATTAAGATAAAGTTTAATTAACACACGATTTAAAATATAACAAGTAGTGTTGATGGTTTCGACCCAAAAATACTTAGGCAAAAAATTTTCATTCAACATGATCTTAGCCATTTCTTCAATAGACCTATTCTTTCTCTCAATTACTTCATTTTGTTGTGGAGTTCTAGGTGATGAAAATTGATGCTCAGTGCCACAATTATTACAAAAATTTTCAAACGCATGATTTTCTAATTCTCTACCATGATCACTTCTAATACAAAAAATAGCACATCCCTTTTCATTTTGAACATTTTTACAGAAGACTTTAAATGCATCCCCATGTGTATCTAGAATAATCATCCACAATTACAAATGCATAATATTTTCCACTTAAACTAGCACATATAGAAAGTCCATACAAATCCATGTGAAGTAATTGAAGTGGTTTTGAAGTAGAGACATGGTTTTTGTTTTTTAAAGAAGTTTTGATTTGTTTTCCAATTTGGCAAGCTTAACAAATTCTATCTCTTTGAAAACCGATTTTTGAAATATTTTTAACCAAATCATTTTTCGAAATTTTTGAAATCAAACCCATGCTTGCATGACCTATTCTTCTATGTTATAACCAACTATCATCATGCAATGCAAAGAAACATTTATCATTAGTATATGCATAATCTATATTAATGGTATAAATATTAACACATCTATTTCCTACAAACAAAATCTTACCATCACATGCATTTTCAATAACACATTTCGATTTATCAAAAATAACTCTATAGCTTTTATCACACAATTGACTAATGCTAAGCAAATTGTGTTTCAAGTTTTCAATCAAACACACATTTTCAATAAGAGTTGAGGATATATTACCAACATTTCCAATACCAATGATCTTTCCCTTTGAATTATCTCCAAAGGAAACATTTTCACTATTCTCGATCTTAATAAAACTTGAAAACCAAGAGTAATTCTCTGTCATGTGTCTTGAATATCCATTGTCCAAATACTACTTATTTTTCGTTTTCTTAAATCTCTGTAGAAAAAGTTTCTAAGTTTTAGGCACCCAAAACTTCTTAGGTCCTTGAGTGTTAGTATTGGTTCCTTTTAGAACCCAAATACATTTGAATCCATAATATGTATTTATTTTAACATGACATCTATAACTCATGTGACCATTTTCATTGCAATAATGATAAAAATTCTTATGATCACTTGTGGAGGTAACTTTAACAAAATAATTCTTATAATATTTTTATTTCGAGTTAGGATTATACCAAAGTCCTCATTTGTCAAACACATATTTTTTATGCTCAATAATTTTTCAAAGTTCTTTTTTACCACTTGTGAATTTTAATACAATTTCATTGAGCTCATTACTTCTTTTCTTAAGCACTTCATTTTCTTTCATCAATTCATCAACATGTGAATTTTCATGCTCATATGAAATATTTTGTTTATCTTTAAATGAGGCAATTCTATCATGCAATATATTATTATCTAACTCTACTCCTTTAATTTTTTTCATTTAATGGATCATTGTATTTTTGTAAAGCATCATTTTCATTTGAAATTTCTAACATTTTCTTTTTAAGGGATGCATTCTTTTTACCTATTCTTATCCAATTATCATGCAATTCTTTAAAGGCATTATATAACTCATCATATGTTAGAAGATCATTTACCTCATCAAGTTCATCAAATGATTCTTTCTCGATTGTCATGAGAGCTAGATTTGTCATCTCTTGTTGCTCTTCATCATCACTTGTTTCCCTATCGCTGTCATCCCATGTGGCTACCATTGCCTTCTTCTTAAACTTATTGAGAAGAGGAGACTCTGATCGTATGTGTCCGGGCTTCTTACATTCATAACAAGTAATTGGCTCATTCTTCGCATTTTGATCATTGTAGTTTCTGAACTTTTTCTACTCACTAGTTTTCTTGTAGAAATTTTCTAAATCTCCTAGCCTGCATAGCCATCTCTTTATCATCCAGCTCGCTATCCTCATCACTCTCATGTTTTGAGGCTTTAAGAGCAATGTTTTTCGTCTTCTCCTCATTGCATTTTTATGCTGCCAAGTCTTCTTCGTATAAAATAAGAGAACCAATCAAATCATCAATAGGTAAGGTATTTAAATCTTGGACTTCCTCAAGGACAATTATTTTAGGTCTCCATTCTTTTAGTAGTAACCTAATAAGTTTCTTAACTCTCTCGCTATTCGAAAAGGTCTTTCTTAAGGCTCCTAGAGTATTCACTATGACCGTAATTCTAGTATACATAGAATACACACTATCACTTGTTCCATTTAGAACAATTCATATTGTCGAGTGTATTTATTAATTTTAGACTCTTTCACTTTATTTGTGCCTTTATAAACAACTTCAAATTTGTTCTAAATTTCATGAGCACTTTCACAACTAGACACTCTATGAAACCTTTTCTTGTCAAGTGCACAAAATTAGGCATTCATAGCTTAGGAATTTAAAGAAAATTTTCTTCTTTTCCAATTCATTCCATTCCCGTGAAGGTTTTGGAATATTTTCCCCGACTTCATTTTTAGTCATAGGCATGAATGGACTATCACATACAACTTCCCAAATTTCATAATCTAGTGCTTGCAAATAAATTCTCATCCTACTTTTCCAATAAGGGTAGTCATTACCATCAAAAAATGGTGGCCTAGTGGTGGATTGTCCTTTCCTAAAAGTATAGTCATTTTGGTTTGTCATGGATCTTTTACTCTGGACGGTTAAGTCATAATAGGAGAACCAAGCTCTGATACCAAATGAAATGCTAGTTATGCAACCCAAGAGGGGGGTGAATTGGGTGTTAAAAGGTTATGCTAAACAAATCATACAAGAATTCAATATATTTCCTTAAATGAAATAAAAAACAATAAATTTAATAAAGCACAATAATAGAGTAAGGGAAGAGAGAGCAAACACAATGATTTTTACGTGGTTCGGCAATCCCCATCTACGTCCATGCCTTCAAGCCAACCAAGCTTGATGATTTCACTATCCAAGGCTTCAAGTTCTTTGCAATTGACTTTCAATATGTCAATAAGTCTTTACAATCAAGAGATTATCTCGCAATCTCTTCACTCAAGTGTTTCTCACACTTATACACTCTCAAATGTGATGAGAAAATAAAGATTACAACAAAAACTCTCTTTTAGAGTGGATATACAAATTATAGCATAATGATTATTCAATATATGATAATTTACGAAATGAAAGATTAATATATGTTGTATGCTTTTTTTTAATTGCAAAAGTCTTTAAAAAAGAATTAGATTTGAGTTTATATAACTTTAGACCAAAACTAGTCGTTACACGCAAATTTAAGCAGGCAAGCGACTAGCATCTTAATTAACCGGCTCACCACTTTAATACAGTGAAAGTTGCTGTTAAAATTTAAATTTTGTTACAGTAACATTGTTTACCAAAATTATATTTTTACCTAAAACTTTTTATAATTATATTATGGCCCAAATCGTCATAAAACTTTGCAAAAAGGTCTAATTTCAAAATTTCTAAACAATGCTTGTCATTCCCAAAACTTTTTGAAATTATGATATGTCCTAAATTTTATAATACTTTTCAAGGAGGTCATATTTAGAATTTTAACATAATACTTATTTATTTCAAAGCTTTTGAAACTTTTTCACTTTAATCTAAAATTTGAGAATTTGAAATTTGCCTCTGGTGCTTAGCCACTAGCCCTCAAGCGGTTAGCCGCTAACTCGCTATCTATTTTCAATATTTATACTTTAGTCCCAAAACTTTTAAAATTTAGAATATGACCTAAATATTTCAAATATTTGTAAATAGGTCCAAATCTAGAATTCAAAATAATACTTATTAAAATCAAAGATTGTAAAACTTTTTCATTTTAGTCCACATCTTGAAAAACAACTAATTTCATAAAATACTTAGTTTATAATTGCAAAACCTTTGGTTTATGAAAAATGATGATTTATTAGAAAAAAATCTTGAGTTGCTTAAATGCTAAATCATGCATACATTAAATCATACCGACTTTACAAGAATTGTTGCAATAATGAGTCTATTGAGCTCTAAACTTTACGTTTTATCGAGCCATTATCTGTTGAGTGTCTTGAACTTGATTTTACTTGCATAAATATTGTCCTTCAAGAACTAGTAAAAATTTGAAATATAATATTTTTTAAATCGCTTAAAACACATGTTCATTATCATCAAAATTACAATATGTGTAACCCTTTAGGCTAACAGAATCAAGATTGTATTGCCTAGAGTTTAGGGTCTGTTTGGAGACTGGGTTGTTGTATATCATTAGACAATTAGAGTTTTGGAAGCTGTTATTTTAGGCTGCGTTTAACTTAAAATTAATGATAGGATAGATTTTGTCTTGACCTACCATTATTTTTTTTTATGTTCATTTTATGCATAAATTTAATTTGTAATTTGTTGAATAATGTACACCACTGAATGGTTGGAGTTTTGCATGTTGTTATTTTATGTTACATTGAACTTAAAATTAGTGACAAGATAGTTTTTCTTCTGACATGCTACTGTTGTTTTGATGTTCATATTTATGCATAAATTTAACTTGTAATTTGTTGAATAATTTATTGTTTTGGTTTCTAGGTATTTGATTCATGCAGGAAATGCAACGTGTTATCAAAATCTACAATTTTATATGGTTTCTTTAAGTAGGTATTAATAATGTGAATTCTTTAATTATTTGTGCAATAATGGAAGGAACTCTACATCAATATAATTATCTACAAACTTTTATTACTTAATAAATGAAAATCTTTATACCTTGAGAAATATTTGGGTGTCAAATGGGAAAACAATTTATATGCTTCATTAATTTGTGTCATATAAAAAGACTTAAAAACAATTCACTTAAAAAATAGCACATATAATGATGCTACACATCATTAATTTGACAATTCGAAAATTTTAAGATTACATGGAGGAGCTAGTTCTTTTGCCACCTGTCAAGTTTTGAAACTTAAATTTCAATAACTTTATCCTTTCTAACTTTTAACCTCCCTTTCTTTTGTATTGTATTTGATTAAGTAATTTCTAAATGTATTTTGCAAGCATTTGACACAGCATATCTATTTTCATTTCAGGTCCTTGATGCTACTGTAATGATTCTTAAGTTCCTCTTAGAACAATTCTTGCTGATATGGAAAAAGATTCTAAAAAGGGCAATTATCCACCGACCACCAATTTTTTTGTACTTTTTCAAAAATAAACAATTCTAAATTTTTTTTACTGAACTCCGCTTGAAATTATATTATTTTGCACTAGTTCACTTCTGTCTTTAAATTGTTAAGAGAACTAATGGAATATTGTCTAAATGACTTTTTTTATCCCCAAATGTAAAAGGGCAATTATCCACCGACCACCTTTTTTCGCATTTTTAAAAAAATATGCAATTTTATTTTTTTTTTACTGAACTCCACTTGAACTTATATTGTTTTGCGCCTATCCACTTATGTCTTCAAATAATGTCATTGTGAAATGACAATTTTACCCTTATGATGTCAACAAAATTTTAACAGTGTTATAACTGGAGTGGACCAATGAAGAAAATGTTAACTTCAGGTGGAGCGCTACCAAAAAAAATAGATTTGTATATTTTTTAAAAAGTTAGAAAAAACATGTGGTCACTGAATAATTACCCTTCTAAAAACTAGTAAGCTTGAACTACTATTTATTTGGTGCTTTTGCAATACTTCTTTGTCACAAAGGAGCAAAAGCTCAATTACCAACATTGTTTATCATGGAATTTCTAGGAGCTTATGTGAATAACTATGTGATTTGAAAGTAAAGTGAGTTATTATTTGTTTGGTTTTGATTGAAATTGAAGATAAAATTGTTTAGTTGTAATTCATTTTTATCTAATTAAAAGTATTGAGTTAAGTGCATATCAAATGGGTTGATCGAGAAGAGTCACTTTTATAGGTATAATCAGGTGTAGGTTTCATTTGTTTAGAAACACAAGATACTAAAAGTGTGAAAACCTTATTTGAATTTTGCTTGTAAATTTTTTTTAATATTTATTTTCTCTGTAGTGATGAGATGAGGCATGATATATATGCTTTGACAAAATAACTTATCACTTTAGCACTATATAATGAAAACTACATTTGAAATTTGAATAAAGGTAAAGGTTGATCACAAAATAACTTGGCCTTTTGCTTGACTAACAAGTTGTTGTGCTTTTATTTGTTACTGGTTTCAGAGTTTGTGTACTTTTTTCTTAATTTAGTTTGAAAGGATGATGTTGTGCTAATGAGTTGTTTACTTATTGTATTGAATGAGTTTCATGAGTTTTTGAGTAAATAATAAATATTTTTGTTGAGGCGTTAGTAATGATTAAGTTTCATGAGTTGTGATTAGGGGTGGCAATATAGCCCAAGCCTTCTGCATGAGGGCCTACACAAGGGCTTAAAAAAAAACACTCGGGTCAGATCCCAAACCCTCTGTTTAAAAAAAATTATAAATTAGAATAATAAATTCAAATTTGAAAAATAATGAAAAAAATAAAGCTTAAATTCCTAATTCATAAACCAATAATGAATCAAAAAAGTTAAAATTATAATACTAAACTCTCTTTTAAGTGTTAATTAATTAAGAGAGTACTTGAATTAGAGAATCCAATACTAAAAAATTAAATCTCTAAACTTTTACTTGCTTCATTTTCTTTGTTTATTATTTTATTTTCAAATATTTATTTCCTTTAATTTATTATTGATTATAACAACTTGATTATTATTAACTCATTTCAAATTTAATTATAACAACTTGATTATTTTTAATTATAACAACTTGATTATTATTAATTCATTTCAAGTTTACAATAATTTTTTTTAAAAAAAAGTAAAGCCCAACCCAACCCCTGCACTTCTACTCTAATGGGCTTGGGTTGGGCCCAACCCTAGTTATGATAAGTGGTTTTGTTGAAGTTGTATTATGATTGAGTTGCAACAGTTAAGTACTCGTCGGTTTTTTTATTTTTGTAGGTGGTGCTAATCTTTTTTTTTTTAAGTTTTGGGGTTCATTGAGTTGCAGGACATCATTCTAGTTGTCGATGTTGTTGATTAATTGGTACCTAAATTGATTCAAAGAACTATTTTAATTGTTATTTTTTGATTGATTTTTGGGTTAAGTAGTTATGATTAATGATCATAACTGTATTCTTTTAACTGATACATTATATGATGAGATGAATGTACCATGATATTACTTGGATTTTAATGATAATTGTCTCTGCTTGTTGGCTAATTGTAGCTCTTTTTATCATATTATATATATATTACCTAATATAATATAATATAATATAAAATTCATTCCCACCCAAAATTAAGATGAGTGATAACAAGAATTGGCGCAAAAAAAATCAAGCTAAACTAATGATAATATTAATAATTTAAATTTAAAAATAAGAACTAAATTAAATATTTATCATTTTAAATGATTTAGTATTTATTTATATATTAATTTTTAATTAAATATTTAATTTTATATTCATGCATGGACAATATTATGATAGAATTTTATCATGTGTGCATGACAAATTCATGACTGATAATACATAATAAAAACCATGACACATAAATCGTCATCTAAAATTTCTTGACACAAGCTTCAATGATGGTTGGGCAACCGTTTTGGGTGTATGACGGTAAAAAACTGTCATTGCTTAGCTTTTTTCTAGCTCTAATACCAGTGGGTTATGTGGTACGTGGCTTGTGATCTCTCAGTGCAGACCAGACTAACGCCCATTCGGGTTCGTCTCTGGAATTTACGTCGAGAGTTTCCTGCCGATATGCCCTTATCCACCAAATACCAAATCCGAAATTCATTTACTTAAAAGGGGTTTTTCACGATACCACCCAAAAACACGGCACTCATGGCCTTTAAAAAGGGTGAATGTTGTGAGAAAACAATTTTGTTGGATAAAAATCGGTTTTGGAGGATAAAACATGACCTTTCTGATGCACAGGATCCTCAAACGTGAGGAAAGTGCAGAGCATACTCATATTAGAAATAAAGGTGAGCGTATCATTTGTAACTTAACTAATTTCTTTGAATCCTAGAAGAGAGAGAGAGGTTTAGGGAAACATCATTGTGAAACTTAAGCTTTTATTTTCGAAATTGGCTCCCTTACAACTGAGACCAAGGGTGCTTTATATAGGGGATCAATGAGAACATGTCCTCTCAAATGATCATGACACGTAGCACACCTTGTGGTAAAGTAAAACAAGCCAATCATGGCTTTTACAAAAGGCAAGCATTAAAGTAAAACACACTTACCTAGACTTTCACTAAAGTAAAGCAAACCGACAAGGACTTGAATAAAGTAAAGCATACTTACAAAGACCTTATTAAAGTAAAGCACACCGATATATACTTAGACACATGTACAAGCATGTTAACAAAAGATAAACGAGAGTTCACATGGGTTGCATTGAAAGTGGTGTGAGAGCGACAAGGTGTCTTTATGGCGTGGATGGATAACGTGATGGTGACACGTCTCCTGTGTCTTTTTCATATTGTCGTTTGTGTCGTCGTCTTTGTCTCTTGTCGAGTAACGCCTCAGCTTGTTGGAGCTTTTTGTCATCAGTGTCAGACATGTGTTGTGATGAGGAATGGGGAGTATCAGTAGGTAGGATGGACTAAAAGTCTTCCCATGGGTCCTGTGCGTCTTGGAATAAGACATTTGTGTAGTCAGGACGTTGTTCCATAACAAGGATTCCTTGAGGACGTGAACTTGAACCTGTTGAACTGGGGCTTGGAGAACAACCTTGTGCTTTTAGGATTATTTAAAGGGTGTGTGATGGTCCAATGGAGGTGTGGTGAATATTTATGGCAGGTGGAGGAACATTGTTCAGTTCCATGAGAAAGATTTTGAGGGCTGAAGTGACTGTTGTATCATGGATGAAGGTATAAGGATGAGAGTAGGTTTTCCATTCATATGCCATGTCTTGTGTCCAGTAATATCTTGTTTCTGGATGTTGGAAATAAGGCCTGTGGACAATGAAAGTTGTGGTCCACATGTTGGCTTCTTGTTCAGGTATTTTGTCTAAGTTGTGAAAAGTAGACAAATGTTGGAGTTGTTGGCGCCACCAAGTGAGGGGAGAATACCATTCAAAAAGAGTCCATAGGAGGTCTGGTGAGAACTCTGGAGTGGTAAGGTGAGTCAGGACTGGTTTGATGGGGAAAACTAGCTTTGTAGCATACAGGGTGGTGAGACACCACATGTACCAAAGCTCATCTTCGGAGATGGATAGAGAGGACAGAGTGAGGCCTGTGAGAAACAGGTGTTCCATGCAAAGATTAGGAAATCGGTCAGGTTTTTTGGACTGAACATTAAAGAAATACCTGTAGAGAAACTTCTTTGCAAAGTCTTGTAGTTGGTAGGCTGATTGGAAAGAGATGTTCATGGGGAAATTTCTCTGGTTAAGAGCTTTAAAGGGAAGGTGGCGATTCATGGCTATAACTGGAATGGTGTGAATCGAGGAGATGAGTATAAGTTTATTTATAGATGGACGGGTGAGGAAGTCTGGAATGAGGTTTTGGTTGCCTTTGATATGTTGAACAGTGAAATCATACTTAGCAAATCAAGTCTTGAGGCTAAGTAATTGCTTGTCATGTAGCAATTTGTTCTTGAAGTCAAAGATTCGGGGAAAAGAAGAATTATCCATGTTGATGAGGAATTTGTGGCTGATGAGATGGAATTCAAATTTTTTAATTCCATACTTGACTGCAAGAATTTCCTTGTAGATCACATGGTAGTTCTTTTCAGAGTCTTTGAATTGTCCGCTTGCATGTGCACAGAAATGACGCACGCCATTGATGTCTTCAAGAAGAATAGCACTCCAATAATCATTGCTGGCATCAGTCTGGAGGATGCGTTGTCCATTTGTGGGAATTCGGAGTGGAGGAGGTGATTGAGCTATCACCTTTAGTTGCTTGACAGCTTCTGTCTGGTGTGAAGTGCAACTTTTGGGATAAAGTCACGGACATAGTTGACAATCCCGAGAAATTGTTGTATCTGCTTTCGATTGAGATTTGTGTCCGGGAACTTTAATAATTCAACTGCAATGTGTGGACCAGGGTGGTACTGACCATCTTTAATCACCATGCCAAGAAAGTCAATAGATTCCTTTCCGAGGCTGCTTTTCTTTTCGGAAAGCATGATGCCATGTGCCTGCACAATATGAAAGAAATCCAAAAGGAGCTTCTGGTGGCTCTCATGGTCAGAGGAAAACAACAAAATATCATCAATGTAGACCAATGCATGATGGAGAATAGGACCAAAGAATTTTGTCATGGCTTTTTGAAATAAGGAGGGGGTGACTTTGAGACCAAAAGGCATGACTGTCCATTGGTAATGGGCATCAGGAATGCAAAAGGCAGTTTTATGACGGTCACTTGGTGAAATACCAAGTTGCTAAAAACCAGCTTTTAAATCGAACTTAGAGAAGATACGAGCCCCTTGGAGATGGACAAACAGGGTTTGGATTTTTGGAAGGGGAAACTTATCATCTTTAAGAAATGAATTGAGTGGCTGGTAATCAATCACTAATCTCTTTTTGCCACGAACTAATTCAGATCGTTTTTCAATATAGAAGGCTTGACAAGCCCAATCTGAATCAGTGGACTCAATAAGACCTTGTTGAAGTAACTGAGAACATTCTTGTTTAGCAAGCAAGAGGTCTGAAGGAGACATACCCGGGTGTGAGGCTTTTGTGGGGTTGATGTCTTCGTTGAGTTTAAAAGGAAGGTGAATGAAAAATTGTTCATTTTTCCAAAGAGGTGAAGGATGATGAAATTGGGAATGGTTTTCTGGACAGAATTCTAAGAACTTTTGGGAGATCTGACTATATGGAGATGATGTGTCAGAAAGGGTATATAGACGTAGAGTATCTGTATAAGGCATGAACATCTGCTTGTAGCGAACTCCAGAACTAGTGAGGAATAGGTTTTTAACAAGATGAAGAATGTCAAAACCTATGAGCAAATCTTTATCAGGGAGTTAGGAAGCTACAATCTTTTTCCAAATTATGCAATTCGGAAATAATTGAATACTAATGGGTTTTTTGGTAATCAAGGTGGTTTCAAAGATTTCACCATTAACTGCTCTGAAAAGTTTGGAGTGAGGTTCCCAACAGTTGGATGGAAGAACAGAAGGATCAATCATACTGGTGCAGACAAATTACTAATGATACCACACCCAACGCCGAGGTGGTATCATTAGTAATTTGAATAATCTTATTTGATCTCCTAGAAGAGGATTCTCTCACCATGGAAACAAACACATCTTCAGCTTCTACATCATCTTCCTCTCCAATTTCTCTTTCTTCTACCCTTACTCTTCCCCAATCATGCTCCAAACACATAGCCTCCAAAATTGAAAATCTTGTGGAATATTCTTATATTCCTGAATCTGCTCAAGTCACTAAGTCCCAGTTTCCCCTCATGAGTCCTTACAATCTCTACAAACAAAAAACATCTTTCACCCAAAGTATTCGAACTCTCATCTCTACCAAAAGACCACTTCCCAAAGAATATGTCCAGTCTTCTAGATTGGATCAGTGTGCTTTACAAGCCTCCTAGAGTGAACAATATGTCACTATGGAGATACCTTCTGATCTCATCGCCAACTGGAAACGAGAAGGCTACACACACCTCCATCTTGGTGGTGTACGGTTGATTCTCACCCTTCATGGTCGAAAAGGCTTACCTGTTACTGCTAGGATTGCTCTCTTAGATACCAGGTTCAAGGAGTACCAACATGCTGTCATAGGAACTATTCTGACAACCCTTCATGCTGGCAGTGTCCTATTAACCTTTTACCCAAATTTCAATCTCTCTCTTGAGGATCCCAACCTTCCAACAACCCTTAAAGTCCAGATCCAGCTCCAAGGAGCAGAACAAACACCTACATCCAAGATTGCAACTCTCCATCACCAAATAGTGTATCGATTACAAAATCATGCTAGATCTTCCTACACCAAACACAACCTCTGATGCTTTGATGATATTGGCAGATACAGATAAAATTCCAACCATCATCCAAATCCCCAAACAAATTCCAAAACAAGAACTGCTCAAACTCATGCCTCTTGAATGGCTAACCAACTATGAGCACTTTTACCAAAATTCTGAACCAGTCCACACCACAGACGCTACATTTACCAGACGTCCAAATGGCCAAATCCAACTGACTTTTCAAACTCTTGATGCTCAGCCCACTCCAGACATTCCACGGCTTTCTTATACTACTATGATCACAGCGGTTCAAACTGGCCAAGAAAAAAACCTTCCTATTCATGGTTTTTCATCAGAAGGGTATCCAGTATATCCCGCTAAGCTTAATGGTCATTTCCTGTCGGATGTTCCTGAAGCCCATATGTGCAATCTGGATTGTCCTTGTTTGGATGATACGGATGTTGATGAAGAATTGGAAGTCATACGGAGAAAGAAAAAGAAGAAGAAAAAACCTTTTTATCCTCCACCATCTTGCAAATCCTTCCTTCCACAACCTCCACCAGATCCACAACCTCCTGTTCACCCAATCAGGTCATGCCTTATGTTTTCAAGTCACTCTTATGAAGACTCATTTCCTCCCCTTGAAAAACAGACAGATCCACAAACCTGTGTTACCTCAAAACCTTTTGTCCAATCTCCAATTACAACTTCTGGGCAACCTGAAGAACCAAAACAATATGAAGCTGTTCTGAATTGGCAAACCAAAAATGCCAATGCTCAAAATCATTCTCTTCAACAACTCGGCAAGAAAATTGATCGTGTTGCTATTCAAGTCTCCCAGACTGAAACCAAAGTTGATTCTATCACCAGTCGTTTAGATCAGATGTATATCCATCTCCAAGACCGGATTTCTGAGCTAGACACCGATCTCAGACGAATGATTAAGAATCATATCTGGGGTCCAGAGTTTAATTCCAAAGAAGCCGAGATCAGAAAACTCAAAGCTGAATTATCCAGAATTGATGCTGAAAAGATTCGACCTTCTCTTTTTACCCAACCTCAACCTACACCAGTATCTCCTCCAATCTTTGACGCCTTTGTACCTTTTTATCCACCATCCCGACCTCACCAACCTGTTCATAATCAGCCTTTTGGTTTCTCTCGCCTGCAACCAACTCCTCAACCATCTTCACCCAAAAAACCACGATCTAAAGTCCACATTTCCGAACCACGTCCCAAGGTCACAACCTCTTCATCTACACCTACAATCCCTCCAGAAGAATCACCACAAGACCATCCTAAAAAAGATAAAAGCCCAATGGACCAGTATCACTATCATACTGTCCACCCTCCACTTTCAGATTCCTCTGACTCCTCTGAGCCTGAAACACATAATTCCTCTTCATCTTCCTCTTATGACTCATCGAATGCCTCCACCGATTCTGAGTCTGAATATGCTGACATTACAGGCATATTAATGGCCACTGACATTGCAGACCCAAGTGCCTCTACTTCAACACCTATTGTGGAAGATGACCCTCCTGACCAAGCTTCTCAAATAGACCCAATACCGCCACCAGTCCATGAAAACTCAACCAAACCATCTTCAGCATCTTGGTTTACATTTGATGACATTCCCTGTCACAAATGGGCAGCTCGACTTCAAGAATTTGCTGCTTGGATTGATCTCCAAGGTACCAAGCCTAATGCTCAATCTCAAACCGTCCTTCGTGAATTCATGGCCCGTTCCACTGGTTCTTTACGAGACTGGCTAGAGAGCTTAGGAGAATTTAGACAGCTCCAATTCATGGAATCTTTGGTTGGTACAGCCCTCCAAATCATTCATGAGCAATTCCTTAGTGAAAAAACTGCCTCCACTGAAGTAGAAAGAAAAGAATGCCATCAGATGAAATGCTGCTCTCTTAAAAGACATCTTTTGGATGCTCATTACAAAAGAATGAGTATTCTCTTCTACAAGCTCAATGGGTTCAACGAGCCATCTCTTAAACATGTCTTCATTGCCTCTCTTCCTACGGAGTTACAACCTGATCTTCAGCGAAAGCTCACAGCCACAAATATGAGCATAGCTGATATCTCTTTGGGAAAGATTTTTCAAATGGCCATGTTATCTCTTGATAAGATCTGTGAACAGAAAGAATTCTTCAAAGATCTCATGGAAGACAAAAAACCCTTCTCTGAAGCTTGTCGAAAACCTCACCTCAAGATAGAGTGTAAAGATGACAAGAAGTGTACTTGTTCGCCCAAAAAGAAAAAACACTTTCAGAAACACTTCCACAAAAAATCCTCCTCCAAAAACCCCTTCCGGTATTTCAGAAAGAAAGATGCTTCTCAGTACCGAAAGAAAAAATCCAACCGTTGTTTCATTTGCAAGAAACGCGGTCACTTTGCCCGCAATTGTCCCCACAAATCGGCCAAAGCTGTTCGTCTTATCCAACATCTTGAACATTCTTCTCTGTTATCTGATAATGAGGATGTTGAATCCAATTTTTCAGAACAATCAACACAAGATGACCAAACAGCCTTTCTCATTGCCGAATCTTCTGATTCTGAAGATATTTCGGTCATCTTCACTGTCCAGACTGTTAATCATGTTTCCACCATTCCTCGACCTTCTCTCAAGATGTCCATCCTCCCTTCTAAATTCCATAAACCTATTCCTGTTATTGGGTTTATTGACACTGGTGCAGACACCAGTATGATTGATCCTTCTGTTCTTCCATCCAACTGTTGGGAACCTCACTCCAAACTTTTCAGAGCAGTTAATGGTGAAACCTTTGAAACCACCTTGATTACCAAAAAACCCATTGGTGTTCAAACCATCTTGAGAGAAGGTCGAGGAATGGTGGAAACATGATTAACAGTCCTATTAACCTTTTACCCCACTGGTATCAAATAAGAGCATACTTGCCTCACAATGATGTTTCCCTAAACCTCTCTCTCTCTTCTAGGATTCAAAGAAATTAGTTAAGTTATAAATGATACGCTCACCTCCATTTCTAATCTGAGTATACTCTGCACTTGCCTCACGTTTGAGGATCCTGTGCATCAGAAAGGTCTTGTTTTATCCTCCAAAACCGATTTTTATCCAACAAAATTGTTTTCTCACAACGTTCACCCTTTTTAAAGGCCATGAGTGCCGTGTTTTCGGGTGGTATCGTGAAAAACCCCTTTTAAGTAAATGAATTTCGGATTTGGTATTTGGTGGATAAGGGTATATCAGCATGAAACTCTCGACGTAAATTCCAGAGACGAACCCGAATGGGCGTTAGTCTGGTCTGCACTGAGAGATCACAAGCCACGTACCACATAACCCACTGGTATGGCCTAGGGATCCTCCTTGTTAGCTTAGGGAAAAGCAAACTATTCCGAAGGAATATGATCGGGGACCTTTTCCTCTTTATTGATCTAGGGAAGTTCTTCCTCCTCCTTGCTGTATAGAAAAGTGAACTATTCACTAAAAACATATTAATAAAGAATTCTTCCTCTTTATTAGTAGGGAAAAGTGAATTATTCTCCAAACTAAAGTTCCAAGACAAAATGTGAATTCTTCTTTGAATCGATTAAATCGATTTCTCTAAGTTGTTTCTCTTAAGCTCTAGGAAGAAATATGAATCACTCTTCGAGTCTATGGAATTAATTCCTTTGAACCTTTCCTCTTAAGTTCGTAGGAGAAAATATATTTCTCCTTTTATGACAAAGGGAATGTTGAGGTAAATAATTAATTCCATTGGACTTTTCCTCTAAACTGAAGTTCTTAGTGGAAATCCAATTTTTCCCTTGATGTGGGAGGGAACTTTTCCTCCAAACTAAAGTTCGAAGAGGAAATCTACTTTTCAATTGACATAGAAAGGAATGTCAATTTTTGTTAAAACTTTTCTCTTGAACTGAAGTTCTAGCGAATATTTACTATTCCCTTGTTGTAGAAGAGAATGTTAATTGTTCTTTGATTTTTTTCCCAACTTTTTCCCTGTACTAAAGTTTTGGGAAAAATTTACTTCTTCCTCAACATATGAAAGAATGTTGATTATTCTTTGAACTTTTTCCATATACTGAAGTTCGTGGAAAATTTATTTTCCCTCAATAGAAGAGAGAATGTTAGTTGCTTTTTGAACTTTTCCTCTGAATTGAACTTCTGTTGAAAATTTACTTTTCCCTCAATATTGGAGGGAATGTTGATTGTTCTTTCACTTTTTTCCCTATACTAAAGTTTTCGGAAAAAAAATACTTTTCCCTTGACATAGAAGGGAATGTTTATTGCTTTAAACTTTTCCTTTTAACTAAAGTTCTAGGAAAATTTTACTTTTCCCTCAACATATGAGTAAATGTTAATTATTTTTTGAATCTACGGAATTAATTTAGTTGAATTTTTCCCCTAAACTGAAGTTCTAGTGGGAAATGGGATCATAGATATTACTATCATTCTTAATAGAATTTTAAAATTTTTGAAAGCATATATGATATGTATGAGATGATCATGAGTGCTCATAAGAAGAATGTCTTGGCCTAAACAGTTATATGAACTTTAATTTTGATTATAACAAACCACATGTAACAGCTTAAAATAATAAATTTATATTTCACAATCTCACCAACTCCAAAAGGGCAAAAATTCATATATGAGAGATCAAATTCAAGACAACCAATGGGCAATGGCACAATCAAGTATGAATACGAAGGGTATTAGCTTAAAGCGATCTCTATTGTTATATTTCCTGTAAAGTTAGTTTGACTTAATGTATGCATAATTTAGCATTTTCTGAAATGCAAAATATGCAACCCAATAAGGGGGTGAATTGAGATTTTAAATTTTATGCTAAACAATTCGTGCAACAATTCAATCTAATGTCTTAATGGAATCGAAAACAATAAACATAATCAAGCACAATATTAAAAGAGTAAGGGAAGAGAAAATAAACACAATGATTTTTATGTGGTTCGGCAATTTCCACCTACGTCCTTGCCTCCAAGCTCACCCGGCTTGAGGAGTTCACTATCCAAGCCTCCCAATGTTTCAAATGTTTACAATTGACTTCCAATGTGTCAATGGACCTTTACAATCAAGAGATTATCTCCCCAATCCCTTCACTCCAAGTGCTTCTCACACTTGTACACTCACAATTTGATGAGAAATGAAAATTACAACAATGAAACTCTCTTTAAGAGTGGATGAACAGATTATAGCTCAATGACGATTCAATAAATGATAATTTGCGAAATGAAAGCTCAATATATGTTATATGATCTTATTTATGCTTGCATTGGTCCTTAAAATAAAGTTGGAGTTGAGTTTTTATAGTAAAAGCCCAAAAACTAGCCGTTATTGGCAAATTTCTGCAACCAAGCGGTTAGTCGCTTGATTTATCCAGCTAGCTGCCTGTAATAGTGATATTACTGTTATTTTTGAATTTTGCTACAACAATATTGTTCACTAAAATTACACTTTGACCCAAAACTTTCTATAATTATACTATGATTCAAAACGTCATAAAAGTTTACAAATAGGTTCAACTTCAGAATGTCTAAATTATACTTGTCATACCAAAACTTTATAAAATTATAATATGGCCACAAATATATTAGTACTTTTCAAAGAGGTGTTTTTCAAAATTTAACATAATACCCATATTTTTTAAAGTTCTCAAAATCTTTCACTTTAATCCAAAATTTGAAAATATGAGATTGTCCTCAGGCGCTAGCCGCTCACTCTCTATCCAAGTTTGGATTTCAAATGTTTGAATTACATTCAGGTCATCCATCTTTCATAAATTATAGTATAGCCCAAAACATTTCAAATATTTATAAAAAAGTTCATTTTCGAAATTTAAAAATATTTATTAAAACCAAGGATTACAAAACTTTTTCATTTTAATCCAAATTACTCAAATCCATAAAACACCTTATCTTATAAATATAAAACCTTTTTAATTTACGAAAAGTAATTATTTAAATAAATTCTTGAGTTTCTCAAATGCCAAATCATGCATCAATTAAATCATATCAGCTTTACAAGAATTTATCGCAATCATTAGTTTGTTGAGCTCTAAACTTTATTCTTGATCATGTTGTTGTCCGTTGAGTGTCTTGAGCTTGATTTCACATGATTCACCTCATCATAAATATTATCCTTCAAGAACTAGTGAAATGTGAAATACAATATTTATAAAATCACTTAAGACACATGTTTGTTATCATCAAAATAACATGATGTGTAGCCTTTTAGGCTAACATTTTCAAGTTAGGATGTTTTCTATAATATAAACTTTTTTAAACTTATAAGAAAAATGATTTTGTGAAATTGGTTGTTTCTAAAATTTATGGACAAAATTGAAAGATTTCAAGAACGTTGAAATCAACAAGTAATGTTTTAAAATTTGAAAATGTACCTATTTGCAAATAGTTAAAACTTTTGGGATATAGTATACTTTAAAAAAAAAAAGGGCTAAATCTGTAAGTTCTGGAACAGTAGCGGCTAATCGCTTAACCAATAGTAGCTGACTGCTTTAGGTCCAGAAAGATAGTGGCTAACCGCTTAAAGCAAGCGGCGATCCTCTTAGGCTAAATTTTCAAACTTGATCTGTAACAGTAACTTGCCACATCAACATAACAGCTAAATGCCTCATTTTAGTGGCGATCCGGCAAGTCTTCAAAAAGTCAATAACGGCTAGGTCGATTGTTTAAACTATAAAACCCCAAATCAAACTCAAATCTAATAACTTTTTCAATCTCTTAAAGCTTAAACTAGTTCATACAACTGATCTTGAGCTTTTATTTTACTTATCGATATACATTGATTCGTTATTAAGTTATAATTTGTCTATACACTCTTATGGAGAGCAATCCTTGTAAACTTCATTTCAATATTAAAACTGAGTGAGTGTAAGTGTGAGAAACACTTGGAAAAGAGGTGTGTATTCATCTCTACTTGTAAAAGTTTATTAACACCTTAGAAGTTAATTGTAAAAATCTTAAAGCCTTGAAAGGCTTAGATAGTGGAATTTTCAAGCTCAGTTTGCTTTGAGGCATGAATATAAACGATTTTTGCCGAACAACGTCAAAATTCTTTTGTTTGCTTTCTTCGCTCTTATCTCTTTAAATTTATGCATTTTTAAATTTATTGTCATTGAATTTGGTGAAGCATTGATTTAAATTGTTTTGTGATTTTATTTGTATATTTTTTTAAATAACCAATTCACCCCCCTCTTAAGTTGTTTAACTAGAATTTTGAAATGATAATGAATATGGATTTTGGAAAAATGCATAGATATGAATGCTTTAACATACAAATGGTTATTAGTGGCATTCAAAAGTATTTTGGATCTATGGAGCAGCTTATACATTTCGCGATTAATCACTCCAGTACAAGAGTTATACGTTATCACTTCAACTAATAGTTTTAAGAGTTGAAATTATTTAAAGAAAATTTACGTATTAGATCCCGTAGGAAGGATGTTTCTTTGTCTTTATTTTTTGGGGGGTTGGGCTCTTCCGTACGTTGCTGAATGTGATGCATCTTGTGGCTTTAAGCTGCTATGGGAGCGGATAAGAAAACCTTCACAACTTTTTGTTGTTGTAGAGCCTCGTTGTCATCAAGCCTCGCGTACTATTGGGACATTGGATTAATCAATTGCATGGTCTTGAAATTCTTTATGAGGACGAACTTCCTATATTTTCGATGCAAATTTATTGCCTTCGTAAAAACGCCTGCAACTACTTCAGTGTCAACTATTCCAATTAACATTATTTTCCTACTTGAAGTAGAAAGGGAAATGCTTCACCCTCTCATTCTTTCCTTCATGTTAAAAAGGCATGAAGTTGATCTGGGCTATTTTCTGCTATGGAAATATTGTGTAAGGAATCATGTGCACATGTTATGGAAGTTCCTGATGGAATTTGGTGGCAAGCCTAGTTAAGCTAGTAGGGAACGCCTTGCAAAGTGTGGCATCATCATCGGTGTCAAATGTGAGGTTCTATTTATCTATTAGAGATGGTCTTTCAGATTAGTTTTGCATCAGGTTGTTGAAAGTTAAGGACTAAGAAATTTTCTAGCTTTGGCCTGGAAATTATGCAATCCATAAAAAATTGGTGCATTAATCTTTAGGATGCCATCATAACATCATTTGTTGTGGAAGACATCTGAAAATTCTTTCCGAAGTCTCCTAAGGCCTTTTGGACTCCTTTCTACAGGCTCTCTTGGAATCTCTATTCCTCATCACTATTAATTTCCTAGGCCTTCTTGAGTTTTTTCCTGTGAGGGTTGTGGCCCTTTCCCTTGGTGGATCAATTTGACTCTCCGCCCACTTTTGGTTTTTTTTTAGGGTTGCTTTTTTGGTGTTACTTAACGGCGAGCTATCTAGCCTTTAATTTTTTTTTCCTTCCCCGTCTCCTTCATTTTTTTTAACTTGTACTAAGGCATCATTGGTTTGCACATTTTATTCTTGAACGGATGTTTCTAGATTATCATTTTCTGGAGACTCTTTAATGAGTACTTTGCTTGAGGAAGCTATAGGAAATTTATTTTTGGTAAGCCTAGCCATCGGTTGCTAGTTTTCTCTCCCGCATTTAAATCCAATTTTCCTCTTATTAGTGTTAAAAATTGTATGTTTATTAAGGGATAAAAATGTTATTTTGTGCTATTAATGTAATTTATATTTGTAATTGTATAACATATTGTGAATTTCTAACTATTTTTCTAAATATTTGATTTTGTGTAATTTTTTGTATTTATTGGGTAAAAATAATAATTTCATGCAATTTGAGACTCCAAACAAATGTACGGATGTCAAAATTTGGATTCCGCAAGTCCGAGAAATTATGTCGATTGTCGAGGAAGAGCTGAGACTTTTGTTGTAAATTTTTACGTTTTTACCACGGTAAATGTGGTGATTGTAAAATTATAAGTTTTTATCATGTTAGGTATGGTAATTGTTAGTGGAATGTGTTGGATATGTTTGAGTAGATTAAGTTATGTTTATGTTTTATTAGTGGGATAAATGTAAGGTTAAGATGTAATTAGATTTTTTTTATTTGTGTGGTGTGAATTTACCATGTATTAGTATAAATAGAGAGAGGGGTGAACACATCTCTTCACACATTCTCTTCTCTTTTTTCCCCCCAAATTCTTCTTCTCATCTCTCTTTGTAATATATTTTCAATTAATAAAATTAGTTTTATTTCAATTTTCAAATTCCATTTTTTTAATTATGTGTTTTTTAATTTTAATAATTTCCTTTATTTAAAAAATGTTTAACTAAATATTCATAGTTTGGGGAAGGTGAAACTCTTAGTAAAAATATGGTTTAATCAAATTCTATTTTTAATTTTATAAATTAAATTTTTTTTGTATTTAATTTTATCAATATTTTATATTTTGGAATTTTGATTTAGTGTAGACAAAAATAGGAATTTGGCACAATGAATTCTTAATATCTTGGTATAAATATGGAAAAATGGTATTTTGATTTAGTGTAGAGAAATTAAGTTTTGGCACATTAAATTCTTAATCCACAATAAAATAAATGGGAAAATAATTTTAATTTATACAATTAATCTTTTGGGAAATAAAATAAAAATAAAAAGAATTTATTAAATTGTATTTATTAATAAGAATGGATCTATAACCCTAACTAATTCAATTTTATACTTTTTCTTAAATAAATTACATATTTTTAAATTTTATTCTTATTTGGATAAACTTACATAAACAAATTAAATCATTTCTCTGTGGATCGACCTCAAATTCATCGAGTTATAATATAATAAGATACTCTTATACTTGGGAGTAGAAATCACTTTTAAGTCGTGTCACCCTCTATTAGTCTCTTATTTTGTGCAATATGAACAAAATTCGAAAACAACTATCCTTTAAAGAGGGAAAGTAGTTTTATTATTATGTGTATATGTGCACTCTTTCTTTCTCCTCTATTTTCTGGTAGCTCAAAGATAGTTGTGTCAAAGCTCTCATGAGCTATTAATAAAGGAATGTATAGAGTTTGTCGGGGGTGATTTAAGACATGGAAAGCCTTTTGTCCATTTCTTTTGGAGGTGAAAGCAAGTATAGAGGAGGGAAATAAGCATAAACAAATAAGAAGAGCATTTTAACATGATAATAAGCTTGCAAAGAAATAAAAATAAATTTTTTTTAATGTAGATGTTAGATGTGCAATCAAAATGTTGGATCATAGCATAAAGTGCATTACACCACCTCAACTTAATACCCTTGTCCTTATATTCACTCTCACAGGGTGAATTGGGTGAATTATTGTTCTTGTGGACTGGAGTGTTATGAATTCAAAACTCAAAGCTCCAAAACGGCTGCGTTTTGATTAATTACTTTTACTAATAATTCACGTGCAGTCACGGGTCACTTAACTTAAGGGAAAAACGGCGTTGTTTTGTGTCGTTTTGGGCAAACGTAAGTAAAGCACGTGAAATAGCATGTAAGGAGGGAATCAAAGTTGTTATGAAGCCGTTACACACGTGTCAAAAGGCTGTGCAATCTGGGTATTCATAACAGGGTATATAGAGGCTGGTTGTTGAAGCAGATTGTGCATGAGTTAGTGAGCTTTTCAAAGAGTTTCAAGAAAGTGAGAAAGAGTCATCTTGTTCTTTGTATCTTTCTTTGTATTAGCTCTGTAAAAGTAATCTTGAATCATTAATAAAGTGTTTTCTGTGGCTTCTCCCATGGATGTAGATTGTGTATCTTATGCACAATCGAACCACGTTAAAATTCTATTCTTTGTGAGTGTGTTTGTTTCTTGACAAATTTAATTCTCTGTTCAATCTCCATTAACCTAGAACTAAGCCAGAAACGAGTATTGAAGCATCAGATCAGTTATTGGTTATAATTGCAACTTGAATTGGTCCTAGCAAGATTCTTGGGCAGTGATTTATTGTTGATTGGTGTATTAAGCAGTCAAGTCACTACAGTTCTCAAACGATGTGTTTAGAATATTTTATGATATTTTTTTAAAAAAATCCTTATCATCCATTTGCCTTATGAATTATTTATGCATTTGCTTTAGTCTGTTAATGCATGTTGTGAAGGATTGAAGGCTAGGTGTCTGCTCAAGTATAAGAATAATGTAGCTTGTTGGTGTTAATGCTTAAAGTGTTTTTCCTTTATCTTAATTACTTTTGGTTTTTTTTATTTGAAGCCCTTATATGTAGAGTCATCATTTTCTTAGAGTTTTTGTTTATGTTCATTTTATTTAGTTTAAAGCTGAATTAAATTAGAAGTCTTTCTTCATTTATGTTTTCGGCCATTGTAATAGAGGCACTTTCTCTGCTGTCAGTCTTATAATAAAAGTTGAGAATTCTTCTCATTTGCGAGTGTTACTTTTCTTGTTGTTTTCTTATTCTTCTACTTTGTTTTTAATTCTGGGTTACTGTAAAATTTATTTATGTGCCTTGTTTCTTTACAGTAAGATGAAATGAAGAACCCCTTCCAAAAAATAAAAAATGAATGAGGATGATAAAGTGTCGGTTCTTTTGCTAGTGCAAGGTGCTTTTTTATAGGGGCAAATTTTGGATTATTCCTTTGTTAACATATATGTTTCCATAATATTGATTTTGATGATAACAAACAAGATTAAGAATGATTAATCTTTTAAGCTCAAATTATTTTATTTTTAAATAAATTTTTAACCTTGCATTGATTAAGGGGGAGCTTTTTATAAATAGATTAAATATTTGTAATGTATTTTGTCATCATCAAAAAGGGGGAGATTGTTAGCTCATTTAGCTATAGATATTGATTTTGATGATAACAAATCATATGTATTGATTAAACAAAGATTTATGAATTGTGTTTTATAATAAGAAAATGAAGTTATAAAATCAAAGTGTTTTGGATTAAAATGAATGTGTTTTTAAAGACTTTGATTTTGAATTTCGAATTTGGATTTAAATGACAAGTTTTGAAATCTTTGATTTTAATAAGTATTATTATAAAATTTCGGAACTGGACCTATTTGAAGTTATTTAAATGTTTTGGGTCATATTATAATTTATGAATATTTTGGACTAAAGTGAAAGGTTTTGAGAACTTTAAAAATATGGGTATTATGTTGAAAAGGACCTTTGTGCGAAACAGTAAACTCTTTGGGGTCATATCATAATTTCAGAAAGTTTTTTGGTTAGTAAAGTAATATTTAGAAATTCTAAAATTGGACCTATTTGCAACGTTTCATAACGTTTTGGGTCATACTACAGTTTTATAAAGTTTTGGGGTCAAACTGAATTTTTGGAAACTTATTTCACTGTAGCAATCACTGTAGCACTGCAGTAATCACTGTAGCAAACGGTTAACCGTTTATTTTGAAACGGCTAACCGATAACGTCCAGAAAGCTTGTTTTGTCCAGTTTTGTTAAAATGATGATTCTGGAGCAAAACGGTGAACCGTTTACTGAAAACGGTTAACCGTTTATTTTAACCTTGAACCGTTTAGTGAGAAAGGTTAAGCTAAATTTGTTTTGCAGGTTACTGGACACTAACGGTGAACCGTTTACTGAAAACGGTTAACCGTTTATTTGAAATTTAGCCCAATGTTCATCTTGCAAGTCTCTGGAGGTTAACGGTGAAAGGGTAAGCGTAAACGGCGAAAGGGTAAGCGTAAACGGTGAAAGGGTAAGCCTAAACGGTGAAAGGGTAACTTGAAATTTAGCCCAACGGTAACTTTGACCAGCGCAAACGGTTAACCGTTTACAGTTAACCTCTAACCGTTTTCGGGCAGACAAATGCATAACGGCTAGTTTTTGAGCTCAAACTATATAAACTCAAATCCAACTCATTTTCAACGTCTCCAACAAGCAAAAGAGAAAGCACACGTGATATCTTGAGCCTTCAACTTGCAAAACACAAATCATTGAATCATCTCTTGTTCTTCATTTTTGAATATCTACTCATTGAGTGAGTTTTATTGTAACTCTCATTTGTTCATCTCAATTGTAAGAGTTTGAGTGTGTGAGACACTTGAGTGAAGAGATTGGAGATATAATCTCTTTGTTGTAAAGGTTCATTGACACCTTGAAGTCAATTGTAATCCGTTGAAGCCTTGGAAAGGCTTGGATAGTGAAATCCTCAAGCGGGTGAGCTTGGAGGCGTGGACGTAGGCGGGGATAGCCGAACCACGTAAAAATCATTGTGTTCGTTTTTCTCTTCCCTTACTCTTTTAATTATTGTGCTTTTATTGAACTTATTGTTTTCGATTTTATTAAGACATTAGATTGCTTGTTGTGTGGATTTGCTAGGATAAGTTTTAAAATTCCAATTCACCCCCCCTCTTGGGTTGCACACTTGTATTTCAATTGGTATCAGAGCGAGGTGCTCTTGTGTAGACTTAACCGTTTAGAGTTAAAGATCCATGACAACCTATAGTGACTCAACCTTTAGGGAAGGACAATCCACAATTAGACCACCGTTCTTTGACGGTAACGACTACCCATATTGGAAAACTAGGATGAGAATTTATTTGCAAGCTTTAGATTATGAAATTTGGGAAATTGTTTGTGATGATCCATTTATGCCTTTGACTAAAAATGAAGTCGGGGAAGATATTCCAAAACCTTCGCGGGAATGGAATGAATTGGAAAAGAGAAAAGCTTCTCTAAATTCCAAAGCAATGAATGCCTTGTTTTGTGCGCTTGATAAGAAAGAGTTTCATAGAGTATCTAGTTGTGAAAGTGCTAATGAAATTTGGCATAAACTTGAAGTTGTTTATGAAGGCACGAATCAAGTGAAAGAGTCTAAAATTAGTAGGTACACTCGGCAATATGAATTGTTCCAAATGGAACAAAATGAGAGTGTATATTCTATGTATACTAGATTTACGGACATAGTGAACACTCTAGGAGCCTTAGGAAAGGTCTTTTCAAATAGCGAGAAAGTTAAGAAAATCATTAGGTCGCTACCTAAGGAATGGAGACCAAAAAGGACTGCCATTGAGGAAGCCAAAGATTTAAATATTTTACCTATTGACGATTTAATTGGTTCTCTTATTTCTTATGAGGAAGACTTGGCAGCCGAAAGAGGTAATGAGGAGAAGAAGAAAAGCATTGCTCTCAAAGCCTTGAAACATGAGAGTGATGAGGAAAGCGAGCTGGATGAGGAGGAGATGGATATGTTGGCTAGGAGGTTCATAAAACTTTTTAAGAAATCCGGTGAGCGAAGAAAATTTAGAGACCTCAAGAACCGAAAGGAGAAAAAGGAAGTAATCAAATGTTATGAATGCAAGAAGCCCGGACACATACGACCGGAGTGTCCTCTTCTCAACAAACTCAAGAAGAAAGCTATGGTGGCCACATGGGATGATAGCGATGAGGAAACAAGTGATGAGGATGAGCATCAAGAAATGACAAATCTAGCTCTCATGGCAATTGGAGATGAATCGGATGATGATCTCAATGAGGTAAGTGATCCAACCTATGATGAATTATATGATGCTTTTAAAGATTTGCATGATAATTGGATAAAAATTGGTAAAAAGAATGCATGTTTTAAAAAGAAAATAGTAGAGCTTACAAATGAAAATGAAACTCTAAATGCAAAGATTATATGCTTAGAATTAGAAAACAAAACATTGCATGATAGAGTTGCATTATCAAATGAGAAATCTAGCACTTCACATGAGCATCTAGAATCATATGTAGATGACTTGAAAAATGAAAAGGATGCTTTACAAAAATGCAATGACTCATTAAATGAAAAGATTAAAGGACTAGAGTTAGCTAATAAAATGTTGCATGATAAAATTGCATCTTTTAAAGATAAACAAAGTATTTCATATGAGCATGAAAAATCACATGTTGATAAATTGATGAAAGAAAATGATGTGCTTAAGAAGAAGAGCAATGAGCTAAATCAAATTGTGTTAAAATTTACAAATGGGCAAAAGATGTTGGATAATATGCTTAACTCACAAAAATGTATTTTTGATAAAGGAGGACTTGGGTATAAGCCTTACTTGAAACAAAAATATTATAAGAATTATTTTGTTAAGGCTACCTCCACAAGTGATCATAAGATTGTTTGTCATTATTGTAATCAAAATGGTCACATGAAATATAGATGTCCCGTAAAAAGGAATGCATATTATGGTGTCAAATGTATTTGGGTTCCAAAAGGAACTAAATCTAACGTTCAAGGACCCAAGAATATTTGGGTACCAAAGTACACAACTTGAATATTTTTTGTAGGTACCACAATCAAGGAATCGTGGAGAAGTTCCTTGATGAAGCTTGTGATGATAATCGCTTGATCATGCTCGAGGAGACAAAGATAAGGCAAGATGATTTAATTGTTTTGGTAACAATTCTTGCCATATTAATCTTGTTGAATGAATCATGATAAATGAATTTGCGAGAGTATGCTTGTATGTTTACATGATTGAGTTATCATTGTGTTTAACATTGAGTGCTTTATCATTATTCATGGTTATATATATATGATGATAGCTTGTCAACTCATCATGATAGCTTTGTTTGATTTTGATGATCATATAATGCCTAAGCTTGATAAATGAGTGATATGCTTGAATTATTAATCTTTGAATGTTTATATGTTTCATAATTGTGATGAATATGCATGATGAATATGTTATAAATTTGAGTTTTATAATTGGATGTTAATTATATTGATCCATGCATTAAAACGGTTTTAAAATTGTTTGGAAAACAAATGAGTCTTTGAAAATCTTAGTCTGCGCAAGCTGTAATGAATTGGTCATAACTCTTTCTAGAGAATTCCAAATTCAGTTCTGTAAAATTTATTGGAAAGCTAACTTAATTATCTTTCCAACGGTATATAGCTTGAATATTAATTCTGTCTCAGTCAATACATTTTTTCATTTTTAATTCTCTCGAGACAAATTCCGGATAACCGGATTTGCATTCCGGAAAACCGAATTCAAGAGGCAAACTTTCTGCCTCAAACCGGTCTACCGGTTAGCCACATCCGGCAAACCGAATTCAGATGCATGCTTACTAGAACAAAACCGGATTTCCGGTTATACACATCCGGCGAGCCGGATTCGTGAGTTTTTAGCTTTGTTCTTCCTCTGCTGCGAACTTTCTGCACTTGTTCTTCATCATTTCATTATCATCTTATTCACGCATGAACAGTACCTCTCCATTTCTCTCTTAAAATTCTTCATTTTTCACTCACTTTCTTGTTAAAATCAATCATCTTTAAAATCATTTTAATTGATTCAAACTTACTCTTTTTACTCAACATCTTGAAAATCCGAATTTGTGCATTTTGAGTATTTCAAATTACTACTTCCATAGTATGCTCTCCTTATGGATTTTACCATAGTTTTCTACTATATTATGCACTTATATTTTCATATGCATTGTTGCTTTCATTGTGGATTGATATTAATTATTGTTTGATATTTGGATGTTTTATATTTGGATATTGTGGAACTAATGTGCTTATCTTGACTTTTTGATGATTTATAATTATATGTGTATTGCTTGATAAAACTTGTGGATTATTGAATATTGAAGTGTTGGTTTGCTAATGGTGTTGTTGGGTTGGTGATGGAGTTGATTTTTTGGAAGTGTTTTTCTCTCATGTTGTATATTTGAGGATTTGTTCATTTTTAAGGGGAGATTCTGCCGAAATTTTTTTCTCGCCCAAAATTGGTAATATCTTCATCGAATTATTATTTTTTATCTTGTTTCAATTGATTGCATCTATCTATTTTTTTTATGATGAAAGGGGAGACAAATATTATATGCTTTTGGATAAAATCATTTTGGTTAAATTTTTTTAAATTGGCCATATATTTAGGGGGAGCATATAATATGATTTTGGATAATATGCATTTTGAACTTTTTTGTTGTCCAAAGGGGGAGAATGTGTTGAAATTTCTACTCGGACAAACATGGGTAACAAATTTGCTATTTTTATTCTTTTCCTTTAAAGTTTTCTTTTTGATAATGAGGGGGAGAAGAATACATGCTTTTAAATTTGTAAAAATTTTACTACTCTTTTTCTTTGCCAATTAAGTTTTCTTTTTGATGATGAGGGGGAGAAAAATCCATGTATTTAAATATGTTAATTGGCAATTTGTGCAATTTGTGGAATCATTCTTTAAATACATGAAATGTTTGTCATCATCAAAAAGGGGGAGATTGTTAACATATATGTTTCCATAATATTGATTTTGATGATAACAAACAAGATTAAGAATGATTAATCTTTTAAGCTCAAATTATTTTATTTTTAAATAAATTTTTAACCTTGCATTGATTAAGGGGGAGCTTTTTATAAATAGATTAAATATTTGTAATGTATTTTGTCATCATCAAAAAGGGGGAGATTGTTAGCTCATTTAGCTATAGATATTGATTTTGATGATAACAAATCATATGTATTGATTAAACAAAGATTTATGAATTGTGTTTTATAATAAGAAAATGAAGTTATAAAATCAAAGTGTTTTGGATTAAAATGAATGTGTTTTTAAAGACTTTGATTTTGAATTTCGAATTTGGATTTAAATGACAAGTTTTGAAATCTTTGATTTTAATAAGTATTATTATAAAATTTCGGAACTGGACCTATTTGAAGTTATTTAAATGTTTTGGGTCATATTATAATTTATGAATATTTTGGACTAAAGTGAAAGGTTTTGAGAACTTTAAAAATATGGGTATTATGTTGAAAAGGACCTTTGTGCGAAACAGTAAACTCTTTGGGGTCATATCATAATTTCAGAAAGTTTTTTGGTTAGTAAAGTAATATTTAGAAATTCTAAAATTGGACCTATTTGCAACGTTTCATAACGTTTTGGGTCATACTACAGTTTTATAAAGTTTTGGGGTCAAACTGAATTTTTGGAAACTTATTTCACTGTAGCAATCACTGTAGCACTGCAGTAATCACTGTAGCAAACGGTTAACCGTTTATTTTGAAACGGCTAACCGATAACGTCCAGAAAGCTTGTTTTGTCCAGTTTTGTTAAAATGATGATTCTGGAGCAAAACGGTGAACCGTTTACTGAAAACGGTTAACCGTTTATTTTAACCTTGAACCGTTTAGTGAGAAAGGTTAAGCTAAATTTGTTTTGCAGGTTACTGGACACTAACGGTGAACCGTTTACTGAAAACGGTTAACCGTTTATTTGAAATTTAGCCCAATGTTCATCTTGCAAGTCTCTGGAGGTTAACGGTGAAAGGGTAAGCGTAAACGGCGAAAGGGTAAGCGTAAACGGTGAAAGGGTAAGCCTAAACGGTGAAAGGGTAACTTGAAATTTAGCCCAACGGTAACTTTGACCAGCGCAAACGGTTAACCGTTTACAGTTAACCTCTAACCGTTTTCGGGCAGACAAATGCATAACGGCTAGTTTTTGAGCTCAAACTATATAAACTCAAATCCAACTCATTTTCAACGTCTCCAACAAGCAAAAGAGAAAGCACACGTGATATCTTGAGCCTTCAACTTGCAAAACACAAATCATTGAATCATCTCTTGTTCTTCATTTTTGAATATCTACTCATTGAGTGAGTTTTATTGTAACTCTCATTTGTTCATCTCAATTGTAAGAGTTTGAGTGTGTGAGACACTTGAGTGAAGAGATTGGAGATATAATCTCTTTGTTGTAAAGGTTCATTGACACCTTGAAGTCAATTGTAATCCGTTGAAGCCTTGGAAAGGCTTGGATAGTGAAATCCTCAAGCGGGTGAGCTTGGAGGCGTGGACGTAGGCGGGGATAGCCGAACCACGTAAAAATCATTGTGTTCGTTTTTCTCTTCCCTTACTCTTTTAATTATTGTGCTTTTATTGAACTTATTGTTTTCGATTTTATTAAGACATTAGATTGCTTGTTGTGTGGATTTGCTAGGATAAGTTTTAAAATTCCAATTCACCCCCCCTCTTGGGTTGCACACTTGTATTTCATCCTTATTAATTGATTATTTTCAAATCATCTTCTTATTTTTGAAAACTCTGATTACTCTTATATTTAGTCAAAAGATAAGGGAAAATAGAGATGAATTGATGAAGAACCCTTAAAAAAATGAAATGAAAGAGGATGATAAAGTGCTCGACTTTTTTGCTAGTGCAAGGTACTTTTTTATAGGGGTAAATTTTGGATTATTCCTCGTGAATTGAGTATTTTCAAATCGTCCTCTTACTTTTGAAAAATCATATCACTCTTATATTGTATCAAAAGATAAGGAAAAATGGAAATGGATTGATAAAGTTTTTTTCTTCTTAATAAATTTGAGGGTAAATTAATCCTTTCTATAGTGTTTAAGGATTTATTTGTTAAATTTGTTGTATGCGTTGCAAGCTTCAACAATCCAATAATTTTTGTTCAATAAATATGCAATACATTACATTAAGTGAGAGCATTATGGTAATTTTATTGGTACTTACTTGTAAATAAGGTGAACATTTAAAGGCCATTTTAGTCCATATGTAAATTGAATCAATATCCATTATCAGTACCTAATTTAGTTTTTACCAGTACAACAAAATTTAATTTAGTTTTTACCACTACAACAAAATTTAATTTAGTTTTTACCACTACAACAAAATTGATCGTTAATGACGGTTCAAAAACCGTCATTAAATGTCCACTTATAATGACGGTTATTTTAAGAAACCATCATTATATACCATAGATACACAATATTTAATGACGATTTTTTGTAGAATACGATCATTAAATGTGCATTTATAATGATGGTTATTTTACTAAACAGTCGTTATTTGCAATTTACACTAGGCATTTAATAAGGTTTTTTTACAAAATTGTCATTAAAAATAAACATTTAATGACAGTTTTTAGGTAAAAAAAGTTATTACATGTACTTTTTAATGATGGCTTTTAGTCATACCTGTAGGATTGAAACTTCTGGTGCCTTGGTAGCATTTGGTCGTAAGTCCCGATTTAGTTGAAGGGCAGTAAAACCAATTCTTAGCCTTGGATTGTATCCATACCTGTAGGATTGAAACTAGATTATAGGTTTCTACCCATGGATTATTTACTCTATAGAGCATCGTCCTTTTCTAGCTCTTCTTCTGGAAGAACTAGTGATTCAAAGAATGTTGTGAATTCAGAAGAATTCATAATTGAAGACTTTAATAAAGCAATTGATTGTTGGGAACTTCCAAAGATTTCTAAAGAAATGATTTACAAAACAAAAAAACTTGATTTTTTTAAAAACGATTATGTAATAAAAACTGAAGAACGTGACATAACCTTTTCAAAGCCTTTTGAAACAATTCACTTGTTTTCAGAACAATCTTTAAAGAAATTAAAAGAAAAGAATTTTAATTATGTTCATATCGGCTTAATACAAGTTAGTATAAAACCTTTAACCAAAGAAGGTCTTAACACTTCTATATTGGCTATCTTAAGAGATGGGCAATTCATCTCTTTTGATGATTCCTTATTAAGTAGTATAGAATCAAGTCTTTGTAAAGGTCCCATTTCATTCAGCTGTTATCCAAACATAAAAATTTCTTTAAAGGATAAAAACATTTTGAAAAGCATGATTTTACAAATCAAAACTCATAATTATCACATGATTGAGGGATCTGTTCCAGTT
The DNA here is from genome assembly GCA_029618585.1 of Citrus australasica. NCBI lineage: Eukaryota > Viridiplantae > Streptophyta > Magnoliopsida > Sapindales > Rutaceae > Citrus > Citrus australasica. Next base: position 9,982,971 of record JARCIV010000006.1, read on the forward strand.
GCCTTAATCTTTAAAATTTCATACAAAGCCATGAATTCTGCGTTTAATACGCAACATAAATTTAAGTCAAAAAGAGATGAAACCCTTCTCTTGCAGACTGACTTGTCTAAAGCCAACACAGTTATTCCTAGACCAATCCAATGGAAGGATGTCAACCTTCCTAAAGAATGGATTTTAGAAGGAGCCACTGAACTAGAAATTCCAAAACGACTAGAACCTAATACATAGTTACAAAATGTGACTCAGTATTCTGTTGGTAAAGTCAAATTATCCTTTAGGAGATCCACATCATCTAGATTCTCTGATAAGGATTTATGCTCAAGTATTCCTTCACTAGAAATGAAATTTTTAAAGATTCCTTTCGTTATAAATCAACCCAGGTTTTCCACATCGGATATACCTAGTTCCTCTATACACTCTGTTGACTATACCACTAGTGTTCCACACCCAATCTACACTAGTAGTCAACATGATCAAAGACGGGAAGAGAAGGAACCTTCTCCTCCAACTTCTCCTACATTTTCTACTATCACAAAAAATAAAATTAGTGTCATAGAAAAAGATTTTGAATTAGATAAAACTCTTCTTCACAATGATTTTTATTCTGACACTAACAAAGAAAAAAGACTTTGGTTTTTCAAACATTTCTTAAGCCAAAGAAAAGAAATCCAACAAGTTTATTATGAGTTTGTAAATTTACATAAAGTTCATATATTGTTCTTTGACTGGTTTGAGATGTATGCTTCGGATAATAATATTGCTTATCCTTTTAAAGAATCAAATCCCATTACTGTTAGAAATAAAATCACCGAATATAATCTTTCTGATAGTGATAGAACCATAGAAACCGAGCATCCTCTACTTAGGAGCTTAACCATTGATCATGGTGTGCCTCCTGTAGAGATCAAAGCCTCACCCTATAAAATCCATAAACCTAAAGATCTAGAAACCGATTTAGATAGCATTATCCAACAGAATAATTTATGTAATGCTAATCTAAATACAATAAGAAAACAGTTGACCAGGATAGAAAATCAATTCCAAAAGTCAACCATAGCTATTTCTCCTAGCATTATTTCAAAAACTGACTATGAAAAGAAGCTTAAAGAACCTATTTTCAAACCTTTTCAGGTTTCGAAAACTAGTCAAAAGCTTCTCCAAGAGTCAAAATCAGATTTTGCTAAAGCTATTAGAGAACAACTAGATAGAATAGAAGTTTCTTCTTCTTCTTCTAGTAAAGTTCAAATAGCCCCAGATAGTGCCCAATCTAGCAAAATTGGTGTACTAGAACAAGACCAAGTGTCCATAGCCTCTTCAGACATAGAAGCCTTTAAAGAAGAACATGTTCCAAAAGCCAACAAAATTCATTGGGAATTCTCTTTCTATTGTCAGGTCTCCGCCAGACTTAGCCATAGACAATAGGTCTAGTACATTAAACCAATCACGATTTAATGCATCATCTGTCTATGAGTGGAACATTGATGGTATGTCTGAATATAACATCCTAGGATTATTACAACAAATAACCATGGCAGCTAATGCCTATAAAACCCAACAGGGAACCTCTAACAAAGTCATAGCAGAGATTCTCATTGCTGGCTTTACAGTTCAGCTTAAAGGCTGGTGGGATCATCTTCTCACCAAACACCAACAATTAGATATTCTAAATTCAATTCAAACAGATGAGAATGAAGCCCCCATCTGTGATGAATTCAATAGTCCAATTCAGGATGTAGTTGCTACCCTGATTCTGACTATATCCCTTCATTTCATAGGTCATCCTTCACACCTTAGAGATAAGAATGCTGAGTTACTCACAACCTGAGATGTAGGAAGCTTAGTGACTTCCAAAGCTATAAGACCGCATTCTTTACCAGACTTTTCCTTAGGGATGATGCAAATCATACAACTTGGAAAGAAAAATTCCTTGCAGGTTTACCTACCCTATTAAGAGAAAAGGTTAGGAATTCCATTAAAGCTCTTTACGACAATCGTATTCCCTATTATGAGCTCACCTACGGGGAATTAGTCAGTTTTGTCATAAAGAAGGATTGAAGATTTGTCAGGATTTGAAAATACAGAAACGACTAAAATGAGAACTTAGAAAGTCTAAGCAAGAACTAGGTAGTTTCTGTAAACAGTTTAATTATGACCCTTTTAAAACCTCCACTTCTAAAGATTGTAATAGTATGTGTTCTTCGAAACCTTACAAAAAACATTACAAGTCTAAAAACCATAGGAAACCCTTCCATGAGCTTGGAGAACCTTCCTATAGGAAACCTTCGAAGCCTTATAGGAAACCTCATTTCTCTAAGAAAGATACCATAACAAAACCAAAAACTCATTTCAATTACAAAGAAGCCACATGTTTCAAATGTGGAAAGAAAGGTCATACTGCAAAGTTTTGTAGAATGAGCAGGAAGCTCTATGAACTTGACCTAGATGAAGAAATATTTTCTAATGTAGCCCTTTTGCTTGTAGAATCCTCTGACTCTGAGTCTTCCATGACGGGAGACAGTGAGCCTCTACAGATTGATGAGTTAATAGACTCAGATACATCTGTATCTTGTGATAGTGATTCTGACACAGAATCTTATTTGAAGAAAATCAATGTGTTGACTAGAGAACAAGAAACTTTTCTTGAACTAGTTTAACACATTTCTGACCCTACTCTTCAAAAAGAGTATCTTGATAAGCTTCTAAAAACCTTAGAATTAGGAAATAAAGCAGAAGCTTCAAAGGCCCCTACTATTAAAAAAAATACTTATGACCTGACTGAAATCTTGGAGAAAAAGAAAACAAAGAAAACAATTCCCAATATCCAAGAACTTCAGAAAGAGATTAAAGAAATTAAGTCTGAAATAAAAAACTTAAAAGAGAAACAAAAGAATGATTCTGAAACCATTCAACTTCTCTTACAAAGACAACTCCAGGATAATTCTGATAAAGAAATTGATCCCGATGATGATAATGAACAAAATCTTGAAAACATTGAATCTGTACCCAATGATTTTCTGTTTGTTTTAAAACAAATCACCACGAGAAAGTATTTGATCAAAATTACCTTGATCTTTTCTAAAGATTTTGAAATTGACACTATTGCCCTTTTTGACACTGGTGCTGATTTAAATTGCATTAAAGAAGATATTGTCCCTAAGAGATTTCATTAGAAAACGAATGAAAGACTTTCTGCCGCCAATAATTCAAAACTTAAAGTCAAATTTAAAGTTGATGCCTCTATTCATAACAACGGTTTTGAATTTAGGACTTCTTTTATTCCTACAAATGACATACACCATACTGTCATTTTAGGAACCCCTTTTATAAATCTCATTACTCCCTATATTGTCAATTATGATAGTATATCCTTTAAAGAAAAAACTAAAAAACTTGTTTTCCCTTTTATCGAGAAACCTAAAACAAGAAATTTAAATATTGTTAAAGCCTGTTCTATTTATCAGAACCAAATAAATACACTCCTCAAATCAAAACAAAATGATCTCATTTGTTTAAAAAAGGATTTGAGTTTACAAAGGATCGAAAACAAATTACAAACTGAATTTGTAAAAAGAAAAATCTCTGGTTTTAAAGACCTCATTGAAAAAGAAATATGTGCGGATCTACCATCTGCGCCTGAGCAGCCTTCTGATGTTCTCGAGGAGCCAGCTGCCTCTATGCCACCTCCAGCTTCAGCTCAGCCAGCTGCTCCCGACCATATGCAGCAGCTGATTCTTGATCGGTTGGACACCCTCTCTCGAGATCACCAACAGCTGCGATCTGATTTTGAGACTTTCCAGCGGCAGAGCATCGATCATCAGCTTGAGATTATCCATGCTCAGCGCATCATTCTTGGGTACTTTGGCTATGATCCGGGGAGCTCATCTTCTCCTCCTCCTCCACCACCTCATTAGTTTTTGGATTATGTTTTAGCACATACAGTTCATATTTTGATCATTTGCATTTTGACATGTATATTTTTACTGCTATATGCTATTTATGGATTCTGATACCTTGGTTTTATGCTTATTCTTGATATTGGATGTCTTGGTTGAGATTGATATGAATTGTGGATTTTTTATTATTGAAGTGTTGCCTTGCTCATGGAGTTGTTGGGTTGGTGATGGAGTTGTTTGGTATGACATTTTGGAAGTGTTTTTCTCTCATGTATATTATTGGTTTTGCTCATTTTTAAGGGGAAACTCTGCCCAAATTTTTGCTCGCCAAAAACCGAGCTTGCGTTTCTTTCTTTTTCTCTTTTTTTTTTCTTTTTGATGATGAAGGGGGAGATAATTTGGGAACCTCAGAATGTTTTTGAAACTGTTTAGAATAAACTTGAAATGATGCATTTGAAAATGTTTTGTAAATAAAATAATGTTTTTAAAAAATGCTTACTTGAGCAAAAATCATTTTATTGACCTTTTTTAATATGGCCATACATTAAGGGGGAGCATATATTGAGGGGGAGCCAATTTTTTTTAACAAAGTTTGTCATCATCAAAAAGGGGGAGATTGTTAACATGAATATGTTAATAATATTGATTTTGATAATAACAAACTTTAAATGATTTTTGATAAAAATATTGGAGTTATTTCTTAACAAATGAAAGTCATAAAAACTACTCCATTCATACTTATAAAAGATGGATTTTAATTGGAAAAAGATTCTTTGCAAAATCTGGTTTAAAATGTGTTTCTGGCAATAAACGGTGAACCGATTACTATAAACGGTTAACCGATTATGACCAGAGAGCAAAGGTTTGTCTAGGCTCTAACCGTTTAGTGAAAAACATAAATGGAAAGCTTACTGGAAACTAACGGTGAACCGTTTATTACAAACGGTTAACCGATAACATCCAGAGAGTCATTTCACACAAGGCCTTAGCCGTTTACTTAAACGGATAACCGTTGTTCTTTTTGCAGGTTACTGGACACTAACGGTGAACCGTTTATTTACAAACGGATAACCCTTGTTCTTTCTCAATCGAAGCTTTCACAAAAATCTTCGGATTAGATTAATAAAACCTATCATCAAAATGTTTTATCAATGGAAGATGGGTTTTATCACTCTGATCCATTTCAAGCTATTACAAAGATTTTCCCGAAAGGCTGGTTTTTCAAACCATGGGATTTGTCAAAACCCCAGTCTTTCTATCAAAGCATTCTTGAGTTCACTGAGTCTGTTAAGTTCAAACATTTCTTCCTTAGTGAAGCTCATTCTGAGCCAGCCTATTCTACGGCTACCATTCTTAAAGTTTTGAGCCCAAAACAGTGGGGTGACCAACTCCACAAACCAAAGACCTTTCCCGCCAATTTCCAAATGCGTTTAAATCATTGCCTATCTTTTTCTTACTGGGATTACCAGCAAGCTTGGTTTAACACGTTTTTTATTCAAAACCCCAAAAAGACTCATTCTTGGTTTTTTTTCTTTACTTCAAAAATAACCGTACAAAGCCTTCCAAATTGGTTCCCACAATGGTGGAACTACTTTAGCCCAAGCCCAGATATTCTAACTCCAAATGCCATAAATTGTTTAAACCTTTTTAAAGCCCATTATGTTCCTTCTGAGTCCGAGAAGAGATTTCCCCATTTTCTCTGTTTTTGTACAAATTTCTTTCTTCCCTGGGTTTGGATGTGGAGCTTCAATTACCACACTCAATAAGCCAAACTTATTTTACAAAGAACCTTTAAAGTTAAATGGTGGTCTAAGTTTGACGAACAGTCAAAACTGTCTGAAGCCACGATCCAGACTTGGCTTTCTTCAAAAGGCCTCCTCGCCCCAAGTATAGAAGATGTCAAAGCTCAAAACACATTCCTCACTCAAAGATCTAAGACCCAATCACTATTGGCCAGTGCAAAAACTGAAGAGGAATATTTTAACATAATGCAGCAGCTCCTTGCTTCGAGATCAGAACCATCCGTTGCCAGTACTTCAGATGAAGAGGAGCCGTTCATCTCTCTCGGAAACGACAACGAAGTTGATTGCTTCGGAATCCTTCCTCCTGTAAAGCATTTTTAATGATGTAAAAAAAAGAGTAATTTTCCTTCATTTTCCATCTCTGTAATATCTATGTATTTATCGTGTATATTTTCTTTGTATTTTGAGATTTTGTCTTCCTTTACTCACTACCCTTACAGGAAAAACTGTGAAGACATTTCTCTCCTCCATGTAATTATCGTATGTATTTTCTTTATATTTTCTTTGAGATTTTGTCTTCCTTTACTTACTACCCTTACGGGAAAAACTGTGAAGACATCTCTCTCCTCCACTATTGGAGCCTTTTTTAAAGTCATTTTTACTGCTCTCATGTGAAGCCTCTCTAAAGACTACAAAGCAGAAGATGCCTTCAATAATGTTATCTCCTACGTTTATAGAGAAAATAAGATGCCTTCAATGATGTTGTCTCCACGTGATAAAGCAGAAGATGTTGTCTCCACGGTCCCGCTCGAGTATCAACGCATGTGATCCAACAAGACAATCTTAAAAAAAAACCTCTATAAAAGGACGGAAGACGGGGAAGAAAATCAGAGTTTTTTTTTTAGAGAGTCTTAGAAGAGTCATATCTTCTTTTCTTGTAATTCTCCTCTGGAGAAAAACCAGAGACTTTGAGAAAAAATTTCTGTCTCAAAATTTTCTCATTTTCTTTTCTTCTTTTCGTTTCTTCTGTAAGGTTGTCGGTGTTATTGGTGTAAAAGCTATTCTGGATTCAAGCAATATGTAAGTTTACCATTTAATTTTAAATAAAGCAATTTCAATACAAAGCATGTTTTATATTCTTACAATTTTATTTAAAGCATTTATTAATTGCTACTTTCCTCTGAGGCATAGAGACCAGATCTCTGACCTTAGTTGTATTTCTCTTCTCCCTCCATTCAATCAGAGTACTACTTCTGGGATCCAGATCTAGTATTATCGATGAGCCTTGTGTTGTTTGCTGTGTTGTTCCTCTGATTTCTTCTGGAAAAAACCGTCATTAAATTTTATTTTTTTCAATTTTTACGACGATTTTTGTTAATACTTATCATTAAATAAATATTTTTAATGACGGTTTTACATAAAATGATCATCTTATATCATATTTTGTTATTTTTATGACGGTTTCTATAATAATTGGTCATGGTAAATGAATTTATAATGACGGCTTTGCAGATGATAATGGTCATCTTTGTCATTATAATACAACGATTGTTTTTATAGAACTGCCATCTTTGATGTTATCTAAATAAAAAGAAATTACAAGCCTTCTTTAATTGTAATTTTCTATTTAATAAATATATTTTTAGAATTACTTTTTTACAAACTATATCACATACAAAATATTGCTTTACAAAAATCTTAGATATATAATCCTTCATACATCCTCAATAAAATGTTATCCATTGAAATTCTCATCAATACTCTTCCAATATAACAAAATCAACTACTAACCAAGAAAATTCTCATACTCTTTTGTAGAGAACTTTGACAATCCTTCATTTTCAACAAAATAATAGCTCTTCCACATGTAATCTATCTACCACATCTAAATTCTCATCAAGTCTTCATATGCAATATTTTCAAAAAAATATTGCTATCACTAGTGACCTATAACATTATTTACAAAGAAACAAAAAATAAATATATCAATCTCATTTATTACAAGTCGTAGTTTAATCACGATAAGTTTCAGTATCCAGTACTATTAGAGACTAACCTTGAATTATCAATCAATTAATTTTCATATGTAGCAGCAAGTTGCCATGTATACCTAGTCCACTCGCATCTCGCCTCATCAATCTTGTTAACATAAATATGTTAATAATATTGATTTTGATAATAACAAACTTTAAATGATTTTTGATAAAAATATTGGACTTATTTCTTAACAAATGAAACTCATAAAAACTACTCCATTCATACTTATAAAAGATGGATTTTAATTGGAAAAAGATTCTTTGCAAAATCTGGTTTAAAATGTGTTTCTGGCAATGAACGGTGAACCGATTACTATAAACGGTTAACCGATTATGACCAGAGAGCAAAGGTTTGTCTAGGCTCTAACCGTTTAGTGAAAAACAGAAATGGAAAGCTTACTGGAAACTAACGGTGAACCGTTTACTACAAACGGTTAACCGATAACATCCAGAGAGTCATTTCACACAAGGCCTTAGCCGTTTACTTAAACAGATAACCGTTGTTCTTTTTGCAGGTTACTGGACACTAACGGTGAACCGTTTATTTACAAACGGTTAACCGATAACATCTAGAGAGTCACCTCATGCTAAGCCTTAGTCGTTTACTTGAAACGGATAACCGGTATTCATTTTGCAGGTCTCTGGACGCTAACGGCGAAAGGGTAACATTAACGGCAAACTGTTTATTTGAAATCTAGTCCAACGGTAACATTGACTTGCGCAAACGGTTAACCGTTAACTTCTAAACGGTGAACCATTTTCTGGCCGACAGTACGTAACGGCTAGTTTTTCAGCTCTACTTATAAATAAGCTCATTCAAATTCAAAGAAGATTGATCACAACACAACCATTGAGCATATACTCGAGTTTGCAATCTTCACAAGAGCTAGAAACATAGTTTCACTTCATCTATTCACACTTTGAGCTTTGATTTGTAATCTTAAATATAGTGTGAGAGAAAAACAATTGTAATCTTTCATTTTGAGGGATTGTGAGTGTTGGGATACACTTGGGTTAAGAGATTGGGGATAATCTCTTGTTGTAAAGGTTATTGACACCTTGGAAGTCAAGTGTAAGCAATTGAAGCCTTGGAGGCTTGCTTAGTGAAATTCTCAAGCCCGGAAAGCTTGGAGGCGTGGACATAGGCGAGATTGGCCGAACCACGTAAAAATATCCGTGTTTGATTCTCTCTTTCCCTATCCTTCTAATTTGTGATCAATTTATTTATTATTGTTTTTAATTTCGTTTTTGAATTTGCATGATAATTTGATTTTAGTTTATTATTTTATAAAAAACCCAATTCACCCCCCTCTTGGGTTGCCTAGTTAGAATTTCAAATCTCCTTTTAAGTGTAGCTTTGTATCTTAACAAACTATATAGTGAAAAATATATAAATTATTTGTTTGGGAAAAATAAGTAATTTTTTTATAACAAATTGCCAATACCTTTCTAGAATAGAGACATTAGTATTTGCCATAATATCCCATATATTTCATCACATAATATGCACAATGGTCAACATTGTTGGGTTGACAAGGACACACAAAAGAGAAAGTAATAGATTTAAGTAAGACAATGAACAAATTCAAGCAATAATATATTATAAATCTCATATACAAACTATTATGAATTTGAATTTAAGACTAATGTTCCTTACTTTGATTGGTTTCCATGAGCCGCGCTAAACATTCTCAATAAACTTAATTTCAAAATTGCAAAGCATATATTAGAAACTAATCTAAAGAAAATATAAGCTAAAAAGTACAATTTTTTAACATACCAATTAATAAGCTTTTTCAAGTTTTGACAAGGATCATGGCCAATTGAATCAAAAAAATAATTTTTTTTAATTCACTTGGTAATGTAGAATCTAAGTGAATCTCAGACGGAGCGACGCAACAAAGTCACACTAAACCATGGACTTTCTAGAGGAGGAAATGTTTGCTTAGAAGAACGAATTGTAGTTTACTTCTTAAGCCATTCTTACTTTCTTTCTTAAGCCATTCTAACTAACAAAATAATTTATCGTAGCAATGAACAACTGGGGTTTATGACCCCATACCACGAGAAGACTTTTGGGTCGAAGCTCAAAAAACAAAGAGTGGTGAATTTAGAAGTGAGGATGTTAAAGAAAAGGCTGAGAAAATAGAAAGTTTATAATTTTTTACGTAGTATTTGACTCATAAGATTATGGTAAATATATATAAGTTCTTGAATTTTTCATCTTTGTAGGCTGAGTTAAAGAAACAAGTTGCTGATAGAGAAATTTCATTTCAACCGGGTGAGGACATTCTCACTATGGCTTTAGAGAAACCATAACATCCAGGTTGAGAACAAGCTACTGGTAATGGAGTGACAAAAACATCACATTTTGGAAAGGCCAAACGTAAATCCATAGCAATTGATATAGACAATGTTGTCGAAGAGAAAGTGGATAATATTGTAACACAGAGAATGATAGCATTTAGAAAAGAATTCATGAAGTAATTCAATGACTCTCAATTTCTATCAAATCGACTACAATATGACCGAGATAATTGTTCAGATCTAGGTGAAAGGCAAGATCAGAGTAGGCCTATTACAAAGGACCAATCCATGCCAATTGCAAGGTTATCAAAGGTACATCTCACTATTTTTTTTCTGGTTTTATACTATTTTGCAGTAAAATCTTATTTTACAGTAAAATCTTATTTTACAGTGAAATTTATGTTAACTTTACAGGAGAAACAATAGTAAAAATAGTTTATTTCACTGTCATTCTTGCTACTGTTTTGTAAAAAAAAAAATCAGGCTGGTTTTTTTTTAAAGGTAGCTTTATGTTACTGCTGTTTTTGTTGTTGTTTTGTAGTAAAAATCAAGTTATTTCTTGTAAAACGGCAACAAAAACAATTTTATATTACTGTTGCTCTTACTGTTGGTCTGTAGTAGCAAAAATAACTTTATTTCCTTATTGTTCTTGCTGCTGTTTTGTAGTAAAAATCATGTTGTTTTGCTGTAAAACAACAGCAAGAACAACTTTATTTTACTGTTGTTTTATAGTAAAAATCATGCTTTTTTTTTGCTAAACAACAGTAAAAATAGCTTTATTTTAGTGCTATTTTTGTTGTTGTTTTGTACTTCTAGATATGCCATTTTCTGCAAATAGCAGTAAAAAAACAACACCATTTTATTGTCATTTTTGCTTCTGTTTTGTACTAAAAGTTATGCTATCCAAGATGGAGATGGGTATAACCTTCTCGTTTCCAATTTGAAATCAACTCTGAAGGTATTTCTAGAGTGACAAAAGCAAAATCCTTGCTTTTCTGTGACAACATAGAAGTAACAATAGTTATATTAAAATAACTTTATTGTACTACAATATTGTCTATTTTTTGCAATTGTTTTGTGAAAAATCAAGTTATTCAATAATTTATTTGTTGGCTTATTATGTTTTATTACAGGGGACTTTTGTAAGTTGGCATTAGGCGATGGCCATAACATAGTGGCTCAAGGAACAATGTTTATGGATAATGAACCAACTACAACTGTGCATGGCATATCACTTGCATCTATTGATGTATGTGTGTCTATTGATGTTACATTCCAAAAAAATGCTATCTTACCTTGATCGGTTCATGATGAGCTTATACTTGTAAGCCAAGCTATTGGATCTATCATGGCTTGGCCTAAAAAAATTGTTATTACAAGTAACAACGAGGTAAATTATTTCATTACACCATTTATTCAAATAGGTAGATTATTATTTTGTGTTTAATTGAGTTTTTACTTTTAATATTAGGTATCAAAGTTTGTTTCTCAAGACGTAGCAAGTTCGAGTATGCCTCCAAGTGTGAAAAGTATTTTTTTCATTTGATAAGAAAGTGATGCACCCATCCAGATCCATTATAATCAATTTTGATCCAAATATGTTTGCTTCTACAACTAAAATGATGTTTCTTGGTAGGGATGATATTCTACACTTTTGTAGAATGGAACAAATAGTGTCATAAAAGTGTATATGAGGTGATGTCTAGATTTTTAATACTGTTATATATAGATGTAAGAGTGTATATTATTCCAGTTTTATGTCTTGCACAGATTGCTATTTGAGAATTTAAAGAGATGCAATTTGGAAAAAAAGGTTCAAGTTTGTTGATCCATAATTTTTTGCAAATGAGAGTGCCCATGACAGTATGGGAAAAGGCCAAAAAGCTTGGAGATATAATGGAATTAGTCGATCCAAAACAACTTCTCATTTTTCCATATAATGAATCGTAAGTTATACATTCAAAGTGAATAAGATTGCTATGACATTTGGAATTTTACAATGATAAAAATTTTGCATGCATAGCACATTGGATGTTGGCTGTTATTAATTTATAAGTGATTGTGAGGCCCCACTTCTTGACTGGAGGGGACACCAAAGGCCTCCGCCCTTCCATCCCTTGTATAGATAGAGAGGGAGGGCAGAGCTTTTGGTTTTGGGTGCTGCCTAACTACTAAAATTTTGGTAAAAACTGCATCGGCAACTTTCGGGTGCTATCTTTAACATTAAATAGCAGCATGATAGCACTTAAACAAAATTTTGGGTGTTGTCTAGCTACTAAAGTTCTATTAAAACTGCACCTGAAAATTTTAGGTGTTGTTTTTCTAATCAAACAATAGTATGACAACACCCAAAACATTTTTGGGTGCAGCCTAGCCAATAAAAATAGCACCTAAAACTTTCAGGTGCTGTTTTTAACAATAAACAACAGCATGACAGCTCACAAAATATTTTCTGGGTGCTACCTAACTACTAAAATTGTGTTAAAAACAACACCTGCAACTTTTAGGTGTTGTTTTTAACCTCAAACAATAGTATGACAACACTAAAAAAAAAATTGGTACTGTCTAGCTGATAAAAACATCATTAGGGAACTTCCAAGTGCTGTTTATAACAACAAACAACAGCTTGACAACCCCTAGAAAAATTTTTTAGTGCCATCATGCAATTGTAATTGTGTTAAAACAATACCTAAAACTTTTCGATCCTATTTTAATAGCAAATAGTAGCATGGCGCACCGAGAAAAATTTATGGATGTTGTCCAATTGCTAAACTCAGTACTCGAAAGTTCCATGTGTTATCTAGAACAATGTATAGTAGCATGAAAGTAGCAAAAAAAATTTACAATTGTTGTTTTCTTTACAAATCAGTGGCAATCAGAGCTTCTCAAAACTTTGGTATAAGAAAAGAACAATTAAATCCTCTCAATTGAGTTTGGGAGGAAGGAATACTTTTATTACATCACAACAAAGTTAAAAAACAACAAAAAAAGAATGTTATGGCTCTTTGTTGAATTAAACATGAATTTCATAAAACCCACACCATAAAATTACCTGGCAACGAAAAGTTTTAAAACAAAATATAAGAATTGAAAAAACCTTGTAGATGATTGAACTCAATAATGATCTCAAGCACACCAATAATCTTTGAGAGAAGTAGCCATGTTTAGGGTCATCCAATTCTAGGTTACAAAACCATGAAACCTGTCCAATCAAATTAATGAGATTTATAAGTAATAAAATGAAAATACAAAGAGGGAGAGAGGGAGAGAGAGAGAGAATGATCTGGCTCATAAATAAAATTCTTTAAATTCCTCTCTAATGATGTATGTGGAAAGTATAGGGCTTTCAATGGAGGACCTGATCATGTGTCAATTTGATTACAAATAAATCAAAACAGCAAATGGTACTGACCTAGGCAGTGAACTAAGGATGCGGGATTCAACTTGGTGGCTGCTGAGATGACACAACAATCCCAAGGTTGTGATGGTTGCAAAGTGGGCAACAATCAATCTTCGCTAAAATTATATTTTGCTTGAATGTCAATTCTGGAGAGAAATGAGAGAGTGATGGAAGGAATTTGGGTATTTGAGAGAGATATTCTAAAGTGAAGAAATAAAATGCCCAAGTCTTGAAATCGGCTTCACTTTTATTATTTGTATATTCCATGACCGTTTATAAAATAAATAGTTACGAATGAAGGTTAATAGTTTCCTTTTTAATGACGGTTCCTAAAATAACTATCATTAATATTAAGGTTATATTTTAGTGGATATACAATGTCGGTTAAGTTTAAAAACCATCATTGTACGTATGTATTTTTAATGATGGTTTTTATAATATACCTTCACTAAACTTAATACTAAATTTAACTATACATTTAATGACCGTTTTCAAACAAAACCTTCATTGTAATTGTTTATTTTTAATGACGGTTTTTATAGCGAACCGTCATTAAAAGTAACATTATATTTTAATTTTACATTTAATGACGGTTTTATAAAAAAATGGTCATTGTAAGTATTAGTTATTATGACAGTTTACATAATAACGGTCATAAAAAAGTTTTAATGGCAGTTGTTAAAAATAACCGTCATAACTGTCATTATTTTGAATTTTCGTAGTAGTGTACCCCTTGCACATAGTTGTATACCTATAAATACTTTAGTTTTCATGCAAGGGCAAACAATTCTTTTACTCAAATAAATGCTCGAATCATCAAAGTTGATAGTAATATTTGTTGATTAAGGTGCGCGCCAAATTTTGTTGAAACATGTGGAGGCAATCTTGTTTATATACGAGGCTACTTTACTCTCACAAAATGACCAAAAAAACACATCCCATTATATGTCAAATAAAATACACCAAGTCATATTGTCCAGAATGCCCTTTTTATTAAGGTGATTTAGAAAGTTTGTGTCGCATTTGAATTGTTTGACAAGATGATGAGTAGACAGGAGGAGTAGTTTTTTGAAAAGGTGACGAGTAGAGAGGGGTATGAAGAGTTATACTTGGAATCAGGTATTATAGATCCTATTTGGTTTTGACTTAAATTTCTGTAAAAATACAATTCAACAAAATGATCACTATTTTGAGTTGTGTCCGAATGTTGAAGTAATTAATTTTAACGTTCAAAAGGTGTAGAATATGGGCATATGAAGGAAATTTCATTATTTAGAGTCCATTTAGGATTGAGGTGGCTAGCTGTATTTTAAAAGTTACAGTACTAAAGTATTTGATAAATACTAGTTGTTGTAGATTTGAAAATATATTGATATAATTTTTCATTTATATAATGTGAAATCTATTATATTTTTAATAATTTTTTCAAAAATTATATTTAATTTTTATTTAATAATATATTTTTTTCTTATAACAATTGTAGTTTAAAATTTACAGACTTCAATTCTAAACATGATGTTAACATGGAGAATTGAAGTTGCAAGGAAGGTTCTGTGTTTGTTGGTTTGGTTGTTGCCGACGCGAAAAACGACGGCGAGGCTGCTAATGTCAAAAAGCTTTTAACGTGAATCCTCCTAATTCTCGCACGTGGCCCACAACACAAAATTGAAAGTATTAGATCCATGCATTGCGTTTCGCGTGTCTTATGTACTTGATACACCACCCACGCGTGTTGCATGGTCCCTGCAAAGACTTTTGAATGTATGCGCATTTGATTCGTTTTTTCTCTTTTTTGTCCAGCAAACATCACGCAATTGCCATTCTCATTGTTTCGCCTGGTATAAGGGGGCCATCTTAGCTCCTTCTTGCTGCACAAGACACGAGTTTCTAAGAGACCAGCCACTGCAGGATAGGTTTCTCTTTTCTTGAACAAGGATTTTAATTCAAATTTAGTTCATATTAAATTTGAGTTCCAGAAACGGGCCATTTGTGTTGCATGCATACTAGGAAAAAGACATTGACATGTTGAAAATGACTTGAAAATCTTGAAAAAGACATATCTACCCGCATAGGACAAACATTAGGATTTTAAATGCATTTCATTATTTCACTATTTTTGTTACGTAAATTTACATTTCGGCCCTCAAGAACACATTTGTTCCGACACTGCCTCCTAAAATTTGTAATGTTTTCATGATGACGACACATATCAATTAAACCCCGGGTTTGGTTACGGTAGAGTTATTAATCACATAATTAAAATTATAATAAATTTTTTATTATTTATTATGACTGAAATTAGTACTCCATTATAAATTTGCTGTAACATAACTATAGTCTCAAACCCCAAGAGTGTCATATGTACAAACCCCAAGTGTCATATACCCCTTATTGTATGCACCGCCAAGACGCCAAATGCTCAAATTTTATAAACTTTTTGTTAGATTTTTTAACCCTCTGATGATTCATAAACTATAGAGGAGCTTATCCCCCCAAGTACCATAGTTGGGAATCCAAATCTCAATTATATTTATCGGTGTATACAATTAGATTAAAATCTTCTCTTGATTTGAAGATTTTTAATGTTTTATAAATCTTGTCACCTATATTTTATTATTAATAAATTATTAAGATTTAATTATTTTTTCATTTTAAGTTACTAGACACTAATCATATTAACGATCAGATTTATTTAAAAATAATATACGTACAGTAACAAGGGGGCCATCTTAGCTCCAAATCAAGTAAATAATTCATATTAACGTGTTGTATTCGTGTCGAGCCTTATTTGTAGACTATGAAAACTGTACTAATACGAATACATATGATCTATTTATTAAACGTGTATATATAACTGTGTTGACTATTTGACATGCCTAATGCGATTGACATGTTTGAACTTTAACCTACTTAATATATTTTGAGATATATAAAATACGAATTCGATGATGATGATGATGATCAGTGGCTGCGCCACATAAGAGCTGGGGGGCTGCAGTCCCCCTTACTTTTTAAAATTTACAAATTTAGTTAGGTATTTGTCCAATTTTGAATTTAATTTATTAAGAAAGTCCCTACTAAAATTTAAAAATAAACAATATATTAAGTATCTATTGTTATACTTCCAACCCACAAAGAAATATTATATTTTGAAGTTTCTCCGGCCCTAACTCTCAATCTCATCACACACACACACACACAAAAATATATATATTTCATCTCACTGAGTTTATTCAAATGATTTTTTTTTTTTAATGAGTCTTATAGCTCTTAAAATTCAACTTAATATTTACATTATAGAAGTGAGTTCTGCTAACAAATTTTCAAAATTTGAAAGGAATTGATAAGGTCATAAGAAAAATAGTTGATACTAAAAATGATAAATGATATTCATTAATTTATTTATTATTTTTACTAGTTCTCATCACTATAGTCAAAAAAGCATTTTTGGCTATGAATTTTGTGAAAAATCATCTATGAAATCAAATAAGAGATCAATGATTGAGTGATATTATTGTTGTATATACAAAAAAAGATTTATTTTATATTCTTGATGATAAGGTTATTCTTTAATCTTTTTTAACATATGAAAACAAGTCGAGGTCAGTTATAAATGTATTGAATTAAATATATTAATGAATTTTTAATTTGGTATTTGTTACTTGTTGACTTTTTTTAAATTATATTACTATTTAAATTTAGTCCCCCTAGATTAATTTTCTGGCACCGCCACTGATGATGATGATGAAATACATACATACATACTTACATATATATATCTACGCACACACAATAAAAAGATAAAAGTTTAGTTTAATATACATGGGCGGATGCAATGCAGGACCAGTGGGGGCACCACTGGGGGCTCAAGCCCCCACTGAAAAAAAAAATTGTTTAAAAGAAAATTTAAAATTTAAAATAGCCCCTGTAAAAATCATTATATAACCTTATTCTTTAAAAATTATAAAGTAATAATTTGACTTAAAAAAATAAAGCCAACGGCCTAAAATATTTATAATTCCGAAACTGAATCGTGAGTACCAAATTTGTAATTAGGGATTATCTCGAAGAAAAGAGGAAGTTGTAAGTAGCAGTTGTGTTCTTTATTCTCCAGAATTACAGTGAAAAACGCAAAAGGAGAAGGAGCCAGGAAGGGGGTGATTTATTAATTGTTGTGGGCTTGAGTGGGTGGGACGTGGGACCCGCTTGCCTTTACATTCAATTTTGCGCCAGGTAAAACATGTTTTTTTCTTTTTTTTTCAAATTAAGTTAAGGTTTTCATATTTTATTTTTTGTTCACATGTCAATACATCTCTATTTAAATTGTAATTGTTCAAATGACTAATTCTAGTCTTTACAATTTCTTTTTTTAATGATTTTGTTTATAATTATTAGTAAATTAATTTATTTTACATAAGTACTCATATATATAATTTTGATACAGATATGGAAAAGTATTTTAAAAGAAAATCAGGGATGCCGCAATTTCCAGAGAAAGATGAAAGTGGTCCAGAAAAACGAAATAAGTTTTACTTGGAATTGTCAGAACTTCCTTCTGATCCTGGACAACGATCTCCAATTTCTTCTTACAATCCTAATGTTCGAGATAAAGTCCGTAGAGCATATTTACAAATGGGTCCTTACCAACCTAGATTCCACAATTTTTGTAAGTCTAAATTTAGGCAACAACAACAACGATTCAATCTTGCTTGGTTAAATAAATATGAAAATTGGTTAGAATATAGCATATCAAAGAATGCTGCATATTGTTTTTGTTGTTAACTTTTCAGACCAGAAATTGGTGAGCAAGCAAGTGGTGAAATATTTACAAAAAATGGGTTCTCAAATTGGAAAAAACCAGAAAGACTAGAAGAGCATGTTGGAGGTCCTAATAGTGTTCACAACAAGGCTGTAGGTTATTGTGAAGATTTAATGAAACAAGAGCAGCATGTTCGAACATTTTTCAACAAGCATTCTGATCAAGATCGAAAAGATTATCGAATTCGCTTGTTTGCATACATTGATGTTGTTCGGCTTCTTTTAGAACAAGGTCTTGCATTTAGCGGTCATGATGAATCTGATAATTCAAGTAACCAAGGAAATTATCTTCGAATTTTGAAATTTCTTGCCGATCACAATGAAGATATCAAAAAAGTTACTTTGAAGAACGCTCCTGGAAACAACATGTTGACTGCACCTTCAATTCAAAAAGATATTGTAAGGGCTTGTTCTATTTAAACAACCAATGCTATTATTAGAGACGTAGGTGATGCATTATTTTCTGTTTTAATTGATGAATCACGTGATGCATCTATGAAGGAGCAGATGGCTGTTGTATTGCGATATGTAGATAAGAATGGATCTGTCATTGAGCGTTTTATAGGTCTTAAGCACGTTACTAGTACCACTGCTATCTCGCTCAAGGAAGCTCTTGATCATCTATTTTCTAAGCATGGATTGAGTATGTCTAGGCTGCGCGGGCAAGGTTATGATGGGGCTAGCAACATGCAAGGCGAGTTCAATGGTCTTAGAACACTTATTATGAATGAGAATGAGTGTGCTTATTATATAAATTGTTTTGCTCATCAACTACAGTTAGCTATTGTGGTTGTCGCAAAGAAGCATGATCAAGTTAATTCTTTCTTCAATGTAGTTGCTAACGTTATCAATGTTGTTGGGGCTTCATGTAAACGCCGAGATATTCTTAGAGAGAAGCAATTACTTTCAGTTGTTGAAGCACTTGAAAATGATGACTTACTGAGTGGGCAAGGCCAAAATCAAGAGATTACATTGAAACGTTTTGGTGATACACGTTGGGGCTCACATTATGGTACGTTGCTTCGCATAATCTCTTTGTTTCCACATATAATTAGTGTGCTTGAGACAGTTGCAAAAGATAAGTCAAACTCTAGCGAGTAGAGATTTCAAGCAAATTATTTGATAGAGTTTATGCAATTTTTTGATTTTGTGCTTAGTTTATATTTGATGGGGATATACTTGCACTTTCAAATGAGTTGTCACAAGCACTTCAAAGAAAGGATCAAGATATTCTAAATGCCATAAAATTGGTTGAAATATGCAAGAAAAACTTGCAAATGATGAGAGACAATGGGTGGGATTCTTTGCTTTCTGAGGCTTCTTCTTTTTGTTTGAAGCATGAAATTGATGTCCCTAACATGAATGATGTTTTTTTGCCATGGGGTCGATCACGACGTAAGGCTTGAGAGATCTCAAACATGCATTATTTTCGAGTTGAACTATTTTTTGCTGTTTTAGATTTGCAACTTCAAGAGCTAAATAATCGTTTCAATGAGGTGAATATGGAATTACTTCTGTGTTTGGCATGTCTATGTCCAAATGGCGCATTCGCTGCTTTTGATAAGGACAAGTTAGTACGTCTTGCTCAATTTTATCAAAAGGATTTTTCACCAATAGAGCTTATGCTACTTAAGACTCAGCTTCAAATTTACATAATGGATATGCATTCCAGTATTGAGTTTGCAGGATTGAAGGGAATCAGTGACCTTGCTAAAAGAATGGTTGAGACAAAGAAAGATAAGGTGTATCCGTTAGTTTATTTGTTGGTGACATTAGCATTAGTTCTTTCAGTTTCTACAGCCACAGTAGAGAGAACATTTTCAGCAATGAAATTTGTGAAGAATGAACTTCGGAATCGGATGGGAGATGAATGGATGAATGATAATTTGATTGTTTATGTAAAAAAAGATGTATTTAATAGTATTGATAATGAGTCTATTGCACAATATTTTCAGAATATGAAATCGCGTAGAGAATAATGGTAAATTGGTTACCAAAAATTTTATATATTTAAGTTTCAATTTTTACATTTTGCTATTATATAATTTAGCCCCCGGTAAATTATTTTTCTAAATCCGCCACTGTTAATATATAACAAAATATATCAACAAAATTCTTAAATGTATTAGTCTTTGGTCAAAGTAGTTTCACGATATAAATACAATACGATTAAAAATAATTATTCGTGTCATAATGAGTTTATGATCCAGTTCTTCACCCGAAACCACGTGAATATTGATTTTTGTGGTATTTTATATCAATCCGAAACCAAAAATTTTGTGCCGAAGACTTATCATTATAATAGATATATATATATATATAATAAAGAAAGTCTCAACACACCCTTTTACGAACTATGATAAAAGTGTTTAAGTGATTTAATAAACGAAATTAATTATAATAGATTTTATACGTATAATAATTGAAGAGGAGAATTTAGCTTTGATGATAGCATGTTACAAAAATTCCCAGATCGACCAAAAAACTTAATCTTATAAATTAGTTCTAATTTTTAACAATACTATTATTAAATGTAAGTCAGTCTCGACAATATACATGGATACAATTCAATTTTATAGCTAATCCTCTAAACTGATTAATCAATGCATATGACGATCAAATTAATTAGAAGGTTCAATTAATTTTTCTTCTTTTTCCTGTTTCAAAGAAAAAATCGTCTAACATGATCTACTTCATAGAAATTTGATTATATACTAATCTATTTAAAATTTGTATTACGTAAAAATTATGAATAAATGAACAATATGAATTGAATTTATTTTTAACTAACTGGATTAATTAGCCTTCAGATATATTGGCGGCACAGACCTTTATCCCTTGTAGTCCTTATCAATAACGAGATATTTTTTTAATAAAATTCTTGCCTTGTACGAAAATTTGGAATGTTTTGACCAATATCTCCCCCCTATCGCCTAAAAAGTACAACCCAGCACTCTTTCTTACAAGATACAATTTAATTAAGGGCCCCCCATTATAAGTTATTGAGTTTTCGATGTTCAAAGTAATCAATGTTAAATTCAAATTGTTTTACGTCATTGCTTTTGTAATCAATTATCATTTCCAATGGAGGCGAAAAGAACCATCATTTAAGTTTGAATCTGGATTGACCTTGCCGATATACATTATGATGCGACTTTATGAGAAGACGCCATGATTAACAATATGGACATTGCGTGCGAGAATACAGCACTAGCTAGGTTTTGTAATGCTGATGATAGAACAACGTAGAAGGATGATTTGATACGCTTCTAGAGCTAGCTTTAAATCTGTTAAAATTTAATTGCAATAAATTATCTTCAAATGGCTAAATACTATTGCATATAATTAGATTGTAATGTCACGTTTGAATAGCTTCTAGTAGTTACTGGTGGTGGAATCTAGATTTTGGTATAGATCGCTGTGGTCCCTTTATGCCCTATCAATTTTGGATTATAACCTATTGAAATATACAGTTTTTGTATTATGACGGTATCATATAATAAGTGCTACAGCTACTCATATTAGGCCGTTCCGGTTATCGCAACCTTATGGGGATGCCTTCCAAAGATGAACGACGAGGGCCATAAACGAGAAACCATAAACAGCTGTTATGCTATAGCCAAGGGTGAAACTAAGATTTTAATTTGATGGGGGGCCGCAATGCAAAAATCATAAACTTGAGTTGGTTTTAACATAAATCAATAAAACTTAGAAAGGCCAGTAATGTACTAATGTCATAATGAGGACCATAATGAAGAAGGTATAAATTTGAGTAAACTATAACATAATCATTTCTAAAATACTCATAGAAATTTATTCAATTTCAATTCATTCTCTTACTTCTATTGAATTTTGTTTGGCCACGGATGTTATCTGTTGCATAGAATGAATAAGATTTTAAAATTGAGGTTGAGCAGCTATAATTTAAAAGGTACAGTACTAAAAAATTTGATAAATAATAGCTGTTGTAGCTTGAAAGTTATATTAATATGATTTTTCATTTGTATGATGAAAAATCTATTATATTTTTAATAATTTTGTGAAAATTATTATTTTAAATTTATATTTATTATATATTATTAACTTTTATTTCATAGTTACAGTTTTTTTTTTTCACAACAGTTGTAGCTTAAAAATTATAGCACTCAATCCCAAACGTACCCATAAACTTTGTAATGATGAGGGGGGCAAAGTGTGAATATACATATAAATTAATAAAATTTCAATTCATTCACTTATTTTTCCTCAATTTATTGTCAGCCGAAGTTTATATAGTTCCGCTCTTGACAAGCAATGCTACACTTATTAAGCTGAAATACATAATGACATGTTATATCCTAAATGTAATGACATGATTATATGTTGCTCCTTAATAGATATTACAAGATTATCGCATTATTAATAAGGTTTGATAAAGTTAATTACTATCGTGCACATGTAGTTAATGATACGTGAGTCTGAAACACTAATTAGGATATAAATTATATATAATTTTGATCTAGTGCTAAGTTTAGTTGTGGTTATCTTTTCAGCGAGGCAGATGTTGGTTAATCAAAATGATAACTTGTGCTCATTTGGCCAGCCGACAATACATGGCTACCATAACTCTGAAACCTGATACACTAGATTATTATCTCACGCTACCCAACCCTGCACTTTTTAAGTGATCTGACGAATGGATAATCTTGACTCATGGTGCCCTCATTTACTGTGATTTCACCATTGGAAAATTTACTGTTGTACCTAATTCGGCCGACTGAATTCATGATGCGTAACAATGCATATCTTATTTTAAAAAGAAAAAAAAGAAAAACACTTTAGCTCAACAATGTACACGAACTTGAAGCTGAAGGGTATTTTTTTTTAATTTAATGGTTTCGATATGTAAATGTACTACTACATGTGATTATTAAGATTCTAGCTATATATAATTTATAACACAGTTTAAAATTGATTGAGAGTAACTCAAAAATGTATTCCACTAATAATATTAGAAGAAATTACTCAAAATTTATATTTTTATCTAAACTTAATTAATTATATGAGGACAGAAGCAAAATAGCACTCTCAACATTGTTAAGAACGCTAATCTATCCGAATAAGTTAACGCACACTTTGTCTGGCTCTAGCATTTGGGCATAGTTTGGCGTGACAATATACCACACTAATAATATGACAAATCAGCAACAAATTTTAGTATAATATAATTCGAAAGCATGCTAGAAAAATATTCTCTCCTATCTAGTACAACGACTAGAGGAATTCTTTGTTTATAAAAAACATGGAAAAAGAAAAAAATCAACCACAAATTGAACAAAATAAAAAAAAAATCAACTAACTAACCTCCAAATTCCAAAAATACAATCTGGTTTCTCTTAAAAAAATAAATCACAGTTTCCCACACCAAACAAACAGCTTTAGATTTACCGGCCTTTCCAACGGATACGGAAATTACAAGCCTATCCAGCTATGATAGAGACAAAGTAGAACGTTCCGGAGGGTATCTCGGTAATTCGAGATGACTAGTCATAGTCAAGTCAAATTAGGATGAATGGTCATTCATTGCCGTCGTTTTACTCCTCTTAGTCCAACCAAACGGCAAGCACACACATTCTGACTCCATCATGTTCGTCCATCATGATCATCATGACCTTTATTACATACATATATCATACATACACACATCACATATATCTCCTCTACGACCTTCACCTATATAAATCTCCCTTTGCCTCCTTTTGCTCTCTTCAAAAACAATCCCAGTAATCAACAACAAACATCGCCTCCGACTAAGAGAATCAAATAAAGAATATTGGATTTTGAAAAGGGAGAGTGTAGCTAGCTACTATGGGCGAGGTAAGTTAATTTAATCTTGATTAGCCGTTCATTTTTAATCTTAATTAGCCGTTAATGTTAATCTTCTATATCTCACGCGTGCGTTTGTTGTGTTGTAACAACAGCAAAATGAGGGAGATAAGAAGGCTGCTGGTGCTGCGGCTGATGCCGGTGGCAAGAAAGACGACGGCGTTGTCACTGTCGTTTTGAAGGTTGACTTGCATTGTGAAGGCTGCGCTAAGAAAATCAAGCGTGCTATGAAAAATTACGAAGGTAAAATACATAAATGAATGACCGCATAAGCAAATTAAATTAATTACCTAATAATCATTTGAATTTTGAGGAAAATTAAGGAAATGTTGTTGATTTGTTTAGGCGTGGTGGACGTGAAGACCGATTGCGGAGCAAATAAGGTAACGGTGACCGGAAAAGTGGAGCCGGCCAAGTTGAAGGAGAGATTGGAAGAGAAGACGAAGAAGAAAGTGGACCTCGTCTCTCCTCAGCCGAAGAAGAACGTCGGCGGTGGCGAGAAAAAATCGGAAGAGAAATCGGAGAAGAAGCCGGACAACAAGAAATCCGAAGAGAAGAAGCCGCCGAAAGAGGTAATAGTTCCATCGTGACAAATGACGTAGGCTTATTTTTTTCATTAATTAAATTTGATTTAATTTTGACTTTTTTAATCAAGAATGGTTAATTACGAGATTGACTTCTGACTTGTTTGGTTCAATTTCATTTCATTTTCAGAATTAAGTGGAACCACTTATATTGTAAACAATAATGCTATACATCCCAAATTTTTTATCCCAAAAAGTTATCCCAAATGATGTGGCATTTATCAATTGGTTGATAATTTTTTACAAAATTTAAATGAATTAATTATATTATCTCACCAACCAATTAATAAATGCCACATCATTTGGAATAACTTTTTGGGATAAAAAATTTGGGATGTGTAGCATTATTGTATTGTAAATAAAATATCAACTAATTTTTCATTATTTTTAACTAATTATGATTAATACTTGTGTGTTACAGAGCACCGTCGTTTTGAAGATCAGCTTACACTGTGAAGGCTGCATTAGCAAAATTAAGAAAATAATTTACAAGAGCAAAGGTCAGTTAATTAAATAATAATAATATTAATAATTTCGGTGGCAAATTAGTAAAATAATTAACTGACGGTGATCTGACGTGGCAAAACTGCCAGGTGTTGACCAAGTGACCATAGACGGTGGCAAAGATCTAGTGACAGTGAAAGGCACGATGGATGTGAAGGAGCTGGTTCCTTATTTGACACAGAAGCTGAAACGAAGCGTTGAAGTTGTTCCCGCCAAGAAAGACGATGGCGAGAAGAAAGAGAACAAAGATGCCGACAAAGGCGGGGACAAGAAGGCAAAAGAAGCCGCCCCGGCCGCCGACAAAGGCGGAGAAAAGAAGGAAAAAGAGGCACCTGCAGCCGGTGGCGGTGACGGTGGCAAGGTGGAGGTGCACAAGATGGAGTACTATGGATACCCGTACCCTCCAGCACCTAGTTATTGGTACGATAACCACGTGTACGGCCAGAGTTATCCGATGGAGAATCAACATCAGGTGGTCTACGTGAACCAAGGATACCCGCCTCAGATGCACCACGCGCCTCCGATGTACCACGCGCCCCAGATGTTCAGTGATGAGAATCCGAACGCGTGTTCTGTTATGTGATTGACTCAACGGTGTGGATGAATCATGAATTATGATGATGATGGAGGGACTTTAGAACAAAGAGGCCAAAAATGTAAATAAATGCAAGTATTCGGGAGAGAAAATGAACACGAATTGTGAAGTAAATATTAAAAAAAAAAATTGCGAATCAAGACAAAATAGTATTAGAATTTTGGAAGTATCGTTTAGGTTTAGTTTAGTAGCTCAGTGGTAAACCGGTGCCGGCTGGCGATCGCGGTTCCGTTGTTTGGTTGTTTCATTTTGTCCTATATGTATGATTATTAAAAAAAAATTGTCTTTTTCAAAATATTAAATTG
Source organism: Citrus australasica (assembly GCA_029618585.1). Lineage (NCBI taxonomy): Eukaryota > Viridiplantae > Streptophyta > Magnoliopsida > Sapindales > Rutaceae > Citrus > Citrus australasica. The sequence continues at coordinate 10,009,020 of JARCIV010000006.1, forward strand.
ATATATAAAATATTATCTTTCGAATTTCAATATCTTTTGTCATAGTGGTTGAGATGTGGCCATCTGGCGAAGTCGTTAATTTCTTTTTGATATTTGTACAAATTTTTGGTTTAGTTTTGGTGGTGAAGGTAATACATGTACATTTGGAAGCCAATGCAGTACACTGTTTTTTAAATGTGTTTTTCAATATGGTACTCGTGGATCGCAATATTGTTGTACCTAAATTTCTAAATTAAATTATAGTTAAATTTAGTGTGCTTCTCGTGATTGTACTAAAACAGAAAGAAAAAAGAAAATGATTTATCTTGAAGATAAAGAAATGGAGGAAAGGAAGGGTATGATAGCCGAACAGTTTCTACCTAGCTCGAAGATTTTGTTTCGGATAAAAGAAATCATCATTGGAAAGTAATCTCTCAGTTTATCATTTATTAATAATTTCTCACATTCAATCAACTAATACGTAATAATGTTTAATTCATGAATTCAAATCTTTTACTCATCTTTTTGTTTTTTTTTTTTTGGGTCTTTTAGAGATCTACTCATTAATGATATTCATAAAAGCAAAGATAAAAAAATTAATGGACGCATCTACATCATATATATGACTAATAATATAGATGTGTTGCAAGATTTTAAAAGCCAAATAAAGGTGAGATGTAATGAGTATATAAGTTAATGAAAAGGTGAGATGAATTAATGATCACTTTTTTAAAAAAAAAGGTGAGATGAGTTAATGATCAATTTGTAGTGAGTACATAAGTTGTGCATAAACACTTTCAATCCTCAATGGTAAGGCTAATTTGGTAATATTATAACTTTTCAAATAATTATTGTTAATTTTGTTATAAAAATAATCAGAATTAATTAAACATTTGATAAAATTATTTTAAAAGTGTTGTGACTTTTAAAAATAATTATTTATGTTTGGTAAATCTTTCTATTAAACATTTATAAGAATATAAATAACTGAATTAGATATAGTATTTGAATATTTTTCTTATAAATTTATAAATATGTATATAAAATATTTATTTTATCATGTATATATAATAATTGATAACTGCATTTTTTTTATTGTTAATTTTATTTTTATTTTGTAATTAATAATGATAATTTTAGTTTTTTATAATACATATGAGGATATATGGAAATTGTATGAAGTATAAAACTAATTTTTAAAATTAAATACTGAAAAACTCTCTTTTTCTACTTTAAAATTTGTTGTACTATAAGGAAATTGTGATTTTTCCAAAATTAATTTTTAAAAAAATTATCAAATAGTAAAATTAATTTTTAATTTTTTAAAATAACCTTTGAACTTATCAAAAATAATATCAAAACAGACCTAAATCACATCACCTTTCACGTAATCACGTGAATAAGAAGTTGGAGTCCTCCCCTCCATTGTTTGGGTTGCCATCACAAAGCCAGTTTAAGACTTTTCTGTAGACTTCATGGAAGAAAAAAAAATTGAAAATTTATATATAATGTCACACATATCATTAATAATTAGAAAAAATAGCAATTTGAAATAAAGTAATGCGGATAAATTGAGAAACGTGCAATACCCATTCTCAGAGGATTGAATTATATATATAATTAGGTGCAAATTTAGGGAAAATTCCAGTAGGTTCTAATATGAGGAAGGTGGGTTTAAGTGACGCTCACCACACTTTGATTTAACGTATTATATTGTACCAAATAAAATAAGAAAAAAAAATTTACCGTCCTAAATGACCTTTATAGACAACCAAAAGTTGGGACAAATAAATCCCAAATTGTATCATTTTATGCGGGCATTGATCTTCGCTAAAAGGCCATAAAAGCTGTGCCTTTTCATCGCGATAAAAGCTGTCTAATTAAGGAGTAATTAATATATTATGAGAGATTAATTAGACAAATCCCCCTTATGAGTTCCTAGGGCCATTAGCAAGATTGGAGCGACACGTGCATTATTGTTTTTGCTTATTTAAAAGTTTGATGAGTGCTTCATTTCAGGTGAAAATGAAATCACTTTACACAACTCAAAAAATCTAACAAGGTTTCATTATCTAATCTACGTATACTGAACCAATTATTCAAGAGTACCCTGAGAAGTGAGCTAGATCTGCCTTTTGTGTTAATCACGTAACTTATAAAGATCAAAATATCTTTCAACAAATGTGAGGCACTTGGAAAATCAAATGATGACAGAGATACAATGTTTGAAAATTCATAAAATTCGACTGCATGCCTTTGCTTTGTCAAGCAGCAAAGTTACACTTGAATTAATATTGACTGAAACAAACATTGCAACAACAAGCTACCTGCAGCTATAAATTAGTTTTATTTTATATATGATATTAAAATTTAAAAAATATTTATTTATTACAGATACGGTGACGTTTGGTTACGTGTTTGCAACAAATTCATCTCATAAAAATGAAGGCAGGAAAGCATCCAATGAATTTGAGGATAAGAAAGTGACGCACTATAAAGTTTTCATATATCAATGCCTTTATTTTGTTTCATAGTGACCACATTTGCACCCATTAAATTATTTGATTATGATGGCCGACGGGCATGAATATGGCACAAAGCATTAAAGCATTTTTTTATTTTAATATATATTACTAATTGCTATCTTCAACTTACTCAATTCACTTTTACATAATCACCTTAAGATTATTTAATTATTATGCAATTATGCGTAATTGGGAGCAAATTTTCGAAAATTTGAGTCTATCTGTATGTTGTGTTATGGAAGCAACTATTGTTCTTCTTTCCTGTAAATATTTCTGGAGTCAGCTTTTATATAATACATTGATGCAGGTCCCATCAAACTTTTTTTATGCATTTTTTTAATAAATCGAGTTTCAACTATGGTATTTAGAGATAAATTTTAATTTTGTATTATTATATAATAATGTGGGTTAAGTGATGATACAGTCACAAATTGTTGTATAAATTTATTTTGTCTAAATTAATTTGACATTAATTCATTGGTTGAATAAAAATATAAAATAATAAAAATAAATTATGTAGACTAAAAGATATTTAATCCAATCAATTTAATCATACCACATTAATTTATACAAAAAAAAAATTATACAAGAGTTTATACTATTTTATTAATCATACGTTACAACGGTGGTCCTATACCACTTGTTTTGTCTTTTGCCATAGTACAGCTATAAATTTTCATAAAACCCCTTCCACTCATTTTTATTTAAACCTTACTTCATAATTATTTAGCTAATTTCAACTTGCATCCATAGACACATTTCAGTTAGCACCTTACACTATTATTTTTATTCTATATTGCACATGTATTGCAATACGCACTCTTCACTATTTTTGAGACTAAATAATTGCTATGTTTTATATAGAACCTTTCACCCTTTTTTTAAATTAAATATTAGGATATTCTTGTAAATCTACTATCAATTTCATTTAACACTTTACACTATTTTTATTATAAATTTTTTAATAAATATTACATATAGTACTTTTTACTTATATGTGACACTAATAGCTTTATTACAAAAAGTACTATGATTTTTCTTACTCTTATTTTTATAATGTTATTTTTCAAGTATTCTTATCTTATGGGTGCATTTGATTCATCATTATTGGTTGTAGTACATTGTATTGTATTATTTCTTATCACATTAATTAGGTTGTATTAAACCATAATTTAGTAAAAATTTTATTCTTTATATATAGTAATACAAATTTTTAATAATATAATGTTAGTCCATACTATGTGAAATTAATTCAGCACCCATTTGGAGATGATAAATTATTATTTATAATAGCAAATTAAAGGATTAACTAAAATGATAAATATATATATATATATATATATATTGTAACAGAGCTATTGGGATTACATAATTTGTTGTGAATGTATGAAAAAGTGCCATACTATTTATAAAAAAAAGTTTGAAATAAAAAGAGTGTAAAGTATTGAATGAAATTTGATAGTGGATATAAAAAAAACCTGATATTTAAAAAAATTGTAATCGAAAAAGACTGTAAGTTTTAAATTAAACATACCAATGATTCAATTTCAAAATAGTAAAGAGGTTTATAAAAAAAAAAAAAAAAGTTAAGAGGGGCATTGTGATACAAATACAATATTGGATAAAAAAAGTGTAAATATAAAATATTAGCAGGTGCTAATTGAAATGTACCTATGAATCTAAGTAGAAATTAACTTAATACTTATGAAACAAATGTTAAATAAAAGTGAGTTAAAGGCTTATATGAAAAATTTGTCACAAAGGGCAGAAGAAGTGGTATGGTACCACTGTTGTTATATGGCTGTGGTGGCGGCAATGAAGAAAGGAAGCTTCGTGTCAAAATTAAAGGAAGAGGAACCTTCAAGGTGGTTTCCTTTTTCGTTTGTTTCTTCAAAATTCAAGTAACATAAAGACCGCCACACACACAACAGCTAACATGATCTATGACATGAAATCGAGACAATATATGGCTCCACTGAAATGATGTATTAGGTGCCAACATGACTTTACAGCCAAAGATGTTTCCTTTCCCTTATCAATAAATTCTTCCTTCCCAGAAAGTTCTAGAATTCAAACGAAACAAATTAATACAGAAAATACAAGGGATGTCATAATATTTTTTTTTTCCTATACAGTTCTAGCATTTCATTATGTTTCACGTGGTATGTTTCGTTTAAAAAAACATGTTGATGAAGATTTGGGTTTCCTCAATCGGAAATCAAACGAAATAAAAAGAATAAATGATAAACACAATAAAAATAATAAATGAGTTAATATGAAAATTTTAAATCTCTATAAATATGTTTTTGGTATTTCGAGGGACCAAATAAATTTCAATACAGCTATTCAGTTGTCAAATAAAATATTTCAGTGTACCATTATTGACATTAATGTCAGTTTAAATATTAATTTATAGAATTCGGATCTAAAGATTATGAGAATAATAGTCCCCATGTTCCCTAAAATTATGTAAACACAATAATTATTTTTATTTAATTAAAATAAACTAGGATAACAACTCAAAAGATAAACTAAGAATAAAATCATATAATTTTTTTTTTGGGAAAACTGCATCATTTTCTCTCCCTTAGATAATACCCTTATCCCGGTGAAATTTATGGAGCAAAAGTCTTCTCGGTTACGCCTTGATCATTGGCCATGGTATGTTTGGTTTAAAGAAATGAAATGATAGGACATGAGAAGAAATGAGAAAAGAGAAAAGAAATAAAAGGAAAAGAAATAATTCTATCTCAAAGGAAACAATGAATTTAACATTGACTTTCTTTTTCCCTCATTTTCTTTCCCCCTCTCTTCTTTCCATTACTCTCCTCTCCTCTCATTTCTTCCAATCAAACATGGGCTAAATTTTTAAATTACTCCATTACGGAAGGCAAAACTATGGTCTTGATTTTGGGAGGTTATAATACCAAAATTATAAATGTAAATAGGTAACAATATAAAATGGTTACAACTGAGAGAGACCAGGACGATGACTATAATTAGAAACCATAATATGAGTATACTATAACATAAATCTCTAGAGAAAAGGGAGCCAAACATAAAATATGCATATTAATTGTAAAATTCCAATTAGTCTATTGTTTTTTTTAATGAATTTCCTTTAAAAAGGAGAAAAAAAAAGAGGAAGAAGAAGAAAATTGTAGTGCTCTAATCTTCAAAACTATTGTTTCTTTGATTTTTCAAATTGTTGTAACCCCACAAATAAATGACTAAAGGGTTGTTTGAGATTGAGGTGCTATAACTCTTAAATTACAGCTGCTATAAAAAAATTATTATAATTATGAACTGAAAGTTAATAATATGTCTTAAATATAATTTTTAAATAATAATTTTAATAAAATTAGTAAAAATATAATAGATATTTTATCATACAAGTGTAAAATCAAACCAACTTATCTTTCAAGTTACAGCAGGTAGTATTTACTAAAAATTTTAGTGCTGTATTTTTTATTTGCAGCTGCCCAACCTCACAAGCAGGACATGAGTCCAAAACCAAATCCAAAAATAGACAATATTAATTAAAGAAAATAAATAAATAATTGATCAAAGATGCTGTTATCAGCAGTCACAAAAATGCTAATTAAATCTATATTGATAGAACGTAATAGCTTTTGTTTTTAATTTGTTAGAGATGAAGGCATGCATCAGCATTAGTAGCTTCGCATAAGACAAATTAATCACGATTTAGTGACATATTAATAATACATTACTCTAGAAGCATGATTAGGCTTGCACAATGCTTAAATGGGTAAGTAAATTTGTGCTTTCCATTAAAATTAATGCATGGGGCATGAAACATAATAAGCTTTACTATGTTTTTAAATGTAAATAATTTATAATCTTTTTCTAATGGAAAACTGCATTAATCAACAAATTAAAACAATTAGAAAGCATACTGCCCCTTTTATTTGTCAATGGTTGCAAAGCCAAAAACTTTTGAACAATGGGGGTGTAGCTAGAAAACTGTTTTAGTTAGGATACATTTGACATATAATGCAGACCATAAATATAGTTTTAACTGATCATAAATGCATTTTACACAGTTCAAGTAATAATAGAGGGAAAGGACTGATGTTTAAACTTGAGGTTTCTCATCCCTAGTCAAAATTTTATCTTTTTTTACAAGAAAGACACAATACAATTTCATATTATTCAATAATAATATATGATACTATAATTATATTATATTATTATAATATAATATAATATAATTATATTATATTATATTTTTATTGATTACCATTATGCTTCCAAGGTTTTGTATTTTAAAATGACATATGATGGTTTCATTGTCAATACAATAATCTACAATATCTTTATGCATACAACTAAGAAGAACAAGAAGAAGAAGAAGAAGATAACCAGAGAAACAAGAATAGAGATTTTTTTTTTTATATAGTTTCATATTTTTAGTTATTATCTTGTTTTGTTAAATTTCTTCTGTCTTTATTTTGGTATGGTTAATTTATATTTATTGAATCAAAATAACCAATAAATTTAATTTTTTTTAACGAAGATTAAATTTGAAACTCTTCAAATTATCTAGATAATTTTAATATTTTTTTATTCAAAGTAATTATGAATTGATTTAAAATTATTTTTCAATATTTTTCAAAGTGAAGTGGGGCCGTACCCAGCTGGTCTTATACTGGCTCCGCCAGTCTTTTGATGATATGGTGATTAGCAAAGACCCACCTCACTAGTTCTAGATACTTAGCTCACGTGTTCTATTTGTCACGACAAAAACCATAAATAAAAATAAAATAATTGACAAAGTTTTTCTAGATATATTGTCCACTTATTAATATGCACTTAAGTATTGTGCATGGCTTATTGGTGCGTGTGACCAACGATTAATTAGGTTTGTAAAGAATACAAGCTAGCTAGCAAGGACAAGCTTCCACCTTAACCATTGTTCTTCTTCACTTCTTATTTAATTATAATTTCATTATTGTTTGATGATTATACCAGTGCTGTATTTTTTTAATATATTATTGAATTTTTTAAGCTATTTTAATTTCATAATGGAAATGTGACGATGCCCGCCTTGATTTTCCAACTAATTTTGGAAGCTTTCTTCTTAATTTATTAAAATGAATGCTTCATAGCTAAAGCCCATATTTTAGAGTTGATGATTCGTATTTGAGACAGTAGTTTCTCCTGTTAAAATAAATTAAAAAAACAAAACTAAAAAATAAAATAAAATCCACGCAACTTCTTAACAGGAGTGGTAGTTGCCTTACAAATTGCTAGCATAGTTAACTTTTAATAGCTTGCGAATTCCGAATCCTAAGAGAGTTATCCCCCTACTTATGTGTTTATAATTATGAACATAATTTATTGGGTTTGACTGAGTAATTTTTAAGTAAGTTTTTTTTTTGTTGGCTGTTTTAAATTAAAATCCTAACAGGAGTACGAGGTTAAAAAATTAATTTGGATTTCATTAAAAAGAAAGATAATTAAATAAAGAAATTACAAAAATCAAAATACAATAAAGGAAATTTTGAAACACAACTACACATTCTCAATCTCTCTATCAGCAATTACGCGTGCATCTTAAAGTTTAAATTATTATTATTATTATTATTTAAAAGATTTTGATGATGGGAATGCAAAATTTTAGCCGCTAAATACTATATCTCTTGGTTGAATTTGGTGATTAAGGGCGCAAAATGCATTAACGACCAACCGCACCATTAAAAAACTTTCGTATAAATAGTTTAAACCATAAAATCACTATCTATGGATTAGTTTAAATTATTTATCACATACTTTAAACTTTTAAGAATGAATTTTTAATTTCTATCTAAAATTAAGGGACAAATTATCTAAACGTCATCAAGATTTTAACTGTTTGGATACTTCCAAGATTCATAACTCAATTCAATATTTTTCTCTAGTGCTCAATAATTCATTAATGAGTGATGATACACATCCCAAAATCACCACAATTCTGACATTAACAGTATTAACAGAAACATGTAGTTTTAGGTAATTTTTTAAATGCTAATCATGGCTTAATCCAATTTAAACTCCAGTAATTAAATAATTAATCCCCATATTATGCTCTCTCCTTAAAATAGTTTTAGTTCAATCGACACACGATCATTTTGCTCTATGCTGTGATTATTCAATCCACAATAAAACAAATGATCGAGAAATCATATGATTTGATTAATTTTTAATTTAATTGTTTATGCATATTCTTATGCCACGGGTCACAATAATTAATGTTAATATAATGTTTCTTTGATGTCAAATGAAATCAAATATTACTCTTCTTCGGGATTGGATGCACTTCAAAGAGTTCGTTGAATTATTGATTTCATTAATCAATAAAATCGGTAGGTCTCAAAGATCAGTTTTGACATCATTTGGAGTTATTTAGTAGTTGTTCCTCGAGTCTAAGCAAGTGGTCCATACATATATGCACATGCTCAAGGTAGGAGCAAATTAATGGTACCATTGAATATTCCCTAAGCATTAATTCAATGATATTGATTTTTTTTTTCCTAATCTTAGAAAACAGTTAGCGAGAAATAATTCATTAAGCTGCAAGTTGAATGTCACTCTCCCTTCTAACTACATCTCGTGATCTTTAATATTAAAGACGCAAATAGCTAGTTTTTTTTTTTGGCTAAAATCAATATACACTATTTATTTTTTATTATTTTTATAATAACCAATGACTCTTGTGGCACAATAATTATATAGTATTATTTTATCTTTAAATATATTATTATTATTCATATTTATTATTAATAAATAAATTATATAAACAAAAATTAAAAAAATAATACTAAAAATAAGAAATGTAATTTTCGGTATAAAAAATTAATACTAATATAATTTCTTATGAAACATCTTTTCTTATAATAAGTATATATTCTATATTTTCAAGATAAATTATCAATAAAATTATCTATTTACCCTTCTTTTCCTGTAAAGTTTTTATGTTAAAGAATTATTTACTATTATGAAGTAGGGGGCAAGTGATATATATTAATTTCAGAAGGAGAAAAATTGAGAATTTTTTAATTAAAGACTAATGATGCTACAAACCTCAACTCAACTACTAATACATTATCAAATCTTTACATTTAGGATGGTTAATTTTTATTTTTAATTAAAATCTACGTATAAACAATTTGTATTTTATTTAACATATTCTTCTCTAATGTAAACATAACTATTTTTTTTTAAATCTAAACAGATTGTGTTTCCTTTTTCTTGTTTTTGATTTGATTGTCACGAATGAATTAGCTAGCACAAAATGTTACATCAAAATCTACTCCCCTTGTTAATGCCGTTTCCTCCTATTATAGAGATGGATTTGCTTAAAATTAATCTCAATAAAAATTAAGATTATGATGGTAATTTACTTCAAACTCCCATTCAATAAGACAAGATTTAAGAACCCATCATTCAAAATGCATGATTTACATGCTTTTATAACATTTGTTGAATCAAAGTTAAAATTGGATTTTGGTATCAAGCATTCCTAAAAGGTAATACTGTCGTATTGCAAGTCACAGTTAAAAAACCGCTGCCTTCTAATCTAATTTTGGCAATAAATATAGTTAAAAATAATAATGAAACAAAAGTCGAAATGGAATTTGTCAGCTACCATATTGAAGATAATTTTAAAGGAAAGAGGGAGGAAAGTCAAATTGTCATAATTATAGGTCCCAATTTCTGACGCAGCTCCGAGTGTGACTTCCGACGGTTGGCATGTATGTTTTAGAGAATAACAATCCATGGCATGGCGGACATGACATGACATACATGATGATGAATCGTTGATGCTGGCCATAATCTATTGCGAAACCATAATCTATTGCGAAACCATAGATGGCAATTTGAAATATCTTTTTTCTCTGTTTGGGGGGCACGTGGTGTTTGAAAAGGGTTCGATTTTGGGAGCTTTTGAAAAAAGTGAAGTTGAATTGAAAGAAAAAAATAGTGTAATTGTATTTATGCATTTAACAGAATGACGAACAGAAGTTACAGAATGACGATTTTGTCTACTTTCTAGAAATCTTTTTCATACTCAAATCCATGATTAATTTGTAATACCCTATCTCACATCAAAGCTGTGAAAGAAAAAAAAAAAATATATATATATACATATACATACACACACTGTTAAAGAGTATATATATATATATACATACACACACTGTTAAAGAGTATATGTCATATTTTAATTAGGTAATGAAATAGTTTAGTTTAAATTACTAGAGGTTTTGGGTAATCAATTTGTTTGTAAAAATGCTTCATAGTTTTATATTTTTTGTGATTATTTGCGCATAAATAGTGTATTCTTTTTGGTGATTATTTACATACCTAACGGAAAATTAGGTTTTCAAAATAAATACGAAAAAAATCTGATTAAGATAATTTTAAAATATCGTATCGTACAGGCTACACATAATCAGGATAATAAGTCAACTAAAAAAGATTTGTCATCGTCGCCTTGTTTACTCTATTCGTTTTAGTTTGTTGAATGATGAAAATTAGAGGCATGCCAACAGCCATGGAAGGGAATAGTTGGGTCCCACTCCACATCGGCAACACATGGCGCTGTGTTGGATTTTTTTTGAGTTTGTAATTGCACGCCAAGAATTAATTTCAATCACGTCTCTTCTTGTGCGTCTCCAAATTTCAACCTATGTTTATCCATTTAGCATGAAATTTTATTATTATTATTTTTTTTTTTTTTGGTATTTTTAAATTCCCGCTATTAGACAGCCATCATTTTTGTTTTCATATTTTTGGCCTTGGTTACTTAGGTCAGTTTCTTTTCTACAAAAAATTTAAATAAAATCTTGTAATTAAATCTCTTGTACGACTAAAGTTAATTTTTTTTTTTAATAAATGCCTATATTTTATCAAAAGAAAAGAAGAGAAGAAGTCACAATCAGATTACAAGCCAAATTTATATTTCGGTAATACCCCATGAATCGTCATGCAATTTTACAAGTTCATCAAAGATAATAATATTTTCGAAGAATTTTAAACCTACAATTTCATTTTGGTCTATTTTGTAAGGATCTGCAATATCTACATTTTTCGTAGTCATAATTCTTTTTCATATTATTATGTTGACAACAATCACTTTTAGAATATCCAATCCAACCACCAGCTAATTATTTCAACTAAATAATCTAAACCTACCAAGTTTTTCCAACTTGAAATGATGCTTATGAATCTCCTCGTTATAGCATCCGTTAATCCATAAATGCACACATATATGTATCAAAATTACTTAGGATAATGCGGTTGGTGAGGCATCACAACTCTATGTCTATATCACATAAAAATTTTCTACCATGATGGGCCTGTTTTTAAACATGTCATCACCACACGAAAGTCACTAACTCTCATGTTATGATAAGTTGATAACTTGGTTACTGATTTCATGTAATCTCTCATTTGATTTTTGTGCTTTGTCCTCTCTTCTTTTTTTGACTACTTCAATTAAAGTAGTGGCTGGAATTAAAAGTGAAACCAGTAATTATGTGATGCATATAATTTCAAACTGTCATCTTCGACTTGATTGTATCGGCAGTTTCTCTTGTCTTCAATCTTTTTTCACTTTCAACACTTGTCCTCAGAAACAATAATAACAAAAACAATAATAATATCAATAATTAATAATTCAACCCCTCCACAGCACGCAACCAAAAGAGAAAATATTTTATCATCGTTTTTTTTAATATTAATTACTTATTTATATTATTACATTAAATTCTATAAAATATATATATTTAGATAAATAATCCTTACAGATTACTGACTTATATTATTACATTAAATTTTATAAAGTACATGCTCAGATAAATAACTCTCACAGATGAGTGATGTCTCTACTCCACACGTATTTTGTAAAAGAAAAAAAACTTATAAATTAACTCCATACAATAATAATTAATTGAGAAAGATTAAGTTTATGGAGAATCGAACCATTATCCTCATAGTCATACTCAACTTTAAGGATAATAGTTCATCACTAAGCCAAAACTCAAGTGGCTTTTATTATCGTTTACCCATTCTTTAGAATGAAAACTTTTAAGTAGGGTCATTTAAATTTTAAGAAAACACAAATTTACAATTCTATCATTCTATGTATAATTAGTTGAACTCTTCGAACATAAATTTGAATAAAACTTTTTATTAATTACGTCTACAGAGAATTTTATCATTAAAAAAAATTATTTCTACAAATTTACAATTCTATCATTAAAGATTTTATTTTTTCCACATGATATTATCGTGACGGTCAACATCATTCACATACAGAAAATCCTGTATGTGGATTTTCTTTTGACTTGGATAACCAATTATAAATAAACAAATAAATATTTATGATGAATGGATTTACATAACTTCATGCAGCCATGACAACTTACCAGAGTTAAATTTAAAAAATGTGTAATCCAAACAAGTAAGTAGCGGAGCCAGAAATTTGGCCTGGCGGCTTAATACAATTTTGTTAAAAAAAACGTGTTAACAAATTTTTAAAAAATAATTACTACAGAAAATAAAAACTGATGCAGAGTAAGAAATTGAAGAAATCCTAATTATATTTAAATGTATAATATTTAAGAATATTTTAATTAATTTGTATTCTACTTTAATTTAGTTTCCTATTTAGAGTCTTATTGTTTATTTGGGTAATATTTCTAATTTAGGCATAAGTCTTATTAAAATAGGTTTTCTAATCATATTAGGATAAGTCTTACTTAGTATAAATAAGTGTCTTTTGTAGCTTTTACAAGCAGAGAATTTTGAGTTTAATAATATTTCAATTTTCAAATCTCTTTGTGAGTATTTGAACAATTAATTTTCGGTATTCTGTAGAATCAACGAGTCTTAATCCTTAAGTTCGCGGTATTCTTTTGAATCAACGTGAATTTAGTTGTTCTTTTATTCTGGTATTCTCTAGAATCAACCGAATATTTTGAACATTAAACTTCTGCTGCATCAAAAACTAATAAAAACATAAAAACATTTTTTTAATATGGAAACTCTAGTTTTAAAAACTTTTATGATGTGTTTATTTATTCGGTATTGGAATGGAAGGAATATGAATGGATCAGAATTCGAATGGGATATAAGAATCAAAATAAGTTATTTACTTAAGATGTAGGAATTGAATTTATAACGAGTTGTATTCCATTGATCTATTTCCTTTATCTTATAATTGGAATGGATTTCTATAAGTTCATAGATTGCCCTTAATTACAATTATTTATTTATTCACTATCAAAATAAACAATAAATATTACTACCAATATTATTATTATTGTTATTAATTAATTATTATAATTATATGATAAAATAATGAAAATTATTATTACTCTATTCCTATTATTTTGATTATAAATATTATGATGATGCTGATGGTGATAATTTACTACTTAAACTGGAGCAAAAAAAAAGATTTATTTTTTTATTTTTTTAAGAATAAAAATATTAATTTTATTCCTCCTTTCTATTTCTCTGTTTTAATTTCCACCTCCTCTGAGGGAATGAAATTCTTATTTCTCATTCTCAAACTTATGAACCCCACTTTAAATCCATACTCGTTTCTTAATATTTTGAGTGAGTAAACATTATCAATAACGGACAGGAATCATTCTCGTATCCACCTTAGATGAAAAGGTGAACGTGCCCCAACATTTTTTTGTAGTCCTGAAGGACTCATTGAGGCCGGTTTACTTGGTTGTGTAGTTCCTCTCTCTCCAAAATACCCGATTAAGAAACTGGATTGATAGGAATCATTCTCATTCCCTGTTAAAAGAAGTAGTAAACCATAAGCTCTGGGTCCCGGTTATATAAAAGAGAGCAAATTGAGATTTGAGACCGATAGGGACAGAACTGATTGGTTGTTAACAAGATGCCAAAAATGGTGAGTTTGGGCTCAACTATATTGAAAAATTTATTGGACATTTATGCCTATTGCAAAAATGTAATTTGGGCTTGGACAAAATAAAACTTGACTTGAACTATTGGCACCCCTCTATAATTGTTTTAAAACTCATTTCCTATTGTAATTACATTAAAGGACAAAATAAATCTAGTTATACCATTATATTTCTCTTTTCAACTCTTTACACCATACAACTACATCAAAGTCTTTCATTATTTTTATTTCCTCACAAACAACTTTTTCTTGAGAAATTTACAAAATTTATTTTTAATTTAAAAAATAAATAATAACTATTTGAGTCCACTTTAATTTACTAAACTTTCTAATAATAAGTTTTGTAAACTTATTTTTAATTTACAAAACTTTCTAAACTTATTTTTAATTTTAAAAAATAAATAATGGTTATTTGAGTCCACTTTAATTCTACTTAATTCATACATGTATTTGATTTTTTTGAGTAAAATATGTATGATTTAATAATTCAAAAATTTATTAAAAGAATATTTGTAATTAGAGTTATTTGGAAGAAACTGAATTGTTTTTCTTTTTGAATAAAAAATTAAAAAAATAGAAAAGGATGTTTTGGGAATTAAAGTAGGTTTTGGTAGAAAAGAAGTTTGAAAAGAAAGCTATAGGGTGCTAATAGTCTCACTCATAAAAACTTTTTAAACATAAATTGAGCTTCAATAAACAAGATTTCAAGGGTCCAACCAACTTCTAGGTCATAGCTTGGTCGTCTCTGTCTCTCTGAACACTAGTAATGGGAAAATTGCTACTCCCTCTATTTACATTCTATTCTATGACTTACTCATACTATTTTTCCTAGTACTCCTATTTTTCCTAGTACTCCATTATCCTTCTGTCACTAGAATTTTAATGATGCATTTACTAATCAATAATCAGAATAAATTATTTATTTAAGTTGTAGGTATCAAAATCAAAATGGGCTGCATTTTTATTAATGTTTTTACTTTATTTTGGAATCAAAATTAACTATTTTAAATTACTAAAATACCCTTTAATAATTATAGTCCTCAGTATTATCAATATCTATCATAACGAAAACAACAACAACTACAATAATAACATTTTAATAATAATATTAATAAAATTATTATTATTATTATTAAAAAATAATAATAATGATCAATAAATAAATAAATAATGAAGGACCTATTTGTAAATGTTACAAAACATTCAAGCACTTTTATAAGTTCTATAGGGACAAAATGCAAAATGACAGAAATAGCTGACACAGCTAGCCACCCATTTACATTATATTTTTAGCTAAAAATAAGCTAATAAATTAGCAAATTTAATAAGCAAACATAAAATACATACATAAATTCAAAATGATTTTCAGTATAATATAAGTTCTAATAACACAAAATACAAATATAAAATTAAAAATCCTTACACAACACATATAGAATAGAAGTTCAAATATCTCTAGTTGAATAAGTCGCCTATTATATATATAAATTCAAAATCCCAATATAGCAGCACAAGTACAAAAGTTTTAACATTATAATTGATATCGAACCACATTCCATGACGAAACATTTGAATGACATATCCTTTATTAAGGTGATAAGGTAAAGTAAAGAACACATGTAATAAATCTTGTTTCATGGCCAATATACTAGTCTCATCATATATTTCTTCATCAGCCAAGCATTCAATTTTGCTCTTTTTTTCATATAACTTAGCTTATAAATTAGCTATATTCTTACTAGAAGTAGAAAGAACATTAATCAAAACATCTGGCCTAGTGTCATGGCCCAAGCCTCCTTGCATGGCCTGGTCCATGGAGGATTCTAGAGCCATGGAGACTCATGTAACGTGTAGATATTTTATGTATTTATTATGAGTAGGTGGTAGGTGATAGTTGAGCATTAACCCACTCTCTTGTACTCTATATATAGGAGAAGGCCTCATTTGGCCAACACACACAAGCAATATATAATTTCCAGCACACACAGCTTTGTAAGCATTTCTTTGAATAATACAAGCTCTTTCCTCCCATTTTTTGTGAGTTAGAGTGAATACTTATTCTATTTTCGAATCTAGCAACGGATTTGAGTGTAAGGATGGCTTAGGGCCAAGAGAGTGCGAATTTGGCGCCTAAGGCTACACGACACAACATGGGATAAAATTGGGCCGTGACAGTTGGTATTAGAGCCGTCAACACTCGTTGGTAGTTATGTTGTTCGAAAGGAAGGATGTTAGAGCTCACTCATGATGACCAAAAGGGGAGGGAGCCTAACCCCAATGCGAAGAAAGGGAAAAACAACAAGGAGAAGTCGGTGGACTTGCTCAACGCTATGGAGAATGGGGTTGTCCGTGGAGAGATTGTCGTTGCCAAGATTAAGGAGCACCTCGAGATCTTTAAGAAGAAGATGGAGGAGGTGGATGATCTTGGGGAACGGATGGATGACCTAAGCCAAGACATGTTGGTGCAACGCCAAAGCCTTGAAGAGTTCCAATTGGTGGTCATGAACTCTATTAAGGCACTGAGGGCTCAAGTGGAGGAGCTTCACGAAGGCCTTGAGGAGACTAAGAGCGATTGGGCACTTTGCAAGAAGGCGGTGGCCAACAGAGTGCTCAACACCAATGCCGCACCTCCAATGAGGGTTAAGGTTCTGAGGCAAATAAGGTACGGGGGCAAGCGGGATGCCCAGAAGATCGAGAACTTCCTGTGGTCCATGGAGAGGTATTTCGAGGCCACCAATGTCTAGGGTGACCAGGAGAAGGTGAACATTGTGACCGAGTACCTTGGGATCACACGACCGCTTGGTGGTAGCGGAAGCATGCGGAGATTGTGTGTGGGATGTGCATCATCAACACATGGGAGTTGCTGAAGTGCGAGCTCAAGAAGCAATTCTATCCTCTCAAAGTATATCAATGATTTTTCAAAGCTCATGCTCCAAATCGACAACATGAACACAGATGACTTTTTGTTCAACTTCATGGAGGGATTTCAGTCGTGGGCACAACATGAGTTACAACGACGCCAAGGGAATGAAATCTCCATAACCCTCATTGAGGTGGACATGCTTGTGGAATTCTGGAAGGGTGTCGTCCCAGCCGAAGAAGGATGATAAGCCTAAACATGACAAAGGTGGGGGAGCGAAGTGATGTCCTCATAATTTATCTATTATTTAATGCTTCCATAACTTAATTTTATGCTAAATTATATTTTATCATATTAATTTTTATCTTAATTTTTATATTTTGTCATTGTAGGAATATTGGGAATATTCATGAGAAAATAAGCTTAAAGAGAAAACAAATTGGAGTATAATGGAAATAATATAGAAGCAAAAGGGAAAAAAATAAAAAGCCAAATCAAGAAGCTTTGAATTTTTGGTTGAAAAATATGGCAAGCACGTGGGGAGCATTAAAGAATTAATTGGCAAATGGCAATTTGAATGATTCACATGATGGGCTTTGACTTTGCAAATTGGCCAATTAAATTTTACAAGTTAAGCGTGCGTGGGCTTAGAAAGGGGGCTAGGTCTGTTTCATTTTAAATCCATTTGATTTAAGGATCCGGAAGCCGCACAATTTAAGAAGTTGAGGATCGAATAAAAGGAGGCAGCCGCACAAATTGCAGAAATGAGAGAGAAAACCGAGAGCAAGAAAAAAAATAAAAGAAGAAGAAGAGAAATCACCGCTGCAAATCTGGGAGCAACAATTTGGAGAAGTCAATTGCAGAAATTAGAGAGAGACAACTTCTTGAGTTTTCTTTGCCTCTTCTCTATTAGCTTACTTGAATGTTCCTGATTAAATTAATGGATTCTCTTTATATTCCCATGAACTAATTTATTTTACTAGGGCTACGATGTAGCCTAACTATGAAGATTTAATTCCATAAATCTGTGTTATTTTTAATTTATTATTCTACGGTCGAGTGTTCATTATTGTGTTTAATGCTTTTAAATATATGACCAATATTTAAATGATTTGAGGATACATAATGAGACTGAGAAGAGATTTATGTATTTTTGCTCTGTAATGGATGCCATGAATTGAACTAAAGACAAAGATGTGCCAACGTGATTCGTGCAGTTTTATCTAAGAATTTTCACAGAGCTCAATGAATCTTTCCATATTTAAATTCACATAGAGATATAGTGGGTTGATATGTGGAGATATTTTTGATATTACTTAAGAGAGGATATTTAATAGATTAGGAAAATTCACTGTCCTAGTGTTTTAATCTCTTGGTGATTTCTATTACTGGTTGCATCTTTATTTAATTTTTAGTTATTTTATTTTATTTTATTTTAATTTAAATTCACTTATTCGATTGTTCAAATAAATTAGGGTTAGAATAATTTCGATAGCTAATAGGTTATACAATCTCTGTGGGACGATACTCTACTCTTCATTATATTACTTATGCCGACTAGTACAATTGCTAATTTACGCATCACAGAGGGAGATAAGCGGCAACACTATAATAGCAAGGATAAGCCATGAAAGAAGAATGGCCCGAGGGATGGTCCAAAGGATGGCAAGAAAGAGACCAAACGCAAGCACAATTGCTTTCTTTACGATGGAGACCATTGGGTGCGGGACTGCCCAAAGAAAAAGGCTTTCAACGGCATGTTTAGCGAGACCGGGGAGAAACAATCGGAGGCACTAGCAGCTGATGCCGCCAACATGGAATGTTTGCAACTCTTCAATGCGCCGAATGCCAAGCCAATTCCAGCCAAGGTGCAGGACAAGTCACTTATGCACGTCGAGGACACAATCAACAGAAAGCGAGCCCAAGTCTTGATCGACATGAAAGCGTCCCACACTTCATCAAGGTGGATGAGGCCAACTGGCTTGAACTCAAGGTTGAGAAATCGAATGGCTGGCTCAAGACGGTGAATTCATAGGCTAAACTACTTAGCGGAGTAGCGCGAGATGTGGAGCTACACCTAGGCCCTTGGCAAGTTAAGGCCAATTTCTCCGTTGTATCTTTGGATGATTTTACGCTTGTTTTGGGCATGAAATTTTTGCGACAGTTTAATGTGATGACACTTCCGAAGTACAAGTCAATGTGTATCCTGAAGGGAGCCCCATGTATGGTCCTGACCGTGAGTAAGGCCACACCACCGGGCCATGGTGCCCATATCGGAGGCGGTAGGCCAAGTCTTTGAGACGTATAGAGACATGATGCTACCCGAGTTGCCAAAATGGTTGCCGCCATGAACAGAAGTGGACCACAAGATTGACCTGGAGCCGGGTACCAAGCCGCCTGCACGAGCACCTTATCGAATGTTTCCATTGGAGTTGGAGGAGTTGTGGAGGCAACTTAAGGAGCTGCTGGACGTAGGATATATCCAGCCCTCGAAGGCACCATACGGGGCACCGGTACTATTCTAATGAAAGCATGATAGCTCACTTCGACTATGCATCGACTACCGGGCCCTTAGCAAGGTGACCATAAAGAACAAATATCTCATCCCACTGATTGTGGACTTATTCGATCAACTTGGACGCGCCAAGTACTTCTCCAAGCTTGAACTTAGGTTGGGATACTACCTAGTGCGGATTACAGAGGGAGATGAGTTGAAGACTGCTTGTGTGACTAGATATAGGGTGTACAAGTTCAAGGTAATGCCTTTCGGCCTCACCAACGCTCCGACCACATTTTACATGCTCATGAACTGCATATTCCAGCCATAACTTGATCAGTTTGTGGTGGTGTATCTCGATGACATCGTGGTCTATAGCAACACCTTAGCGAAATATGCTGAGCACTTGCAGATTGTGTTCAGAGTATTGGGGGACAATGAGCTGTATGTGAAGTGGGACAAGTGTTCATTCACAAAACCAGAGGTGGATTTTCTTGGCCACAAAATCTGAGATGAGACGATGCTCATGGACAAAGCCAAGGTCTGAGCCATTGTCGAATGGGAGCTGCCCACAAAGGTGATTGAGTTGCCAACTACTATTGGAGGTTCATTAGGGGTTATTCCACCAGTGTCGTACCACTCAACAATTTACTCAAGAAGACTATCAATTGGGAATGAACGAAAAAGAGCCAGCAAGCCTTAGATGCCCTTAAGAAGGCCGTTACGGAAGAACCGGTACTAGTACTGTCGAACCATGACTTACCATTCGAGGTACACACTGATGCTTCCTATTTTTTTGTTAGAGGTGTGTTGATGCAGGCTAAACATTCAATAGCCTTCGAGAGCCGAAAACTCAATGATACGAAGTGGCGATATACGGTAAAAGAGAAGGAAAAGACTGTGGTAGTGCACTGTTTGCACACATGGAGGCACTACTTGCTTGGGTCCAAGTTCATGGTAAAGACGGATAACGTGGCCACTAGTTACTTCCAAAGCCAAAAGAAGCTGAGTCCGAAGCAAGCGAGATGGCAAAATTTCTTGGCTAAATTCGATTATATGCTGGAGTATAAGCCGATAAGGGCTAATTTGGTAGCAGATGCCTTGAGTCAAAAGCCGATCTTGCTGCCATGAGCTGGATACAAGGGGAGTTTCTCACACTCATCGAGGAGGGAACAAAGCATGATCCATTGGCCAAGCAGCTGGTTTCTCTCATGCAACAAGGGAAATCAAAGAGGTTTTGGGTCGAGGATGGCCTTTTATACACCAAGGGACGACGTATCTTGCAACGAAACTTGATTAAGGAGTGTCATGATACCAAGTGGGCTGGACACCAGGGACAAAGGTGGACACAAGCTGCTTGAGTCGACATACTATTGGCCTCAGATGCGGGATGAGATAGAGCAGTTCGTGTGGACATGCTTAGTGTGCCAACAGGACACAACAGAGCAACAATGTCCCGTAGGGTTGCTTGAGCCACTGCCCACTCTGGATCGACTGTGGGAAAGCATATTGATGGATTTCATTACTTGTCTTTTGAAATCGGAAGGGTTTCTGACTATTGTTGTAGTGGTGGATCGCTTCCTAAGTATGCCACTTTCATTCCAGCTTCGAAGGAGTGCACAACTAAGCTTTTCTTTAGGCACATGGTGAAGTATTGGGGACTTCCGAAATCCATCATTAGTGACTATTGTTGTGCAAATTTTATTGAACTCGCAAGTGCACGAATCTATTGTAGAATAGATTAATGGTAACGAGTGTCGATCTCACAAGGCGGTGGATTTTAATTGTGTGTATAATTAATTTTCTAAATGGGTGGATGGATTTATAGTGGAAATGATTTAGACTATCTTAAAATTTAAATTGGAATAACAGAATTAAATTAAAGTGGAAACTATTATAATTAAAGCGCTTGGGGATCTGAATCCGCATCAACATGCACAATGGGCTAAATATTCCTTATTAGTGACAATTAAATCATGAAGGGAGAATGCACACCTCATGAGCCACACTCTAATCAATATGGTGTCAAGAGCTCATCATACCAAATAATAATAAACTCGTACTAGGGAGCCGGTGAAACCAGGGCAGTATCTAGACAATATTATTATTATTTATCGACGAAAAGTCAAATCATCCATAAAAATTAGATGGGAAAAGAAAGTAAATTTACCAAATAAAGCCCATGACACATATTGAGATTTCACCTTTAACCCAAGCTTGAAAGAAAATTAGCTACTCATAATTGAACTAGGGGCAAAATGGGAATGTATTAAAATACGTAGAAAATACAAAATGGAGAAGGAATTACAGAAAACGGAGCGCAAAAATGGATCAAAGATATTAAATTAGGGGGGAAGCCCCCTTTTTATAGATATATTGAGTAAATCATGACCATCAGATTAAAAATAGTTTGGACGCTCAGGATTGCGCTACATCATCAGTCAACAGTACACAGTTTGACCACGAGGTTTGAACAGTGACACGGTTTGACCACACGGTTTGAACAATCAACCGACTTGAATAATGATGCATTTTGGTTGAAAATAATCCTGTGTATATGCATGTACCGTATGCGCGATTTTTGATCCACTAACATGCTGCCATGTCGCCGATCAACAGTGTATATAAATTTTATCCAATAGAATCGTGACACCTTATCAATTAATGCCACATCATCGGTCAATGCCACGTCATCGTTCCGTATGTGTGAATAGTGTCGTGAACAGTAACATGGACAATATCGTACATGTGAATAGTGTCGTACATGTGAACAACGACAATTTTCATTTTTTGCTCCTCCTAAGGTTTTCGACTGTCCTGAGTTAAAAAATGATATCTATTTTACCGTCTATTCCTCGTTCATTGTGAAATAACCATGATGCCCCTAAAATACATAAAATACTTTATTAAAATAAAACACACGTAATTAAATCACAAGAAACTTAAATACATAAAAGTAAGGGTGTTAGTAAGACTTGACATATAAAATGACGATTTTCTCTTTTATAAATATACATTTTCTAACACTCAACACACCCCCCAACCAGCTTATTGGTAGTCCCTAGCAAATAAAGCGAAAAAAAAATTCAAACCCAAAATAATTTTTTTTTAAACAATCTTGTTTATTCAATCAGGTTAATGATAGCAATAAAATAAAAGTATAAGTATTTTTTCCAGTCTAAAGAAACATCACACATACATCAACCATTCACATGAATCAACCCAGTAGACTTTGTCATAGCTGCTTTCAAGAATGACATGTTAAACCTTAAAATCTCACTGGAAATAGTGACACTCTCACAAAGAAATTAAACCCAATAAAAATAGTCACTCCAATGAATGGTAATTAAGAGAAAATAATAAAGTAATGATATCAGGGGCTCTCAATAAGATGAAAGAAATATGCCCTTAGCTCATAAATAATACGATCTCAAGTCAAACAAAAATGCTAGTAAACCCAATTTATTTATTTATGTTATTATGCACCACTACATCTTTTTAGCCCATATAACTAGTTTTTACTTCAGACTATAGTTCTCTAAAATAAAAAAGAACTTTTATTAGGACGTAATGTAGGTTAGACACATGGTTAACAAAGGAGGAAAAATAAGGAAAACAAAGTGTATGTTTAAGAAAAATGTAGAGATTCTTTATTTTTATTTTTTGTAAGTTGTAAGGTGGAGTTCACCTATTATTGTTATTTTTTTAAAGCAACAATTTTTTTTTGCTTTTGTTTGGTACTTCACTGGACAAAATAATTATTTACATTTTTCTCAAACATAAATAGGTGATGGAACTTGTAAGATATCAGGTAATACTCCAAATCAGAGTGGGTCAAGATGATAAATTTGACAAAGAAAAAGTTTTTATTTTTATTTTTATTTTTAAAGGCTCAAAGGGTTAACTATGGATAATTCATAATTGGGATGACTATAAAGGCTCAAACGGGTCAAAGATGACCTTTCCATCGTCTTTTAGAACTCTAAATAATCTTCCATATCTACTAGTTAGATGAGCCTCTAGATGTAACAACACACATTTTTTTTCTTTTTTTGTTTTTGAAGTAATTTTTTTAGAGGGTTGACTCAAAAGAAATCTAGAAATCGTATATAAAATAATAAACTGTTAAGCTGTATGAAGAATGGACAAAAATGGTTATTCTCTAAGAAAAATGACAGGCTTAAAAACTCAGTTGATACTCATTATGACATGTTCATTCCTTCAAGCAACTAATATTTGTCTCCGACATCAACGTGTAGAGAAGCAAACATGGTATAACATCACTTAAGACCAAAGATAATACAAATATTAAAATTTGAAAGTCATCATGTCATCTAATATTAATACAAATCACACATTTTTTTTTCAAACAACATTCTACCCCCCAACCTATTCTTAAACATGAAAAGAAAATATGCATGCATAAAGGTAAAAAATGATGCAGCAAAACTAATTAAAAAAGTTACACTTAAAATGATAGAAAAAGAAAATGATTTTTTTTAATTTTAACTAAAAAGATGCGTTTCTAGAGGCACTATACTCTATATTTAGCCATCTTCGACTCAAAAATTTGAAAGTGTATATTTAGAAAGGAGAAATTAAAAAGAAGAAGAAAAGTGATTGTCAAAACTTGACAAAGAAAAGGAAAATGTTTGAAATTTTTTTTCAAATGAAGAATATGCTTTTCTAGAGTCACTACACTCCATATTCAGCCATCTCCAACACAAAAAGTTAGCCATTGTTAGTCTTTACAACAAAAAATTAGTAAAAACTTAACCAAGATTTCAGAATTGCACTTAACTAAGATTATACAATTGTCGACTATTCCCTGCCCCCAACCAGAACAAAACATTATCCTCAATGTTTGAAAAGAAAAAAGTAGAGTTTAGAAGATATCATCTGGGTGGTGCAATACAGAAAAAATATTTACAAGTGGAGAGTTAAATCTAATTTGTACTTCTTACTGCGGCTACTGTTACCATCATTATTTGGACGCTCCAACACAAAGGTCCAGGGGTCTGGCTCCGGTCTATAATTTTCTAACAAATCAAGTAGCTCATTAGCAGTGTGAGCACAAATAAAAAGCTTTTTCATTGTGGAAGGAATAAAATAGTTTTTTATTGCATGGTTAAGAAATATGATAAAGCTATCATAAAAGTTATTGACATTTAACAAACCGATAGATTTCTAATGAATGTGCAGATGGGCCCAAGATGCCAATGTTATAAGTGCCTTTAGAGTTGCAAGATCTCCTAATAGGAAAATAAAAGCATCAGCATGATTAAGCATTTCAGTTATTCTTTCTTGCATACCTAAGACAACTAACTCTTCTCCAGTCGGTGAGTCAGACAAACTGCCCAAAGTTTTTAGGGCACTTGGAATGATACTTAACACTTAGCTTCCTTTGACAAAAGCAGCTTCTGAGACCAATTTTGATAACCCTCGATTACCTCATCCATACACCAAGTGTAATTTTCTCTCTGCTATGCTTCGACCAAGATCTATGATTGCCTCAACGAACTCTTTATGTTTACCATAGTTAAATCCAGAAAGCATACAAATGTTCTTGAATTATCTATTGAGAGTAGCTGCAATTGGGATACTTCTCAAAAATAATTTGTGAGTGCTTGACAAAAAATTATATTTAATAATCTTGGTGATAGTGGGTCACAGCTGTGTATGAGGTAGCATGTCAGTGTTAATTAACGCGTAAAGCACCTGGCTTATGAGTAAAAAAGTAAACAGTAAAAAAATGATAAAATAAAATTATTAAAGACAATAATGCAAATGATAAAACAACAATAAAATAAAACAACAGTGAAGTAAAAGGATATTTATAGGTAGTTATGACTGTGGCTCACATCTTCCTCTGGTTTTACGTCCAGAAACAGTTTGAACGCCATCCATGGGTTGAGGATAGGCTTCCCATCCAGTTTTCTTATAAACTGGCAAACATGGTCGTTTATAGTCAGATTCTCGAGATTATATCGTGCATGCTTTTTCTGGAATAATGGCCATAACTGAATAATCGCTCCTTGCACATATCCACTGGGATGCGTTTTAAAAGACAAAAGGATATCATCCAATGACTCATTATTCAAGCCATCCCTAATGAAATAAATCTTATCTTCCCTGTTATCAGACACCATTCCTAAAGAACATGGTTTTTTTATCGCAACACATTCTGGCACACTTATGACAAGCAACAGAAATTCTTCGAACTTTTCATTTTCTTGCATAATTTCCTTTACCACAACCAGGCATGTATGCAATAAATTTTGGAGGTAACTCACATGTCAAACATACTTTGGCCTCAATTAACCAATGAATGTCAGCAGGTATGTTATTCCTCATGAGCAATCGCATGCGTTCGGACCGATCTTTATAGATTGTAAGGAGGGCATTCTGAGGAAGTGAAGGGAATCGATTGTGAAGCTTTGCTAAAATCTCGTTTATGTCAATACCTTCACCTCAGAATATCAGTGATTATGGGAAACTGACGTAACCGACTTGATTGTCACGAAGTACCGTTATCCGTCACTTCACCGGATAACAAACTAAAGCACACAAACAAAGAAAAACAAACTAAAACACGTAAAGAAAATTACAATAGTCTTTTTATTGAATTTACCTCAAGCTCCAACTGGATGTTGTAGATACTTCTCTCAATGTTTCTGAGTTGGCTTTCTAAATCCTCAATATAGGATACTAACTCTGGTGGTTGCAGAGCCCAAATATGATGTGTTTCACAAAATCGAATCTGCCTTTTGAGATGAGATTTTATACGTTGAAGTAGTTTAAGAATGTCCAGGAGGAACTGTTTAGCTATGGCACTCATGATTGACAATGATAAGAGAAAACTTAATGGTTAAATAAACACACTTATGCAAAAATAAATTCAATTAGCAAAAGAATAATAAAAAGAAAGAAAAAAATCAAATCACCGAAAATAAAGAAAAAAACTCAATTCAAATCTGGTGGGTCACTCAAATTTATTTCGGTGTCCTCTCCATGTGGTTGGTACTCTAGATATGGCTTTAATATTTGACCATTAACTTTAAACGTGACACCATTCTTTGGGTCTTTAATTTTAATTGCCCCGTGTAGAAAAACAGTATGAACAATAAATGGGCCAGACCATCAAGAGCGTAACTTACCTAGGAATAGGTGTAAGCGAGAATTGTATAAAAGCACTTTTTGACCTGGAGTGAAAGATTTTCTCAGAATTTGCTTATCATGGAAGACTTTCATTCGCTGCTTGTAAATTTTGGTATTTTCGAATGTATCATTGTGAATTTCTTCAAGTTCTGCCAGTTGTAATATTCTTTTTGAGCTAGTTTGTTGCATATGAAAGTTGAATTTCTTGATGGCCCAATATGCACGATACTCAGGTTCCACAGGTAGGTGGCAAACTTTTTCATACACTAGCCTATAGGGTGACATCCCAATCGGGGTCTTGAAAGCCGTTCTATATGCCCATAATGCTTCATCAAGTCTTAATGACCGATCTTTTCTGTCTGGCCTCACCGTCTTTTCTAATATGTGCTTTATTTCTCAATTGGATATCTCAACTTGGCTACTGGTTTACGGATGATATGGGGTCGCTACTTTGTGAGTGATTGAATACTTTGTCAAAAGAGCTTTGAATGCTTTCTTAAAAAAGTAGGTACCACCATCACTGATTATTGCTTGAGAGAATTCAAAGCGTGAAACAATGTTGTTTTTCAAAAATCCTATCACTACCTTGTGATAATTGGTTCTACATGGAATTACTTCTACCCATTTTGATACGTAGTCAACAACAACCAATATGTATTGATGGCTAAAAGAAGAGGGAAAGGGTTCCATGAAGTCGATACTCCATACATAAAAAATCTCAACCACTAAAATTGGATTTAGTGGCATTATATTCGTTCGCGTAATGCTCTCTATTCGTTGACACCTATCACATGAAGAACATAAAGTGTAAGCGTCTCGAAATATAGTTGGCCAATAGAAACCACATTGTAAAACTTTAGTCACTATTTTCTTAGCGCTGAAATGGCCTTCACAAACTTGTTCATGGTAGAATAAAAGGATATTTTGAATTTCACTTTCTGGGAAACATCGTCTAACAATTTGATTTGCACAATACTTGAACAAATAAGGGTCATCCCAAAAGAAATTCTTTATTTCCGCAAAAAATTTCACTTTGTCTTACTTGGTCTAATGCTCTGGAAGTTGATATCTAACAAGATAATTAACGATATCAGTATACTACGGTAATACTTCCACACTCATCAATTGTTCATTTGAGAACGACTCATTCAATAGTAATGATTCTGTAATTGTGTCAAAATGGAGACGAGAGAGATGATCAGCCACAACATTCTCTGTGCCTTTCTTATCCTTAAATTATAAGTCGAACTCTTGCAAAAGTAACACCCAACGAATTAGCCTAACTTTTGCATATTTCTTTGTGAGAAGATATTTAAGAGCAGCATGATTTGTGAATATAATTATTTTACAACCAATGAGATAAAATTAAAATTTCTCTAATGCAAACACTACTGTTAGCATTTCGTTTTCAGTAGTTGAATAGTTCAACTGTGCCTCATTCAATGTCATACTAGCATAGTAAATAACATGGGAAATTCGATCAACTCTTTGTCCTAATACTGCTCTTACTGCATAATCAGATGCATCACACATGAGCTTGAATGGTAAGCTTCAATTTGAGGGCTGAATGATGGATGATGATGCCAATAACTGCATTAATTTTTCAAATGCCATAAAACATGAATTATCAAAGATAAAAGGTACATTCTTAGCAAGTAGATTACATAAGGGTATAGAAACTTTGCTAAAATCTTTAATGAAACGTCTATAAAAACCAACATGCCCAATAAAGATCTTACTTCTCTGACTGTTTTAGGTGAAGGAAGATTAGAAATGAGATCCACCTTGGCTTTATCAACCTCAATACCTTTGCTTGAAATGATGTGACCGAGAACAATACATTGTTTTACCATAAAATGACACTTATTCCAATTTAAGATTAAGTTCTTCTCGATACATCTCTGCAGAACTAATGTTAGATGATGTAAACATTGATCAAACGAGTCACCAAAAATAGAAAAGTCATCAATAAAGACTTCAAGGAATCATTCAACTATATCAGAAAAAATACTTAACATGCATCGTTGAAATATAGCAGGTGCATTACATAATCCAAATGACATCCTCCTATATGAAAAAGTGCCATAAAAGAGCAAGTGAAAGTGGTTTTCTCTTGATCTTTTGGTGCTATGGCGATCTGATTGTATCATGAGTAGCCATCTAGAAAGCAATAAAATTCATGACCTGCTAATCTATCAAGCATTTGATCGATAAATGGTAATGGAAAATAGTCTTTACATGTGACAGAATTTAACTTACTATAATCAATGCATACAAGCCATCCTGTAGCCACTCTAGTGGGTATCAATTCATTATCAGCATTGGTAACTACTGTGACTCCTGACTTTTTGGGGAAAACTTACACAGGACTGATCCCTGAACTATCAGAAATTGGGTAAATGATACCTGCGTGTAATAGCTTAAGAACTTCAATTCTAACAACTTTGTTCATGTTAGGATTTAACCAACGTTGCATTTCTCTAGTAGGTTTAGTATTTTCATCAAGGTGAATGTAATTCATGTAGTCTACTGGGTAGTGATTCTAATGATGGGATGATTTTCTTCTTTGATGGTGCTAGGTATTCAACTCTTGACTTCCATTTATTAGTGTCCATGGATGATGTTGAGTCAAGTAGGGCGTTGACCTTATCCACTGATCTGTCAATATCAAAATTCAAACCAAAGTGAGTTAAATATGTTTGTAAAGGATCATTACTAAGGTTTGAAACAAAAGTATGATCAACTAATGCTTCTATTAAAATTCATATCAACAATTACATCATCTACATTGTGAGGTTGTGTGGCAATGTTGAAGATGTTTAGCTCCATAGTCATATTACCGACGGACAACTAAATATTTCCAATTCTGTATTGAATGTGAGTATCGACAGTTGCCAAGAAAGGTTGGCCTAAGATAATGGGGATGTGCTTCTTTGAATCTTGAATTGGTTGAACGTCAATTACAATGAAATCAACGGGAAAATAAAACTTGTCTACCTGGATAAGCAAGTCCTCTACAATACCATGAGGTATTTTCATGGATCGATCTGCAAGCTGTAACATCACTAGAGTTGGGTGTAATTCTCCAAGTCCAAGTTTCACAAATACTGATTAAGACAATAGATTTACTCTAACTCATAAATCCAACAAAGCATTATCAATTGTGTGGTTCCCTATGCTACATGTGATAATGGGGGAGTCTGAGTCTTTGCATTTTAGAGGAATTTTGTGTTGGAGTATAGAACTAATGTTTTCTGTTAAAAAGGCCTTTTTTTGAGCGTAAATGTTTCTCTTTTTGGTACAAAGGTCTTTAAGAAACTTGGCATAAGTTGTAATTTGTTTTATAACATCAAGTAAAGAGATGTTAACACTTACCTTTTTGAAAATTTCAAGAATCTCACATGTGGATTTTCCCTTCTTTGTTTTAGCTAACCTCTGAGGAAATTGAGCTTTGGGAACATATTCTTGTGGGTTGGTTTCTTCTTTCTCTTCCGATGGTGAGTCCTCAACATTCACAGGTACAATTTGATTTTCTTTTATCACCGACATCTCCACTTTGTTATCGACTTCTTTTCCTTTTCACAAGGTCATGACTACTTTGACCTCTTCATGCTGCTATGGTGAACTAGTACTTACTTTATGTACTCTTTTAGGATTAGACACTGGTTGACTTAGAAATTTACCTTTCTCAACAGTCATTGCCAATGTCTGAACTGATGAAGCATGTTATACCACAATTTTCTCAAGGCTTGAAACTGATTGGGCTTATGAGTTGAAGCCTACTCCCATCTCATTTTATAGTCCATCAATGGTACGGTTCTGTTGCTTAATCGTAGAGTGAGTAACATTCTTGAAATTTTGGAATGCATCTTCTCATGGTCTGGGTTGAGAGTAGTTCTGGTTCTAATTGTATGGTCTAAATGGTGGCTGAAAGGCTTGAGGAATTTAAGGAATTGGTTGCATTGGTGGAGCTGAAGCTACTGGTCCATTCTGTTGGAATCCTTAAGACCATGAAAAATTAGGATGGTCTCTCCATCCATGGTTATATATGTTGGAGTATGGGTTGTAATTTGATGGTTTTCTTATTACACCTATGGCATTGACTTAATCTGAGTATGAGTCATGGTCATGTGGTTCTGTTGATTTAGCAGTCATTAATGATGCTATTTGTCGAGAAAGACCTTCAATAATAGCTTTGACTTCTTTAATTTTTGAACTTAACTCGCCAATGTGAACCTCATTTACTCCCTTAATTCTTTTAGTGTTCCTGAGTGATCGACTCCGTTGTTAGGAATTATCTGCTTATCGTTGGAAGAATTCCCAAATCTCTTATGCACTTTTTGACATTAGCTCTCATCCACTTGTTGCCATTAGCCATTCTTGCACATGTGGCAATAATCCCTCCAAAAAGTACTGGCATTGGTGTCATTTCTCGTACCCATGATGTGGACACTTCAAGAGTAGCCCATTGAATCGCTCCCTTGTTTCAAAAAACTGCTCGTCTTCTCTCTGGGTAAACCTTGTTTATGCACTGGGAAATGTTTATTCAAAATTTTTGTTACCATTTGTTTCCATGATGTAATACTATTAGCAAGCAATGTATTGAGCCATGAACGAGCTCTATCTTTTAAAGAAAATAGGAATAGTCTAAGTTTAACATCATCATCTGAAAAATTCTTATATTTAAATGTTTGACAAACAACATGAAAATCATTCAAATGATTATATGGGTCCTCATTTTCTAGGCCATAGAATATTGGGAGACAATTTAGCATACTAGGTTTTAGTTCAAAACTCCTAGCAGCTACATTTGGGTATCTTATGCATGATGTGTTCAAATTATTTAAGGGACTGAAGTAGTTCTTAAATGGCCTCTCCTGTGGTGGTGGTTGTTGTTGCAAATTCATTTCACTTTTATCTTTAATGTGTTTGTGTGTGCAATATATTTTTTTAAGTTTAAGGTCTATAGGCTCAAGATTAGGTAATAATGACTGTCGACCATGCATGCAAAGAATACAAAATAAATGGGAACAAAACAAATAAAAATAAAGAAGAAGGAGAAATTACAGTACTAACCTTATTATGCTGTTAAAACCTTTCTAAAAAAAAACACTTAAAAAAATACATGAAATAAATTAAATAAAAATGAATTAATAAGATAAACAAAAATTACAAAGAAAATAACTTGAAAATTAAATTACAAAATTCTAAAGAATAGAAAAAAATTCTTACCTCTAAATATAGATTTATTTTTTTAATAAGAAAAAAATACAAGAAAACAAATAAAGGAAATTATTCACAAAAATTAATTCTACAAACAAAAATAACTTACCTTCCCGGTAACGGCACCAAAAACTTGTTGTGCAAATTTTATTGAACTCGTAAGTGCACGAATTTATTGTAGAATAGATCAATGGTGACGAGTGTCGATCCCATGAGGAGGTGGATTTTAATTGTGTGTAGAATTAATTTTCTAAATGGGTGGGTGGATTTGTGGTGAGAATGATTTAGACTATCTTAGAATTTAAATTGGAATGACAGAATTAAATTAAAGTGGAGACTATTATAATTGAAGCGCTTGGGTATCTGGATCCGCATCAACATGAACCATAGGCTAAATATTTCTTATTAGTGATAATTAAATCATGAAGGGGGAGTCCACACCTCATGACCCACACTCTAATCAATATAGTGCTAAAAGCTTATCGTGACAAATAATAATAACTTTGTGCTGGGGAGCCGGTGAAACCAGTGGGATATCTAGACAAGATTATTATTATTTGTCGACGAAAAGTCAAATCATCTACAAAAATTAGAGGGGAAGAGAAAGTAAATTTACCAAATAAAGCCAATGACACATGTTGAGACTTCACCTTCAACCCAAGCTTGAAAGAAAATTAGTTGCTTATAATTGAACTAGGAGCAAAATGAGAATGTATTAAAATACGTAGAAAATACAAGATAGAGAAGGAATTACAGAAAATGGAGCCCAAAAGTAAATTCAAAGATATCAAATTAGGGGGGATGTTCAGGATTGCACCATGTCATCAGTCAACAGTACATTGTTTGACCATGCAGTTTGAACAATAACACAATTTGACCACACAGTTTGAACAGTGACGCGGTTTGGTTGAAAATAATCCTGTGTATATGCATGTACCGTACGCGCGATTTTTGGTCCACTAACACGCTGCCACGTCGCCGATCAATAGTGTAATAAATTTTATCCAATAAAATCGTGACACCTCATCAGTTAATGCCATATCATTGGTCAGTGCTATGTCATCATTCCGTATGTTTGAACAGTGCCTTGAACAGTAACGTTGACAGTATCGTACATGTGAATAGAGCCGTACATGTGAACAATGACATTTTTCCTTTCACGCTCTTCCTAAGGTTTTCGACTGTCCTGAGTTCAAAAGTGATGTCTGTTTTGCCGTCTGATTTCTCGTTCATTGTGAAATGACCATGATGCCCCTAAAATACATAAAATACTTAATTAAAATAAAACACACGTAATTAAATCACAAGAAGCTTAATTACATAAAAGTAAGGGTGTTAGTAAGACTTGAAATGTAAAATGATGATTTTCTCTTTTATAAATATATATTTTCTAACACTCAACAACCGTGACAGCCAATTTACGGGGAGATTTTGAACTGAGTTGTTTAAGCTAATGGGGTTGATGCTATACTTCTCTATGAGCTTCTATCCGTAAACCAACGGGCAAATGAAGAGAGTGAATGCATTGTTGGAGTTGTACTTGCGGCATTACGTGAGTGCCAACTATCATAATTGGGCAAAATTACAAGACGTGGTTTAATTTTCCTATAACTTGTAGTAGAGCGAGTCTATATCGAGGAGCCCTTTCGAGGTGATCATGGGACAATAGTTGCTTACGCCACACACGCTCATCATGAGCTATACCGGGAGGTGTCCCACGGCCTATAAGGTGGCCAAGTCGTGGCATGAGCAAGCGGACATAGCACGGGCGCACCTCGATAGATGAAGAAATGGGCAGATAACAAGCGTAGACATTTGGAGTTCAATGTTGGGGACATGGTGCTAGTCAAGATCCTTCCATCCTAGCATAAGTTTACACGTTCCCTACACAAGGGCCTCATTCGGAAATATGAGGGGTCATTTCCTATCATTAAGAGGGCCGACAATATGTCGTACAAGCTAGAGTTGTCCTCTTGGCTAAAACTCTATCCGGCCTTCCACATGAGTTGTTTGAAGCTAAACCATGGAGATACGAAAGATCCGTAAAAGGGAAAATCCAAGCGCCCTCCACTCGACAACATAAGGGTGTATAACAAAGAAGTAGGGACCATCTTGGCTGACCGAGTGGTTCAAAAGAAGAGTTTTTCACCATTCCAAGAATACTTCGTCAAGTGGAACGAACTACCCAAGAGTGAAGCAAGTTGGGAGCCCGCAAACAATTTGTAACAATTCCAAGACAAGATCAAGGCCTTCCATAGCGAGTCGATGAGGACATCTCCGGATTCGGTGGGGGTGAATGTCATGGCCCAAGCCTCCTTGCATAGCCTGGCCCATGGAGGATTCTAGAGCCATGGAGACTCAAGTAATGTGTAGATATTTAATGTATTTATTATGAGTAGGTGGTAGGTGATAGGTGGTAGTTGAGCATTAACCCATTCCCTTGTACTCTTTATATAGGCGGAGGCCTCATTTGGCCAACACACACAAGCAATATACAATTTCCAGCACACATAGCTTTGTAAGCATTTCTTTGAAGAATACAAGTTCTTTCATTCCATCTTTCGTGAGTTAGAGTGAATACTCATTTTGGTTTTCGAATCCAGCAACAAATTTGAGTGTAAGGCTGACTTAGGGCCAAGAGAGTGCGAATTTGGCGCCTAAGGCCGCACCGCACAGCGTGGGACAAAACCGAGCCATGACACTAGGTACTAGTGCAACGATTGTCTCAGTCACTCTCTCATTAATTGAGCACATTTGGTCAAATATTTTGTCTTTTCTTTCTCTTTTCCTAAGCTTGTTTGTTGAATTACTTGAGTAAAATCTATTTGCTAAAGAATAGCATTCAAAATTGGAGTATTTGACATAACATTAACAAAATCTTTCATAAAAGGCTCATAAACTTACTCATTTTCTAAATTCACACTAATATTATGACCTTATAGTATCTCTTCATCATCATCATCTGCATTGCTAGCATTTGCTCGATTTGCTCGATCCCAACCATAAATATCAGACAAATTGTGATAATGAAGAAATAGTTTGTTAAATAAACCAACTGCCTCTGTTAATAATAATAATAATAATAATAATAATATTAATAATAATGTCTTAGTAACAAAAATTCAAGTTGAGCAATAAAAGTAACATCATACAATTAAAAACTTTACCTAAACATATCCATAAAAAACGTCATTTTCTCATGTTATTAGCATTCCAACCAAACCCACTAAGAAAAAACATATTTGACATAGCACTCTAGTTTTGCTTGAACCATTTAACTCTAAACATAATGTGTGAAGATGCTTTCAAACCACATTTGGCAACTTTGCTTCCATCTTATTTTCCAACTATTGTAAATACCCATTTTTGAAATAAATTGAGTTCATAGTTGATAAATAAAGTTCAGTGCTCTATTTATATATGTTTAGATCATAGTGAGTTCATTGAATGATTTGTCTTAATTATGTATGAATTTACTGATGTAGTTTGACTATATTGAACTGGATCACATATGAGATTTAATTAATCTTAAAATGACTGTCAAACTTATTAAACTTCATAGGCATTGATGTTATTGCAATCTTGTGTTAATTATAGTTTCATATTTGTGATTGTCATTTCAATTAAGTTACCATTGGGTATGATACACATTGTAGTCAAGATTAACCAGTATCTTGGAAGAAACAATTATGAGCAGTGAGATTATAAATTAATAATATAGAATTTATACAACACATCTTTTGATTGATTTTTTGTACTTGATCATAGAATTCTTTGACCAGAATATGTCAATATAATTGGTATGTTAAAAATGATCATTAAAGAAAATCAATAAATGCCAAGGAACAAGATTTAATTAAATTGATTGGACAATTGAGATATCAATTTAATTAACGATGTGGTACAAATGATTGTTCAGTAAAAAAAATAATGTGGTATGGGTCGAATTATTATTCAAGAACACTATCCCAAATAACGTACAATTATAGAGGTTAGCTTCAATAGTTTAGTGAAGTAGATTTAGATTAAAAGAACGAGCCAATTTAATTACAAGCCTAATTATTATAGTTACTATTGTATGTACCTATATGATTCTTAGGTTAGCGTATTTAATTAACTGCACCACTATTGGATTGATAAGCAAAATATTATTTAGTGGGAGACTTTGTTTAATATACTTGTGTATAAGGGGCCTTGTGTTATTTTACAAGGTAGGCCCCTGTAATAATAAAACTTTGCTTTTGATTTTTATCTTATCTTTTAATTTAAATTAAATATTTTTTATTTAATAGAATTAAAAATAGATAAATAGGGAGTTAGAATTTCCACCAAAAAGAGATGTGAAAAAAAAGTTTGTTCTTTTCACAAAAGAACAGATGAGCCACAAGATACTAAATGTCGAAAGAAACTTTTCTCTCTTGCTTTGCGAGAAATTTTTTTTTCTACTGCTAGTTTCTTTCAGTAGTGATAAAGGCACACACACGTCAAGTGTATATCGAACTTGAGTTATAACTTGGAATATCGTGGGTGATAGATCGTGATTTAATAAGATTGGTGGTGACAGACTGTGATTTGGGAGCCTATATTACTTCTATGAAAAGTAAAGGTACAATTTTTGGATTATGGTAATTCTATGTGTTGTATGAGAATTGTGATCTAAATATTTCCATTGTAAAATGATTTTCATCTAACAATTGGTATCGGAACAATCTCATATTAATGTATAAAATTGATGTGTGATTGTATTATATGTACTATATGAGTGGCACTAATTTTATACATTATTTTCTTATGTGAATAAGTATATTTATTGAACATATTAATGATTGTCTCAATTCATGGTTAGAAATTTCTTTATATTAATTTTATAAATTTGGAACAAGAGGGGTGGCCTAATTTCACCATGTTTCGAATTTATTTATAATTCGGCTAAAGGAATCAGATTTTGAGGTTGAAAAATTCGAATTTATTTATATTGGATCCAAGTCCATTTTTTATTATCAATTAGATAATATAATTAGAAATTTGGTAAGCTCAAAAGTAATTATTTGTCTAAATTCATTTGTATTGGTCCTAAGCCCATTTTGGGATTTTAAAACTAGGTCATATAAACAGAAATTTGGTAAGATCAATAATAACATTTATTTGGTTCAAGAAATTTTGTAAATAAATTTGGGCTTATTTTATTAAATTAATTGGGTCTATTTTTTTAATAAAAATTTTATTTTAAATATAAGACGCAATATAATTTTATTTAATGGTGCTCAAGTTTAATCTTAAAAATTGAATTAAGGATAAATTTAAAAACCCAAAAGTGCCCAAGCCAGTGGACATGAATAAGACCAAATATAAAGAAGAGAAAGAAGGAAGATGGACATTGACTTGAAGCCCAATTGACATTAGGCTTGTAGATTAAGTCATTTATTTCTTATGAAAACGATGAATTGTGGTTGTTTAATTGCTTTTATCTATATACAATGTTTGGTTGACAACATGCCATGATAACATGTCATATAGAATAGGTAATGCCACTCTATGCATCATAATCCATGGCATCTATATATTATCAATCAAGATATATATTGTTTGATATTTGCATGTGCTTAATAATATAAGAATACATCTAGATAATATTATTTTAGGAAACTTGCAATTAACAATATAGGATATAATATGTATATTGTTAAAAAAAAACCAACAATATTGAGTGGGAGAGGGAAAGTTAAAGATAAGTTTTCCCATGAACTCCATTGTTCGTTCAATAATAAAAAAATATATATATACCTCGACTTCATGATATAATGATGCTCCCTATGGAGGATACATATATTTGACATTTTATTTGATGAACTTCTTTAAAGATAAGATAAAAATAGTTTTTAATTTGTCGATCACCCTATAAAAATGGTGGCTGCTTGATATGAAGGATATATAGATTAAAACAATAGTTATACACACTCAGTAAAATTTGTTATTAACCTTCCCAATGGAGCTTTGTTAATAAAATTTGGTCCAAAAGATAACAATAATTATTTATCATGTTTAAACATGAAAGTAAATAATCTAATCGTTAATTGGGTCCAGTAAGTGTAGGCATGAATTTCCCATAGCTTGGCAAAGCGATACTAGATTATTGTCACAATAAAATTAAATGATTTATGATTTTTTATTGTGAACATTATTTGTTTCAAAGTATTTATACATGAATGTTTTATTTTTTTAGAAAATGTCTTCCTTTAGTCCACTCACTATTATTCTAAATTAAAACAAACTCATTGGTGAGAACTACATAGATTGGAAATGGAATCTATTTATTATCCTGACTATTAAAAATTATAAATATATTTTAGCCCAACCATGCCCTCCTGAATTAGAACAAGACACTCATAGAAATCAAATGAGGCTTTATGATGAATGGGAAAAAGCTAATGAAATGGCAAAATGCTGCATATTAGGCTCGATTTCTAATATTCTGCAAACCAAACATCACAACATGGAGACAAGCATTGAAATCATGGACAATCTTCAATAGATATTTGGGTAGAGTACTCATTCTGCGAGACAAGCGGCACTGAAAGTGTTATGACCTCTAAGTAGGGATGGTAAATATCCAATTATGGATGAATATTTATCTATCCAAATACAAATCCATAATTATCCATGATGGGTATATCCATATCCATATCCAATATTTAATACTGGACATGGATATGGATTTTATCCATATAGATATGGATATCCATGGATATTTGATTTTTGTTATATAAAAATAATAATATAAAATAGTTAAAACCAATATTAGATTTCAATATCAAATAAAAAATAATAAACATAACAAATATTAAAACTATGAATTAACAAAAAGAAATTATAATATAATTTAAAATTAAATACAAAAAAGTTCATTGTTCTAATGCATCATTAATCTCCAATCTTCTAACACATCATTAATCTCTAACTAGACCATCATAATTAATTTGCAAATTAAAGCAAAGCATTAAACAACTAAATAATTTGTATTATTTAGGACCATGATCATTCATAATTGAGCATCACAATAAGCATCAAGCACATACCAAAAAAAGAAAAATAAACACTATTTAGAGCATGGTTGTGTCTCCTCATCATCATCATTATCAGTCATTTCTCTATTTATTTCTTCCCCATTCATAACCTTATCTTTAGGAATCTCACCTAATTTTCAAAAAACAAAAACTTGTAAAATATAAAGAAAACAAATACTATCAAAATCAAATAAGTGCAGAAGTGAGCTGAATTTGATACCTTTTAATTGAGCCCATATCCAATTCTGAGTACACATTAACACCTCTACTATACTCGGATGAAGTCTACTACGATGTGGGCTTAAAAATTGACCTCCCGCACTAAAAGCATATTCTGAAGCAACTGTAGAGACCGAAATAGCCAGCAAATCTTTAGCAATCTCAGACAATATCAGATATCTACTTCTATTCACCTTCCACCACATTAAAATATCGAAGTTTGGAGTAGTCTTATCCTCTTCTTCCAAGTGAGTATCTAACTCTGACTTAACTCGTTTACGAATATGTTGGCTTTTGAATGCATTAAATTTTTGCACATCCCACATGCCCATCACAACTGAACTAGAACTAGAATTACAAACAAGACTAGACTCACCAAATCCTTCAACCAAATTCGATCCAACCATACCTTTTTTTATATACTCTGAATATAAGTCAGAACAAAGAGCACGAATTCTATCAATATGGTTGATGCATCACTACCATAAATCTAAGGAAAGAAATAACTCGCTAGAACCATTTTGTATCTAGGATCCAATACAATAGTAACAGCCATGACACCATGGATTTCATTCAATATTTTCCAAAATTTGCTAGCATACTTTTCGCCATATTTTTTTATCACATCACATGAAGAATTAAGCCAAGCATTCAATGATAATCTAATTTCACAAATTATTGGAAAAAATAAGCTAGCTTTTGGGTACTTGGTGCTAGAAAACATCTCAATCATGGTATAGAAGCGTTTGAAATGCTCACATACTACTCTCGCCAACTCCCACTCTACTTCAGTAGGCAAGTGCTTATATTGGTTATCACGATGCTTCAAGCGAGTAAAAACATCTTTATAAATCAAAGCAACCTCAAGCATTAAATATGTTGAATTCCACTTAGTTTTACAATCAAGCACTAAACTCTTAGAACAATTCAATTTTAATTGGCGATTAGCCGTATTTTCAAACAACTCTGTCCTTTTAGGTGATGATGTCTGGTAATTAACACTATTTCTAACTTTTTCAATCTCATCTCCTATCACATCTAACCCATTCTTAACAATTAAATTTAAAATGTGAGCACAACATCTCACATGCAACAATTTTCCATTTAATAATAATGAACCAGGAGGAAACTTAGCCAACAAAAGCAGAATCATATCATCATTAGTGGAACAACTATAAATGGTTATTGTAGATAACCTTTGATCTACATTCCAATCCAACAGACACTTAGTATGTGGAGAAGGCACATATATAAATCTAGACAATTAATAAAAAATAAAACAAAATTACAAATAAGAATAAATAAAATAAAAAATATATAATAAAATATAAATAAAATTTGTTAAGCTTTTAAACTAGTACATTAAGATCCGATTTCGTAGAGTCCACGAATTGTCAATAAAATGCGCCGTCACAACCATATATCTTTTTTTTTTATTGCTAGATGTCCACATATTCGTAGTAATGGAAACTTTACTAGTAATATCCCCCAACAAAGCCATTGTCTTATCCTTTTCAAAATCAAAGAGCTTAAAGACTTTTTTTTTCACAGTGTTCCTAGAAATTTCACCAAGCAAAGGCTGAACAAAACTCATCAGATCCCTAAACCCTTCATACTTAACAAACCTCAAAGGAAGCTCATGCGTGATTATCATTCTTGCTGTTGTTTGTCTAGCAAGTGCTTCATCAAATACAGTGGGATCAAATGCTGAAATTACTGAAGTTTCTACATCTTTTTTCTTGTGGACCTTAAATGCTTGACTTGGGCTAGAAGCTGGACCTGGACCTGATTCTTGTATCCGTTTGGGAAACCTATCAATATGGTTTAACAAATGCGAAGTTCCACTCGATTGCTGTCCAGCAAAACCTTTACCACAATGATTACACACTGCCTTCATTTCTCCATTAATTGTTCTTCTTGTTAAATGGTCCCAAGCTCTAGATGTTTATCTCAATGAGCTTTTAGGTTGTCCTTTTGAGTCTCGTTTTGTACCTCCACTAATTGAATGAGTTTGTGGATTTTCAACATTAACATTAATTGAGGTTTGAGGGTTTAATTGAACAACAGGATCGGGATCAAGATCAGACATAATTAACTTGAAAAAAAAGACATTACAAAGCAATCTTTATAATGGAACGTTTAAGCAAATTTCACTTCAAATTAAAGACATTACATACATTACAAACCATATTTTTCACTTCAAACAATAGGGTAATTGTGACAAAAGATTTGTTTGGAGTGTAAAGTAAAAATTAAAGTTAGGACCTTGAAAGTCATGTAAATCACTCACTCAGTTTCACTTTCTTTTCATCCATGAGTATTAACATTACTGGATTTCAATATGTGTATCGCTGAGATTAATTAATTAGGACCTTTTTTTTATTGCTAAGATTAATTAATTATTCCAAAAGTTCCATTATCATAAATTCATAAGTATTATTCCAAACATTCCATTATCATAAATTTATCTATAATGTCTTTTTTTCAGGGTGCAACACTGATAAGCAAATATTAAGAATATGGTTAATATTATTTAAGCATTAAATCATGGCATGCACGCATGTACTATTTTAATCAATCAATCTCTCTCAATGATTATAATAAAATATAAAAGTTCTAAAAATGATTATTATAAAATATAAAAAGAGGGCTACAAAGTCTTAGCAATAACATCCATAAACTACTTATCAACCACTTGCTGTAGGTAATTACATAGAGAAGGCTCATGTGTCAACCAGCAGAGGAACTTTAGATATAAAAGCCAATTACAAGCACAATATGGTAAGTGGTTAGAGATCAAGGGATAAGAAATTATAATATGAAATCACAAATTAGAAAGCATCCTTCTTAATGCCATCAACCATTTATAGTTTGCTACACTGAACAATCTCGCTAGACACAATAGAATAACTCTGTCTATTGAGTTCTGTGCAACTCTACATGCATATCCTAGTGCTTTGGTTCTACAATGTTGTTTTAAGGAATGAATGAACATTGTACTAAATAGCCTTTAATACAACACACAAGTCAAACAAAATTATGTGTTGTCACGTTTTAATTAACAGTTAAATCAATTAACAGCATATGCATCAGCATCGGCTTCTAATATGCAATCTCTGTAAATAAATAATACAACCACCATCATAATAGAACAAAACTCTGTTGTATATCGCAGCAACAATTTATCTCCAATGACTCGGAGTTAATGAATGTGAATGTGAAGGCGTGGTGTGAACAAGAAAAACATCCAAGAACAAGTATTTGACATCCTGTAAATTTTGATGGGAACCTTTCAAAATCAGCCTACTTTCTCTCTCTCTCTTTTTAAAATTAAATGAGAAATGAATTCCAGAAATTATGGTACTACACATATATTCTTTGCTTTTCTCTTTTGATCTTTCACGTTCATGTATAAATTCAACCTATTTAAACCTATTTTTACACACAACCCAAATCACATATATTTTAAATCAATTAACAGCATCAACATATCTTTAGACTTTCCTTCTACTTTTAATTGTAACACAAAATTATGAAAACAAAATTGGAGAATAGAAGAAACATCCTTCCATACCTTTGACAAGAATTGTTCAAGAATAGTTACA
Organism: Citrus australasica; assembly: GCA_029618585.1. NCBI lineage: Eukaryota > Viridiplantae > Streptophyta > Magnoliopsida > Sapindales > Rutaceae > Citrus > Citrus australasica. Next base: position 10,052,100 of record JARCIV010000006.1, read on the forward strand.
GCTTCCACAAGTGGAGGATCCAACCTTATTTCCTCTTTAGCCTCTTTTGTTACAGTATCCCCATCATCGCTGTCACCCTCTTCTGCCTTCCCACCAGGCAATGAAATTTTTCTTACAACCAAATACACCCATTCAAGCCAGTGGCCAATCACCAAAAAATTTCATTTTAAAATCGTCACATTCTTTGAGTTGCAACGCCAATGAATCAGGCATTACTTCAGATCAAACACAATGAATCAAACAAAATTCGGGGAGCGCAAGTGAAGAAAAAGAGAGAGATTGAGTTACATACACAAATGTCAAAAGAGAGAGATTTGAGTTGCAACGCCTTCGCTTGTTCCTTTTCCAATGACAGAGAGAAAAGAGAAGAGAAGAGATGAGCGGCAAGTAATGAGCGCCGGTGAGCGACGAGCTGCTGGCAAAGCAATGAGAGCCGGCGAGTGACGAGCGTCTATTGACAATTTTAGGTTTCCTAAATCGATAATCTATTACATTTGTTTTTATTTTTTTCATATAAATTAATTGGATTTTGGATATCCATTAAATATCCATATACATCCAATATTTAATTGGATATTTTTAAAACTATCCATATCCACATCCAAAAAGATTTTAGAAGGATATTATGCAGTCTAATTGGATTGGATATATGGATATCCAATTTGGATAGACCAATTTGCCATCTCTACCTCCAAGATGGGAAAGGGTAAAAGAATTTGTGAGCATATCTTGAAAATAATGGACTATTGAATGAGGTTGAGATTTAGAGTGCACACATCGATGATGACTCAAAGATTGACATGGTGCTAGAATCTCTACCTAAAATACTAAAGCAGTTTAAACACTAAAGCAGTTTAAGGTCAATTATAAAATGAATAAAAGAAATATGACCTTAACAAAATCAATAAACAAACTTCATTCAGCTAGTGAGATTCATCTTTTTGAAAAATCTCATAAAAGCATTAACCTAACTGAAAAATGTACTTCTTCTAAGCCTAAACCAAAATATAAGGGCAAAAAGAAGAAAGCTAGGGAAAAAAAAACTATCTACTAAGAAAGATAGCATGTCAAAAGGAAAATGTTTCAAGTGTAGACAAAAGGGTTATTGGAAAAAAACATTGCGCTAAAATTGTGAAATCAGGTATGGGAATTCTTTTAGTCATAAAGACTTGTTTAGTTTAAAATCCTATTGATACCTGGGTCTTGGATTCTAGAGTGACTAATCATGCTCGTAATTCACTTTTTCGATTTGAGGAAACTAGAAAACTGAGTGAAAGAAGCATAAAGTTGTAGCTGGGGACAAGCCAATTTGTTTCAATAGTGAAGACTAGATCTATTTTATTATCTTTCAATAATGAGACTTTAGTTTTAAATAATTGTTTTTATGTTCAAGACATTAAGATGAATTTAATTTCGGTAGCTTGTTTATCAAAACAAGGTAAGGTATACAGTAAATTCTAGGTTTTCTGTTTCTATTTTGAAAAATAATAGACTATATGCTCGGGTAGATTGGAGGATAATTTTTATCATTTAAGTACTTTGATCCATTCAATGCATTATATAGTGATTGAAAATAATGAGCATATATCTAAGACAAGAAAGACTTCTTCCAACCAATATTACCTCTGGCATTTGCTCTTGGGTTATATAAACTTAAATAAGATATAGAGAATGATCAGAGAAAGGCTTCTAAGCCCATTGGAAAATAAATCGTTGATATTCTATGAATTGTTTTTAGAAGGAAAAATGACCAAAAGGATATTCTCGACCAAAGCAATACGTGCAACAATACCACTTGAATTCATACATACATATGTATGTGGACCAATTAATGTACAAGCTTGAAGTGGTTAAGTATTTCATCATATTTATTGATGATTATTCAATATACAGTTATGTTTATTTAATGCATTAGAAGTTCGAAACTCTTGAAAAATTCAAAGAGTATAGGTTTGAGACATAAAAGCAATTAGGTAAAGATATAGAGAAACTTCAATCTAATCAAGGTGGTGAATATCTCTCTGGAGAATTCAAAGAGTATCTGCTTGAAAATGGGAATATATCTCAACTAACAACTCAAGGTACACCACAACAAAATTGTGTGGCTGAAAAAAAGAAAGAGAACTCTTTTGGATATTTTGAGATCTTGCTTAGTTATTCCTCATTGCCTTTTTCATTTTGGGGACTAGCACTAGAAACTGTAGTATACCTAGTGAACAATATACCTATTGAACTTAGTTCTATTTAAGTCAGTGCCTAGAACTCTAATAAAATTATGGTCAGGTCGCAAATCAAGTTTGAGACATATCCATATTTTGGGTTCACCAGCACATGAGCTAAAACCGAAGGGTGACAAAAATCATTCACGTTCCGAGGTTTGTCTATTTATTAGGTATCCTAAAAGAACAAGGGAATGTTTATTTTATAGTCGTCAAGACAAGAAAGTGATCGTCAATACACATTTTGCTTCTTTTAAAGAACAATATATAAATAACTTCAAACCTAAGAGTACCACATTACTAGAAGAATTATCAGGTGATCATGTCAATGCTAAGTTTTTTATACCTATTATTAACAAGAAGAATAGTAACAACTTGAAGATCATAACAGTTTTCCTAAACAATAACCAACTATAGAACCTCGTTGTAGAGGGAAGGTAACTGGATTTCTAGCACAATACATGTTTTTAGGAGAAACTTATATAGCTATCTAAAATGCTTAAGAATAAGATCCCATTAGCTACAATAAGGCTCTATTAGATGGAGATGATAAACTATGAAAAAAATGCTATGAACTAATAAATGAAATTTATGTAATCTAATAAAGTCTGAGAATTTGTAGAAGCACTAAATCGGGTAAAACCTAAGGGGTATAACTGGATTTACAGGAGAAAAAAAAGAGTAGATAGAAAAGTAGAAACATTTAAAGTAAGATTGCTAAAGGGTATACTAAAAAAGAAATAATCAATCATGAGAAAACCTTTTCACCGGTTGCATGTTTAAATCCATTAGGATTCTGCTCTCTATTGCTGCAATGCTGAATTATGAAATTTAACAAACGGATGTCAAAACTGCATTTTTTAATGGACATCTTAAAGAAGACATCTACATTCAGCAATCAGATAGGTTCATTGCAAAAGGCGAAGAACACGTGGTATGTAAAAGAGCAAGCATCATAGTCACGAAACATACGATTTGATGAAATGGTTAAATTGTTTAGATTTATAGAGAATATGGATGAACTATATGTGCATAAGAAAATTCAAGGAAAGACTATAGATATTTTGGTTCCTTATGTAAATGATATTATCTTAATTAGAAACTAGGAGTATTCTTTCAATAAAGAATTAGTTGGCTAAACAGTTTGATATGAAAGATCTAGAAAAGGCAAGTTATATCATTGGTATCAAATTACTTGGAGACTATAATAATAAAACTTTAGCCTTATCTGAAACTACTTATACTAATTAGATACTAGCTAAATTTAGCATGGAAAATTTCAATAGTAGTTTGTTAACATTTAGGCATAGAATTACATTATCTACGGATCAGTTGCCTAAGACACCAAAAGAAAAGAGAAAAAGATACGAAAAGTTCCTTATGCAGTAGCCATGGGAAGTTTCATGTAGGCCACGCTGTATACTAGACCAGATATTTATTTTGTAGTAGAGATGGTTAGTAGATACTAATTTAAACCTAATCTTAACATTGGGCTGCAGTCAAGCATATAATTAAGTATCAGAAAAGAACTAAAATTATATGCTTATTTATTCTAATAATGATCTCATTCTTGTGGGTTATACTGATTCTACGTTCATGTCAGATAAAGATTTTAGAAAATCAACTTTCAGTTATGTGTTTACGTTGGGAAATAGAGCTATGAGTTGAAGGAGTGTGAAACAAAGTTGTATCGCAGACTCTATAATAGAAACTAAATATATGGCTACATCTGAAGTTGTTAAAGAAGCTGTTTGGCTCCAAAAGTTCTTATAAGATCTTGAGGTGTTATCTCTAGTAATTGCACCTCTTAAGATATTTTGTGATAATAGTGGTGCACTGGCTAAAACTAACCATAAGAAGCAAAAACATATGAAAAGGAAATACCATCTTATAAGAGAAATAGTGTAGAGATGTGATATAGAGGTTACCCAGATTGCTTTAGAACAAAATTTCGCAGATCCTTTTATAAAGGTTATCCCTAGAAAACCTTTTAACCTGCATTTAGAATGTATCGACATGTATGAATTGTCACATATGCTTTGAGAGCTAATAAGATTTTGGTGTGATTATGTGCTCTCTAAAGCATATTGATTTATATATTTATAATAAATACATTTTTTACTTAATAAAATATTTGAGATATTTTTCAAACATCATAATTTCATAAATATTTTGAATAGGGTCTTTTCTATCATATTATACGTATTTAAGTGATCATCATATGGATTCATAGAATACACAAATATAAGTTATCTTATAATTAAATAAACTGAGTTCGCAATTGAAAAAAGATTTAGGCGCTCTATTTATGTTTAGATTGTAGTAAATTCATTGAAATATTTATTTTAATTATTTATAACTCTATGAAATGAGAGTTATCATGGAACTTCTAGACTTAAATTAATAACACTTAGAGAGTAAATAATGTGTTTTTATTGCACCTTTGTTATATTTTACTTAAACAATTATCTTAGTTTATTCTTCATAAATTTTGTTTGCTTTAGAATAAATTGTGTGCTTAAATCATATGCATAATTGTAAGTGACCAGAAGCTCAAATTTTAAGGAAGGAATGCTAATGCAATAGGCCTACAAAAGATGGAAAAGAGCTTGGCTACAAAAGAATCGAAACAAATCTGGAACAGTGCAGTTGCTGTAGCCATTGTTGTAGCAACCCTAGAATAACGACAGAGAAAATTTTATAGAATCTTGCGATCTATAGTTTCCTAATCTGGAAGATATGCAACATAGGCTTCCGTTTACCCTAATTTTCAACTATAAAAGGAGCAGACATCATAGGAAAAAAAAGGGTCGTCAATCACGATTGAAAGAAAAAAAAAGAAACTAAGAAAAAGATTGAAGAAAAGGAGGCAAGTCTGTACCAATAATAAAATCTGCAAAATATTTGGAATTCAACTTTTCTCATTCAACTCTTGTTCTTCTTCTTTATTCTTTGGTTGGAAATATGTACTTGATGGCTGGAACTTTGTCATTTTTTTTTCTTTTACAAGTTATGAGCTAAATTTGATTATAATTGAGTGACAAATAATCTAGATGGGTTCTTGACTGTTCTTATGAGTTACTGCATACCTGCTGTAGCATTTTGCTTTAATAAATCTTATTACATTCATTATTTTAGTTGACCTCTCATTTAATTATACCAGTTAAGAGAGAGCCACAAAAGGGCCTTTCTTAGTGGAACTTATTAGAGCAATATTTGATTTTAAGTTGAGTTTCTTGGATTGAGTTTAACTTGAATCCTAAAAGGGCAACACTTGATTTAAGATTTGTAATGAACTGGATATAAGAATTCAACTTGTAGGGTAGAGAGAGCACATGCTTGTAATGTCGTATCTTGCGTTGACATAACAACTGGACATTGTTAGGTTGCAAAAGGGTATGAGACAGTTGAGGATACAAGACAATTCTGCTCGGTGCTGTAGCAAATACTGTAGCAACTGGTGTTAATTTGACAAGACAATCACCCCATCGAGAGAGTTTGATCATTCAACTACTCCACTCCTATTAATTCTCTTTGTGTTTGAACGTACAATTTAATTTATAATTGCAATTTTACTTTATTGAATTGTTATTCTCATTAGTTAGTCAATTTTATTAATTTTATCAAGTTAAGATAGAAGAAAATTTGCATCGTTGTGATTGCTGTAGCATTTCTAGTAACATCAGTCCTTGTGGAGATGATCTTAAATACTCATCATTTTATTACTTGTTGTGTAAACTTGCACATTAACACTAATAACAATTGAGCTTAAAATTTAACAACATGTTTTTGGCGCTGTTGCCGGGGATTGATTGTTTATATTTTGAATTGTGAAATTAATTTTGACAGTACCAAACATTGATCAACTTTCCATGCACAAATATGGACTGTTGAATTTCAATTTGATTCAGAGATTGAAAGGACCGTAAGAAGATTGAGAAAAGAGCAAAGAAATTTGAAAACTGCAGCAAATATGGATAATTTGTAAGATTTGGGAAACTTGGATCCTCACGTACCACTACAACCTGTCAATATTCAAGAAGATCAAAATGCGCAAATTAATCAGAGACAACTATAGAACAACAACATCATTTACATGGCAGATGACAGAGATAGAGCCATAAGAGATTATGTTGTATTAACTCCTCAAGTTGTATATCTTGGAATAGTCAGACCTGAAGTGAAAGCTTCCAACTTTAAACTCAAACCAATGATGTTTCAGATGCTGTAAACAGTGGGACAATTTAATAGATTTCCATATGAAGATCCCCATCTTCATCTTAAGTTGTTCTTAGAGGTGAGTGATGATTTTAAAATTGTTGGAGCATCACATAATGCATTGAGACTTAGACTTTTTCCTTACTCCTTAAGAGATCGAATAAGAGCATAGTTGAATTCTTTACCATCTGATTCTATCACTACATAGAATGACTTGGCTAACAAATTTTTGATAAAATACTTCCCACCAACCAAGAATGCAAAATTGCGGAATGGAATCACCTCTTTTCATCAACTTAAAGATGAAAATTTATATGAGGCTTGGGAAAGATTTAAGGATTGCCTAGAAGATGTCTTCATCATGGCATTCCCCGTTACATATAGCTCAAAAACTTTTACAATGGGTTTAATCTAAGCACTAGATTGATGGTTAATGCTTCAGCAAATTGAGCTCTGTTAACTAAATATTACACTGAAGCCTATGAAATTTTGGAGAGAATTGCTAATAACAATTATCAGTGGCCATTAATTAGATAAACTATAGCAAGGGGAGTAGTATGGGTACATAATATAAATGCAATTACGGCATTATTAGCCCAAGTAAAATCATTGACTAACATGGTGAAAGCTATGACGTATGTTCCAGCAGCAGTAAAGCAAGTTGTTGAACTATCTTGTGTGTATTGTGAAGAGGAGCATTTATTCGACAATTGCCTAGGAAATCCAGCATCAGTAAATTATGTGGGCAATTTCAACCGATAAAACCAGAGCTACCCATATTCCAATACTTACAACCCTGGATGGAAGCAACGCCCAAATTTTTTATAGAGCAACCGGAATCAACATACTCCAGCACCCAGTGGACAAAATCAGGGGCAGAGATACACCAGCAATGATCAATTTAGTTCCTTAGAAACACTTTTTAAAGAATACATCGTGAAGAATGAAGTAATTGTGCAGAGTTAATATATATCTCTGAGAAACCTTGAAAACGAAATTGGACAGCTTGCTACAATAATGAGTAGCAAACCTTAAGGAAGTTTACCCAGCAACACAGAAGATCCAAGAAAAGAAGGTAAAGAGCATTGCAAAATGATCAACTAACGATCTGGAAAGAATGTTAACATTCATATTGATGTGGCCAAAAAAAGGTTAGAACCTACTTCCTCTCAAGAAGAGCTTCAAGTTAAAAAAGAGTAACAGTAAACTAGTTGTAAAGATACTAGTGGTAGTGGTCAAGTCCCAGCAACCCCAGAAGGAAATTACTCAACACCTATTAAAGTAGATGCGGTAACACTAGTAGCAATAACTCAAAATATATAAAAGAAGCAACAATTTGTACCCTCTGAAGTTGTACAATAATTTAGGCATCCATCTCTCTTTCCACAAGATTTCAGAAAAAAAATAAGACAAACAGTTCAGCAAATTCTTGGAAGTGCTGAAGCAATTACACATCAACATACCTTTTGTGGAAGCCTTAGAATAAATGCCTAATTATGTGAAATTCTTAAAAGGTATCTTGGCGAGAAAGAGAAGGTTGAGAGAATTTGAAACAGTCGCATTAACGCAAGAATACAGTTATATGCTTTAGGGTAAGATTTTTAAAAAATTGAAGGATCTAGGAAGTTTTATTATACCATGTTCAATTGGAACTAGAAACAATGGCAGAGCACTCTGTGACTTGAGAGCCAACATTAGTCTAATGCCATTATCTGTATTTGAGCAATTGGGAGTTAGAGAATGCAGACTAACAATCACTTTACAATTGGTTGACAGATCTCATGCATATCCTGAAGGAAAGATTGAAGATGTACTAGTGAAGGTAGACAATTCATTTTTCTAGTGGATTTCATTGTATTAGACTTTGAGGCCGACAAAGAAGTATTAATTATACTTGGAAGACCTTTCCTAACAACAAGGAAGACTCTAATTGATATGCAGAAAGAAAAGCTAACTATGAGAGTGAATGACCAACAAGTCACCTTTAATGTATTAGAAGCTATGAAGAGTCCCGATGAGACATAAGATTGCAATTTTATGAGTGTTGTAGATCTTGCTGTAGCAGAAAGAATCAATACATGCTGCAGTATAGAAGTCATCGAAGCTGTTACTTTTGAAAGCCTTGAAGAAGAGGATGTTGCAGCAGCCTAGATAACATGGTCAAGAGAAAAGTAATTTGACAGACATAATAAATATTTTGAATCTCTAAGCTCTCAAACAGAGAAGTAAAGACAACTGTGCTATCTATTGAATAACCTCATACTCTTGAATTAAAATTTTTACCTTCATATTTAAAATATATTTATCTTTGTAAGAACCATACACTCCCTATAATCATTTCATCTTCTTCAAATGTAGATCAAGAAAGAAGCTAGGTGGAGGTGCTTGGGAAATACAAAAGGCAATCAGATGGATTATGACAGTCATTAAAGGAATCAGCCCATCTTTATGCATGCACAAAATTCTGTTGGAGGAGTACTACATAAATTCAATAGAGCAACATAGACTACTAAACCCAATCATAAAGGAAGCTGTGAAGAAAGAAATCATCAAATGACTGGATGTTGGAATCATATACCTAATATCAGACAGTTCGTGGGTGAGCTCAGTACAATGTGCTCCAAAGAAAGGAGGTGTAACTATTGTAGCAAATGAAAAGAATGAACTCATTCCTACAAGAACAGTAACTGGATGGAGGGTATGTATGGATTATAGGAAACTCAATAAAGCCATAAGGAATGATCACTTTTCACTGCCATTTATTCATCAAATGTGGGATAAACTCGCTGGCAAATAATACTACTATTTCCTCGATGGGTATTCATGCCGTTACAGAACTTTTTCTTTCAGACAAATGCCCTTTGGTTTATGCAATGCTTCATCAATTTTTCAGAGATGTATATTGTTTATTTTCTCATATATGGTCGAGCAATCATTGGAAGTCTTCATGGATGATTTTTCAATTTTTGAAGAAGCATACACTGACTGTTTACACAATTTAAAAGAAGTGCTTAAAAGGTGTGAGACAACTAACTTGGTGCTTAACTGGGAAAAATGCCATTTTATGGTACAAAAAGGCATAGTGTTGAGTCATAAAGTATCATCCCACGCGGCCATATAACTGTTTACTCATCACTATCATCCCACGTGGCCACCAAAGCTTTCTTATTGAATTTGTTGAGGAGAGGAGATTCCGGTCGAATATGTCCGAATCTCTTGCATTCATAGCAAGTAATTGGCTATTTCGGCTCCTTTTTGTTTTTATGACTTCTAAACTTTCTCTGCTCGTTATTCTTCTTGTAGAATTTTTTGAATCTTCTAGCCAACATAGCCAACTCCTCTTCACCCATCTTGCTTTCCTCACCACTATCACGTTTTGAGGCTTTGAGAGTAATGCTCTTCTTCTTTTCCTCATGTGCTTTTTCTGCTGCCAAATCTTCTTCATATGAAATGAGAGAACCAATTAAATCATCAATGGGTAATACATTTAAATCTTTGGCTTCCTTAATGACAGTCTTTTTTGGTCTTCATTCCTTAGGTAGCGACCTAATGATTTTCTTAACTTTCTCGTTATTTGAAAAGGTCTTTCCTAGGGCTCCTAGAGTGTTCAATATGTCCGTAAATCTAGTATACATAAAGCAGACACTCTCATTTTGTTCCATTAAAAACAATTCATATTATCGAGTGTACCTACTTATTTTAGATTCTTTCAGTTGATTAGTGCCTTCACAAACAATTTCAAGTTTGTGCCAAATTTCATTAACACTTCGCAACTAGACACTTTATGAAACTCTTTCTTATCTAGTGCACAAAACAAGGTATTCATAGCCTTGGAATTTAGAAAAGCTTTTCTCTTTTCGAATTCATTCCATTCCTGTGAAGGTTTTGTAATATCTTCCTCAACTTCATTTTTAGTCAAAGGCATGAAAAGACCATCATCAACGATTTCCCAAATTTCGTAATCTAAAGCTTGCAAGTAAATTCGCATCCTCGTTTTCCAATAAAGTTTATTGTTTCCATCAAAATATGGTGGTCTAGTGGTGGACTGTCCTTCCTTAAATATGGAATCATTTTGAGTTGCCATTGATCTTTATCTCTAGACGGTTAAGTCTAAACAAGAGCACCTTGCTCTGATACCAAATGAAATATAAGTGTGCAACCCAAGAGGGGGGTGAATTGGTATTTTAAAAATTATCCTAACAAAGCCACACAACAATCCAATCTAACACCTTAATAAATTCGAAAGCAATAAGTTTAATAAAAGCACAATAACAAATTAGTAAGGGAGAAGAGAAATAAACACACAAAATTTTACATGGTTCGGCAATCCCCGCCTATACCTACGCCTCCAAGCGATTCAAGCTTGAGGATTTCACTATTCGAGCCTTTCCAAAGCTTCAATCATTTACAATTGACTTTAAGGTGTCAATGAACCTTTACAACAAATAGATTATCTCCCAATCTCTTCACTCAAATGTCTCACGCACTCAAACACTTACAATTAAGATGAAGAAATGAAAATTACAACAAAACTCACTCAAAGAGTAGATATTCAAAATGAAGAACAAGAGATAATTCAATGTTTTATGATTTGCGAATTGAGAGCTCAAGATATCTTGTGTGCTTTTTGTTTATGCTTGCTAGAGGACTTGAAAATGAATTGGATTTGAGTTTATAGTTTGAGCCCAAAAACTAGCCGTTATGTGTTTTCGGATGATAACCGGCTTGCTGCTTTCAGAATTTGGTTACTCGCTTTTATGTTACTATTACAATAAAAATTTAAATTGCAGAACATCCGGCATGCCACTTACGATATCCGGATAGTCGTTTATACTCTAGAAGCTTACTACCCAAAATCCGGATTGCCGCTTACCATATCTGATTAGCCGCTTGCTACAATAACTGGTACAGTGAAATAGTTTTTAAAATTATAGTTTGACCCTAAAACTTTTTAAAACTGTATGATGGTCCAAAACATTATGAAAGCTTTCAAATAGGTCCAATTTCAGAATTTCTAAATAATGCTTTGTCAATCCCAAACCTTTCTGAAATTATGATTTCACCCAAACTATGTGAAATTATAGAATGACCCACAATATTTAAATATTTTCAAATATGTCCAAATCTGAAATTTTAAAACAATATCAAAGGTTTTAAAATACTTTCATTTTAGTCTAAAACACTTTAATTTCATAACAACATTTTCTTATTATAAAAGCATAATTCATAAATCTTTGTTTAATCAACACATGTGGTTTGTTATTATCAAAATCAATATCTATAGTCATATAGGCTAACAATCTCTCCCTTTTTGATGATGACAAAACACAATATAAAAATTTAATTTAGTTATGAAAAGCTTCCCCTTAATCAATGCAAGGTTAAAAAACTGATTTGAAAATTATTTAAAAGACTCCCCCTGCATGCATATTTTTATAACACTTTTTATAACACATATTAGATTATTCTCCCCTTCATCATAGAAAAAAATAAAAGCTCCCCCTATCAATCATCAAAGTCGTAATACAAGCACATTAGTTTAAAAATATCCATAAGCATAAGGAAATCCATATAGTCCATAACAAATAATCAAAACAAATCTTTATCATCCAAAAACATAATAACCATCCATATTGTCGAAAATAAAAGGACATAAAGCAGTAAATGATATGTAGGTGTGTCCAAATACAAGCATAAGAGACTACTGAGGTGGTGAGGACAGTGGTGATGGAGGAGTATACGGAAATGGAATACCAAAGTGCTCAAAAAGGAGGCATTGTCCATGAATGAGCTATTGCTGCTGCTGAAACTCAGTTTGCCGCACAGAGAGTGATTAGTGTTAAAAATTGTATGTTTATTAAGGGTTAAAAATGTTATTTTGTTTATTAATGTAATTTATATTTGTAATTGTGTAACATATTGTGAATTTTTAATTATTTTTCTAAATATTTGATTTTGTGTATTTATTAGGTAAAAATAATAATTTCATACAATTTGAGGCACCGAACAAATGCGTGGATGTCAAATTTGGATTCTGAAAGTTCGAAAAATTATGTCATTGTCGAGGAGGATCCAAGCCTTTTATTGTAATTTTTTATGTTTTTACCACGGTGAATGTGGTAATTGTAAAATTATAAGTTTTTATCATATTAGGTATGGTAATTGTTAGTGGAATGTGTTGGATATGCTTGAGTGGATAAGTTAGGTTTATGTTTTATTAGTGGGACAAATGTAAGATTAAGATGTAATTAGATTTTTTAATTTGTGTGGTGTGGATTTACCATGTATTAGTATAAATAGAGGAGGGGTGAACACACCTTTTCTTCTCTTCTTTTTCGCCCAAATTCTTCTTCTCATCTCTCTTTGTAATTTATTTTCAATGAATAAAATTAGTTTTATTTCAATTTTCAAATTCCATTTTTAATTATGTGTTTTTCAATTTTAGTAATTTCCTTTATAAAAAAATGTTTAGCTAAATATTAATAGTTAGTGGAAGGTGAAACTTTTAGGAAATAAATATGATTTAATGAAATTCTATTTTTAATTTTATAAATTAAATTATTTTCTATTTAATTTTATACATATTTTATATTATGAGATTTTGATTTATTATAGACAAGCAAGCGAGTTTGGCACAATAAATTCTTTTTATCTGAATATAAGGTATGGTAAAATGGTATTTTGACTTATTGTAGACAAGTTAAATTTTGGCACAATAAATACTTAATCCATCATAAAATTAAAGGAAAATAATAATAATTTATATAATTAATCTTTTGGGCAATAAATCTAAAAATGGCAAAAAGAATTTATTAAGTTTTATTTACTACTAAGAGTAAATCCACAACCCTAACTAATTCAATTTCATAGTTTTATTTAAATTAAGTGTTTATATTTAAGTTTTATTTTCAAATTTTAGATAAAATAAAATAAACAAATTAAATCTTTTCTCTGTGGATCGACCTCGGACTCACCGAGATATATTATAACCAGGCACTCTTATACTTGAGAGTAAATCAAACACTTTTAAGTCGTGTCAAAGAGTATCCGTACTTCATCTATAAGCTGCTGAAGAGAAACCTCTTCAGAGGTAGGAGGCTGTGGAGGTGATGAAGCGGATGCAGAGACACCAGCAGCTGAAATAATCACGGGAGGATCTCGGTATCTATGCTGCCCCCAAAATGAGAGTGAGAAAATGGGTAGCTGATCGGTTGGAACCATAGCATTAAGTGGCCGATCATCACTTGGAGCAAAAAAGGTAAACTTATTTTCAGTGAATTTGACCCAAGTGCCATTTTCTACTCAAAGCCTAAGCCAAATATAGCGTTATCCCCGATACCCTTAGACAGTCTACACGACGGTTCTTGAATCGATACATCAAAATATTTAAGGATTCGGATAATGAAGTGACCGTATGGAAGGGAGCGGGTAATCAAGGCAGGTATGGTCAACATAGTTCGGATGATGGTATAGCCCAAGTTAACTATACGATGTCTAAGAATACAATCAATCAAAGCAACGTGCATGTGGGAAACCTCATCCAAATGTCTTGATCTAGAAAGAACAATGGACTAAATAAAACGGAGCAAAATGCTAGTTTGAAGACAAAGACACTGAGTGTGGAAATAAATAGTACAATCTTCAAAGATGGCTGAATATGGAGTATAGTGCCTCTAGAAACGCATCTTCTTAAATTAAAAAAAAAATAAATAAATTTCTAATTAGTTTTTTTTTCTGCATCATTTTCATATTTCTACATGCATATTTTCCTTTCACGTTTAGAATAGGTTGGGGGGTAGACTGTTGTTAAAAAAAAAAAATTTGTGTGATTTGTTTTAACATTGGATGACATGATGATTTTAAATTTTAGTATTTGTATTATCTTTAGTCTGAAGTGATGTTACACTATGTTTGCTACTCTACATGTTGATGTCGGAGACAAATATGAGTTGCTTGAAGGAATGAACATGTCATAATAAATACCAAGTGAGTTTTTGAGCCTATCATTTTTCTTGGAGAGTAACCCTTTTGCCCATTCTTTATACAGCTTAGCAGTTTATTATTGTACACGATCTCTAGATTTCTTTTGAGTTAACCCTAAAAAAAATGAAAAAAAAAAGAAAAAAAAAGAAAAAAATGTGTGTTGCTACATTTGGAGGCCCATCTAACTAGTAGATATGGAAGATTATTTAGAGCCCTAAAAGATGATGGAAATGCCATCTTTGATCCGTTTGAGCCTTTCTAACCATCCCTTTTGTCAAATATTCATAGTTAACCCTTTTGAGCCTTAAAAAAAAAAAAAACTTTTCTTTGTGAACTTATCATCTTGACCCACTCCGATTTGGAATATTACCCAATATCTTACAAGATCCATCACCTATTTATGTTTGAGAAAAATGTAAATAAATATTTTGTATAGTGAAGTTATGCCTAGTTCAAAAAAAAAAGAAGAAAAAAAAATTGTTGTTTCAAAAGAAAAAAAAAACAATAATAGGTGAAATCCACCTTGCAAAAAAAAAAAAAAGTATCCACTACATTTTTCTCAAACATATACTTTGTTTTTCCTATTTTCCTTCTTTGTTAACCATGTCCCTAGCCTACATTACGTCCTAATAAAAGTCCTTCTTGATTTTAGGGAACTATAATCTGAAGTAGAAGCTAGTTATATGGGCTAAAAAGATGTAGTGATGCATGAAAAAAAAAAAAAATAAATAAATAAATTAGGTTGACTAGCATTTTTATTTGACTTGAGATCGTATTATTTCTAAGTTGAGGGCATATTTCTTTCATCTTGGTGAGAGCATGTGATATCACTTCTTTATTATTTTCTCTCAATTACCATTCATTGGAGTGACTATTTTTATGTGGGTTTAATTTCTTTGTGAGAGTGTCACTACTTCCAGTGAGATTTTGGGGTTTGACATGTCATTCTTGAAGGTAGCTACGACAAAGTCTACTGGACTAATTCATGTGGATGGTTGATGTGGGTGTGATGTTTCTTTAAACTTGAGATAATGCTTATACTTTCATTTGATTGTTATCATTAATCTGATTGAATAATACACGACGGTTCTTGAATCGATACATCAAAATATTTAAGGATTCGGATAATGAAGTGACCGTATGGAAGGGAGCGGGTAATCAAGGCAGGTATGGTCAACATAGTCCGGATGATGGTATAGCCCAAGTTAACTATACGATGTCTAAGAATACAATCAATCAAAGCAACGTGCATGTGGGAAACCTCATCCAAATGTCTTGATCTAGAAAGAACAATGGACTAAATAAAACGGAGCAAAATGCTAGTTTGAAGACAAAGACACTGAGTGTGGAAATAAATAGTACAATCTTCAACATAAAGGTCGTTACGCCGACAAATATTAAGAATGGCGTCAACATGAATATAACTATCAAGTTTAGGAGATTTCCTAGGCGAATAAATTTCTAGGCCAAAATTGGATGATCCTAGGATAGAGTTTAATAGGGAAATATAAAAAGTGTTAGAAGTGTTAGAAAATGCATATTTATAAAGGAGAAAATCGTTATTTTACATATTAAGTATTACTAACAACCCTTACTTTTATGTGTTTAAGTTTCTTGTAATTTAATTATGTGTGTTTTATTTTAATTAAGTATTTTATGTATTTTAGGGGCATCATAGTCATTTCACAATAAACGAGAGATCAGATGGTAAAACAGACATCATTTTTGAACTCAGGATGGTCGAAAACCTTAGGATGAGCATAAAAAGAAAAACGGCACTGTTCACATGTACGGTACTATTCACATGTACGGGTACTGTCTACGTTACTGTTCACGGCACTGTTCACATAAACGGATCGATGACGTGGCATTGACCGATGACGTGGCATTGACCGATGAGGTGTCATGATCCTATTGGACTAAAATTCTTATGTACTGTTGATGGTGACGTGGCAGCATATTAGTGGACCAAAAACTGCGCGTACGGTACATGCAACACAGGGGATTATTTACTGTGCAAACCGGGTTACTGTTCAACCCGTGTGTAAACCGTGTTACTGTTCAAACAGTTGTCAAACTGCGTACTGTTCACGCGTACTGTTGACTGTACTGTTGACTGATGACGTGGCGCAATCCTGAGCGTCCAAACTGTTTTTAATCCGATGGCTATGATTTACTCGATGTAACTATAAAAAGGGGGCCTTCCCCCCTAATTTGGCACCTCTGAATCCATTTTTGGGATCTATTTTCTGTAATTCTCTCTCTATCTTGTATTTTCTACGTATTTTAATAAATTCCCATTTTGCCCCTAGTTCAACTATGAGTGGCTAATTTTCTTTCAAGCTTGGGTTGAAGGTGAAGTCTCAACATGTGTCATGGGCTTGATTTGGTAAATTTATTTTCTCTTCCCCTCTAGTTTTTGTGGATGTTTTGACTTCTCGTCGACAAATAATACTAATCTTGTCTAGTACCGCCCTGGTTCCACCGGCTCCCTAGTATAAGATTATTATTATTTGGCACGATAAGCCCTTAGCACCATATTTATTAGAGCGTGGTTCATGAGGTGTGGATTCCTCTCTCATGATTTAATTGGTATTAATAAGGAATATTTAGCCCATGATGCATGTTGATACGGATCCAGATACCCAAGTACGTCATTTCAATATAATTTTCTTCAATTTATTCTTGTCATTTCAATTCCAATTTCAGAATTTATTCTCGCCAATTTAATTTAAGTTTTAGCATATTTCAAATCATTTCCACCATAAATCCAACCACCCATTTACAGAATTAATTCTATATATAATTAAAATCCTCCTCCTCGTGGGATCGGCACTCGTCACCATTAATCTATACTACAATAGATTCGTGCGCTAGCGAGTTCAATAAAATTTGCACAACAAGTTTTTGGCGCCGTTGCCGGGGAGGTAAGTAATTTTAATTCATAAAATTAATTTTTGTGAATATTTCCATTTAATTGTTTGCTTGTATTTTTTTTTAAAAAAAAAGAAAAAAAAGAAAAAAAAAAAGTGAATCTACATTTAAAGGTTAGTATTTCTTTTCTTTTTCTCTTCTTTAAAATTCTGTAATTTAATTTTCAATTTATTTTCTTTGTAATTTTTTTTATCTTTTTAATTAATTTATTTTTTTTAGTTAATTTATTTCACATATTTCGTTGTGTATTTTTATAGTAAGGTTATAATAGCGCCATAAGGTTAGTATCGTAATTTCTCCCTCTTCTTTATTTTTATTTGTTTTGTTCCCATCTTTATTTTTATTTTATTTTATGTTGCATGCATGGTCGTAGGTCATTATTACCTAATCTTGAACCTATAGACCTTGAACTTGAGAAAACACTTCGCACACACAAAAACTTTAAAAATAACATGGATTTACAAGCACCACAAGAGAGGCCATTTAAGGATTACTTTAGTCCTTTAACCAATTTGAGCACATCATGTATAAGGTACCCAAAGGTAGCTGCTAGGAGTTTTGAACTAAAACCTAGTGTGCTAAATTGTCTCCCCACGTTCTATGGCTTAGAAAATGAGGACCCATACAATCATTTGAATGATTTTCACGCTATTTGTCAAACATTTAAATATGAGAATTTTTCAGATGATGATGTAAAACTCAAATTATTCCCATTTTCTTTAAAAGATAGAGCTCCTTCGTGGCTTAATACATTGCCTGCTAATAGCATTTCATCATGGGAACAAATGGTTACAAAATTTTTGAATAAATATTTCCCAGTACATAAAACCAACGCTATTCGCAGGGAAATCTCGGAGTTTACCCAGAGAGATGACGAGCAGTTTTTCGAAACATGGGAGCGATTCAATGGGCTACTCTTGAAGTGTCCACATCACGGGTACGAGAAATGGCACCAATGCCAATACTTTTTGGAGGGATTATTACCGAATATGCAAGAATGACTAATGGCAACAAGTGGAGGAGAGCTAATGTCAAAAAGTGCATAAGAGATTTGGGAATTCTTCCAGCGACAAGCAGATAATTCCCAACAACGGAGTCGATCACTCAGGAATACTAGAAGGATTAAGGGAGTGAATGAGGTTCACATTGGCGAGTCAACTTCAGAAATCAAAGAAGTCAAGGAGATGGTTGAAAGTCTCTCTCGACAAATAGCATCGTTATCGATTGCTAAATCAACAGAGCCACATGACCATGACTCATACTCAGATCAAGCCAATGCCATAGGTGTAATGAGAAAACCATCGAATTACAACCCATACTCCAACACTTATAACCCTGGATGGAGAGACCACCCCAATTTTTCATGGTCTCAAGGATTCCAACAGAATGGACCAGCAGCTCCAGCTCCACCAATGCAACCAATTCCTCAAAATTCTCAAGCCTCTCAGCCCCCATTTAGACCATTCAATCAGAACCAAAACTATTCTCAACCCAGAGCATGGGAGGATTCATTCTAGAATCTCAGGAATGTTACTCACTCCACAATTGAGCAACAAAACCGCACTATTAATGGACTACGAAATGAGTTGAGAGCGGGCTTCAACTCACAAGCCCAATCAGTTTCAGGCCTCGAGAAGATGGTGGGACAACTTGTTTCTTCAGTTCAGACCTTGGCAATGACTGTTGAGAAAGGTAAATTTCCAAGTCAACCAGTGCCTAACCCTAAAGGAGTGCATGAAGCAAGTACCAGTTCACCACAGCAGCATGGAGAGGTCAAAGCCGTCATGACCTTGCGAAAAGGAAAAGAAGTGGACAACAAAGTGGAGATGCCGGTGACAAAAGAAAACCAAATTGTACCTGTGAATGTTGAGGACTCATCACCGGAGGAGAAAGAATAAACCAACCCACGAGAGTATGTTCCCAAAGCTCCATTTCCTCAGAGGTTAGCTAAAGGAAAGAAGGGAAAATTCACAGGTGAGATTCTCGAAATCTTCAAACAGGTAAGTGTTAACATTCCATTGCTTGATGCTATTAAACAAGTTCCATCTTATGCCAAGTTTCTTAAAGACCTGTGTACCAAAAAGAGAAACATGCATGTTCAAAAGAAGGCATTTTTAACAGAAAACATTAGTTCTATACTCCAACATAAAATTCCTTTAAAATGCAAAGATCCAGGCTCCCCCACTATCTCATGTAGCATAGGGAACCACACAATTGAGAATGCTTTGTTAGATTTAGGGGCTAGTGTAAATCTGTTGCCTTATTCAGTTTTCGTGAAACTTGGACTTGGAGAATTACACCCAACTCCAGTGGTGTTACAACTTGCAGATCGGTCCACGAAAATACCTCGTGGTATTGTGGAGGACGTGCTTATCCAGGTAGACAAGTTTTATTTTCCTGTTGATTTCATTGTAATTGACACTCAACCAATACAGGATTCAAGGAAGCACATCCCCATTATTTTAGGCCTACCTTTCTTGGCAACTGCGGATGCTCATATTCAATGCAGAACTGGAAATATGCAGTTGTCCTTTGGCAACATGACTATGGAGCTGAACATCTTCAACATTGCCAAACAACCTCACAATACAGATGATGGAATTGTTGATGTAGATTTAATTGAAGCATTAGTTGATGACACTTTTGTTTCAAACCTTAGTGATGATCCTTTACAAACATGTTTAACTCACTTTGATTTGAATTTTGATATTGACAGATCGGTCGATGAGGTCAACGCTCTACTTGACTCAGCACCATCCATGGACACTAATAAATGGAAGTCAAGAGTTGAACAACTAACACCCTCAGAGAAGAAACTCATTCCATCATCAGAATCACCACCGAAACTCGAGCTCAAACCATTGCCCAACACTCTGGAATATGCATTTTTGGGGGAAGAAAGTACTTTACCGGTAATCATCTCATCATCCCTCAATGACGAACAAAAAGGTAAGTTGTTGGATGTTTTAAAAGAGCACAAAGGAGCATTAGGATGGACCATAGCAGACATAAAAGGTATAAACCCAGTAGACTGCATGCATTACATTCACCTTGATGAAAATGCTAAATCTACTAGGGAAATGCAACGACGGTTAAATCCTAATATGAAAGAGGTGGTTAGAACTGAAGTCCTTAAGCTATTAGATGCAGGTATCATTTACCCAATTTCTGATAGTTCATGGGTCAGTCCTGTACAAGTAGTCCCCAAAAAGTCAGGAGTCACTGTAGTTACCAATGCCGATAATGAATTGATACCAACTAGAGTAACTACATGATGGCGTGTATGCATTGATTATAGGAAATTGAATTCTGTCACACGTAAAGATCATTTTCCTTTACCATTTATCGATCAAATGCTTGATAGATTAGCAGGCCATGAATTTTATTGCTTTCTAGATGGCTACTCATGATATAATCAGATTCCCATAGCACCAAAAGATCAAGAGAAGACCACTTTCACTTGCCCTTTTGGCACTTTTGCATATAGGAGGATGCCATTTGGATTATGTAATGCACCTGCTACATTTCAACGATGCATGCTGAGCATTTTTTCTGATATGGTTGAAAGATTCCTTGAAGTCTTTATGGATGACTTTTTTGTCTTCGGTGACTCGTTTGATCAATGTTTACGTCATCTAACACTAGTTCTGCAGAGATACATCGAGAAGAACTTGGTCTTAAATTGGGAGAAGTGCCATTTTATGGTAAAACAAGGTATTGTTCTCGGTCACATCATTTCAAGCAAAGGTATTGAGGTTGACAAAGCCAAGGTGGATCTCATTTCTAATCTTCCTCCACCCAAAACAGTCAGAGAAGTAAGATCTTTCCTTGGGCATGCTGGTTTTTATAGACGTTTCATTAAAGATTTTAGCAAAGTTTCTAGACCCTTATGCAATTTACTTGCTAAGGATGCACCTTTTATCTTTAATGATTCATGTCTCGTGGCTTTTGAAAAATTAAAGCAATTGTTGACATCATCACCCATCATCCAACCCCCAAACTGGAATTTACCATTTGAGCTAATGTGTGATGCATCTGATTATGCAGTAGGAGCGGTATTAGGACAAAGAGTTGATCGGATTCCCCATGTTATTTACTATGCTAGTATGACATTGAATGATGCACAGTTGAACTATTCAACTACTGAAAAAGAAATGCTAGCATTAGTGTTTGCATTGGAAAAATTTCGATCTTACCTCATTGGTTGTAAAATAATTGTGTTCACAGATCATGCTGCTCTTAAATATCTTCTCACGAAGAAAAATGCAAAAGCTAGACTAATTCGTTGGGTGTTACTTTTGCGGGAATTCGACTTGGAATTCAAAGATAAGAAAGGCACAGAAAATGTTGTGGCAGACCATCTATCTCATCTCCATTTTGACACAATTACAGAGCCATTAACATTGAATGAGTCCTTTCCAGATGAACAATTAATGAGTGTGGAAGTATTACCTTGGTATGCTGATATAGTTAATTATCTTGTTACAGGTAAACTTCCAGAGCATTGGACCAAGCAAGACAAGGCTAAATTCTTTGCAGAAATAAAGAATTTCTTTTGGGATGACCCGTATTTGTTCAAGTATTGTGCAGACCAAATTGTTAGAAGATGTGTCCTAGAAAGTGAAATTCAGAATATTCTTTCATTTTGCCACGAACAAGCTTGTGGAGGCCATTTCAGTGCTAAGAAAACAGCTACAAAAGTTTTACAATGTGGTTTTTATTGGCCAACTATATTTCGAGACGCTTACACTTTCTGTTCTTCATGTGATAGGTGTCAACGAATGGGGAGCATTACATGAAGGAACATGATGCCACTAAATCCAATTTTAGTGGTTGAGATTTTTGACGTATGGGGTATCGACTTCATGGGACCCTTTCCCTCTTCTTTTGGCCATCAATTCATATTGGTTGCTGTTGACTATGTATCGAAATGGGTAGAAACAATTCCATGCAGAACCAATGATCACAAGGTGGTGATAGGGTTTTTGAAAAGCAATATTGTTTCGCGCTTTGGATTCCCTCGAGCAATAATCAGTGATGGTGGTGCCCACTTTTGTAACAAAGCATTCAAAGCTCTTTTGACAAAGTATTCAATCACTCACAAAGTGGCGACCCCATATCATCCGCAAACTAGTGGCCAAGTGGAGATCTCTAATCGAGAAATAAAGCACATATTAGAAAAGACGGTGAGGCCGGACATAAAAGATTGGTCATTAAGACTTGATGATGCATTATGGGCATATCGAACGGCTTTCAAGACCCCGATTGGGATGTCACCCTATAGGCTAGTGTATGGAAAAGCTTGCCACCTACCTGTGGAACTCGAGCATCGTGCATATTGGGCCATCAAGAAATTTAACTTTGACATGCAACAAGCTAGCTCAGAAAGAAGATTGCAACTAGCAGAACTTGCAGAAATTCGCAATGACGCATACGAAAATGCCAAGATTTACAAGCAACGAATGAAAGTCTTCCATGACAAGCATATTATGAGAAACTCTTTCACTCCAGGTCAGAAAGTACTTTTATTCAACTCTCGCTTGCACCTATTCCCAGGTAAGTTACGCTCTCGATGGTCTGGTCCATTTATTGTTGATACTGTTTTTCCACATGGGGCAATTGAAATTAAGGACCCAAAAAACGGTGTCACGTTTAAAGTTAATGGTCAAAGATTAAAGCCATATCTAGAATACCAACCACATGGAGAAGACACCGAAATAAACTTGAGTGACCCACCAGATTTGAATTGATTTTTTTCTTTTCGGTGGTTTGATCTTTTTTCTTTCTTTTTATTATTCTTTTGCTAATTGAAAATTATTTGTGCATAAGTGTGTTTGTTTTACCATTAAATTTGCTCTTATCATTGTTAATCATGAGTCTCGTACGTAGACCGTTCCTCCTGAACATTCTTAAACCACTCCAACGTATCAAAACTCATCTCAAAAGGAAGATTCAATCTTGTAAAACACATCGCATTTGGGCTCTACAACCACCAGAGTTAGTAGCCTATGTTGAGGATTTAGAAAGCCAACTCAGAAATATTGAGAGAGGTGTTTACGACATCCAGTTGGAGCTTGAGGTAAATTCAATAAGAAGACGATTTTGATTTTCTTTGTATGTTTTAATTTGTTTTTCTGTTTGTGTGCTTTAGTTTGTTACCCCGGTAAAGTGGCGGATAACGGTACTCCGTGACAATCAAGTCGGTTACTTCAGTTTCCCATAATAACTGATATTCTGAGGCGAAGGTATGGACAACACTGAGATTCTAGCAAAGCTTCACAAGCGATTCCCTTCACTCCCTCAGAATGCCCTTCTTACGATCTATAAAGCTCGGTCCGAACGCATGCGATTGCTCATGAGGAATAACATACCTGCTGACATCCGTTGGTTAATCGAGGCGAAAGTATGATTGGCAGGTGAGTTACCTCCAAAATTTATTGCGTACATGCCTGGTTGTGGGAAAGGAAATTATGCAAGAAAACGACGAGCTCGAAGAATTTCTGTTGCTTGTCATAAGTGTGCCTGAATGAGTTGCAATAAAAACCGATGTTCTTTAGGAATGGTGTCTGATAACAGAGAAGATAAGATTCAATTCATTAGGGATGGCTTGAATAAGGAGTCATTGGATGATATCCTTATGTCTCTTGAAACGCATCCCAGTGGATATGTGCAAGGAGCGATTCTCCAGTTATGGCCATTATTCAAGAAAGAGCATGCACGATATAGTCTTGGGAATCTGACTATAAACGACCCTGTTTGCCAGTTTATAAGAAAACTGGATGGGAAGCCTATCCTCGACCCATAGAGGGCGTTCAAGCCGTTTCTGGACGTAAAACCAGAGGAAGATGTGAGCCACAGTCGCAACTACCTGTAAATATCCTTTTACTTTACTGTTATTTTTTTCATTTCACTGTTGTTTTATCATTTGCATTATTGTCTTTAATAATTTTATTACTGTTTGTTTTTACTGTTTACTTTTTGACTATCGAGCCATGTGCTATACGCGTTATTTTTGACACTGACATGCCACCTCATACACAGTTGTGATCCATTGTCACCAAGATTCTTAAATATAACTTTTTGTTAAGCACTCACAAATTGTTTTTGAGAAATATTCCAATGGCAGCTGCTCTCAATAGACAATTCAAGAACATTTGTGTGCTTTCTGGATTTACCTATGGCAAACATAAAGAGTTCGTTGATGCAACCATAGATCTTGGTCGAAGTATAGCAGAGAGAAAATTACACTTGGTGTATGGAGGAGGTAATCGAGGGTTATCAAAATTGGTCGCAGAAGCTGCTTTTGTTAGAGGAAGCCAAGTGTTAGGCATCATTCCAAGGGTCCTAAAACATTTGGGCAGTGTGTCTGACTCACAAACTGGAGAAGAGTTAGTCGTCTCAGGTATGCAAGAACGAATAACTGAAATGCTTAATCATGCTGATGCTTTTATTTTCCTTCCAGGAGATCTTGTAACACTAGAGGCACTTATCACACTAGCATCTTGGGCCCATCTGCACATTCACCAGAAACCCATCGGTTTGTTAAATGTCAATAATTTTTATGATGGTTTTTTCGCATTTCTTAACCATGCAATAAAAAACTACTTTATTCCTTCCAGTGCGAAAAACTTTTTATTTGTGCTCACACTGCTAATGAGCTACTTGATATGTTACAAGCTTATAAACCGGAGCCAGACCCCTGGAGCTTTGTGTTGGAGCGCTCAAATGATGATGGTAACAGTAGCCGCAGTAAGAAGTACAAATTAGATTTAACTCTCCGCTTGTAAATATTTTCTTCTGTGTTGCACCACCCAGGTGATGTCTTCTAAACTCTACTTCTTTCCTTTAAAACATTGAGGACAATGTTTCGTTCTGGTTGGGGGGAGGGAATAGTCGATAATTGTGGAATCTTGGTTAAGTTTTTACTAAATTTTTTGTTGTAGAAACTAACTGTTGCTAACTTTTTATGTTGAAGATGGCTGAATATGCAGTGTAGTAACTCTAGAAACGCATCTTCATTGTTTAAAAAAAAACAAAAAACAAAAACAATTTCAGATATTTTCTTTTTCTTTATTATGTTTTGATGTTCATTTTTCTTTTTCTTTTTAATTTCTCCTTTATAAATATACATTTTCAAACAAAATTTTTTTTGAGTCAAAGATGGCTGAATATGGAGTATAGTGCCTTTAGAAACGCATCTTCTTAAATTAAAAAAAATAAAAATAAATTTCTAATTAGTTTTTTTTTTCTGCATCATTTTCATATTTCTACATGCATATTTTCCTTTCACGTTTAGAATAGGTTGGGGGGTAGACTGTTGTTAAAAAAAAAAAATTTATGTGATTTGTTTTAACATTGGATGACATGATGATTTTAAATTTTAGTATTTGTATTATCTTTAGTCTGAAGTGATGTTACACTATGTTTGCTACTCTACATGTTGATGTCGGAGACAAATATGAGTTGCTTGAAGGAATGAACATGTCATAATAAATACCAAGTGAGTTTTTAAGCCTATCATTTTTCTTGGAGAGTAACCCTTTTGCCCATTCTTTATACAGCTTAGCAGTTTATTATTGTACACGATCTCTAGATTTCTTTTGAGTTAACCCTAAAAAAAATGAAAAAAAAAAGAAAAAAAAAGAAAAAAATGTGTGTTGCTACATTTGGAGGCCCATCTAACTAGTAGATATGGAAGATTATTTAGAGCCCTAAAAGATGATGGAAATGCCATCTTTGATCCGTTTGAGCCTTTCTAACCATCCCTTTTGTCAAATATTCATAGTTAACCCTTTTGAGCCTTAAAAAAAAAAAAAACTTTTCTTTGTGAACTTATCATCTTGACCCACTCCGATTTGGAATATTACCCAATATCTTACAAGATCCATCACCTATTTATGTTTGAGAAAAATGTAAATAAATATTTTGTATAGTGAAGTTATGCCTAGTTCAAAAAAAAAAAGAAGAAAAAAAAATTGTTGTTTCAAAAGAAAAAAAAAACAATAATAGGTGAAATCCACCTTGCAAAAAAAAAAAAAAGTATCCTCTACATTTTTCTCAAACATATACTTTGTTTTTCCTATTTTCCTTCTTTGTTAACCATGTCCCTAGCCTACGTTACGTCCTAATAAAAGTCCTTCTTGATTTTAGGGAACTATAATCTGAAGTAGAAGCTAGTTATATGGGCTAAAAAGATGTAGTGATGCATGAAAAAAAAAAATAAATAAATAAATTAGGTTGACTAGCATTTTTATTTGACTTGAGATCGTATTATTTCTAAGTTGAGGGCATATTTCTTTCATCTTGGTGAGAGCATGTGATATCACTTCTTTATTATTTTCTCTCAATTACCATTCATTGGAGTGACTATTTTTATGTGGGTTTAATTTCTTTGTGAGAGTGTCACTACTTCCAGTGAGATTTTGGGGTTTGACATGTCATTCTTGAAGGTAGCTACGACAAAGTCTACTGGACTAATTCATGTGGATGGTTGATGTGGGTGTGATGTTTCTTTAAACTTGAGATAATGCTTATACTTTCATTTGATTGTTATCATTAATCTGATTGAATAATACACGACGGTTCTTGAATCGATACATCAAAATATTTAAGGATTCGGATAATGAAGTGACCGTATGGAAGGGAGCGGGTAATCAAGGCAGGTATGGTCAACATAGTCCGGATGATGGTATAGCCCAAGTTAACTATACGATGTCTAAGAATACAATCAATCAAAGCAACGTGCATGTGGGAAACCTCATCCAAATGTCTTGATCTAGAAAGAACAATGGACTAAATAAAACGGAGCAAAATGCTAGTTTGAAGACAAAGACACTGAGTGTGGAAATAAATAGTACAATCTTCAACATAAAGGTCGTTACGCCGACAAATATTAAGAATGGCGTCAACATGAATATAACTATCAAGTTTAGGAGATTTCCTAGGCGAATAAATTTCTAGGCCAAAATTGGATGATCCTAGGATAGAGTTTAATAGGGAAATATAAAAAGTGTTAGAAGTGTTAGAAAATGCATATTTATAAAGGAGAAAATCGTTATTTTACATATTAAGTATTACTAACAACCCTTACTTTTATGTGTTTAAGTTTCTTGTAATTTAATTATGTGTGTTTTATTTTAATTAAGTATTTTATGTATTTTAGGGGCATCATAGTCATTTCACAATAAACGAGAGATCAGATGGCAAAACAGACATCATTTTTGAACTCAAGATGGTCGAAAACCTTAGGATGAGCATAAAAAGAAAAATGGCACTGTTCACATGTACGGGTACTGTCTACGTTACTGTTCACGGCACTGTTCACATAGACGGATCGATGACGTGGCATTGACCGATGACGTGGCATTGACCGATGAGGTGTCATGATCCTATTGGACTAAAATTCTTATGTGCTGTTGATGGTGACGTGGCAGCATATTAGTAGACCAAAAACTGCGCGTACGGTACATGCAACACATGGGATTATTTACTGTGCAAACCGGGTTACTGTTCAACCCGTGTGTAAACCGTGTTACTGTTCAAACAGTTGTCAAACCGCGTACTGTTCACGCGTACTGTTGACTGATGACGTGGCACAATCCTGAGCGTCCAAACTGTTTTTAATCCGATGGCTATGATTTACTCGATGTAACTATAAAAAAGGAGTCTTTCCCCCCTAATTTGGCACCTCTGAATCCATTTTTGGGATCCATTTTCTGTAATTCTCTCTCTATCTTGTATTTTCTACGTATTTTAATAAATTCCCATTTTGCCCCTAATTCAACTATGAGTGGCTAATTTTCTTTCAAGCTTGGGTTGAAGGTGAAGTCTCAACATGTGTCATGGGCTTGATTTGGTAAATTTATTTTCTCTTCCCCTCTAGTTTTTGTGGATGTTTTGACTTCTCGTCGACAAATAATACTAATCTTGTCTAGTACCGCCCTGGTTCCACCAGCTCCCTAGTATAAGATTATTATTATTTGGCACGATAAGCCCTTAACACCATATTTATTAGAGCGTGGTTCATGAGGTGTGGATTCCCCTCTCATGATTTAATTGGTATTAATAAGGAATATTTAGCCCATGATGCATGTTGATACAGATCCAGATACCCAAGTACGTCATTTCAATATAATTTTCTTCAATTTATTCTTGTCATTTCAATTCCAATTTCAGAATTTATTCTCGCCAATTTAATTTAAGTTTTAGCATATTTCAAATCATTTCCACCATAAATCCAACCACCCATTTACAGAATTAATTCTATATATAATTAAAATCCACCTCCTCGTGGGATCGACACTCGTCACCATTAATCTATACTACAACAGATTTGTGCGCTTGCGATTTCAATAAAATTTGTACAACAAAAAGCAATCATAACTCCTCCAACATTAGTGATTACTCGAGACTTATTCCCCACGGAAACGTCCATATTCGAGTAAAACACTTTCACCAAGTCGGGATAAACATTCTCCTCAATCGTAAGTGCATCAATCCAACCAACATCTCCTAACAATTGAAATAAGTTTCTATGGCTAATATAGAGAGTATGAATCCAATCTGGTAAAATATAAAACGTATTGAGTACCTCACGGGTCCTGAAGCTTTGTTGAAATCGTTTGACTAAATATTTCTTGTTCTGAAAGTGTGTGGACTCAAAATTGGATTAATTAGAGGTGCCCCCTGCTTGCCGTCACCGGTTGGTTTGTTAAACCGGTTCTTTGCCTTTTCTTTGAACCGGTCGTGAGCTTGACATTGTAATTTTGATTGATTTGAAGTGAAATAAGGCAATGAAAAGGGAGATAATGAGGATTGAAAGAGATTTTGAGAAGCAATTTGGATAAAAAACGGCTTAGGAGGAAGAAATCTAGAGAGAGAGAAATTCGGTTAAACCCTAGATTTGATTTCGGATCTATTGATTTTGAAGTTGAAAATGGATTTGAATGATGATTTTAGGCTTAAAAACGGATTGGAAACAAGTTTAATGGATTGATTTGCATAAAAAATGAGTAGAAATAGTGGATTTTGGAGTAAAAACGAGAGAGAGAGAAACCAATTTTAGAGAGAGAATAAGATCCGGATTGCCGAAAGAGAGGGAGAAGATGAATAGTTAATAAAGCCTCGAATTTGGCTTGCCGGATTTCACTGACCGGTTAGCCGGTTAGTGTCCAGAAGCATGAAAGCTGAAAACGGCTTGCCGTATGCATTATCCGGTTTTTCGGATATTTTCCAGAATGTGTCAATAACTCATTTGGCTTACCGGTTTGAATAACTGGCTGGCTAGTTTTGAGGCAAAATATTGCTTCATGAATTCGGCTTTCCGGATTAAAGAACCAGTTAGCCAGTTGTGAGGCAGAACCATGCAAACCGTAATCGGTTTTCTGGATTTGAAGAACCGGCTATCCGATTTTGAGGCATAGAAAAAGCTTAGCAAATCCGGCTTTCCGGATTGAATAACCAGATGGGCGGTTTTCATCTAGTGAGCTCCAAAATACATTCGGCTTTCCAGTTTTTATAACCGGTTAACTGACTTTAGTCCAGAAATCTTACCAGGCAAATCCGGCTTACCGGTTTGCTAAATCCGGTTATCCGGAATTTGTCTCGAGAGGAATCATTAAAGAAGTGGTATACCAGTTTAGACTTGGAAACCTTTTTGTCTTTAATTGAATTTTGACAAGCTCTTATACTTGTATTATATACACAAATTTATTTTTGGCTCAAAATTTAATCAATTTTAAATCATTTTGAGATTTAAAACTTTTCAATAAATGCATACAATAATAAACATATTAACTTAATCAACAAATCATAATTCAAGATGCAACATTCATTATTCCAAGCTCATGTCTTATCATTATAAAATACTCTTCACTAAGAGGTTTTGTAAAGATATTTGCAAGTTGATTTTCAGTAGAAACTAATTTAATCACAACATCTCCTTTTTGAACATGATCTCTCAGGAAGTGATGCCTAATTTCTATATACTTAGTCCTAGAATGTTGAATGAGATTCTTGGATAGATTTATAGCACTAATATTGTCACACAAGATAGGTATTTAATCGAGTTTAATACCATAGTCTCTAAGGGTTTGTTTTATCCAAAGAATTTGTGCACAACAACTACCTGCGGTAATATATTCTGACTCGGTGGTTGAAAGCGCAACCGAGTTTTGTTTCTTACTAAACCAAGAGACAAGTGAATGGTCTAAGAAGTGACATGTTCCACTAGTACTTTTTCTATCAACCTTATATCCGGCAAAATCGGCATCCGAATAGCAAGTTAAGTCAATTTGAGTTCCCCAAGGATACCAAAGGCTAAGATTAATGGTGCCAATCAAATATCGAAACATTCATTTGACAGCAAGCATGTGTGACTCTTTAGGACCAGATTGAAATCTAGCACACAAGCATACACTAAACATAATATGAGGCCTACTAGCAGTCAAATAGAGTAAGGATCCGATCATACCTCGATATGTCATGATATCAACTTACTTACATTTCTCATCTTTGTCCAGCTTGATGGTAGTACTCATTGGAGTGCTTTT
This sequence comes from Citrus australasica, assembly GCA_029618585.1. Taxonomy (NCBI): domain Eukaryota; kingdom Viridiplantae; phylum Streptophyta; class Magnoliopsida; order Sapindales; family Rutaceae; genus Citrus; species Citrus australasica. The sequence goes on from JARCIV010000006.1 coordinate 10,083,004, forward strand.
TGCCGTTCCATTATCATAACCAAATCTTTTGAGTAGATCTTTCACATACTTAACTTGATTTATGAAAATTCCTTCCTCGTTTTGTTTGATTTAGAGTCCAAGGAAGTACTTCAACTCTCCCATCATACTTATCTCAAATTCTTTGCTCATACATGATGAAAATTCTTTACACAACAACTCATTAACAGAACAAAATAATATCATCAACATAAATTTGAACAATAAGTATATCTTGGTTTTTATTCTTAACAAATAACGTTGTGTCTGTTTTTCCCATTGAAAAATTGTTATCTAACAAAAAGTTTTTAAGCCTATCATACCAAGCTCTAGGTATTTGTTTTAGTCTATACAAAGCCTTAGATAACTTATACACATGATCTGGAAATTTTTTGTTTTCAAAACCAGAAGGTTGTTTCACAAAAACTTCCTCCATAATATAACCATTTAAGAAAGAACTCTTATCATCCATTTGATATAAAATAAAATCCTTATGACATGTATATGCTAATAATATCCTAATGGATTCTAACCTAGCTACAGGTGCAAATGTTTCATCAAAATCAATTCATTCTTCTTGATTGTAACCTTGAGCCACTAATCTAGCTTTATTTCTTACAACCATACTGGATTCATCCATTTTGTTTCTAAATACCCATTTAGTGCTTATAATGGATTGATGTTCTGGATTAGAAATTAATTTCCACATATTATTTCTCTCAAATTGATTCAACTCCTTTTGCATTGCCATAAGCTAAGATTCATCATTTTTCACATCAGCAAAAGATTTTGGTTCAATTTGAGAAATAAATGCAGTATGCTCACATGTGTTCCTAAGAGATGATCTAGTTGTAACACCTCATGAGAGATCTCTTAAAATTACATCCTTAGGATGAGAAGAAACATACCTCCACTCCTTAGGGAGTATTTGAGAAGTACCTTCATTTTGCTTTGCATTTGTTTCTTCATGATGTTCCTCTTGAATTCCAAATGGTGCATCTTTTTTGTTGTCATTTGATGTTTCTTCTTGTTGTTCTTCTTCTGCGTTATCATCAACAACGACTTTTACCGTAGAGGAGGGGTTAGACTCATCAAATGTAACATGCATAGATTCTCCCACAACCAAAGTTTTTTTATTATAAACTCTATAAGCTTTGCTTGAGTTTGAATAATCAAGAAAAATAACAACATCAGATTTTGAATCAAATTTACCAAGATTATCTTTTGTGTTCAAAACAAAACATTTGCATCTAAAGACTTTAAAATAGCCAATGTTGGGTTTCCTATCTTTCCAAAGTTCATATGGAGTTTTATTAAGATTAGGTCTAATTAACACACGATTCAAAACATAACAAGCGGTGTTGACGGTTTCGACCCAAAAATACTTAGGCAAAAAATTTTCATTCAACATGGTCCTACCCATTTCTTGAATGAACTTATTCTTTCTCTATACAACTCCATTTTGTTTAGGAGTCCTAGGTGATGAAAATTGATGCTCAATGCCAAAATCATTACAAAAGTTCTCAAAAGCATAATTTTCAAATTCTCCACCATGATCACTTCTAATACAAGAAATACTACATCCCTTTTCACTTTGAACCTTTTTGTAGAAAACTTTAAAAGCATCAAATGCATCATCCTTATTAGATAAGAATAATACCCATGTGAATCTAGAGTAATCATCCATAATTACAAAAGCATAATATTTTCCATTTAAACTAGCATATCTAGAAAGACCAAATAAATCTATGTGAAAAAGTTGAAGTGGTTTTAAAGTAGAGATATGATTTTTGTTTTTGAAAGAGGTTTTGATTTTTTTTCCAAATTGGCAAGCTTCACAAATTCTATCTTTTTGAAAACTGATTTTTGGAAGACCTTCAACCAAATCATTTTTCATGATTTTTGAAATCAAATCCATGCTTGTATGACCTAATCTTCTATGCCACAACCAACCATCATCATGCAATGCGGAGAAACATTTATCATTTGTGGATGCACAATCTATATTAATGGTATAGACATTAATGCATTTATTTCCTACAAACAAAACCTTGCCATCACATGCATTCTCAATAACACATTTTGATTCATCAAAGATAACTCTAAATCCTTTATCATATAGTTGACGAATGCTAAGCAAGTTGTGTTTTAAGTTTTCAACCAAACATACATTTTTAATGAGAGTAGAGGATACATTACCGACATTGCCAATGCCAATGATTTTTCCTTTTGAATTATCTCCAAATGATACATCTCTACCATTTTCGATCTTGGTAAAACTTGAAAACCAATAACAATTCTCGATCATGTATCTTTAACAACCGCTGTCCAAGTACCACCTATTCTTCTTTTTCTTCAAGCCCTGTAGAGAAAATCTCAAGTTTTAGGTACCCAAATCTTTTTGGGTCCTTGAGAATTAGCAATGGTTCCTTTCGAAACCCAAACACATTTCATACCATAATATGCATTTGTTTTCACTGGACATCTATTTTTCATATGACCATCTTGATTACAATAATGACATACAATTTGATTCTCAATAGATGTATTCTTCTCAAAATAACTCTTGTAATATTTTTGTTTCAAGTTTGGCTTATAACCAATGCCTCCTTTGTCAAATACATATTTTTGTGAGTTTACCAAGTTATCCAACATCTTTTGCCCATTTGTAAATTTTAGCACAATCTCATTTAGTTCATTGCTCTTCTTTCTAAGCATTTCATTTTCATTTTTCAAATAATTCACGTGTGACTCTAAATTCTTATATAAAGTGCTAGAATTCTCAAATAATGCAACTTTATCACGCAATGTTCTATTCTCTAATTCTAGGCATGTAATCTTTACACTAAATGATTCATTTTCATTTTTAAGCTTTATCATTTTCTTTTTAAGACATATATTCTTTTTACCAAGCTTCATCAATTCATCATGCAAATCCTTAAAGGCATCATGTAATTCATCGTATGTAGAAGAACACTTACCTCGTCAACTTCATTACATGATTCTTCCCCAAAGGCCATGAGAGCTAGATTAGTCATCTCTTGTTGCTCTTCATTATTGCTTGTTTCCTCATCATTATCATCCCACGTGGCCACCATAGCTTTCTTCTTGAATTTATTGAGGAGAGGACATTTCGGTTGAATGTGTCCGGTCTTCTTATATTCATAGCAAGTAATTATCTCTTTCTTCTCTTTTTTATTTTTGTGACTTCTAAACTTTCTCTTCTCGTTATTCTTCTTGTAGAATTTTCTGAATCTTCTAGCCAACATAGTCAACTCCTCATCATCCATCTCGCTTTCCTTATCACTATCACGTTTTGAAGCTTTAAGAGCAATGCTCTTATTCTTTGCCTCATGTTCTTTTTCTGCTGCCAAATCTTCTTTATATGAAATGCGAGAACTAATTAAATCATCAATGGGTAATACATTTAAATATTTGGCTTCCTCAATGACAGACATTTTTTGTCTCCATTCCTTAGGTAGCAACCAAATGATTTTCTTAACTTTCTCGCTATTTGAAAAGGTCTTTCATAGGGCTCTTAGAGTGTTTACTATATCCGTAAATCTAGTATACACAGAGTACACACTCTCATTTTGTTCCATTTGGAACAATTCATATTATCGAGTGTACCTACTTATTTTAGATTCTTTCACTTGATTAGTGCCTTCATAAACAACTTCAAGTTTGTGCCAAATTTCATTATCACTTTCGCAGCTAGACACTCTATGAAACTCTTTCTTATAAGGTATTCCTACCCTTGGAATTTAGAGAAGCTTTTCTCTTTTCGAATTTATTCCATTCCTGTGAAGGTTTTGGAATATCTTCCCCAACTTCATTTTTAGTCAAAGACATGAAAGGACCATTATTAACGATTTCCCAAATTTTATAATCTAAAGCTTGCAAGTAAATTCTCATCCTAGTTTTCCAATAAGGGTAATCATTTCCATCAAAATATGGTGGTCTAGTGGTAGAGTGTCCTTCCCTGAATGTGGAATCATTTTGAGTTGCCGTTGATCTTTAGTTCTAGACGGTTAAGTCTAAACAAGAGCACCTTGCTTTGATACCAAATGAAATATAAGTGTGCAACCCAAAAGGGGGGGTGAATTGATATTTTAAAAATTATCCTAACAAACCCACACAACAATCTAATCTAATGTCTTAATAAGTTCGAAAGCAATAAGTTCAATAAAAGCATAATAACAAATGAGTAAGGGAGAAGAGAAACAAACACATGAATTTTTACGTGGTTCGGCAATCCCCGCCTACGTCCACACCTCCAAGCTATCCAAGCTTGAGGATTTCACTATTCAAGCCTTTCCAAGGCTTCAAACATTTATAATTGACTTTAAGGTGTCAATGAACCTTTACAACAAATGGATTATCTCTCAATCTCTTCACTCAAGTGTCTCACACACTCAAACACTTACGATTAAGATTAAAAAAATGAAAGTTACAACAAAACTCACTCAAAGAGTAAATATTCAAAATGAAGAACAAGAGATGATTCAATGTTTTATGATTTGCAAATTGAGAGCTCAAGATATCTCATGTGCTTTTTGTTTATACTTGCTAGAGGACTTGAAAATGAATTGGATTTGAGTTTATATAGTTTGAGCTCAAAATCTAACTGTTATGTATTTTCTGATGATAACCAGCTTACCGCTTTCAGAATCCAGTTATCCGCTTTTATGTTACCGTTACAATAAAAATTTGAATTTCAAAACATCCGGAATGCCGCTTACCATATCCGGATAGTTGTTTATGCTCCAGAAGCTTACTGCCCAAAATCCAGATTGCCGCTTACCATATCCGGTTAGCCGCTTGCTACAGTAACTGCTACAATGAAATAGTTTATAAAATTATAGTTTGACCCTAAAATTTTATTAAATTGTATTATGGCCCAAAATGTTATAAAGCTTTCAAATAGGTCCAATTTCAAAATTTTTAAATAATGCTATGTTAATCCCAAAATTTTTTGAAATTATGATTTCACCCAAACTATGTGAAATTATAGAATGACCTAAAATATTTAAATATTTTCAAATAGGGTCCAAATTTGAAATTTTAAAACAATATCAAAGGTTTTAAAATACTTTCATTTTAGTTTAAAACAATTTAATTTAACATCATTTTCTTATTATAAAACAAAATTCATAATTTTTTATTTAATTAACACATGTAGTTTGTTATCATCAAAATCAATATCTATAGCCATATAGGCTAACAGATAGCATGGTCAAGAGAAAAGCAATCTGACAGACATAATAGATATTTTGAATCTCTAAGCTCTTAAACAAAGAAGTAAAGACAATTGTACCATCTATTGAATCACCTCATTCTCTTGAATTAAAATTTTTACCTTCATATTTAAAATATGTTTATCTTAGTAAGAACCATACACTCCCTATAATCATTTCATCTTCTCTAAATATAGATCAAGAAAGGAGCTTGGTAGAGGTGCTTGGGAAATATAAAAAGGCAATCGAATGGACTATGACAGACATTAAAGGAATCAGTCCATCCCTATGCATGCACAAAATTCTGTTAGAGGACTACTACATCAATTCAGAAGAGCAACATAGACGACTAAACCCCATTATGAAGGAAGCTGTGAAGAAGAAAATCATTAAATGACTGGATGCTGGAATCATTTATCTAATATCAGACAGTTCGTGAGTGAGCCCAATATAATGTGCTCCAAAGAAAGGAGTTGTAACTGTTGTAGCAAATGAAAAGAATGAACTTATTCCTACAAGAACAGTAACTGGATGGAGGATATGCATGGATTATAGGAAGCTCAACAAAGCCAAAAGGAATGATCACTTTCCACACTTTCCACTACCATTTATAGATCAAATATTAAATAAACTCACTGGCAAACAATACTATAATTCCTCGATGAGTATTCATGCTACAACCAAATTGTTATAGCACTACAGGACCAGGAAAATACTGCAATCACTTGCCCTTATAGAACTTTTTCTTTCAGATGAATGCCCTTTGGTTTATGCAATGCTCCATCAACTTTTCAGAGATGTGTAGTGTTTATTTTCTCAGATATGGTTGAGCAAAAACTGGAAGTCTTCATAGATGATTTTTCAGTTTTTGGAGAAACATACACTGACTGTTCACACAATTTGGAAGAAGTGCTTAAAAGGTGTGAGACAACTAACTTGGTACTCAATTGGAAAAAATGTCACTTCATGGTACAAGAAGGCATAGTGTTGAGTTATAGAGTATCCAAAAATGGAATAGAGGTAGATAAGACAAAAATATAAGTGATAGATAAACTGTCACCTCCCACTTTAGTCAAGGATATTAGAAGCTTCTTGGGACATGCTGAATTCTATAAAAGATTCATTAAAGACTTTTTCAAAATAGCTAAACCATTATGCTCACTGTTGGAGCATGAAAAGCCTTGTAATCTTAATGAAAATTGCCTCAAAGCTTTAGAGAGTTGAAGAAGGCTTTGGTAACAGCACCAGTTGTTATAGCACCAAACTGGAGCCTACCATTTGAACTGATGTGTGATGCTAGTGACCATTCAGTTGGAGCAATGCTGGGACAGAGAAAGAATAAAGTTTTGCACTCCATCTACTATGCTAGCAAAACTCTTTCTCATGCTCAGATTAATTACACCACTACAGAGAAAGAGCTGTTAGCAATGGTGTTTGCCTTTGATAAATTCAAAGCTTACCTAGTGGGCACCCAAGTAACAGTGTACACAGATCATGCAGCAATAAGGTACTTAATTTTAAAAAAAGATGCCAAACCAAGATTGATAAGCCAGATCTTATTGTTATAAGAATTTGAATAAGCCTAACATTACTAAAACTTTCCCTAATGAACAATTGCTTATGTTACAGCAAGCACAAATGTTGCAACAATCTGGACTTCCATGGTATGCAGACTTTTCCAATTATTTAGGAAGTGGATTGCTCCCACCTGAGTTGAATTATCAGCATAGAAAATGGTTCCTTTATAATGTTAGAAGCTACTAGTGGGATGAACCTTATCTATACAAGTTATGCTCAGACCATGTGATTCGAAGATGTGTCTCAGATGAAGAAATTCCACACATACTGCATTCCTGCCATGTTACAACATATGGAGGACATTTTGGTGGCCAAAGGACAGCTACTAAAGTTCTGCAATCAGGTTACTACTGGCTTACTATTTTTAAAGATGCTTATGAGTTTGCTAAATCCTGTGACAGGTGCCAAAGAATAAGAAACACATCTCAAAGATATGAGATGCCATTGACAAATATTTTAGAAGTAGATATCTTTGATGTATGCGGGATAGACTTCACGGGCCCATTTCCACCATCTTGTGGGAACCTATATATACTAGTTGCGGTAGATTATGTGTCTAAATAGGTGGAGACTAGAGCATTACCAACAAATAAGCCAAGGAAGTAGTGAGTTTTATTCAGAAAAAGATCTTCTCAAGATTTGGAACTCCACGAGCAACCATTAGTGATGAGGGTACTCATTTCTGCAACAAAGTATTTACTGCAGCAATGGCCAAATATGGAATCAAGTATAAAATTACTACAACATATCACCCACAATCTAATGGTCAGGCCAAAGTATCCAACAGGGAGATTAAAAAGATTTTGGAAAAAGTGGTTAACCCCACGAGAAAGGATTGATTATTGCGCTGACATGACTCCTTGTAGGTTTACAGAACAACGCATAAGACACCACTTGGCATGTCTCCCTATTGAATTGTGTATGGGAAAGCTTGCCACTTGCCACTCAAGCTAGAGCACAAAGCATACTGGGCACTGAAGCACTTAAACTAGGACATACATGCCATAGTAGAGCATATGAAGATTCAACTATATGAGTTTAATGAACTAAGGTTGTTCTCATATGACAATGCACTGATCTATAAGGAGAGAACAAAACAATGGCATGATAAACATATTCAGTAAAGGAGCTTAATGCCTGGTCAACTAGTTTTACTCTACAATTCCATATTAAAACTATTTTCAGGAAAATTGAAATCTAGATGGTATGGCCCTTTCAAGTTAATCAAAATTTATCCACATAGGGTTGTTGACCTTTTAGATGAGAGAACGGACCAAGAGTTCAAAGTCAATGGGCAACAAGTAAAACATTATATGAATTCTATTATAGACCATACAAAAGAGGTTTTACTCCTCAAAGACCCAATATTGTGAGCTAGTAAAAGACGGTCAGATTTAAGAACCAAAAATCAAGCGTTATTGGGAGGCAACCCAACAATTAGGGAAGTCACTTAGCATTTTCTTTTTTCTTTCCTTAAATGTATTCATTAAAAAAAGCAACGATTTTGGGGGTTTGGTTTAACACTAACAAATGTTGCTGTAGTGTTAACAGATTACAAAGACAAGCCACTCGATAGCAGCCACCTGAGGAGATTTTAATGCAGAATGCTGGAGCACCAAATTTGTTGTTGTAGCAACAAATTTTACTGTTACAGTGACTTAATTATGGCACCTACTCTTTTACCATTGGACGTAACGTGTGACTGCTGGTTGGGTGAATCCAAATAGAGATTAGGAAAGATTGTTTAATCTTTAAATTACTGCATAAATATCTCTTTCCTATTTTTATTAGATATGTTTAATAAATTCTAAAACTTTCTTCACAAGTTTATCTCTTTTATCGGAATTCTTCTTGTAATTTTTATTTTACTTTAACCTTTATAAGGGTTTCACTATTCACCTTACCCTCTAATACTATTTTCTTTCTCATACGTAGCCACACTCCTAACAAATCACAATCTATTCTTCTTATTTCACTCTTGGACCTATCACCCCATTCATCCTACTATCATAGCAATGCCAAGGTATAAAAAGCCAGCTACCCAATTAAAGGATCCCTCTCAATTTTAAAGCTACCATGCGGAAGAGAAGTATGAAGAATTTATCGAACCGTGTGAATTCTTAGAAGAAATGGGGTTTCAATTTCCACCCAACCCTTAGGAATCATGCAATCACTGTATGCTACTACAATAAACCGCAGGTGGTTGTAGTTCTGTAACCATCCGCGAGACCTTGTGTTGCCGTTGGTAAAAGAATTTTATACCAACCTATTAAGCCCCAGCCAGCACAATATTTGGGTAAGAAACTCTCTTGTACCATTAGATTCTCGAGTTATTAATGCTTTCTATAATTTACCCTCTAAAGTGGATTGTGAGTATGCCAAATTACTTGGCAACATAACCCCACAAAAATGGAATAAGATCTTTAGAACACTTACCATAGAGGGTGCGTCTTGGGCTAATGAAGAAGGGCACGTGATTAATATGATGACTTGAAACCCATTTGCTAAGATGTGGGTGAAATTTTTAAAATCTAGATTGATGCCAACCACACACATAACCACTGTCTCACAAGAGAGGTTAGTACTTTTGTATGTCATTGTTAGAGGGTTCCCCATAGATGTGGGAATCATTATAGAAAAAGAAATTCGGGAGTGTGCTATAAAAAAAACACAAAATGGTTGTTTTGCTATTTCCTTCCTTTATCACCAGCATATGCGTGGTATCGAGAGTTCACCTTGATGCACAAGATGACCATGTTAAGAATGACGGTGCTCTCACTGCATGCACTATCGAGCGAATTGCTGGTGAAGCTGCTGCAGCCCCACCAGAACCAGCAACTGTAGTAGGGGCGAGACGAGTTGTTAGTATGGAGAGAGAATATAAGAACTGAGTGCCAGTATCACTCAGTGTGCTGAAGCCCAACAGAAGGAAAACAATCGGTTTTGGAGCTATTTGCAGCACTTGAAGGAACTCATCCACCAATTTGTTGTATACATAAAAAGTGCCCACACCAATTTCCCTTATTCATTACTACAGCAGTTCGACTTTGGTACCTCCGCCATAGATGCTCCAGTAGAAGACAATGAAGATGTTACTGACGTAGATGAACCCAAGGAAGAAGCTGTAGCAGAATTGCAAGTAGACACCGATTCAAATGCTGACGATCAATCAAACCAGCCTGAAGAAGAAGGTGTTAAGTTTACAACAGACAGTTCATTGACAAAGGTAGATAAAGACCCCGAAAAAGAACTCGAGGAACCCTCGAAAAGGATATCTTCCAAGTCCAGAAAGAAGCACATGATAAGAGAGGGGGAAGATGAACCTGTAGAAGAGCCTCTTCTTTCAGTCTTCTCTCAAAAGAGCAAAGAAAAAGTGATCATCCCTTCTGCATCCAAAGACGAAGCAAAAAAACATTTATGCAGAGCTGGAAAGTCCAACAACCAAGGTTACTCGTTGTTGTGTAAATTTTATTGAACTCTCAATCGCACGAATCTATTGTAGAATAAATTAACGATGACGAGTGTCGATCCCACGAGGAAGTGGATTTTAATTATGTGTAGAATTAATTTTCTATGAGGGTGGTTGGATTTATGGTAAAAATGATTTGGAATATCCTAAAATTTAAATTAAAATGGCAGAATTATATTAAAGTGGAAATTATTATAATTAAAGCACTTGGGTATCTGGATCTGCATCAACATGAACTATGGGCTAAATATTCCTTATTAATATCAATTAAATCATAAGGTGGGGTTTCACAACTCATGAACTACACTCTAATCAATATGGTGTTAAGGACTTATCGTGCCAAATAATAATAACCTTATACTAGGGAGTCGGTGAAAGCAGGGCGGTATCTAGACAAGATTATTACTATTTGTCGACGAAAAGTCATAACATCCATAACAATTAGAGGGGAAGAAAAAATAAATTTACCAAATAAAGCCCATGGCACATATTGAGACTTCATCTTCAACTCGAAGTTGAAAAAAATTAGCTACTCATAATTGAACTAAGGGAAAAATAGAAATTTATTAAAATACATAGAAAATACAAGATGGATAGGGATTACAAAAAATTGAACTCAAAAATTGATTCAGTGATGACAAATTAGGGGAGGAGGCCCCCTTTTTATAGATATACTGAGTAAATCATGGCCATCAAATTAAAAACATTTTGGACGCTTAGGATTACGCCACGTCATCAGTCAACAGTACGCAGTTTGACCACGTGGTTTGAATAGTGACACGGTTTGACCACGCGGTTTGAATAGTTAGGCGGCTTGAATAGTGACGCGGTTTGGTTGTAAACAATCTCATGTGTATGCATGTACCATACGCGTAATTTTTTGTCCATTAATATGCTGCCACGTCACCGATCAACAATATATAAGAATTTTAGTCCAATAGAATCGAGACACCTCATCAATCAATGCCACATCATCGGTCAATGCCACATCATCATTTCGTATGTGTGAACAGTATTGTAAACAGTAACATAAACAACATCGTACATGTGAATAGTACCATACATGTGAACATTGATATTTTTCATTTTATGCTCCTTCTAAGGTTTTCAACTGTCCTGAGTTCAAAAGTAATGTTCGTTTTGTTGTCTGATCTATCGTTTATTGTGAAATGACCATGATACCCTTAAAATACATAAAATGTTTAATTAAAATAACACACACATAATTAAATCAGAAGAAACTTAAATACATAAAAGTAAAAGTGTTAGTAAGACTTGAAATGTAAAATGACAATTTTTTCCTTTATAAATATACATTTTCTAACATTCAACACTCGCACATCTACAAAACTAAAGCACATATTCGATATCATTGCCACAATCACCGGCGAAAGGTTTGCAGCTAAAAAAGTTGCTCCAGCTACCTCATAACAAACTCCCAGCAAATCCATTCTCACTAGTCCTAAAGGACGCAATAAGAGAAAAGGGGCACTTCTGGAGGTGTTACTACCTCAGAAATCCCAGTGCAAAAGAGTACCAGATCTATTCAACCTCGAGATGCTGCACCCACTAGAACTTGCCTAACCAGCCCATTATTGAGAAAGAAAAAGACGTCGTCTGCTACCTCACCGCAAGGATCTCTTAAGGACCATCTGCGAAGCTCCCCCAAAAAGCCGTGAATCTGCTGCTTTCTCTTGCAGCATTGATGCCATCAACAAGGGAGTCCCTTCTACCAGCTAGTTTATTTTATTTTAAAACAAATTTACAAAAAACATTTTTTTCGTATTCTTTTCTTATTCATTTTACATTTTCTTTATTCCATGTCTACAATGATTTGTTTTGAGTGTTTTGTTTTTTTGTGTGGTTGTGAGGACACAACACCTCTCAAGTTTGGAGGGTGTGTTTTTGCTTGTATTATGGTGTGAAGCTCTATTATCTAGTATTTGTGTATGGATTTGAAAACCCAATGAAGATAAATTGAGTGTTATTCAGCAGGTATGGGAATGACAAGTAAGGATAGTTATAGATGAAGAATGAAATTTTGTCCCGACACTTAGACTTTGGTTGAATTGTTTTTTAGAATGTTGTAGAAGAACCAGAAAAATTTTAAAAAATGGTAGAAAGTATCTCATGTTTAAGGGAAAATGTTTGTTGAACTGTGCTTGTTATGAAACCAGGGCTGAGTATACACCTCATATGCAGACTTGAGTCTAAAGGCAACAAGAGTTATAAGCATTGTTGTAGCAACTATAAAAAAAAAAAGGTCCTATGTCTAGGATATTGTGTAGTCAGGTCTGTTCATGAGCCCCATGTTTAGTCTTGAGTTAAAGATATCTTCATATAAGACTATATTATGAGGATTGCTGCAACAACTTTGATCTGTGCATTGATTGAGTAATTGGGTGTCATCATTACAAGTGATTAATATTCATATGAAAAATCAATGATACATTGAGAAGATTTTAACTATAAAAAAAATTATTTTTGTTGTATCATAGTTTGAGGTTATTTGTGAATTCTGCTATTCCATATGTGAATATATGTGTTCTACCTTCGAATTATATGCAATATCTATGTAATGTTGTAGCATCTCAGGAATTGGATCAAAGTGGCACACACACACTCTGGATAGAATGAAGCCTAAGTCTAGAACTGAACTGCTATGGCTATTTTGCATGATTGAGAGTGTGATCTGAGGGTTAAAGAATCCTTGCAAATTTGATGACAGGGCTAAGTTCTTTGCTGCATAATTGTGTGAATGAAGCGTTAGTGTTATTGTGATTACTCGAGGACAAGTAATGATTTAAGTTTGGGGGTGTGATAACTCTATGAAAAGAGAGTTACATGGAACTTGTAGACTTAAATCAATCATACTTATAGAGCAAATAATGTGTTTTTATTGCACTTTTGTTATATTTTGCTTAAATAATTATCTTAGTTTACTGTTTATAAATTTTGTTTACTTTAGAATAAATTGTGTGCTTAAATCATATGCATAATTGTAAGTGACCGGAAGCTCAAATTTCAAGGAAGGAATGCTAATGCAATAGGCCTGCAAAAGATGGAAAAGAGCTTGGCTACAAAAAAATTGAAACGAATCTAGAACAGTACAGTTGCTATAGCAACCCTGGAACAACGAGAAAGAAAATTTTACAGAATCTTGTGATATGTAGTTTCCTAATCTGGAAGATACACAACATAGGTTCCGTTTACCATAATTTTCAACGATAAAAAGGAGCACATATCATAGGACAAAGGGGGCCTCCCGTCAATCACGATTGAAAGAAAAACAAGAAAGAAACTAAGAAGAATATTTAAGAAAAGGACGCAAGTCCACACCAATAATAAAATCTGCATAATATTTGGAATTCAACTTTTCTCATTCAACTCTTGTTCTTTTTTTTATTCTTTGGTTGGAAATATGTACTTGATGGCTGGAACTTTGTCGTTTGCTTTTCTTTTACAAGTTATTAACTAAATTTGATTGTAGTTGAGTGACAAATAATTTAGATGAGTTCTTGACTATTCTTATGAGTTGCTGCACGCCTGCTGTAGCACTTTGCTTTAATAAATCTTATTGCATTCATTATTTCGGTTGACCTCCCATTTAAGGATACCAATTAAGAAAGAGCCACAAAAGGGTTTGTCTTAGTGGAACTTATTAGAGCAATATTTGATCTTAAGTTGAGTTTCTTGGATTGAGTTTAACTTGAATCCCGAAAGGGCCATAATTGATTTAAGATTTGTGATGAACTAGATATAGGGATTCACCTTGTAGGGTAAAGAGTGCACATGCTTGTAATGTCGTATCTTGTGTTGACATAACAACTGGTCATTGTTAGGTTGCATAAGGGTATATGAAATCCAACATGCGACAGCTGAGGATCATTTTGCCCGGTACTATAGCAACTGGTGTTAATTTGACAAGACAGTCACCCTATCGACATAGTTTAATCATTCAACTACTCTACTCATATTGAATTCTCTTTGTGTTTGAACGTACAATTTAATTTATAATTGCATTTTTACTTTATTGAATTTTTATTCTCATTAGTTAGTCAATCTTATTAATTTTATCAAGTTAAGATAGAAGAAAGTTTGTGTTGTTGTGATTGTTGTAGCATTTCTAGTAGCATTAGTCCCTGTGGAGACGATCTTGAATACTCATCACTTTGTTACTTGTTGTGTACACTTGCACATTGACACTAATAGCAATTGTGCTTAAAATTTAATAACAATCATGTATAAATTTATTGATGTAGTTTAACTACATTGAACTAGATCACATATAAGATTTAATTAATCTTGAAATGATTGACATACTTATTAAATTTAATAAGTGTTGATTTTATTGCAATCTCAATCTTGAGTTAAACATAGTTTCATGTTTGTAATTGTTATTTCATTTGAATTATCAATGTGTGCGATATTCGATTTGTACTCAAGACTACCAGCATCTTGATAGAAGTTATTTTGAGTAGTGAGATTATAAATTAAAAATATAGAATTTGTACAACACATGCAATAGAATTCGTTAGTTAGAGTGTGTCAACATAATTAGTATGTTGAAAATGATCAATAGAGGAAACCAATAAGTGCCAAGGACCAAGATGTAATTAAATTGATTGGACAATTGATATATCAATTTAATTAATAATGTAGTACAAAGTATTGTTTAATAAAGAAATCAATGTGGCACGGTTGAATTATTATTTGAATACTATCTTAGATGGCATACAATTATAAAAGTTAATTCCAATATTTTATTAGAGTAGATTTAGAATCAAACGATCATGCTAATTTAATTGTAGGCCGAATTATTGTAGCCACTATTGTACGTACCTATATAATCTCTGAGTTAGCTCATTTAATTGACTGCACCACTACTGGACTGATAAGCAAGATAGATAACTAGCTATTCAGGTTAAAAACCTAAATATTTTGTTTGGTAGAGGCTTTATTTAATATACTTATGTATAAGATGTCTTGTCTTATTTTATAAGGTGGGCTCCGATAACAAAAATAAGTGTAACACCACTTTTGGTTTTTGTCTTATCATTTAATTTAAATCACATATTTTTTATTTAATATAATTAAAAAAGATAAATAGAGAAATAGGATTTCCACCAAAAGGAGATATTAAAAAAAATGGTTTGTTCTTTTCACAAAAGGACAAATGAGCCACAATATACCAAACGTAGAGAGAAATTTCTCTCTAACTTTGAGAGAACTTTTTTTTTTATTGCTAGTTGGTTTCAGTTATGATAAAAGTGCCCATATATTAAGTGTAGATCAAACTTGAGTCATAATCTAGAAGATTGTTGGTGACAGAATGTGATTTAATAAGATTGGTGGAAACAAATTATGATTTGGGAGCTTAAATTACTTCTAGAAAAAAGGAAAGATAAGATTTTTAGATTATGATAATTCTATATGTTATATGAGAATTACAATCCAAATATTTTTGTTGTAAAATGATTTTCAACCAACATATTAATTGGCCAAGAAAAAGTAGTATCAAATACCAAAGAACAATACAATTTCTAAATTCAAATAACAATGCAGTACCAAATACTAAATAACAATACAATATTAAACACCAAATAAAATGCAACTGCAATGTAATATCCAATGTTAAACAAACTGAATTGCATAAGTTCATAAACAAACCCTTCATGAAGTTTTACTTGCTTGCCATGTGCTCCATATATCTTGGGTCAAATTTGTCTTTGAATAACTGATTCATTTGAAGGCTCTTTGGTATCAATTACCATTGAGTCAAAGTCAAGATCTAGAGGGGGCTCATCATTCATTTCAAGTTCCATATCATCAAAAGACATTTTTGTTCTTCTAAAATTATGTAACATACAACAAATAGATATTATACACCTTTGTCTTTTTATATCATAAAAGGTAAGACTTCCCAGTATAGCCTATCTCTTCTCCAATAACTAAAATATAGTTCAATCATATTGCGAGCACTGGAGTGCTTCATATTAAACAATTCTTCTGGAGTACTAGATTGATGTACAACCTAAAGTCACTCGAATGATTATGTTGACCTCTAAATGGTGAAGGAAAATCAATTCCATTAATGTAGCCACAATCAACCTAGTAATAATAGCCTATTGACAAAATAAAAATAAAATAAAATAAAATACCATGAAATAAAAGTCACAAAATCAATTATACAATCTTAAAATCTAAAGATAATTTGGTTCAACTTATTAACATGGGAAACTTTAAAAAAACTTTATTCTAAATGCGGTATCTTTTAGCACTCGGATATGATGAGTTAAACCCTTCCATCATGGTGCGACATAAATAAATTGCATATCTTGTAAACAGGCCCCCAAGACATTGTTACAATTTCATCTTTCCTAGTTTTATATTTTGGTTTATCAACTTCTAAAACATGAACATTTATATATGTACCATATAATGCTCCCAAGCAATTCTAAAATATTAGATTAAAAAAATGTAAATCAATGTATATAAGTGTATAAGTGAACACAAGGTATCAATGCAATATTATACTTACCTTAAATAATTTCTATATTGGGTCTATAAAATTCTCCAACGCTTGCTCCAGTTTTTCCAAAACTCTTTTTGGCATCTAATTGTTGTCTTTAAACACTCATGGAAACATGTACAAACTATTTTGTTGGATCTTTTAAAATTTAAACCAATCACTCGATTCTACGAATGGTGTGCTAAAATATACAAAAGTGCGCCAAAATTTACAAAAAACCATTACAAGCATTTCATCATGCAGCACATTTTTAATACCAATTAAACACCTTTTCTTACGAAGAAGCTTACATAATTTTTAAAATGTTTGTCCATCAATTCTTAATTATGAGAAGCATTTCGCATCACTTTCAAAAACCAAACCATACAAAAAGTTCAATTATTGATGAAATCTATTGTGTGCCTTGGAACTTTTCAATCTTCATTGATAAGTTATATAAAGATGGGAACACATTGTAGCACAAACAACTATAATCATATGCAGCATCATCACCAAACTATTCATCATATATCTCAACATCACTGATTAAGCCAATCAAATATTAATTAAATTTCAAAATTGAAAGCAAATTAAATTCACAGGATGTCAAATCATAAATCATCACAATTATTATTAGACAACAAGTAAGCAAACAATGAAGATTATCCAATAGATCATGCTGAAACAAATATCATAGTTATATATAATGTAAATAATGCAAATTATAACCATCCAATATATAATATATAAAAACTTAGTGGGCTACAACTACAAATTCAATTACTTGCCATGAATTATCTTCTATTTAAATCAAAATCGTACAGTGGTGGCCCAATTAATGGTTGTTTTATAGAAATGGCCAAGCAATACAAACTCCAAGACATTAATTTATATAACTAATTAATTTATATCATTATTATTTAAAACAAAGAGAGAAATTGAGCCTGGACCGTAGAAAAGTAGTTGATGTCAGGAAGGCCACCAAAAAAATTTTTGGTGGCTTTCAAATTCATGATGAGCTTCTTCGGATTTCAATTACTGTAACATGGAAACTATTCTTAATTTTTTGTTAGAAACAAAATGAGCATAAACAATGGAAAACATACTTGAAATGATGATAAAAGATACTGAATGATGATGAGTTGGGTGATGGAGATCACCATCGACGTGAAAGAAGCGACAAACTGGTTCGATGACTAGACAGCCAGTAACATAAAGTGACAAGCTCGGCAATAGAGATGCTATCCAATCAACTATAGATTAAACTAGTGATGAACTCCTTAATCGACGAAGGTACTACAACTTGTCTTTTCCTTTGGTTATAAGTGAATTAGTGTTAGAGAAGAGTTGGGTTAGTTGGCTAGATATATATTTTTTTTAGAGAGTTCGGTTTGGGCCCCTACCTATCATATAGATCTACAAAAGATAAGATATATGTGAGGGAGATATAAATTAAAACCTCTAAGTTAAAGAAATAAAAATGAATAAAATAAGGCAAAGCCTAATAACAGTAAACAAAAATTACCGCAATCGCCCATAGTATTCTTATGATACTTACTATCGGCGAGTAATTCGATACCTTTTTTTAATGCTAGCTTGTACCATTAAAGCCAGGATTGGGGTCTTGTCTCTCACTATCCACAGGTACAGATAGGAAATAACCATCAACTATTGGGTGCTCATTGAAATTGAAGTCCTAGTCATTATGAGACTTGTGACTCATTGCATACCTAAAATCTTTATTGGCATTGAAATCTTCATCAAATTAGATAAGAATGTTGGTATTGTAAGGATTAAAACCCACAACCATATGCTGCATATCCTTACCAATGCTCCATGGAGAGGAAAGATCATCGCCTTTGGCCTTGGATTGGGCCCCACTAACATCCTAAGTATCATGTATCAGTTTGTGATCAATAGAGGAGCCCATAACATCAACCTTGTTTCCTATAGATGGAACCCTAGTATTTGGAGATCCACCATCTGTGGTCTTATGAATGAAAGGTTTAAAAGTCAATGTTGAAGTCTATCGTGAATCATTTGAAGGGGCAACTCTTATTGTATTAGCAATTTTTATCCTTATTGGACTGTTGAGGTCGGAGCCCCAGATTGGCCATTTAACAAGCCTCAACAGTATAACCAAGGTGCTTATAGGAAGCAAAGTGGAGTGGGATTTTCTCAAAAATTACACTTTGCGAAAATTCAGAATCACCCACACCAATTTGAATCCAAAGTAGTGGAGGTTGAGTGACATTATGTTCCACTAACAGTCTAGCAATGGAAAGGTTAAATAAAGATGCAGTAGGCTGGTCGACTCATAACGACTTACCAATCACTGAGGCAATAGAATATAAAGCTTCCTTACAATGCATGAAGTGATTAGGTAAGTAAGGAAACATGATCCATACTAGAACTATAAGAGATTCCTTAGAACAGCGGAATTCGGTGGTCTATTTAAATATTCTCACGGCACTCCCATTAACATACCATGATTTCCTGACCCATAAATGAAAGTAATTTTCCTCAAATTTCTATTTAGTTAAAACATGATGATTATCCAGTAGGGATACCTGAGAATTTCCCTTCAATCCTAATGAACTAAAAATTCTACTTATCAATTCCATGCGAGTTCGGTTATAAGAAAATTTATCGACCAATAACAGTTTGAAAGGAGTAGTCATCGCTTAAACTTCCGCAAAAGAAAACTGCATGTTAGGCTCTCTCTCAAACGATGTGACGGTCTTGATTGGAACTGTCGGGATAGAGAGCCCATTAATAACATTTGTGAAAGATTTATGTGGAGCCCATTTTGATTTCGTTCAGGGGTGGAATTCAAAACCGAGGCATATGGGGAGCAGAGGTGGGCTTATAATGGGCTTGGTTTTGGTTGTTAGAGATGAGGGAATTAGGATGTTGGCGGGTTGGGCTTGCTTTTGGATTTGTGATTGTGGATTTAAATTAGTTAAATAAGCATGTAATGAGATATTGCATGAAAGTTGATTGGAGGACAAAACATCAATAGAGGTCAAAAGTTCATTGGGAGCCGAAAGTGGAGTCAAAAGTGGCATGCTTGTTCGTGGAGTATGCATGATTGCATGTGTGCTTGCGTGAGTGGGGCATCATGATTGCAAGTGGTGTGGACGGCATGTGAGGGTGGTTGTTGTGTAGGGATTCGAAGCAAGTCATGGTTATGGCTTGCATTTTCAAGCTCCCTCACAGTTTGCGTCTGTGGTATGGGTGGCGACAGTAAAGGCGGCGTCATGAGCAGCTTGTGAGGGTTGGATGCATCCTGTTCTTTCACTTGGTCAGGTGTGGTGGCTACTAGTGGTTCCATCAACGACAACCGCGACAATGGCTTGCAGAAGTCATTGATAGTGTTTTCATGCATGAGAGGCATGCATCTGTCATCCGAGAGTTGGCTATCATAGACGACAGTAACAACTTGTTACGGCGGTGAAGGTAGCGGCAACAAAGAGTTCTGGCGATGGTCAATACGTGCATGTGCACTGTTTTTCATGTTCTCTTTGTGCGTGGGTGATGGTTGGGAATAGCAAAGTTGATCTTGATCCACATGGAGGTGAGTGATGTCGCTTCTTGGCAGTAGTTGTTCCTCGTCGCTGACATCGGCTGCGTGCAACAATTGATGTCGATATTTTGATCGTGCATCCTGCTGTTCACGTGCTTTTTGCTTGTGAGAGGGGCTGCATTTGTTTTTTTGGATCACAGGGGCTTGGGGCAGCACAATTGTGAAACTTTGGTTAGGTAACAGTGGTGGAATTAAAGAAACTGGCTAGTCGTGCAGTGGTGTGACAGAGCTAGATGGTACAGGCTTGGAAGGATCAGCTGGAGATTCGAGAGTTGTTAGTGGCATGGATGAAGATGGAAATAGTGGTGGATATTCACCAAAGTCGGCTAGATCGGCGATGTGGGGAAGGGTTCGATTTCTCCAATTCTTGATTCTTTGTGATCGCCGTGGTTGCTCTGGTGGTGATTGACCATAGGCAACCGGTGAAAGCACTGTCTATCACTGCTCTCTCCATTTTGGTTTCAATCAGTTGATAGTTGATGTTTCTTTTGTTGAATCTGGCTTCCTAATTTCTTTGTCAAATTCATCGGCTAGATTAGGGATTTGTTTTTTTTCCTAATCTATATTTTTTAATTGCAAGGAGGGTAGTTCAAGAAACTAAAAAGCAGTGTTCTCATTCCCAAACCCCCTATCAGAATTAGAACCCTATTAATCAAATCTAAGATTGTGTGGGTTCTATCACTACAAGGAAACCGACAATAAATGATGAGAAATAACTGTCATACATGTATGACAAACAATTCATCCATCATCTATGTCATTGTCATTAATTCATGATAATATTTTACAATTTTATATCCGTAATATAATATTTTAATATAAAAAGTAATTAAATTAAATTAAAATTTATTTAAATTTTCATATCTTTTTTAAATTTTTGGCGGGAAATACAATTATCATTTGTAAATTTGTTATTCAATTTTGATGGGAAATTGTTTACAACAAACTTTATTATGGATATTTTCCGTCATAAAGTTATATTTTAAAAAAATTATATTATAATTATTATTTATTGATAAATTCTTGTTTACAAATTTAATTAATTGATAAAATGAACATCATCAATAAAACTAAAATAAAATCATATTAATTAACATCCATTCAATTCAACAAATTAATTTTAAAAGATATAGATTTAATATCCAATGTGATCACCACCAATACATAATAAAACATCTCAAATTAAAAAAAAAATCCCAAAATATAAAACAACAATCAAATTCCACTTAAACTCCAAGAAAACCAATTAAAACTTCCAAAGATTAACGGAAATATTCCAACGGCAAGACCTCCAGCAATAATTCCCTCTTCCAGCGGCAATACTCTAATAACCACAAGCCAGCAACACTCCTACCATACCCAGAAACCTACCCTCTTCCAACAACACTCTAATTCTAGTCATATGTCTAGCAACATTCTAACCCAAACCCAATAAACCAATACACAGAATCAATCAAAATACCCAATGTCATCAAATCCATAACATCTGCACTACAATCCTTAACAGCAACCTTTATAATTTGCACTACAATTTTTATTTCAACAAACTGTAACAATTAATACTTATAGTTTCATACCCTTTTTGTTAATGTGACAAAGATATCAGAGAAATAGCTATCCCACACAAAACGAACCTCATCTATTCATCCTAAGTGTATTGTTGAGTCCTGGAGAATGACTATTTATAAAGGGTAAAATCATCATTTTGCACTCCAAGTCTCACTAACATTTTTACTTTTATGTATTTAAGTCTTTTGAACTTTTTATTGTGTGTGTTTTGTTATAATTTCATTATTTTATGCATTTCAAGAATGTTTTGATCATTTTACGACTGATGAGAACTCGGATAGCAAAACAGATATATTTTTTTAGCCCAAAATAGTTAAAAACCTCAATGTATTATTAAATATCAAAGAATGTATATTTATAAAGGGTAAAGTGATCATTTTATACTACAAGTCTCACTAACATTTGTATTTTTATAGATTTAAGTCTTTTGAACTTCGATTGTGTGTGTTTTGTTATAATTCGATTATTTTATGCATTTTAGGAATATTTTGATTATTTTACGATTGACGAGAAATCAAATAGTAGAACATATAGCATTTTTTAGCTCAAAATAGCTAAAAACCTAATGTATAAAGGACAATTGTAATTTGGGATGTATGCTAATTTTCGTGGGGCCCAGTTGACGTGATATTGATCAATGATGTAGGAGCATCTTATTCGACCTAGATATGCGTTTGCTGTTGATTGATGCAATGGTAACATATTATTGGACCGAAAATGCACGCCCATGTTACATGCAATACATTGAATAAAAGCTTGTTGATGTTACATTGACCGATAACGTGGCAATATATTATTGAACTGAAAAAAACACATACATTGCATTCAATATACCGAATCATAGCCCTGATGACGTGTTCCATCTAGTCAGAGCTTGCCATATGATGTAATCTTGTTCTTCTAAATTGGTTTCATCTGATGGCTATAATTTACCTATTGTATCTATAAATAAAGGGCTCCCCACTTCCTCCCCAATTTAACAGCTCTGAATCCAAATTTGAACTCCATTATTTGTAATTTACGCTCTATCTTGTATTTTTATGTATTTTAATAAAATTACCATTTTACCCTTGGTTTAGTAATGAGTGGCAAATTTAATTTCAAACTTGGGCTGAAAGTAAAGCCTTAACATGATTTATGAGCTTAACTTGGTAAGTTTATTCATCTCTTTCTCTGATTTATGTGAATTGTCTTGACTAATCGTTGACAGATAATAAATCTTATCTAGATTTTTCTCAATACAAGATTATTACTGTTTGGTACGATGAGCATTTTACAACATATTTATTAGAGAAAAATTTCCCAATAGTACTTGTGGATCATCTTGACTAAGTATTTACAAAGAGTATCTAAGTTATTTAGTGCATGGTTGCCACATTTTCGACAGAAAGATTGTTATCACCTAGCACAACATGTATTTGACGTCACATTTAGCAGAAATATTATTTTCCCCTAGCACAATAAGTGCTTGATACCATATTTACCAGAATGAGACTTATGAGGAGTAGAAATACTCCCTCATAAATTAATTAGAGCTGAAAAGGAATATTAAACCTATCGTGAAGTGTTGAGTGTGAATTCAAAGACTTAAGCGTTTTATTTGTATCATTTTATCCTTAATTGATTCCCGTTATTTATTTTAAATATTAGTATTGCTTAGAAATCATCTACAACTACTTCACATACAAACTTGAAAAATTAACATTACACATAATTAAATCTACTTCCTTGTGGGATTAACACTTGTCAACACAAATCTTACTACAATAGATTCGCACACTTGTGAATACATTAAAGTTTACACAACATGTATGCTTTCTTTCCATTAAACTATTAGTCATAAGATTAATATTGTCAAAGTTAAGATATCTTATTATCAACTTACATTTTTCACTAACAAACTATCTGCTATTATTTCCATTATGTACCTTAATGCATAATCGACACACTATAATTTTACGATATTTTATTTCAGACACTGTTCATGCAAAACAAATCTTACAAAATGCAAAACCCATCCATTTTAGTTCAGGTTCATAATCGATAGGCACTTGTAGTTTTTGTAGGGTTACTTTTTTTACCTTCACAATTCTTATCTCAGTATTATAATTCCATTTTTCTTTACCATCCTCCGTTGTAAAGAGTGTCATGGTGTTGTATAAAAATATTAAATTGTTATCTCTTAATCATATTGAAGAATTTAAAATATCAATTGCATGAAATAAATTGGCATACATATATTTTAAGGAGTTATTCTAAATCAGTATCAAGACTGGACTGCACATGATCCATATAAAACACTTCTTTTTTCACCACATCAAAAATAACTAATACTTAATGGTAGCTAAAATAGGAGAAGGTAATAAAAAAAATGCAAACAAAATGAATTAAGGAACAATTGTAAAAGTAATATGGATTCAGAAATAACTATAAAAGTTTTAAATGAAAATTAAAACTTACAAAGCATTGTATGGCATGAGAATAAGTTCTCTATTTTTGGTTGTTCTCAAGCAGTCGTGAATATGCTCAACTCTCTTCGACTGAAATCTTTCTACAACCTTTGGATTTGTTGGGCAAACAAAACTTAGATATATGAATCCGAATTGTTTTATTTCTTTTCTTTTTGGTAGAATAGTAGAATCCAACATCCTAAATAAAAAATCAGTGCATCAATAAAAAAAGTATCCAAGTTGATATAAAATAGTGTGAAGAAAAGTAATAAAACCACTTAAGTTATATAGACTTGAATAGCATTTACTTCTAGCGCTTGCATTGACAACAGTTCATTGCAATCTTTCTTCTCAATATAAGCACAAACATCTCTTTGGAATACATTATCATAAATCATATATATCAGAACACCATTATTTTCATTAGACAAGTATTCCTCATACAATTTCTCAAATAGTTGTAACATCGAATGGTTCTTTTGTTGCTTTACTACTACATTCCTTCTGTTTATTTATAGGATGCACTATTACTTTTTTGGCTTTATCCTTTTTCAAAAATGCCATTTTCTGCTAGGCTGTCTTGATGAATCTTGTGTATACCATTAGCTTACTCCATTTGTTTTTCACTGCTTCCAACTCTTTTTATCTTATCAGTAAGGACAACATCATGAATTTTTGTTTCATACAGAACCATAGAGGAATATTGTACATTACAAGAATAACTAGCCAACAACTTTATGTACTACTACAAAGCTATGTGGATTTATTCCATTAGCCGATAAGTCAAGGCAAAGATTTTATGATCTAATGCAAAAGTAGGTAATTTGTTATCAAATAATTTCCATGATGGTGAGTTTGTGGTATGTCGAAGCTTACTATCATCGAGTTTCCCATTTGCATGCCAAGTTAAGTCCTCTATAGTTTGTGAGGACTAAAACATGTGCTTAAATCTAGGTATGGGTGGAAATACCATAAAGCCTTTGAAGGAACTCCTTTCCTATATTGATTAACACTACCATCCTTTTTTTCCCCAATCTAGATAAACCATAACTTTGACATTCAAAGAGCCATTCATACTCTTTTTTGTAAACCATGCAACTATTTGGCCAAGCATATATTTTCATATATTCTAAGCCTAAAGTAGACATTGTCTTTTTGGTCTCATACATAGACAAAAGAATTTAATTACTTTCATGCAGCAACTTGGTTAGAAAACCTAATAACTCAATAAAACTTGTATCAAACCACCCAAGTTTACCTTTTATATTAAACAAGGCCAACTCAGTAAAAGTTTTGCATCCTAGGTACAAAGGCTTCTTAGCATGTTTTAGAATTTCTTTAAATGCTTTAGGATCTGCAGCATAATCTTTGTAAGCATCGTTAACCATATCTGCTTTATTACCATTGTCGTAGTATATAAACTCAAATAGAACATCTACATCTATATTAGGAAGTGGTGTGTGTTGTGCAAATTTTATTGAACTCGCAAGTGCATGAATCTATTGTAAAATAGATTCGTGATGACGAGTGTCGATCCCACGAGGAGGTGAATTTTAATTATGCGTAGAATTAATTTTCTATGAGGATGATTGAATTTGTGGTGAAAATGATCTAGAATATTCTAAAATTTAAATTAAAATGACAGAAATAAATTGAAGAGGAAACTATTAAAATGAAGCACTTGGGTATCTGGATATGCATCAACATGCACCATGGGCTAAATATTCCTCATTATTCTTAATTAAATCATGAGGTGGGAATCCACACCTCATGAACCATACTCTAATCAATATGATGCTAAGGGTTTATTATGCCAAATAATAATAACCTTATATTAGGTAGCCGGTGAAACCATGGCAGTATCTAAACAAGATTATTATTATTTGTCGATGAAAAGTCAAAACATCCACAAAAATTAGAGGGGAAGAGAAAATAAATTTACCAAATAAAGTCCATGACACATGTTGAGACTTCGCCTTCAACCCAAGCTTGAAAGAAAATTAACTACTCATAATTGAAGTAGGGGTAAAATGAGAATTTCTTAAAATACATAGAAAATACAAGATGAAGAAGGAATTATAAAAATTGAAGCTCAAAAAATGAATTCAAAGATGCCAACTTAGGGGGGAAGCCCCCTTTTTATAGATACATTGAGTAAATCATGGCTATCGGATTAAAAATATTTCGGACGCTCAGGATTGCGCCATGTCATCAGTCAACAGTACGCGGTTTGACCACGTGGTTTGAATAGTAATACGGTTTGACCAAGTGGTTTGAATAGTAATACGGTTTGACCACGTGGTTTGAATAGTGACGCGGTTTAGTTGAAAATAATCTTGTGTATATGCATGTGCCGTATGCGAGATTTTTGGTCCACTAATATGCTGCCACATCACCGATCAACAGTACGTAAGAATTTTAGTCTAACAGAAACGTGACACTTCATCAGTCAATGGTGTTGTACAAATTTTATTGAACTCGCAAGCGCACGAATCTATTATAGTATAGATCAATGGTGACGAGTGTCGATCCCACGAGGAGGTGGATTTTAATTATATATAGAATTAATTTTCTATGAGGATTTGTGGGGAAAATGATTTGGAATATGCTAAAACATAAATTAAAATGGCGAGAATAAATTCTAAAATTGGAATTGAAATGGTAAAAATAAATTGAAGAGAATTTTATTGAAATGACGTACTTGGGTATCTGGATCCGTATCAACATGCATCATCGGCTAAATAATCCTTATTAATGCCAATTAAATCATGAAGGGGGAATCCATACCTCATGAACCACGCTCTAATAAATATGGTACTAAGGGCTTATCGTGCCAAATAATAATAACCTTATACTAGGGAGCCGGTGAAACCAGGGCGGTACTAGGCAAGATTATTATTATTTGTCAACGAAAAGTCAAAACATCCACAAAAACTAAAGGAGAAGAGAAAATAAATTTACCAAATAAAGCCCATGACACATGTTGAGACTTCACCTTCAACCCAAGCTTGAAAGAAAATTAGCCACTCATAATTGAACTAGGGGCAAAATGGGAATTTATTAAAATACATAGAAAATACAAGATAGAGAAGGAATTACAGAAAATAGAGTCCAAAAATGGATTCAGAGGTGCCAAATTAGGGGGGAAGGCCCCCTTTTTATAAATACATCGAGTAAATCATGGTCATCGGATTAAAAACAGTTTGGACGCTCAGGATTGCGCCACGTCATCAGTCAACAGTACGCGTGAACAGTACACGGTTTGACTATGCGGCTTGAACAGTGACACGGTTTGCACACGGTTTGAACAGTAATGCGGTTTGCACAGTAATAATCCCATGTGTTGCATGTACCGTACGCGCGTTTTTTGGTCCACTAATATGCTACCACGTCAGCATCAACAGTACATAAGAATTTTAGTCCAACAGGATCATGACACCTCATCAGTCAATGCCACATCATCGGTCAATGCCACATCATCAATCCGTCTATATGAACAGTGCCGTGAACAGTAACGTGAACAGTACCCGTACATGTGAACAATGTCATTTTTCCTTTTATGCTCCTCCTAAGGTTTTCGACCGTCCTGAGTTCAAAAGTGATTTTCGTTTTGCCGTTTGATCTCTCATTTATTGTGAAATGACTATAATGCCCCTAAAATTAATAAAATATTTAATTAAAATAAAATACACATAATTAAATTACAAAAAGGTAGAACACATAAAAGTAAGGATTGTTAGTAAGACTTGAAATGTAAAATAATAGTTTTCTCCTTTATAAATATGCATTTTTTAACACTCAACACACCCCCCAACCAGCTTATTGCTAGTCCCTAGCAAGTAAAACGAAAAAAAAATTCAAAAATGATTTTTTTTAAACACTCTTGTTTATTCAATCGGACTAATGATAACAATCAAATAAAAGTATAAGCATTATCTCAAGTCTAAAGATACATCACACCCACATCAACCATCCACATGAATCAGCCCAGTGGACTTTGTCGTAGCTACCTTCAAGAATGACACGTCAAACCCCAAAATCTCACTGGAAGTAGTGACACTCTCACAAAGAAATTAAACCCAATAAAAATAGTCACTCCAATGAATGGTAATTGAGAGAAAATAATAAAGAAGTGATCTCACATGCTCTCACCAAAAAGAAATATGCCCTTAACTTAGAAATAATACGATCTCCAGTCAAATAAAAATGCTAGTCAACCCAATTTATTTATTTATTTATTTTCATGCATCACTACATCCTTTTATCCCATATAACTAGCTTCTACTTCAGACTATAGTTCCCTAAAATCAAGGACTTTTATTAGGACGTAATGTAGGCTAGGGACATGGCTAACAAAGAAGGGAAATAGGAAAAACAAAGTGTATGTTTAAGAAAAATACAGAGGATTATTTTTTTTTGGAAGTTGCAAGGTGGATTTCACCTATTATTGTTTTTTTTCTTTGAAGCAACAATTTTTTTTTGAACTAGGCATAACTTCACTATACAAAATGTTTATTTACATTTTTCTCAAACATAAATAGGTGATGGATCTTGTAAGATATTGGGTAATACTCAAAATCGGAGTGGGTCAAGATGATAAGTTGACAAAGAAAAATTTTTATTTATTTATTTATTTTTATTTTTATTTTTTTAAAAGGGTCAAAAGGGTTAACTATGGATATTTGATAAAAGGGATGGCTAGAAAGACTCAAACGGATCAAAGATGGCCTTTCCATCATCTTTTAGGGCTCTAGATAATCTTCCATATCTACTAATTAGATGAGCCTCCAAATGTAGCAATACACACTTTTTTCTTTTTTTTAATTTTTAATTTTTTTTAGGGTTAACTCAAAAGAAATCTGGAGATCGTGTATACAATAATAAACTGCTAAGCTGTATAAAGAATGGGTAAAAGGGTTACTCTCCAAGAAAAAATTATAAGCTCAAAAACTCACTTGGTATTTATTATGACATGTTCATTCCTTCAAGCAACTCATATTTGTCTCCGACATCAACATGTAGAGTAGCAAACATAGCGTAACATCACTTCAGACTAAAGATAATACAAATACTAAAATTTGAAATTCATCATGTCATCCAATGTTAAAACAAATCACAATTTTTTTTAACAACAACCTACTCCCCAACCTATTCTAAACATGAAAGGAAAATATACATGCAGAAATGTGAAAATGATACAGAAAAACTAATTAGAAAATGATTTTTTTAACTTAAGAAGATGCGTTTCTAAAGTTACCACACTCCATATTCAGCCATCTTCGACTTAAAATTTTTTGAAAATGTATATTTATAAAGGAGAAATTAGAAAGAAGAAGAAAAATGAACATCAAAACATAATAAAGAAAAAGAAAATATCTGAAATTTAAAAAAAAAAATTTTGTTTTTTTTTCAAATGATGAAGATGCGTTTCTAGAGCCACTAGACTCCATATTCAGCCATCTTCAACACAAAAAGTTAGCAACAATTAGTTTCTACAACAAAAAATTAGTAAAAACTTAACCAAGATTCCATAATTGTCAACTATTCCCTCCCCCCAACCAAAACGAAACATTGTCCTCAATGTTTTAAAGGAAAGAAGTAGAGTTTAGAAGACATCACCTGAGTGGTGCAACACAGAGGAAAATATTTACAGGCGGAGAGTTAAATATAATTTGTACTTCTTACTGCGGCTACTGTTATCGTCATCATTTGAACGCTCCAACCCAAAGCTCCAGGGGTCTGGCTCTGGTTTATAAGCTTGTAACATATCAAGTAGCTCATTAGCAGTGTGAGCACAAATAAAAAGTTTTTTCGCATTAGAAGGAACGAAATAGTTTTTTATTGCATGGTTGAGAAATGCGATAAAACCATCATAAAAATTATTGACATTTAACAAACCGATGGGTTTTTGGTGAATGTGCAGATGAGCCCAAGATGCTAGTGTGATAAGTGCCTCTAGTGTTGCAAGATCTCCTGGAAGGAAAATAAAAGCATCAACATGATTAAGCATTTCAATTATTCTTTCTTGCATACCTGAGACGACTAACTCTTCTCCAGTCGATGAGTCAGACACACTGCCCAAAGGTTTTAGGACTCTTGGAATGATGCCTAACACTTGGCTTCCTCTGACAAAAGTAGCTTCTGAGACCAATTTTGATAACCCTCGGTTACCTCCTCCATACACCAAGTGTAATTTTCTCTCTGCTTTGCTTCGACCAAGATCTATGACTGCATCAACGAACTCTTTATGTTTGCCATAGGTAAATCCAGAAAGCACACAAATGTTCTTGAATTGTCTATTGAGAGCAGCTGCCATTGGAATATTTCTCAAAAATAATTTGTGAGTGCTTAACAAAAAGTCATATTTAAGAATCTTGGTGATAGTGGATCACAACTGTGTATGAAGTGGCATGTCAGTGTCAAATAACGCGTAAACCACATGGCTCGATAGTCAAAAAGCAAACAGTAAAAACAAACAGTAATAAAATTATTAAAGACAATAATGCAAATGATAAAACAACAGTGAAATGAAATAAAATAACAGTAAAGTAAAAGGATCTTTACAGGTAGTTGCGACTATGGCTCACATTTTTCTCTGATTTTACTTCCAGAAACAGCTTGAACACCCTCTATGGGTCGAGGATAGGCTTCCCATCCAGTTTTCTATAAACTGGCAAACAAGGTCGTTTATAGTCAGATTTCCGAAACTATATCATGCATGCTCTTTTTGGAATAATGGACATAACTGGAGAATCGCTCTTTGCACATATCCACTGTGATGCGTTTCAAGAGACAGAAGGATATCATCCAATGACTCTTTATTCAAGCCATCCCTAATGAATTGAATCTTATCTTTTCTGTTATCAAACATCATTCCTAAAGAACATAGGTTTTTATTGCAACTCATTCTGGCACACTTATGACAAGCAACAGAAATTCTTCGAGCTCGTCGTTTTTTTGCATAATTTCCTTTACCACAACCAGGCATGTATGTAATAAATTTTGGAGGTAACTCACCTGCCAATCGTACTTTCACCTCGATTAACCAACGGATGTCAGCAGGTATGTTATTCCTCATGAGTAATCGCATGCGTTCGGACCAAGCTTTATAGATCGTAAGGAGGGCATTCTGAGGAAGTGAAGGGAATCGCTTGTGAAGCTTCGCTAGAATCTCGGTTCTATCCATACCTTAGCCTCAGAATATCAGTTATTATGGGAAACTGAAGTAACCGACTTGATTGTCACGGAGTACCGTTATTCGCCACTTCACCGGGGTAACAAACTAAAGCACACAAACATAAAAATAAATTAAAACACACAATGAAAATCAAAATCGCCCTCTTATTGAATTTACCTCAAGCTCCAACTGGATGTCATAAACACTTCTCTCAATATCTTTGAGTTGGCGTTCTAAACTCTCAACATAGGCTACTAACTCTGGTGGTTGCAGTGCCCAAATGCGATGTGTTTTACAAAATTGAATCTGCCTTTTGAGATGAGTTTTGACACGTTGAAGTGGTTTAAGAATGTTCAGGAGGAACGGTCTAAGTATGGTACTCATGATTAACAATAATAAGAGAAAACTTAATGGTAAAACAAACACACTTATGCAAAAATAATTTCAATTTAGCAAAAGAATAATAAAAACACAGAAAGAAAAATCAAACCACCGAAAAGAAAAAAAATCAATTCAAATCTGGTGGGTCACTCAAATTTATTTTGGTGTCTTCTCCATGTGATTGGTACTATAGATATGACTTTAATCTTTGACCATTAACTTTAAACGTGACACCGTTCTGTGGGTCCTTAATTTCAATTGCCCCATGTGGAAAAACAGTATGAACAATAAATGGGCCAGACCAACGAGGGCGTAATTTACATAGGAATAGGTGCAAGCGAGAATTGAATAAAAGTACTTTCTGACCTGGAGTGAAAGATTTTCTCATAATTTGCTTGTCATGGAAGACTTTCATTCGTTGCTTGTAAATCTTGGCATTTTCTATGCATCATTGCGAATTTCTTCAAGTTCTGCCAATTGTAATCTTCTTTCTAAGCTGGCTTGCTGCATGTCAAAGTTGAATTTCTTGATGGCCCAATATGCACGATGCTCGAGTTCCACAGGTAGGTGGTAAGCTTTTCCATACACTAGCCTGTAGGGTGACATCCTAATCGGGGTCTTGAAAGCCGTTCTATATGCCCATAATGCATCATCAAGTCTTAATGACCAATCTTTTCTGTCCGGCCTCACCGTCTTTTCTAATATGTGCTTTATTTCTAGATTAGAGATCTCAACTTGGCCACTAGTTTGCGGATGATATGGGGTCGCCACTTTGTGAGTGATTGAATACTATGTCAAAAGATATTTGAATGCTTTATTACAAAAGTGGGCACCACCATCACTGATTATTGCTTGAGGGAATCCAAAGCGCGAAACAATATTACTTTTCAAAAGCCCTATCACCACCTTGTGATCATTGGTTTTGCATGGAATTGCTTCTACCCATTTCGATACATAGTCAACAGCAATCAATATGTATTGATGGCCAAAAAAAGGGGGAAGGGGTCCCATGAAGTCGATACCCCATACGTCAAAAATCTCAACCACTAAAATTGGATTTAGTGGTATCATGTTCCTTCGTGTAATGCTCCTCATTCGTTGACACCTATCACATGAAGAACAGAGAGTGTAAGCGTCTCGAAATATAGTTGGCCAATAGAAACCACATTGTAAAACTTTTGTAGCTGTTTTCTTAGCACTGAAATGGCCTCTACAAGCTTGTTCATGGCAGAATGAAAGGATATTGTGAATTTCACTTTCTGGGACACATCGTCTGACAATTTGATCTGCACAATACTTGAAAAAGTACGGGTCATCCCAAAAGAAATTCTTTATTTCTGCAAAAAATTTAGCCTTGTCTTGCTTGGTCCAATGCTCTGGAAGTTTACCTGTAACAAGATAATTAACTATATCAACATACCAAGGTAATACTTCCACACTCATTAATTGTTCATCTGGAAATGACTCATTCAATGTTAATGGCCCTGTAATTGTGTCAAAATGGAGATGAGAGAGATGGTCTGCCACAACATTTTCTGTGCCTTTGTTATCTTTGAATTCCAAGTCAAATTCCTGCAAAAGTAACACCCAACAAATTAGTCTAGCTTTTGCATCTTTCTTCGTGAGAAGATATTTAAGAGCAGCATGATCTGTGAACACAATTATTTTACAACCAATGAAATAAGATTGAAAATTTTCCAATGCAAGCACTACTGCTAGCATTTTTTTTTCAGTAGTTGAATAGTTCAACTGTGGATCATTCAATGTCATACTAGCATAGTAAATAACATGGGGAATCCGATCAACTCTTTGTCCTAATACTGCTCCTACTACATAATCATATGCATCATACATTAGCTCAAATGGTAAATTCCAATTTGGAGGCTGAATGATGGATGATGATGTCAACAATTGCTTTAATTTTTCAAAAGCCACAAGACATAAATCATTAAAGATAAAAGGTACATCCTTAGCAAGTAAATTGCATAAGGGTCTAGAAACTTTGCTAAAATCTTTAATGAAACGTCTATAAAAACCAGCATGCCCAAGGAAATATCTTACTTCTCTGACTGTTTTGGGTGGAGGAAGATTAGAAATGAGATCCTCATTGGCTTTGTCCACCTCAATACCTTTGCTCGAAATGATGTGGCCGAGAACAATACATTGTTTTACCATAAAATGACACTTCTCCCAATTTAAGACCAAGTTTTTCTTGATACATCTCTGCAGAACTAGTGTTAAATAATATAAACATTGATCAAATAAGTCACCAAAGACAGAAAAATCATCCATAAAGACCTCAAGGAATCGTTCAACCATATCAGAAAAAATGCTTAACATGCATCGTTGAAAAGTAGCAGGTGCATTACATAATCCAAATGGCATCCTCCTATATGGAAAGTGCCAAAAGGGCAAGTGAAAGTGGTCTTCTCTTGATCTTTTGGTGCTATGGGAATCTGATTATATCCTGAGTAGCCATTGTTAAGATACATTGCCCACCAAATGTGAAATTCGAACAATCACAACACATGAACCACATGCAGCCACATGAGTCACGCACCAACATGGAAAAAATCAGCACACCAACTCAATCCCACATTAACAAGGCAAGTTACAAACCGTTGGAAACAAATATGGCAATCTGTATTGCTCTTGCCAAAGGCTTGCAACAATCATCTCACACAATCCCATGACATGCAAACTCACCAAAGAAAGATGGCCAACTATTATTCAAATCCATATTCTTTTCATATCTTAGCCAACGGCTAGTCAACGACTAAGTTTAGAATTAATCCCATAATTTCTGTAAAATGTTTCTTCCATATATAGTTCCTCTACTCATGTATAAATACCCAATCTTGTTCCTTAAGAAGAAAAGTGAATAAAAACTTTTAATCCTTTTCAATACTCTTGATTTTGAGCATGGTATCAGAGCTTATGGCTTCTTCATCCAATATCCAAACGGAGGCCAAACTCTCCCTGCAAACTATCCACCAATGTGCCAATCTAATATCTATTAAACTCTCCAGCAATAACTATCTCTTATGGAGGTCCCAAGTCCTTCCCCTGATCAGTAACCTAGGACTCAACAATCACATCTCTGATGACTCACCACCCTAAACAATTTCCAGTAACGGAAAGTCTATTGCCAACCCTGTCTTTACAATTTAGGCACACAATGATGGGTTGCTTCTTACCTGGTTACGTGGAATGATGATGGAAGACGTCCTTACACTGGTAGTTGGAGGACAAACAGTGAAAGAAGTTTGGCTCTCCATTGAGGAAAACATGCTTCCAGCCACCAAGGAGCGAGAGTCTTGGCTTAAAGACAATCTCTTCTCCTTAAAGAAAGGCTCCCTGAAGCTTGATGACTTCTTGAACAAATTTAGAGGACTGTGTGACAGTCTAGCTGCCATTGGAAAGCCCTTGACGGACGATGACAAAGTCTTTCAATTGGCACGGGTACTAGGACCCAAGTATGCCGACTTCAAAACGGCTATGCTAACCAAGCCACCTTATCCAAGTTTGAAACTATTCCTGTCAGCCTTACAGAATCATGAACAGATTGTGATCGCTCAGAAGAATGACGGCAAAGAAGCGGATCCACAGCAAGCCTTTTTTGGGCAACGTGGACGTGGGAAAAGTTTTCAAGGACAAGGACGCGGCTTCAACAACAATCTTCCACTTTTCCCAGGACAAGGCGGTTTTAATAACAACTTTCGTGGAAGAGGAAATTATCCCTCTAACAATGGGCACAACAACATGAATCAATCTTTCAATATGAATCAATCACCCTCTAACAACTCTCTGCCGCAACCAAGGTTCAACAATAATGGCCCAAATCCGCCACCTGCACCAAAACACTACAGTACAGAACATACTAATCAGCAAAAATACAATTCCAAATCAGGTATAATCTGTCAAATTTGTGGTAAAACTAACCATAGTGCTGTAGTTTGTAGGCACAGGTATGACTACTTTACCCCTGAAGAGGAAGCACCGCAAGCGCTCGCGGCCATGAATCTGCAAGACGAGAATGACCCACAACTTTATGCTGATTCAGGTGCTACTGCCCACATGGTAAATAGCACTGGTAAGTTAAAAGAAATTTATACCCTATGGAGGTTCTGATAAGATTTTTGTAGGGAATGACCAAAGCTTACATATTTCTCATATTGGTGATACCACACATGGGAAATTAAACTTGAAAGATATTTTGGTTGTTCCCAAACTTAAAAAGAACCTCCTGTCAGTAAGAAAACTTGTGGATGATATAAATGGTTCTGTGGAATTTAACTCTCTTGGTTTTGTTGTAAAGAGCAAGGAGAATCAGGTATTGGCTCAGGGAACTAGGCACGGGGACTTGTACGTGCTCAATGAAGGAGGAAACTTAGCTTTTCAAACAATAAGAAGAAACTCAGAAAACCAAGATTTGTGGCATAAGAGACTTGGCCATCCAAGTCCTAAAATATTACAAGTCTTGCGCGCTAATGGGTCTATCAGTATAACTGATTGGACTAAGAACACTAGTATTTGTGTTTCATGCCAATTAGGCAAAAACTGTAAACTCCCATTCAGTTTATCAAATAAAATTTCTGATTTTTCTCTTGATAAAATTCACTGTGATTTATGGGGTCCTGCTCTAGTTGCTTCTAATCAAGGTTTTCGTTACTATGCATTGTTTGTGGATGATTGTACACGTTATTGTTGGTTATTTCCCTTAAAATCAAAATCTGATTTTTTTGAGTGTTTTCTTAAATTCCAAAAACAGGTGGAAAATCAGATGGAACGAAAGATCAAAATTTTTCAAAGTGATGGCGGAGGAGAATTTAGCTCTATCATTTTCCAACAACATCTTCAACAGTTTGGAATCATCAAACAAACTTCATGCCCTTATACTCCTCAACAAAATGGAGTTGCCGAAAGGAAACATAGACATATAATGGAGACTGCCCTTACTATGTTATTTGAATCTTCATTACCATTAAAATATTGGGTGGAGGCTGTTTTAACAGCCGTATATCTCATTAATAAACTGCCACAAACAATTATTAAGAAGCACACACCTCATGAGTTACTTTTTAAGGAAACTTCTAGTTACAATGAAATTAAAGTTTTTGGTTGCCGTTGTTTTCCCTCTCTGAGGGATTACAATAAAACGAAGTTTAACAAAAAAACTCTCTTGTATTTTTGTTGGTTACAGCCCCACTCACAAGGGATACCGCTGTCTTTTTCCGTAAAACAATCGAATTTATATTTCTCGTCATGTAACATTTGATGAATTATGTTTTCCTTATCAAAATCTAAAAGATTCTTCTCCTGTGCAGGATGCTTGTAGCGTTCCCACTACTCCAAATGTGTCACAACGGCTCCCAACAACTTGGACCGAGTCCTTCAACAACACTTCTCTTGGGCACACTAAAGTTGCTAATCCAAACTACATTGCCACATCTCCAAATACGAATGAACCATTGTCTCCCGCTGCAAATAAAGTTGTGATAATTGAAGACCATCATGAACCACCCACTTCTTTACCCGAAAGTCCCTCTACAAATTCACCTCAAAATAGCCCCTCATCCCACCAAATGTGGAATTCGAACAATCACAACACATGAACCACATGCAGCCACATGAGTCACGCACCAACATGGAAAAAATCAGCACACCAACTCAATCCCACATTAACAAGGCAAGTTGCAAACCGTTGTAAACAAATATGGCAATCTGTATTGCTCTTGCCAAAGGCTTGCAACAATCATCTCACACAATCACGTGACATGCAAACTCACCAAAGAAAGATGGCCAACCATTATTCAAATCCATATTCTTTTCATATCTTAGCCAACGGCTAGTCAACGACTAAGTTTAGAATTAATCCCATAATTTCTGTAAAATGTTTCTTCCATATATAGTTCCTCTACTCATGTATAAATACCTGATCTTGTTCCTTAAGAAGAAAAGTGAATAAAAACTTTTAATCCTTTTCAATACTCTTGATTTTTAGCAGCCATCTAGAAAGCAATAGAATTCATGGCCTGCTAATCTATCAAGCATTTGATCGATAAATGGTAAAGGAAAATGGTCTTTACGTGTGACATAATTCAACTTTCTATAATCAATGCATACATTCCATCCTGTAGTTACTCTAGTTGGTATCAATTCATTATCG
Source organism: Citrus australasica (assembly GCA_029618585.1). Classification (NCBI taxonomy): domain Eukaryota; kingdom Viridiplantae; phylum Streptophyta; class Magnoliopsida; order Sapindales; family Rutaceae; genus Citrus; species Citrus australasica. The sequence continues at coordinate 10,121,128 of JARCIV010000006.1, forward strand.
GCATTCGTAACTACAGTGACTCTTGACTTTTTGGGGACAACTTGTATAGGACTGACCCATGAACTATCAGAAATTGGATAAATGATACCTGCGTCTAATGGCTTAAGGACTTCAGTTCTAACAACTTCTTTCATATAAGGATTTAACCGACGTTGCATTTCCCTAATAGATTTAGCATTTTCATAAAGGTGAATGTAATGCATGCAGTCTACTGGATTTATACATTTTATGTCTGCTATGGTCCATCCTAATGCTTCTTTGTGCTCTTTTAAAACATCCAACAACTTACCTTTTTGTTCGTCATTGAGGAATGTTGAGATCATTACCGGTAGAGTACTTTCTTCCCCCAAAAATGCATATTCTAGAGTGTTGGGCAATGGTTTGAGCTCGAGTTTCAGTGGTGATTCTGATGATGGGATGAGTTTCTTCTCTGATGGTGCTAGTTGTTCAACTCTTGACTTCCATTTATCAATGTCCATGGATGGTGTTGAGTCAAGTAGGGCGTTGACCTCATCGACCGTTTTGTCAATATCAAAATCCAAACCAAAGTGAGTTAAACATGTTTGTAAAGGATCATCACTAAGGTTTGAAACAAAAGTGTCATCAACTAATGCTTCAATTAAATCCACATCAACAATTCTATCATCTGCATTGTGAGGTTGTTTGGCAATATTGAAGATGTTTAGCTCCATAGTTATGTTGCCGAAGGACAACTGCATATTTCCAGTCCTGCATTGAATGTGAGCATCTGCAGTTGCCAAGAAAGGTCGGCCTAGAATAATGAGGATGTTCTTCCTTGAATCCTGTATTGGTTGAGTGTCAATTACAATGAAATCAACATGAAAATAAAACTTGTCTACCTGGATAAGCACGTCCTCCACAATACCACACGGTATTTTCGTAGACCGATCTGCAAGTTGTAACACCACTAGAGTTTGGTGTAATTCTCCCAGTCCAAGTTTCACGAAAACTGAATAAGGCAACAAATTTACACTAGCTCCTAAATCCAACAAATCATTCTCAATTGTGTGGTTCCCTATGCTACATGAGATAGTGGGGGAGCCTGGGTTTTTGCATTTTAAAGGAATTTTATGTTGAAGTATAGAACTAACGTTTTCTGTTAAAAATGCCTTCTTTTGAACATGCATGTTTCTCTTTTTAGTACACAGGTCTTTAAGAAACTTGGCATAAGATGGAACTTGTTTTATAGCATCAAGTAAAGGGATGTTAATATTTACCTGTTTGAAGATTTTGAGAATCTCACCTGTAAATTTTCCCTTCTTTCATTTAGCTAACCTCTAAGGAAATGGAGCTTTGGGAACATATTCTCGTGGGTTGGTTTCTTCTTTCTCCTCCGGTGATGAGTCCTCAACACTCACAGGTACAATTTGATTTTCTTTTGTCACCGACATCTCCACTTTGTTGTCGACTTCTTTTCCTTTTCGCAAGGTCATAACGGCTTTGACCTCTCCATGCTGTTGTAGTGAACTGGTACTTGCTTCATGCACTCCTTTAGGGTTAGGCACTGGTTGACTTGGAAACTTGCCTTTCTCAACAGTTATTGCCAAGGTCTGAACTGAAGAAGCAAGTTATCCCACCATCTTCTCCAAGCTTGAAACTGATTGGGCTTGTGAGTTAAAGCCCGCTCTCAACTCGTTTCGTAGTCCATCAATGGTGCGGTTCTGTTACTCAATCGTGGAGTGAGTAACATTCCTGAGATTCTGAAATGAATCCTCTCATGGTCTGGGTTGAGAGTAGTTCTGGTTCTGATTGAATGGTCTAAATGGGGGCTGAGAGGCTTGAGGATTTTGAGGAATTGGTGGAGCTGGAGCTGCTGGTCCATTCTATTGGAATCCTTGAGACCATGAAAAATTAGGGTGGTCTCTCCATCCAGAGTTATATGTGTTGGAGTATGGGTTGTAATTTGATGGTTTTCTCATTACTCCTATGGCATTGGCTTGATCTGAGTATGAGTCATGGTCATGTGGCTCTATTGATTTAGTAGTCGATAACGATGCTATTTGTCGAGAGAGACTTTCAACCATCTCCTTGACTTCTTTGATTTCTGAAGTTGACTCGCCAATGTGAACCTCATTCACTCTCTTAATTCTTCTAGTATTCCTGAGTGATCGACTCCGTTGTTGGGAATTATCTGCTTGTCGCTGGAAGAATTCCCAAATCTCTGATGCACTTTTTGACATTAGCTCTCCTCCATTTGTTGCCATTAGCCATTCTTGCACATTCGGCAATAATCCCTCCAAAAAGTATTGGCATTGGTGCCATTTCTCGTACCCATGATGTGGACACTTCAAGAGTAGCCCATTGAATCGCTATCATGTTTTGAAAAATTACTCGTCATCTCTCTGGGTAAACTCTAAGATTTCCTTGCGAATAGCATTGGTTTTATGTACTGGAAAATATTTATTTAAAAATTTTGTTACCATTTGTTCCCATGATGAAATGCTATTAGCAGGCAATGTATTAAGCCATAAACGAGCTCTATCTTTTAAAGAAAATGGGAATAGTCTAAGTTTAACATCATCGTATGAAAAATTCTCATATTTAAATGTTTGACAAATAGCATGAAAATCATTCAGATGATTATATGGGTCCTCATTTTCTAAGCCATAGAACGTGGGGAGATAATTTAGCACACTAAGTTTTAATTCAAAACTCCTAGCAGCTACATTTGGGTATCTTATGCATAATGTGCTCAAATTAGCTAAAGGACTAAAGTAATCCTTAAATGGCCTCTCCTGTGGTGCTTGTAAATCCATTCCAAATTTATTTTTAACTTGTTTGTGTGTGCGAAGTGTTTTCTCAAGTTCAAGGTCTATAGGTTCAAGATTAGGTAATAATGACCAATGACCATGCATGCAAAACAAATAAAATAAAAATAAAGATGGGAACAAAACAAATAAAAATAAAGAAAAGGGAGAAATTACAATACTAACCTTATGGCACTATTACAACCTTACTACAAAAATACATACACAAAAAATACGTGAAAATAAATTAACTAAAAATAAATTAATAAGCTAAACAAAAAAATTACAAAGAAAATAAATTGAAAATTAAATTACAAAATTTTAAAGGAGAGAAAAAGAAAAGAAATATTAACCTTTAAATATAGGTTCATTTTTTTCTTTTTTTAAAAAAAAATACAAGAAAACAATTAAATAGAAATATTCACAAAAATTAATTCTATGAATTAAAATTACTTACCTCCCCGGCAACGGCGCCAAAAACTTGTTGTGCAAATTTTATTGAACTTGCAAGCGCATGAATCTATTGTAGTATAGATCAATGGTGACGAGTGTCGATCCCACGAGGAGGTGGATTTTAATTATATATAGAATTAATTTTGTATGAGGTGGCTGGATTTGTGGTGGAAAATGATTTGAAATATGCTAAAACTTAAATTAAAATGGCGAGAATAAATTCTAAAATTGAAATCGAAATGGCAAGAATAAATTGAAGAGAATTCTATTGAAATGACGTACTTGGGTATCTGGATCCGTATCAACATGCATCATCGGCTAAATAATCCTTATTAATGCCAATTAAATCATAAGGGGGGGAATCCACACCTCATGAATCACACTATAATAAATATGGTGCTAAGGGCTTATCGTGCCAAATAATAATAACCTTATACTAAGGAGCCGATGAAACCAGGACGGTACTAGATAAGATTATTATTATTTGTCAATGAAAAGTCAAAACATCCACAAAAACTAGAGGGGAAGAGAAAATAAATTTACCAAATAAAGCCCATGACACATGTTGAGAGTTCACCTTCAACCCAAGCTTGAAAGAAAATTAGCCACTCATAATTGAACTAGGGGCAAAATGGAAATTTATTAAAATACGTAGAAAATACAAGATAGAGAAGGAATTACAGAAAATAGAGTCCAAAAATAGATTCAGAGGTGCCAAATTAGGGGGGAGAGGCCCCCTTTTTATAGATACATCGAGTAAATCATGGCCATCGGATTAAAAACAGTTTGGACGCTCAAGATTGCGCCACGTCATCAGTCAACAGTACGCGTCAACAGTACGCGGTTTGACTATGTGGCTTGAACAGTGACACGGTTTGCACACGGTTTGAACAGTAATGCGGTTTGTACAGTAATAATCCCATGTGTTGCATGTACCGTACGCGCGTTTTTTGCTCCACTAATATGCTGCCACGTCACCATCAACAGTACATAAGAATTTTAGTCCAACAGGATCATGACACCTCATCAGTCAATGCCAAATCATCAGTCAATGCCACGTCATCGATTTGTCTATATGAACAGTGCTGTGAACAGTAACGTAGACAGTACCCGTACATGTGAATAGTACCGTACATGTGAACAGTGCCACTTTTCCTTTTATGCTCTTCCCAAGGTTTTCGACCGTCCTCAGTTCAAAAGTGATGTCCGTTTTGCCGTTTGATCTCTCGTTTATTGTGAAATGACTATAATGCCCCTAAAATACATAAAATATTTAATTAAAATAAAACACACATAATTAAATTACAAAAAGGTAAAACACATAAAAGTAAGGATTGTTAGTAAGATTTAAAATGTCCATCTCCTACACTCAAGAACCACTACGAATTACCATGGATTCAGGTATGCTTCCGCTTTTGTATTTTTCAGTAATTTAATCTGGATGTTATGAAGATTTAGGGGACAACAGATGTGTCCTGGCATTATTGGTGTAGGGGTCACTATTCTTGTGGTCTCATATCCCCATGTCAAGGATTTAAAATTTATGTGCAATATCCTTACCTACATATCATTCCCTCATTATCTTTTGTACAAATTCTACCACCAATAAGATTTACTAAATACATACTACTACTTTTAAAATCACAATACTTAGTATAGGGTCCATCTCATTTTAGTGGATTAAAATGCCCAAAGTCCAAATACGTTTGCTTGGTTTGTAATTATTACTAAGCTTTGGACTTGGATGAAATTTCTCATAAATTTTTGTTTTGAAAATGTGGCTATATAAATAAGAATAAGTGGAGCCGGCATCAACTTTTCTAGTGAAAAAGATGAGAGAGAAAGAAATAGATAGACCGGCATCAATTTTTAATCTTTAATTCGATGAACGAAAACTCTGCTTGCTCTTAAATTTTGAAATTAAGTTCCTGACATCGCCCTCTACAATTCTTATAGTTTTGATTTTTGTTTTATTATCTCGTTGGCTATTATTTAAAATACTACTTATTAGAAATATAGTTATTAGGTCGTTACGGTAAGTGAAGATTATTGAGATTTTTTATATTATTAGTATCTAGTGTTATCTAGAGAAATTTTTTTCTGTAATCCTATTAATATAGTAGAAAATATATTGAACTACAGTCTCCTAGTTTTTCCAGCTTTGGATTTTTGAAGTAAAAATCTATCTTTTATTGTTGGTTTATTATTTTGAATTATGTTAGATTATTTTCTACATATTTATTTATGGTCTTGTTTTAATCACATAAAGAGGAAAAAAAATTTATTTTAACTTAATTTGCAGCTATTTGTGTGAGTTTCTTTTCTAACAACGTTGCCACTGCACAGTAATTATTTAAAAAAGCGAAGCAATGTTGATCAACATAAATCAAATTAAATTAGTAAGCAATTACGACTCACAACATTTCACTAGCTTTTGTTTGCTTGGAGATAACGTCATAAATGTGACGTCAACTATTACAAATTACTATAACGACCGGCTCTTCTTGTCTCTGTTATTTACTTGGAGAGTAAGATTGGAATATACTAAAAAAATTCAAAATAAATAAATAAGAGTGTCAACGCCCAAAAAAAAAAAAAAAACGTCCCGTCCATGATGATAAATGCATCTTCTCAGGAATTTGTATTAAGTTTCCAGGCAGGTTAAATAAATATTTTGCATGTAAGACTTCCCCGCAATTTCTTAATTCAGTTGCAAGAAGAAAAACATTTTCATTTTTGATAGACTATCAAATCAAAATCACTAGCAGTCAGCTCCACGGCAAAAATGGTGTTACTCTGCAAAGGAGTATATTCAGAAATACTTGACTCTGTCTCGAACAGAGTCGTTGCTGAAGAAGCGCTGGATCTGGACTCGCCCTCTGACTCAGTCACAAACAGTAACTCAGCTCAGGTGATTAACGTAAGGATCATTAGTTTCTTTTCTTTATTCTAGTGTTAACGATTCAAGAAAAAAAAAATACCCAGAAAGCAAAAACTATAATTCATTTGTGGGTTTTCTGTTAAATTCCTGATTTAGGTCAAGTTAACTGTGAGATTTCATTCTACTTGTAGTGATTTTTGATATCAAAATTTTCACCAATTAATGGGCAGTTTTCATCAAAACTGTTTTGGGGCCCTTCGTTTTTGTGTTAAGCTGAATAGAGGATACTTTGCTTGCTTTTCTCTGAAAGTTCCTTCTATATTGTTGCAGAAAGCCATCAGCAACAAAGGAGCTGACCAATTGGTCACTTTCATCTTGATCGTTCATGGCTATAGCTATGTCAATGGAGTGGAGCTGTTTGTTAAGCAAATTGAAGGTAAAGGACACATCATTAAACATAATAAGTGATTAAGGGAAAAAGAACATAATTTACTTCATGTGATGTAGACTAGCAAGTTATATATATAAACGTTAGGCTATCCATCAATCTCCACAATTTGATGAAATTGATTTGGAAGAAACACTAGAATGTATTGACTGCTGATCTCAGTAATGCATTATGTATGCCCTTAATGCATAATTAGGTTGCAATAAATTGTGAGTTTTGTTATGAATTCAATTTTAAAAGCTTTCAATTATAATTAGGGTTTTTTAATGTTTCTTGTTGAAGGAGCAAATTTCCTTCAATACCTAGAAAAGACGATTAAGTCCATTTTCAAGCTTCCAAACTTCCAAAGCTCGTAGGGGCGCTTTGGTACCTGCTCAAGTCAACATTTGGTTCTTTAAAAAATTCAAGCAAATCAAGGAGCTTTAGATAGGAGAATGTTTTCTCTCTTTATGATAGAGAATATGTTTTTTTTTTTTTGAAAGGAAATTTCCATTAAATCAAATAAGGAAACAATTCATAACTTGTGAAGGATAAGAATCCTTCCACACAACAGTCTCGCAATTCTCTAGCGCTAACTTAGCTAAAGAATGGGCAATAGCATTACAAGATCTAGGTATATAATGGAAACTAATTCGCTCGAAGTTTTGAGCTAACCGCTGAATTTCGGATACTACCCAATAGATCTCGGACCTGCTGCCCTGCTTGTTGTTAACGAGATTAACCACTCCTTGAGAGTCCGACTCCACAATTACAGCTCTCATGTCTGCATCTGCAGCCACCAACAAACCCCATTCCATAGCTTCTGCTTCTGCATAAGAAACATCTCCCTGGAGCTTGGAGACTTTGACAGCAGCTGCTCTAACTTGCCCCAATTCATCTCTAATCACAGCCCCCAGCCCCACCATGCTCTTTTCGGAACTAACTGCTGCATCAATATTTACTGAGACAAAACCAGCTGGAGGGGGTTGCCATATGTTCATTCTGCCTCGAGAATCTATATCTCCATCCCTTTTAAGTAATTCAATATTTCTATTTATATGAATTTTCAGCTAGGAAAGACTAGATCATTCTAGATGTAATCTCAATCTTTCCTTTTCTTTTTTAATTTAATCTGGTATTTCCCAATTATTTATCTATCAGCGTGACTCCCGCGCCTTTGCTTTATGAGATTTCTTTATCTATGTTTACTGCACACATCCATTTATTTATCAATATTTTTTGGCACTTACAGTTGTCTTCCCTTGAATGGGGTGACTCTTGAGCTCTATTGATGATTTACTAATAATTAGAAAACGGCCAATGGCCGATGCAGGTGTAAAGAGAGTAAAGGGTGACAGTAACTCCATCAAACTAGAGGTCACCGGGATGGTAGACCCTTGGAAGATTCAAGAGCTGGTGGAGAAGGAAACAAAGAAGAAAGTAGAGCTCATTTTCCCTTTAACTCAGAAGGCAGCAAAAAGAGTTGACAACCAAATTTCTGAAGAAAAATTGAAGAGGAAGAAGAAGATACACAGGAATGATATAGCCAGCAAGCAAACTGAAGAGGTACCCATATTTGGTTAATTGTTATTGTTTTGCTATCTATTTTTGTCCAATATGTAGTTGATGACTTCGGATGTATGATTATATGCATTTTAAGTAACATCAAGGCGTTGTTTGATTAGATAACAATTTTATGACTAATTATGACTTCTAACCTGTGGTTCAGGGCACATATGTCTTGAAGATCAAACTGTGCTGCGATTCTTGCAACCAGAAGCTCAGAAAGATCATGAAAATCAAGGGTGAGGTGCAAATGAAACTATAATAGAATCTATGATTTATAATTGGTATTGCTCAACCTTTTTATGATAGAGCAAAGGATTGACTCAATGAATTACTTAAAGGAAAAGTGGCATATTAGACATCTGATTAACTATATTTCGAGTACAGGATTGGAGACAGTGAACATGGATGTACAAGAGGATTTAGTAAAAGTAAAAGGCACAGTGGACATAACAGAAGTTAGATCTTACATCAAAGATGAACTAAAGAAGGATGTTGTAATCATTTCTCCTGCTGAGGTTGTGATTCCGACCAAGAAAAATGATTGCGCTGCCTACAAGAAAGAAAAGGATGCTGACACCACCCGGAAGAAAGACAGAGATGATAAAGCCACCAACAAGAAAGACGATGGAAACAATGCCGCAATTGATAAGAAATACAGAGGTGCTATCACAGTTTACAAGAAATTTGAAGGTCCCTCCGTGGTTTATAAGAAAAATGAAGGCATAGATGCAGTTGATGAGAAAACCAAAGGCAAAGCAACAGTTGATAGGAAAGACAAAGGCACCACACCAACAGATGCAAAGTCAACAGGCAGTGCCACAAGTGATGACAAGCATAAAGATGGAGGCAGAGAGAAAGGCAAAGAATACGTCTTCAACGATGAGAAAGATAAAGCTGGTGGCAGAGACACAAAACAACACAGAAGGGACAAGGATGGTGGTGTTATGAGGAATGAGAATCCAAAGACATACCTGAATTATGATGGGAGGAAAGTGAATAATGAATATGATTGTTACTTCCCTCTGAAATACTCCAATGGGATTGACCAAATGTTCAGCGACGAGAATCCCAATTCATATTGTAACATCTTGTGAATGATATGAAGAGAGAATCAACTGACCGTTGATTGATTCTAAAGTATTGTGCCTGACTTACCTCTTGGATGATATGATCTCTAAAACTCGTAACAGCTAGACGTGGGTGATTGCAAAAGGAGTATAAGTTGGGGATACACGACTTTCCACTATTTACATAAAAAATTGTTTGTTATTTGTCAAATAATATTCTGTTACTTTGTTCTGTTTCTTTTCTAGTGTTAGTGAAATATAGCACCTTCTGGTTCATTATATGATACGACATTATGTCTTCTATATGGATTCATTTATTAGTACAATATTTCCTTGGAAAGCATTATTTTAAAGCTTTCTGAACTTGAAGTTATGATCATGGCAGCTCAAAAGAAATGGTAAAGTCAAGTTGTCTTGACCCTTGACAGTCTCATATTCCACTTATTCCACATTAGCATTCAGCTGAATAACAGGATTATTTGCAATGGTCCAAATGATAATGGTCAAACAATTTTAGCGCATTGTCATTTATGTTTCTGAAACTATATATGTTCTTTTTCTGACAAAATTACAGTTGTGTCAAGACAATAGACGAATAACTGGCACAAGAAAGAAATGGTAACAACACTTCAAAAACTCCCTCAGAAATTTCCATCTTACCTTTTATTTTTTTTTTTTTTTTTCATGATCCCAACGAAGTTTCCATACTATAACAACACAATAACTACTATTTAATAAAGCCCTTCCCTACACAAGCTAATTATGCTAGCCATGCAAAGTTTGCAACATTGTTGTGGCTGCCATGCTAATTGTTAGAGATAGCTTGCTACCTAGAATCTCAATTCTTGTTCCCCCACTACCTATCAGCCTGCAGAACGAAATTAAAGCAGAATAATCCTACATGTGCTGAAAAAAATATAAAATTTAGTACAAAACACGTAAAAGAATTTTTAATATTTTCTCTCTCCTTGTGCTCCACTCCGAATTAGGGATGGCAATTGTACCCGCAAACCCGCAAACCCGTCCAAACTCGCCCGCTAAAACTCGCCCGCTGCGGGTAATTTTACCCGTTGCGGGTGGGTTTAATATTATAAGTTAAAACCTGCACATGGATGCGGGTGAGTTTGGTAGTGACCTTAAATCCGCTTGATACCCGCATGGATATCCGTCAAACCCGCAATATTTTTTTCTAAATATTTTTAATTTAATTTTAATTTAAAACATGTATAAAGAAAATTATGCAATTGTTCAAAATGTATTAACTTCAATATAGTATAATATCTATTATACATTACAATATACAAATTTATAATCATCTATATTTTTTTTCTTGATATACTTGTTACTTGTAGATGCAGAATTTTCTAATAAAGTAGGAAATAGCAAATTCTCTGAAAATGAAGATATTGTTGATGAGGTAAAGAATTAAGTTTCTTTAACTTAATTCATGGATTGTTATATACCTATTATAATTTTGTATGTATTATTTTTTCTTTAACTTAATACATGGATTATTTCATTAATATAATTTTTTCTCTGAATTAGTAATTGAAAATAATAATATTAATTATTATTGTAGGCATCGTGCTGGATGGGTGCTTGTTGCGGTGAATGAAATGAAGTATCTTCTCTTGGAGTTTGTTTTAAATGATGATATGAAATATAATTGTTCTTTTTATATACTAATTTGTATTTTTTAAATGAATTTGTATAACTTATACTTAAATTTGAGAATGTGTTGGATTGATGTTGAAATTTTAATTTTTCATTTGTATTAGTTAAATGTAAAATTGAGTATGTTATGTAGAAATTGAGGTTATTATTATAAATTTATATATTAAATATTAGTGATTTTAAATGTAAAAACCCGCAAAAAACCCGTTGGGTACCATTGCGGGTTTGGTAATTGTCCAAACCCGCTGCGGGTGGGTTTTCTTAAAAAAATTAAAACCCGTTGCGGGTTGCGGGTGGATTTGGTAATTTAAATTTTGTGCGGGTTTGGATTTGGTAATGGCAAACCCGCTGCGGGCGGTGCCCATTGCCATCCCTACTCCGAATCCTTTTTCTACCTTTATTTTTTCTTTCCCTTTGCACATTTGATTTTTTTCTTAGCCATAAATTTTTTTAATTCTCTCCAAATTCATCTCACAACTCTTGTGTAAATATCTGAGTGCACAGAAAATTTAGTATGTTGTCATATGATTAACACCAAAAAGTGTACATTTAATCAAAATTAAAATTATTATTTTTTACTTATAGTGTTGATTAATGTGCTCATAACTCATAAATTATCTTAATATTTCCCTAATATAATTTTATGTTAAACTAAATTGTAATATATTAATTTTATCATAATTTTATATTATAGATACATTTCAAGAATAAGAAGAAATCAGAGCTGAAAGCAGGAGATAAAGAAAATGGATTGAATTGATTAAAAAAATGGTGCTAGAAGTGGGATGCATTATTGAGAAATAATAGAGTGATAGTCAAGTGGTAGCCATCACCTTTGACTATCATTTTTTTCTTTATAATAAAAAAAAATAAAAAATAAGAACAGAAGAAGCCAGTGGCTACCTATTAAAAGGGAGGAGGAGGTGAAAAATAGTGGGGGGCAGAGAGGAAAGAATTGGAGAGGAGGAACGGAAGACAAAAGTTTAAACAATAATTTCTTCTCTTTTCGTTCGTATTTAATTTTTTTGTAATATATTTTAGAAGTTTATAAAATAAAATGAGGTCAAAATAAGTGGCTAATTTTTTAAGTTAAGGTAAAAGCTGAACCTCAAATATTCAAATTATGAAATTGATTATTTGCTTAAATAAGTCTATAGTTAATTATTTTGATTATATTTTTACGAGTTATATTTTTCATCAGTCATTTTCTAATTTATTTTAATATGTAAATCTACATCTACTTTGGATCCATATGGTATTTAGGGATAATGTTGACTCACTTATATGACCGTGTCACATTATTTACTTTAATTATCCCCATATTTATCCATAAGTGGTTAATTAATAATTAAATTAGTAAAAACATAATTAAGAGAGAATATTATGACTATAATTTAAATGCATACAAGAGAAGATCTCGTAACCTTAGCACTTGTTAAACAAATAATTTCTTTTTCTGCAAACCAATTTTATTTAATATTTGACTACTAGATTTTAAGATCTTTTGTAGTTCAACCCCAGACTTATCAGCTTATATTATAATTAAATACTCTTATACTTAGAAGCAATCAACGATTTTATATCTATTGAGTTTTTAGCACTGTTGTCAAAGAATTTTTTGAATTTGGTGTCAATTTCATTTTTTTATTTTGTTATTTTCTTTTCTCATTTATTATTTCTCTCTTTGCCACTCCTTTGTTTAGATTTCATAATTTTATATTATTTTATTTCATAAAAATTTAGTTAGCCCCATTTTTTCTCTTGAAATTCAAGTATTAACCATAGACTTGTGAAAATTTTCATTTTGACTCAAACTCTTGCAGATCAGTCCCTAAATTGAATTGTGACTTGGATCTTTGGATTATTACTTATTCTTTAGACTTTTGACTTGAGGACTAAATGAACCTGGACTTTTAAAATTATCATTAAGGCCCAAAATTTAAATTAATTATCTAATTAGTTGGTAATTCTTAAAAGTTGAAAAAAAAGAGGAGTTTCACATCTTGAGGTAGGTGTTTCTTTCTTTATTCTTTCCCTATAATTTCAGTTTTTTTTCTCTTTTGCATTTAATATTTTTGTTTTATATTTATGCTTTATTTTTGTATCATTAATTTATAAGTTGATTCTATAATACTGGCTACTTTCATAATTTTGTTCATGTATTATTATGCTTGGTTTAATTAATTTGTTTATATGGCTAGTTTAACCACTTATTAAGCTATTTTCATTGTAGTTTATTAATTTTATTTTGTATTTTTTTAATTCTTGTACATTTCTATTACTTATTTAATTTTTTGATAGTTTATTTTTACAATTTTCGTTTAATGTTCCATGCATTACTCATTTATTTGTGCATCATTTTCTTAGCTTAATTTGACACACAGACACACACATCATCAGCATTGTATGCGACCTTGGTTTTGTATAGAAAGTGATAGATTAGCTATGAAATCACTTTCACCACCTTTAGAAATGGCCAACATCAAAGTTGATAACTTTTCGGAGCACGAAGATATCTAACCCTACAAAATCTTCATAAATAGCCTAGACACTTAGAGATTTCATGCATCCGACTAGACGAGGAGCACCATCATGCATAGTTTTTCTTCTTGATGCATCACTTTTAATTTCAAAATTGTATCATTCAAATCCTACCTATTTTTTATGGTTTTGAGTTTGATAATCCATACCTGCATTTGAGAGAATATGAGGAAGTTTGTAACACTTGCATTGATCAAAATTGGAGCATGACCATAATCAGCTTAAGTTTTTTCCTTTCTCACTAAAGGAAAAAGCTAAAACATGGTTATAAAATCCTAAATCAGGATTTATCAGAACTTGAAATGAAATAGGAACACAGTTTTTAGAAAAATTCTTTCCACCCTACATAACAAATTCTTTCATAAGGCAAATCACCACTTTCACTCAAAAGTTAGGAAATACTCTTTACTAGTATTGGGATAGATACATGGAGTTACTTACGAATTGCCCACATCATAGTTTTGAAACATGGACGCTAGTGTCTTATTTCTTGAGGGATTAACATTCCAAAGTAGACAAGTTGTTGAAATGATGTGTAATGGTGAGTTTAAAGATAAAAGTTCTGAAGGTGTATTGGATTATCTTGACTATATAGTAGAGAATGCACAACACTAGGACACAATCAATTCTTATGAGTCATCAAATAAATCTCAATCATCTCTATCTGGTAGAGGCATGTACAACCTTAAGGAAAACCATGACCTTTAGGTAGGGGTAGGCAAACTCCTCCCAACACAATCGACTCGTTGGAGGGTACCCATGCTATGTTGAGGTTCCTTTATCTATGGTGTGGAGTTGCCCTTGAGTTGGGCCATTAGACCATTAAGTGACTTCTTCTATGGACAATCGCATACCCAAATAGGGCCATTGCAAATGAAGCATGGGCTCCAAGGACTAGGTGGTTGTTGTTTCTTTAATTTACTTTGCTCACTCTTGCCGCTTAAAGGCTTTTTGCTTCTTCTAACCCACTCCTTCCAGTTGTGGCTCTTGTCCTTACAGCCCTCTCCCCAACCTTTTTTTTTTTTGTTGGGCCTCTTGTCCTTGGGCTAAGCGAAGTAATTGGCGAGTGATTCTGTAATGACGATGGCGTTATTAAGAGTTTGTACGCCATGTCTATCGAGTTTCACCTTGGCCCAATCCTTGAGGCCATATTGGAAATAGAAGAGAGAGTCCTTATCGGACATGTCAGAGATCTCAAGCATAAAAGTAGTGAAGTCGTTGATTTAACCACAGACGCTACCCGTTTTCTTGACTGATGTAGGAGTGCTTGAGCTTCCTTCTCCACGTTGCTCAGGACAAAGTGCTTGCGGTGTTCGCATTGGAACCCAAAACATGTGTTGATGGTACAAATGCCCTTGCCCATCTCACCATGCTTCTGCCACCACCATAGTTATGCGGTGCCTACCTTCGATGCCTCATCACGAACACCCATGGCATCGAAGTATTGCTCTAACCCAAATAAGAAGTTATCCATGATGGTAGTGTTAATATTGGCATGTCGATCTGGCATGCATCACTTGAGCTTGTCGAAGCTGAGTTAGTGGAGAGTGTGCGCTTGTGCCAAACCCAATCCAAGCGGACATTGTCAACCTCCACATGTATCGCTCATAGCTCATTTTGCGCGAAGCTATGCAATTTCAATAGCTCATCATGGAATGCTGGAAACTCTCCTTGGAGAGAGTCAGCTTGGTCTTACATAGGGCCTTAGTGGCTACTGTGAACTCACCATACTTTCCCTCGAGACAGTTGACCTTCACTTCTAAAGTATTGAGGGTGTCCTGGACAGTGGACGTAGAAGTTTCGAGCGTAGCCACACAAGGCTCCAAGGCATCTATGGAAGCGGCCTTGAACTTGCCGCGGGACTTAGCTTGTGTGCATCCTTCCTTGTGGCCACGAGTTGGCTTAAGTGACTCCACACCGACTACACCCTCTTGGGTTGTGCTATAAGGGTTGGTCATTGCTCATTGAGCTAGCTTGCTTGGCTACAAGTCTTAGCTCTAATGCCACTTGTCACCGGATGGGTATTTCACGTAGTAAACCCATGCGGTATTTATACGACTTCTAGCACACGAGCCACTAAGTAAGCCTTTTCGAGCTTCTCAATTAGCCAAGCAATAAATGCTTTGCGGAGATGTTAGAGAGAAGAGAGCAATGTGGCCAAATATAATTTTATTACACACTAAAGAATAAATTATAAGAGAGGTTGAGAACTTGTGTGAGAATGTGTATGCGCTGGTGAGTTTGTGTGTGTGGTGTGGTGGTAAGCAAATGAGGGCTTACCCTATTTATAGGTGTTGGGTGCTAGTGCTTGAAACTTCATAGCAACTTGCATAAATAATTCCTAGGACTTAAATGCTCAATTCTAGAAAATTATAGGCTATTTACAATTAAGTGTAGAATTCGAACCGGGCTTGGATGATCGCTAAGCGCACCATGATTGGCTAGTTGTGTTAGTAGCCCATTGCTAGGCATATCTGCCTTTAGTGCTAATCGCTCTCTAACTACTAAGCACACTCCGCTTCTAAGTGGACCTTTGCTAAGCGTATCTGTGCACATGGAATTAACCTTCGTAGGTGGCAAATTTGACCCACCCGTGACAAATAAGTGATTTTTAATGAAGGAAAATTATCTATTAACTATGCGATTTTTTTTAAAAAAAAATATACAAATAATTTTTTCAGAATTAACAGAAGTTAACATTTTCTTTCACTCGTTAATTGTTTATTTCACTTAGTTAAGAGAATTAACAAAATATTATCCATAAGACTTTCTTTTCCAAAGGTAAAATATTATTTTGTCCTAAATAAATGCCAAAAAATAAGATTTCATACATTTTTGTTGGCTATTTCCAAAAGACCTTCTTTAGCTACAAATGGCATTCTTTAGCTATCTTCAAAATCCCTTAATCCCCAACAGAGGGAACACTCCACAATAAAAGTGACTCTGAGAAAAGGGCAACCTCAGGTTATTCCTGATAAACCAAAGTTGGTGACCCTGTTTGTATGGTTGTTTCCTTGGATTGACAGCTTCCTAAGCCTTTCATGGCCACTTGCTCTAATGGCAATTGCAACAAGTCTTAGATTTGTTGCTTTCTTCCCATCCAATCACCTAGTAAGAACCATCACCATCTTCATCACATGACACCAGGTCAATGGAATCAGAAGCCGATGCAACCATCTACCTCTCCAGCTTTTCCAACTAGAGATGGCCAATGGCATGTGTTCGTACAACATGGGGCACAACATGTGTTCATACAGCACAGCACAAGACAAGCACGTTTTGATGCGGCACGTGGCATGGCACGGCACGGCACGGCACGACACACACGTGGGCTGGACAAGGTTTAGAATTTTAGACATGTAAGCCTTAAAAGCACGGCACGGTTAAAGATGAGATAAACACGGCATGATGAAAAAGTCCGCAATAAGCATGTTTTATTTTTTTTAATGAAAGTAAACTTAAAATTTTATAATTTTATAAATAACTTGAAAATGAATTGTTTAAATTCATTTAATTCTTAGTTTAAAAAATTATAATTGATTTATATTTATAATTTATTAAATAAATAATTGATATCATGATTTTAATGAATAAAATTATAAGTATCACAATTTTATAAATATGCATTAATAATATTGTGAAATATAATCTAGGACTCTAAGTAAGTCCAAGTTAACAGTTAAGTTAACTTTTACCAAAAATTTATTATTATTATTATTGTTAGGGAAATTATTAGTCATATACCCTTAAATGACACCGGTATCAAATGTGCTACAACACTTTTCGCTTATATCACTCATATACCATAAGTTGATAAAAGAGTTTTGGCGTCCACCTTTCCGTTTACTACCGTTAAAAACTTAATAGAATTTGAGCAAAATAACTATTTTACCCTTTAAACTCAAAATGAGGTAAAAAACCAAATTTACCTTGAAAATTAATGTAAATTTTCAATACACAATTTTTTTATTTTGTTATTAATAATAAATTTTTTATTAAAAAATATGAATTATTAATGGTACATATTATTAACAATTATCCATAAAAAATATTCATCTTATATCGTAAAAAATTATTAACAACATATTATTTACAATTATACATATTATACTATAAAAAATTTAAGTTTGAGCTTGAAGGAGTAGATCTTTAATAATTTAGGTTAAATTTTGGAAGAGTAGATTCGGATGTAAAGTAGTTTTTTTTAGCAATTATTAATAATTATCCGATAAATGGGATGACATGTCATTTTTATCAAAATATATTATATGACATGTCGTTTTTATCAAAATATATTATATGACATGTCGTTTTTTTGAAAAAGACTAGATTATCCTTATGATGTCAACGCTCGCAAACGGTAATTAACGGATTGGTGGACGACATAAGTGTTTTGTCAACTTAGGGTATTCAAGTGATACGTGGCGATGTTCTACCAAATCGATGCAGAACTAAATCTGCCTTTGGGACCAGATCTGGCTTAGAACATATCAATATCCCGCACGTTCTGGTTTCCAGCCGATATACCTCTGAGATCAAAACCTAAAACGAGTTCTTTTAAGGTCATAAAACCCAAAACAGACTTTTCCTTAGTCTTTAAACAGGGTACCAAACCATTTACGAAATCATCATAAGTTTTTTGATACACAGGATCCTTCCTTGAAGGCAAGTGCAGAGCATACTTCTTTAAGTTTTCAAAATGAACAAATTTAATTCTTTGATTTGTTTCTTGCGTTAGAACTTCATTTGCAGAGAAAGGGAGAAGAGTTTAGCAAATCATGATTTTGATAAAACACACAAGAGTTTTATTGCTTTCAAACTTCTATCTCTTACAAATGAGGAGAGCCCTTTATATAGGAGAGCTTATGAAGATAGGACAAGACCCCTATCTTTTACAATAGTACAAGTAAGGTAAAGATACAGTACAAAAGTAAAAGATACATTATTATGATTACATCAGGACAAAGTCCATGACAAAAAGATAAAAAAGGGAAAGTGCACGCATCGAGACAAAGAGGAAAATTTCTTGTAACAAGACAAAAGGGAAATTTCATGTAATAAGACAAAAGGGAAAATGCATGAATCAAGTCAAAGAGGGAAGGTTCAGGGAAGGTGCATGAGTCAAGACAAGAGGGGAAAGTTCATGGCAACAAGACAAAATACTTTATGGAGAGTGAAGGTTCATGTATTCGTCTTCAGAGGAGCTTTCGGTCGCATCAGGGTCATCATCAGAGGGTGGTGGAAAAAAGGTCTTGGAGAGTTTCGAGTGCTTGCAGGTGGGACCACGGCAAGGTGGGTAAGGGCATTCGCGTCTGTATCCTAGTCTGGGTGATGTCTGAGTAGCTTTGTCTGCTTTTGAAGGTTTGGGTGGTTGTGATGATGATGGTTATGATGAGGATTCCGGTTCATGCATGGATGGTTGGGGAAACTGCTGGAGATGTTGACTTAATGGAAGAAATTCTTCCCATGGGTCCTGAGAGTCTTGGAATAGAAAATCTGTGTAATCTGGTTTTTCTTCTTTGATGATGATTCCAGTGGACTTTGGTTTTGATATGGCGGATGGAGTGGGGATCATAATGAGGTCATGTTGTGGGCCTAAGGATGTGTGGAAGATATCTCTGTGTGGTGGAGTCTGGTGGTTTACTTGACAGAGGTAGTTGTGCAGAGTGGTTTGAATTTCATTTTCAATGATAGCTGGGTGTGGTGCAGTAAACCATTCATAGACTTGGTCTTGAGACCAGAAAAGATTTGTGTCTGGATGCTGAAAGTATGGCCTATGGATGATGAATACGGAGGTAAACGGTCGTGCTTCTGAAGCAGGCATACGTTCAAGATTATAAATTTCTGAGAGTTGCTGTAGTTTCTTTCTCCACCATGGAATGGGAGAAAACCATTCAAGTAAAGTCCAGGTGAGGGAGTGGCTTTGTCAGGGTTGAGGAGATGTTCCAAAGTTGGAGTGATTGGTAGAATGAGCTTGGTTGCATAAAGAACAGTTAGGCACCATAGGTACCATAACTCATCTTCAGTGATATCTCTGGATAGGTCAATGGTTAGACCTGTAAGGAACAAGTTTTCTGGATGGAAGGTAGAAAATGGAAATGAGTCTGCCATGAAGTAGGCTTTCATAAAAAAGCGAAAAACAGCTTTTCGGGCAAATTCTTGCATGGTAAAGACTGAAGAGAAAGTTTTATCAATGGGAAAGTTTTTCTTAGTGAGAGCTTATGGGGGAAGTGAAGTAGCCATGGAGATGATTGGAAAGTGATAGGTTGTGGAAAACACGGTGAGAAGTTTGTCTGGTTTGGAGAGTCTGGAAAGCATATCAGGGATGAGGTTCAGGGACCCCTTTATATACTTAACTGAAAAGTCATACTTGGAAAACCAATCTTTTAACCAGAGTAACATTTTTTCAGGAACAGTTTTACCTTTGAAATTGAGGATATTAGGGAAGGCTGAACTGTCCATTCAAATGAGAAAATGGTGTCCAATCAAATAATACTCAAATTTCTTGATGCCATTCTTTACCCCTAAGATTTCTTTGAACACACTGTGGTAATGCTTCTGTGTGTCAGAGAAATGTCCACTAGCGTAAGCGATAAAGCTTTCTTTTCTATTGATTTCGTCGAGGAGGATGGCACCCCATGATTCATCACTCGCATCTGTCTGTAGTATACGCTTGCCGTCAGCAATCAACTTTAAAGGAGGCGGATTTTACGCAATCTGCTTTAGTGTAGTGACAACAGTGGTGTGGTTATCATTCCACTCTGGGGCTTCTTTTTCAATAAAGCCGAAAGGTGTCGAGTGTGTTGGTCCACATATGGGATGAAATCATGGATGTAATTGATGATACTAAGAAATTGTTGAACCTGCCTTTTGGAAAGGTGCTGATCTGGAAAGTGAAACAACTCTTGGGCAATGTGCTTTCCTAGCTGGTCATGGCCGTCTTTTATTACCATTCCAAGAAATTCAATAGTGTCTGTAGCAACAGTACTTTTCATAGCTGACAATATGATTCCATGACTTTAGACAATATCATAGAACTGAGTTAACAGCTAGTGATGTTCCTCATGCGATCCTGAAAAAAGCAAGATGTCATCAATATAAATCAAGGCATGATGGAGGATGGGCTGGAAGATTTGGATCATGGATTTTTGGAATATGGATGGGGCAGTTTTAAGACCGAAGGGTAAGACTGTCCATTGGAAGTGGGCATTGGGGATACAAAAAGCGGTTTTGTACCGTTCAGAGGGTTCAAAGCCTAATTGCCAAAAGCCAGATTTTAAATCAAATTTTGAAAAGATCTAGGCATTTTTTAGAAAAGTAAACATGCTTTGTCTTCGGGGCAAAGGAAACTTGTCATCTTGTAAAAACATGTTTAAGGGTTGATAGTCAATGACTAAGCGTTTCTTTCCTCGGACAATTTCAGAATGCTTTTCAACATAAAAGGCTTGGCAAGCCCATTGAGAATTTGTGGGCTCAATTAGACCTTGGGCTAGTAATTGTGAACATTCCTGTTGGGTTAGGAGTAAGTCAGAAGGACTCATTCCGAAATGGGTAGTTTTGGTCGGATTAACATCTTCATTTAGTTTGAAAGGTAACTTAATGAAGAAGGACTTGTTTTTTCCACAATGGGTTTGGATGGGTAAACTGAGAATGGGACTTTGGACACAAACTCAAGAGTTTGGTTGAAATATCCTAGTAGGGCTGAGGTGTGTCAGACAAGTTGTAAAGTTTCAGAATATCGGTGAAAGGTTTAAACATGGACTTTACTCGAATTCCAGTAGGAATGATTTGAAGGTGTTTAATCTAGTAGAGGATGTCAAAACCTAACAAAATATCTTTATTAGGAAAAGTTGAACCAATGACCTTGGTCCAAATGACACAGTTTTGAAATGTTCCTCATATTTTGTCCAATATTCTAGTGGAAGAATATGCGGATTCAACATGCTGCGTTGGGCTCCAGTATCTATAAGACCAATTGCTGGAATGGGCCTTTAGAATTTTATAAGTAAGATCTGGAGTTTGATGGAAGGTATTGGAATAGTAGTATCAAGGGACAATAGTTGTTGGTGAAAAATCACTTGGGACTGATCACTGTCTGAGTCATCAGAGGAATTCTGTAGTGCGAACACAGTTTCATCATTGGGTTCATCTTGTTCAGAGAAATAGAATTCTAGTTCATCCTTTTCTGGAGAGTAATCTGTGGTGGCCTGAAGATGTTCAAGTAGCCGAATAGATTTTTCCCTTTTATTGGGACAATCTTTGGCATAATGACCTTTTTTTCTTATAGATAAAACATCCGCTTGACTTTCTCCTTTTAAATTCTCTGGATGGGGATGACTTCTTTCTGAAGAATCTGTAGGTCTTTTTGGACCGGCGAGGCTTAGATGAATATTCCGGACGTTTAGATTTCCGAAAATGCCTTTTCTTTTTAGGACTACAATCACAATCTTTCTTTTCTTTGCACTTAATCTGCAAATAAGGCTTTTTGCAGGCACTCCGAAATGGTTCTCTATCTTTCAGCAGTTCTTTGAAAAACTGTTTTTGCACACAGAGCTTGTCAAGACAATTTTTGGCAAGTTGGAAGATTTTACCAAGAGAAATGTTGTCAAGGACAAGATTGGATGCACGAAGTTGCCTTTGTATGTCTGGTTGAAGTTCATCAAGAAGGGAAGCCAGAAAAACATGCTTTAATGTCGGCTCATTGAATCCATTAAGTTTATAGAATAGCAGGGACATTCTTTTATAATGGAAGTCAAGATCCTTAGCATTGAGTGTTTCATGTTGAGATAGTCTCGTCGTGCAGCTTCAAAAATGGCAGAGGGGTCGCCAAGAAATTGATCATGGATAACCGCAAGGGCACTTGAGACTTCTGGCAATTGAACAAACTGTAGTTGTCTGTATTGACCTAAAGAATCAAACCAATCTCTTAGAGCACCTGTAAAACGAGTAGAAAATTCTCTAAGGACTGATTGAGTTGTGGCTCCTGGCCTTAACATTTGTAAGTCAAGCCAGGCAGACATTTTATTAAGCCGATCATGTCATTTAGAGGATGGAAGATCATCAAATGTGAACCACGGACCATTTGATGATTTTGGACCGATTGGACCAGTTTGGGCCTGGGCTGGAGCAGGTTGATTTGAGGCAGAGAATTCAGGCATTTCTTTGTCAACTTCAGAAGGAATGTCAACATATGGCTCTATATGGGAGGTTTGGCCTTGATCAGGTTGATCAGGTTGAGCCATCATAATTCTGGTGATGTCAGCATAGGATTTTTCAGAGTCACTGGTGGATGCTGAAGATTCTGTATCTGTCTCGGTATAGCTATCCGAAACAGCTAAATTTGAGTTAGAAGTTTAATCATCTGTAGTGGATGAGTGAGTAACTGTGTGGGCACTGAGCTGGTGCATAGGTTGTTTATCCTTGGATTGGGTAGGAGGTTGGGAAGGAGATGATGGTCGAGGTACTGATGGTGATACTGGTGTATAACCAGGGGATGGGTGGTCAGGAGTGAAAACAACAGGTTGGTGAATGGTGACTGGTCGTGGTTGAGGTTTAGGCTTGAGTTTAGGTTTAGGTGGATGTGGTAATGGATTTTCTCGAAAAAGAGTATGAGTCATACCAAATAATTTGGAAGGTTCATACTGTCGGATAAGGAAAAGCATAGAGGCAAAAGGATGATAAGTTGGATTGATAGAAGGGATTGGCGGTGATATAGTAAAAAGGGTAGGTCTTTGTTTTTCTGATTCAATTTGATCAAGCTCAGCTTTCAAGCGTCTGATCTCTCTTTCCTTCTGGTCAAATTCTGGGCCATAATAGCGTTGAGCAAGCATAGTTCGTAACTCAAAATCGAGTTGAGTAATTATGGACTATAGATTTTGGTGGATCTGCTGCATCTGTGCAGTGATGGAGTCAATTTTGGTTTCAAGCTTTTCAGTTCGTAAACTGATTTTCTCAACTTTGGAATGAATATTCACCAAAGTATCATTTTGTGCTCTGGCATTTTGGGTTTGCCAGTTGAAGACTGATTCAAAAGGTTTAGGTGGTTCAAGGTGTCCTGTTGAAGTGATAGCCGCAGTGATAAAAGATTTAGACACAACATTTCGCTGAGAGTCGGTGTGGGTTTCTAAAAGAGGAAAGGTAGAAGAGTAGTCTGAAGAAGTAGATGAAAACATCATATAACTCAGTGATGGTGTTGGAGTTGGGATTGGTGATGAAATCTCAAATTTGCAATGTTTTACAATCCATTTGAGTTCTTTTTTGTAAAAAGGTAATGGAGCTAGTGGAGGTGGAGGATCTTGTGGTGGTTTAGGGTTATTATGATGGCATGAGACTGAAGGTGTTTTCTTTTTGGATTTCTTTTGTCGTCTGGTGGAATAATCATCATCCTCTTCCCAATCATCCCAGCAGGGACAACTGGGGTCATACATGCCTGAGCCAGGGGCGTCCCATAGGAAATGATTATTTATCTTTGCTGGATAAACAAGGTAGCCTTCAGAGTTGAACCCTATAATGGGCAGATCTTCTTGAGCTATCTGCACAGCTGTGATCATTGAGGAATAGGTAAAGGAGAGCCGAGGAGGCTCTTATGGAGCACTAGGAGGAGGTTTAAAAGTCATTCTGACTGTTCCATCTGGCCGTCTTTCAAACATACTTTCAGATGTCTGAATTGAAGCTGTATTAGTATGGAATTGTTCATAGTTAGAGATCCATTCAAGAGGCATAAGCTTGATGAGCTCATGACGGGGAATTTATCTTGGGATCTGGATAATTGTGGGGATCTGGTCAGATTCAGCTAAGACCATGAGAGTGTCAGAGTGATGTTCCGGAGTAGGTAGATCTAAGGCATGATTTTGAAGCCGATAGACCAATTGATGATGGAGGGTGGCAATTTTGGCAGAAGAGATTTATTCTGCACCTTGAATTTGGACTTGGACTTTCAAGGTTGTGGGCAAATTGGTGTCTTGGAGAGAAAGGTTGAAGTTTGGATAGAAAGTGAGTAAAACACTTCCTGCATGAAGGGTTGTAAGGACAGTGCCGATCACATCATCTTGATACTGTTTTAAGCGAGTATCAAGGAGGGCAAGGCGAGCTGTGACTGGTAATCCTTTTCTCCCATGAAGGGTAAAGATTAAGCGGATTCCTCCAAGATGGAGATGGGTATAACCTTCTCATTTCCAGTTTGAAATAAACTCTGAGGGATTCTCCAGAGTGACATATTGTTCAGCAGAGGTTGCTTGAAGAACTGGGTCGTTTGTACAGTTGGTAAGGACTGATGAAAGGGTAGGATAACTCATTGATTTGGGCTGATTCAGGGATGTAGGAGTATTCGACAAGGTTTTCAATTTTATTGGTTGTATGAAAAGTGCAAGATTTAGGTAGAGAAAGAGTAGAAGAAAGAGTAATAGGATTGGAAGGATTTGAAGATGAAGTTGAAGCCATGATTGAGAAGTTCTCTCTGGTCCTGAAGTCTAGAGATCAAAACAAATCAAAAGACTTAAATTATACCATTTTGAGCAAGAAAATGAGTTGTAGAAAACACAAAATTTTCAAGGACAAGTGACACAACTTAAAAGTAATATTAAACTCCCAAGTATAAGAGTGTCTATTTGTATTATAACTCGGAGAGTCCGAGGTCGATCCACAGAGAAAAGATTTAATTTGTTTATTTTATTTTATCTAAAAATTGAAATTAAAACTTGAATTTAAATAACTTAATTTAAGTGAAACTATGGAATTGAACTAGTTAGGGTTATGGATCCACTCTTAGAAATAAATAAAACTTAATAAATTCTTTTTGCCAAATTATTTAAATTTATTACCCAAAAGATTAATTATACAAATTATTATTATTTTCCCTTTAATTTTATGATGGATTAAGTATTTATTGTGCCAAAATTTATTTTGTCTACAATAAGTCAAAATACCATTTCACCATGCCTTATATTAAGATCTTAAGAATTTATTGTGCCAAATTCATTTGTTTGTCTACAATAAATCAAATTTTCAAAATATAAAACATGTATAAAATTAAATAGAAAATAATTTAATTTATAAAATTAAAAATAGAATTTGATTAAATCATATTTATTACCAAAGAGTTTCACCTTCCCCTAACTAATATTATTTAGTTAAACATAATTAAAATAAAAAGAAGGAGTAGAATTGAATTACTTATAATTAAAAGTAATAAAAACAACTAAAATTGGAAATAAAACTAATTTTATTTATAAAAATAATTATACAAAATATTAAAAACACACCTGGAATTGAAGATTACAAGGAGATGGAGAGAATTTGAGAAGAAGAGAGTTGTAGAGAGATGATTAAAAACCTAAAATGAGGCTATATTTATAGAAAAATAAATTCCTAATCTAGTGCTTTGCGGTCCATCATAAGCTTCATGCATGTGCTCCTCACAACCTTTAGATCAAGATCCAATGGCTGGTCAAACTTCAAAAGTCAACATCACACGTGGCATCATTTGACTCGTCCGATTTGCTCAAGGAACGGTTGAGATTTGGCGGGTTAATGGGCAGATCGGGTCGACCCGAATACAAAGATTTGGATCCTCCCACTTGCTTCACCAACCATTGCCACGTGGCACAATCATAGCCATTAAATCATGGACGGTTGAGATTTAGTCAAAATTGCCAACTATCCCATGCACTCATATCTATTGTAAGCTCATTTCATCATCCAATTAGTGCTCGGTCAATTGGAAAAGTCAACTTTTTTTGTACAAGCCCAATTTTAAGCCGACCTTGATCGATCTTAAGGTTTTCGGACCTCCGGAATCCAAATTTCACCTCCATTTTTCTATTTGAAGCCTCGAAGTACGTGAAATTAATATTTTTCCTAATAAACACATAAAAATACACAAAATTAAATATATTTAAAACATAATTAATAATTCCTAATTTATTACATAAACACAAATATAAATTATAACATAAGCATAAAATAACATATTATCGCTTGATAATTCAACAATATTTAATACTAATCACACCCCCCAACCAGCTTATTGCTAGTCCTCTAGCAATTAAAGCGTTATATTAAATTAAGATTTATAAAATTCACATGCAAGTTAATAGTTGTTCATCTATCCTCTAAATTACCAAATACATGAACTCTCCCACATTTCTTTACCACATTGATGTTCACTCATTATCCAGAATATCATTAAACATTCTTTTGTGCTCAAGTAATTAACACAATACTTATGGGGCTTCATTAAAAGAAAAACAACATTTTCGTTCCAAAATTTATTAGAAATTTTATCTTTTAGGCAATAGATTATTCACACATATTTTTAAAATATTACATTTCTAACCCGTGTAGCGAGCTTTAAGTCAGTGACTCCCAGACCAGTTGGCCTTAGGGCACTAGGTGTTGAAGCACCCCTATGGACTCAATTACTCGGGTTTCTAATAAACAAACAATATATCTATTACCCATGTAGCGAGCTTTAGGTCAGTGACTCCCAGACCAGTTGGCCTTAGGGCACTAGGTGTTGAAGCACCCCTACGGACTTAATTACTCGAGTTTCTAGATATAAAAACTTTGTTTTTTTTTTTTTTTTTTTTTTTTTTTTTTTTTTTTGAAATATACACTTTCTACTACCTTAGATACTATTCCTAATAAATCAAAAGAACTAAATGCTGTGAAATTTTAACTTACAACCCACTAGTATGTGTCATAATGTGTGTGTGAAGAATGATTCAATAATACCTGTTAAATGAGTAAACAATTAAATAACTTAATAACCAAGTGGAGAGTTCACAAATTTGAGTAATTCAAAGAAAAGGGAACAAAAACAATTTACTATGAATTTTAAAATCAAAATATAATATAACAAGACTATTAGAATGCGTCTCAAAAGTTTTGACTCTTTACTCGGCCATCCTACGCAAAACAAATTTTTTTTTTTTTTTTTTTTAACCAAGAGAAGAAAAGAGAAAAACAACACACAAAAAGAAAAAACAACACACATAAAAAAATACATCAATTATCCCCACCCCACAACCTAATCTAAACATTATCTTAAAATTTTATAATTTTACAAATATGCAATAATAATAATAATAATAATAATAAAATACAAGAGAATAATAAAAGAAGAAGAAGAAGAGGTCTCACCTGAACTTGATGCAGAAGCTTAAAAGAGGATAACAAAGATGAAGAAAAAGTCAGTTTTTTTTTTTTTTTTTTTTTTGGAAATAAAACTAATTTTTATTGTAGACAAACAATTTTTTTTTTTTTTTAAACAACACCCTTAATACTAAGAAGATGCGTTTCTAGAGGTACTACACTCTCCATATCCTGCCATCTTCGACTCAAATTTTGTCCTAAGTTAGTCTTTACAGAAAAAAAAAAAAATTGCGCAAATTCATTTTTTTTTTTTTTTTTTTTTTTTGTAAACACATAACTAGGACTAAGACATTCCACAATTATCAACTATTCCCTCCCCCCAACCTGAAAAAGACATTGTCCTCAATGTTTTAAAAGGAAAGAGAAAGAGTTTAGAAGACAGCACATGAACACTAAAACAGAAAATATTTACAGACGGAGAGTTAAATCTAAATCGCATTTTTTGTCACCGCTACCGTTACCGCTACCGTTACCGCTACCATCATCCGTCGACCAATTCAGTGCAAAAGCCTTTGGATCTGGCTCTGGTGTATAAGCTTGTAAAAGATCAAGTAACTCATTAGCAGTAGAAGCAGAGATAAAGAGTTTTTTTACAGAATGTGGAACAAAATGATTCTTTATTGCATGGTTAATAAAAGTTAGCAAGCCGTCATAAAAATTATTAACATTTAACAAACCGATGGGTTTTTGATGAATGTTCAAGTGGGCCCAAGATGCAAATGTAATTAGTGCCTCAAAAGTTGCAAGATCTCCTGGCAAGAAAATAAAAGCATCAGCATGATTCATCATTTTCAAAATTCTCTCTTGCATACTTGATACCACTAATTCTTCTCCAATTGGTGGGCCAGACGTGCACACTAGCGGTTTCATGGCTTTTGGAATGATGCCTAGTACTTGGCTTCCTCTAGTAAAAACAGCTTCTGAGACAAGTCTTGATAACCCTCGTTCACCTCCTCCATATACAAGATGCAGTTTCCTCTCTGCTATAACACGACCAAGATCTACAGCTGCCTGAATGAACTCTTTGTACTTTCCATAGTGATACCCAGAAAGCACACAAATGTTTTTGAATTGTTTACTTGAAGATGCTGCCATTGGACTAACTTTTCAAAAACAAGTTGTGAGTATTTGAAAAACGAGAGCATATTTAAAGACCTTGGTGACATAAATAATGAGAAACAGCTGTAAATGGGTTGGCATATTTGTCAGCTCGTGGCTTAATAATTCAAAAACAGAAAATAATGATTAGAAAAAGCAAACAGTAAAAGAAAACAAATATTTATTAAATATAAAAGCACACCGCCAAATGCAAATAATAAAATAACAGTAGAGTAAAATAACAGTGAAGGGAAATGATATTTACTGGTAGTTGTGATTGTGGCTCACATCTTCCTCTGGTTTTACGTCCAGTAACGGCTTGAACGCCCTCTATGGGTCGAGGATCGGCTTCCCATCCAGTTTTCTTATAAACTGGCAAACAGGGTCTTTTTGAGTCAGATTCCCAAGACTTAACTGTGCACTTTGTTTTTGGAATAGTATCCACAAATTGTAAATCTCACGTTGCACCAATCCGCTTCGATGCGTCTCAAGAGATCGTAAGATATCATCCAACGACTCTTTACTCATGCCATCTTTAACAAATTTAATTTTATCTTCACGAGTATCAGAAATCATTCCTAAAGATTTACAATTTGGTCGTTTGCAACCAAGTCTTACACAGTTATGACATTTTGAACCAAGTCGTTTGGCTCTCCTTTTCTTAGCAAACGTACTTTTACCAAAACCAGGCATGTAAGAAACAAATGAATTAGAAAACTCACCTGCTAATCGGACCTTTGCTTCAATTAACCAACGAATGTCAGAAGGAATGCCATTGATCATTAACAAACGCAATCGTTCACAACGAGCTTTGTAAATTTTCTTAAGGGCATTCTGAGGGAGAGAGGGAAAATGCTTATGGAGTTTATGTTGTATTTCTTCCATGTTTGATTTTGGGGTTTCAGTTATTGTGGGAAACTGAAGATACCGACTTAAAAAGTCACGGAGTACCGTTATCCGCCATTTATACGGGAAAATAAATCAAAACACACCAAAATCTAATCTGCAAAATCAAATCAAACGTGAAAGCGAGTAAAAAGAAACACACAATATAAAAGGAAAATGAACTTACATTCGTCCTCTTATTGAGTTAACCTCAAGCTCCATTTGAAATTCATATATGCCTCTCTCTATATTTCTGAGTTGTCCCTCTAGATCCTCAACATAGGACACGAATTCTGGTACTTGCAGATCCCAAAGTCGATGTGATTTACAGCTTTGAATCAGGCCTCTTAAGTGAAATTTCACACGATGAAATCTTTTAAGATGTGCGAACATGGATTTTCTCATTGAGGTGCTCATGATGTAAAATGAAAATTGATGAGAGAATGTACAACTGTCAAACAAATACGCTTACACAAGAAAACTGATTTAAAAACAATATGTACAGTGCATCAATCTAAAAAAAAAATCAAACAATGAAACGGCAAAATAATAGTAAAAAAAAAAAAAAAATCAATCAGTAAAGACTTAATCAAGAACTGGTGGGTCACCCAAATTAATTTCGGTGTCCTCGTCACGTGGGTGATGTTCTAGATATGGTTTTAATCTTTGACCATTAACTTTAAATATGACACCGTTCTTTGGATTCTCAATTTCTATGGCCCCATATGAGTATACATTTTTTACAACAAATGGGCCACTCCATTTTGACTTTAACTTCCCTGGAAATAAATGAAGACGAGAATTATAAAGCAACACTTTTTGACCAATCTCAAATGTTTTTCGAAAAATTCTTTTATCATGAAATGCTTTTGTTCTTGCCTTAATGATTCTTGAATTTTCATATGCATCATTCCTTAACTCCTCAAGTTCATTCAATTGCAATTTTCGCATATTACCAGCATCATCCAAATTTGAATTAAAAGCTTTAATAGCCCAAAGTGATTTATGTTCAAGTTCAACAGGTAAATGACAAGGTTTACCATAAACTAACCGATAGGGTGACATTCCTAATGATGTTTTGAATGCAGTACGGTAAGCCCAAAGTGCATCATTAAGTCTAAGAGACCAATCTTTTCGGTTGGGGTTAACCGTTTTTTCCAAAATTTGTTTTATCTCCCTATTTGCTAATTCAACTTGACCATTTGTTTGAGGATGATAAGGGGTAGCAATTTTATGTGTAATTCCATATTTCTTCATTAAAGACTCAAATGACTTATTACAAAAATGCTTACCTCCATCACTGATAATGGCTCGAGGGATTCCAAATCGACTTAAAATATTTTCCCTTAAAAATTTAACCACAGTTTTACTATCATTATTTCGACAAGAAATTGCTTCAATCCATTTTGAGACATAATCAACTGCAACTAATATATACACAAATCCAAAAGATGATGGAAATGGACCCATGAAATCAATTCCCCAACAGTCAAATATTTCAATTTCAAGTATGGGATTTAAGGGCATCATGTTTCTTTTTGTAATTGATCCCAATTTTTGACATTTTTCACAACTTTTGCAGAATTCATATGTGTCTTTGAACATGGTAGGCCAATAAAATCCACACTGTAAAATTTTAGCAGTAGTTTTTCTTGAAGAAAAGTGACCACCACATGCTTCAGAATGACAAAAATTAATGACACTACTTACCTCATTATCGGGAATACATCGTCGAAAAATCTGATCTGGGCAATATTTGAACAAATAAGGGTCATCCCAATAAAATTTCTTTACTTCAACCAAAAATTTCCTCTTCTCTTGAGCATTCCATTGCAAAGGCATTTTACCTGTAACAAGAAAATTAACAATGTTAGCATACCATGGCATTGAAGTAACAGAAAATAAAAATTCATCAGGGAAAGAATCATTTATGGGTGTTATATCATTGCAGAATTCGGATGTAAGTCTTGATAGATGATCCGCAACAACATTTTCAGCACCCTTTTTATCTTTGATGGTAAGGTCAAATTCTTGTAATAACAAAATCCAACGAATTAGTCTCGGTTTGGCATCCTGTTTACTCATCAAATATCTCACAGCAGCATGGTCAGTAAACACAACAGATTTAGAGCCAAGCAAATATGAACGGAATTTGTTTAATGCAAATACCACAGCAAGTAATTCTTTTTCAGTTGTAGAATAATTCATTTGAGCACTATCCAAAGTCTTACTCGCATAATAAATCACAAAAGGCTTACCATTCCTTCTTTGTCCTAAAACAGCACCAACAGCAAAATCACTCGCATCACACATTAATTCAAATGGTAAAGACCAATCAGGAGATTGCATAATAGGTGCAGATGTTAAAAGACAAATTATTTTTTGAAAAGATTTTTGGCAATCATCATTCCATTCAAACGGTGCATCTTTTAATAAGAGGTTACAAAGTGGTTTAGATATGGCACTAAAGTTTTTTATAAACCTCCTATAAAATCCTGCATGTCCTAAAAAGGATCGCACATCTCTAACTGTTTTTGGTTGTGGCAATTTAGATATGACTTCGATTTTTGCTTTGTCAACTTCAATTCCTTTAATAGAAACAACATGACCCAAAACAATTCCAGAAGTAACCATGTAGTGACATTTTTCCCAATTCAACACGAGTTCTTTTTCAACACATCTTTTTAAAACTTTTTCCAAATTATCAAGGCAATCATCAAAAGAATTCCCAAATACAGTCAAATCATCCATAAAGACCTCTAAACAATGTTCAACCATATCACAAAAAATGCTTAACATACATCTTTGAAATGTTGCAGGAGCATTACAAAGCCCAAATGGCATTCTTTTAAATGCAAATGTTCCAAAAGGACATGTAAATGTGGTCTTTTCTTGGTCCTCAAGTGCTATAGGAATTTGATAATAACCTGAATATCCATCTAAAAAACAGTAGTAGGGATGTCCTGCTACTCTTTCTAAGATTTGGTCAAGGAATGGTAATGGAAAATGATCTTTTCTAGTGGCTTCATTTAATTTTCTATAATCGATGCACATGCGCCAACTAGATATAATTCGTGTTGGAATTAATTCACCTTTTTCATTTTTAACAACAGTGATTCCAGATTTTTTAGGCACTACTTGCGTAGGACTTACCCACTTACTATCAGAAATAGGGTAGATAATTCTCACATCAAGCAATTTAAGGACTTCTGATTTGACTACCTCTTTCATATGTGGGTTTAATCTTCTTTGAGGTTGTTGACATGTTTTAGCATTTTCTTCCAAATTAATTCTATGTGTGCAGATTAAGGGATTAATGCCTTTAATATCATTTAAAGTCCATCCAATTGCATTTTTATACTTTTTAAGAACAGTTAGTAACTTACCTTCTTGGTCACTTGCTAAAGTAGAAGAAATCACAACAGGATAAGTTTGTTCTTCTCCAAGAAAAGCATATTTCAATCCTTCAGGCAGAGGTTTCAATTCCATTTTAGGTGCTTCTTGTTGTTCTGTCTTTTCAATACTTCCAAACTCCTCAAATTTTGGCTCGTCATCATAATTTTGTGAAGTCTGCACAGAATCAAGCAACGAATTTATATTAGTAATATCAAGTTCAAGTTGCTTATTTGACTCAATTGAATTAACTAAACAAACATTAGAAAGTTCAGAAAAATCCCCTTTTTGAATATTTTCTTCGATACAAGATTCAACCAATTCCTTTTGTTCATCAGAATCATCTTCATTCTCATTTTCTTCATTAGGTTGCCTGCACATGTTGAAAACATTCAATTCCAAAGTCATATTCCCAAAGGATAAATTCATTAAACCATTCCTACAATTAATCAAAGCATTAGCAGTTGCTAAAAATGGTCGACCTAAAATTACAGGAATTGGTTTATAATTATTCACAACAGGTTCAGTTTCCAAGACAATAAAATCCACAGGATAAATAAATTTATCAACTTGTACTAAAACATCTTCCACTATTCCTTTTGGTACTTTAACTGATCTATCGGCGAGCAAAAGTGTAGTTGAAGTTGATTTTATCTCACCAAGATTAAGTTGAAGATAAACTGAATATGGAAGTAAATTAACACTAGCACCAAGATCTAGTAAAGCATGCTCAATTCTGTGGTTACCAATAATGCAAGAAATGGTAGGACAACCAGGATCTTTATATTTCAACTTATTATTAGTAGATAGAATTGTACTTACCTGTTCGGCCATGAAAGCACTCTTTCTTACCTTTAATTTCCTCTTAACAGTGCACAAGTCCTTTAAAAATTTGGCATATGAAGGTACCTGCTTGATTGCATCTAATAGAGGAATGTTAACTTTCACTTGCTTAAAGATTTCATAAATTTCAGAAGAGTGGTTTGATTTCCTTAGTTTATTCAATGCATGCGGAAATGGTGGTTCAGGTGGAACAGTAGTTACTTCTTCACTAGGTGTAAGTTCATTTAGTCCTTCCTTACCCTTTGAATTTTCATCATTTTCACAAGGTTCAGGCATAGGTCTATCAACAACCTTACCACTACGAAGAGTTATAACTGACTTGACTTGGTCTGTGGGTGGATTTTGTTGAATTTTAGGATTTGGTTGTGGTTGAGCTGGAAATTTTCCTTTTTCTTGAATGGTGAGTGCAGAAGCAATTTTAGCAAGAGTATCTTTCAAATCAGAAAAAGTTTGTGCATTTTGATTGTTAATAACATCTTGCTTTCTGATGAATGAATGCATTGTGTCTTCCAGATTTTTCCAGGGTGGCGGAACATATGGTGGATAAGGCTGAGGATTTTGAAAATTTTGTGGAGGTGGCGCTTGTGAAGATTGTGCATTATTATTATTCCTCCAACTGAAATTCGGATGATTTCGCCAACCAGGATTATAAGTCTGTGAATATGGGTTTGGTTTATTGAAAGTGTTGATGACATTAGCTTGATCATTTAGACATTCTTTAAGTGCAGGCAAAGTGGGACACTCTTGGGTGAAATGATCATTCGCACTACATATGTTACATGCAATTTCTTGAACAGATTTTACTTGATCACTCTTTTTATGCTCCAAAGCTTCAACTTTCCTAACTAGGGATGCAAATTTTGCTTGTAAATCATGATCTTCCCTAAGGTTATGGATTCCTCCACTAGATGGAGATGGTTGTTGCTTATTTGTCAATTCAAAAGTTCCAACAGTATCCCAATGTTGTGCATTTTCAGCTAATTGGTCGAGGTAATCTAGTGCATCTTCAGGATTTTTATCCCTAAATTCACCATTACACATCATTTCAACAACCTGTCTACTTTGGGGTATTAAGCCCTCGTAGAAGTAAGTGACCAATCGCCAAGTTTCAAAACCATGATGTGGGCATATGTTAAGCAACTCTTTAAACCTATCCCAACATTGGTATAATGTTTCTCCATTTTTTTGAGTGAAAGAAGTAATTTGCCTTTTAAAAGAATTTGTTCTATGAGGTGGAAAGAATTTTTTCAAAAACTGTTCTTGCATGTTATTCCAAGTTCTTACTGATCCAGATCTAAGGTTTTGTAGCCAAGTTTTAGCTTTATCTTTTAATGAAAAAGGAAAAAGCTTTAATCTAATTATGTTCATGCTACAATTTTGGTCCGTGTATGTATTACAAACTTCCTCAAAATCTCTTAGATGCAAGTACGGATTCTCAGATTCTAAACCATGAAATGTTGGTAAAAGTTGGATAATACCTGGTTTAAAGTTGAATCGAGATGCCTCTGGAGGAAATACTATACACGACGGTGCTCCGGTTCTGGTTGGATTCATGTAGTCTCTCAGCGTTCTTGGTTGATTCTGATCATGCCCATGTTGAGATTGGTTGTCTCCTTGATCAACTTGAAGATTAAGTTCACCCAAAACATTTTCGCCTTGATTTTCATCCATGATTAACGGTGGAGATTGAGATCTACGAATTAACCTGCCACTTGGAGATCGAGACCAGTGTCTCATGCAATAGTTATGTTATAAAAATAATATTTACACAAATTAATAACAAATTAAATATGCAAATAATATAAGTATACAAAAGAAATTAAATAACAATTTTGGTGGTTGAACCCACCAATAAACAATAAATTAAGTATAAAATAAATACAAAAGAAAGAAAAAGAAAGAAAAAAAAATGGTGGTTGAACCCACCAATTAACAATAAATAATAAATAAATGCAAAATAATAAAATAAAAAAAATGGTGGTTGAACCCACCAATTAAAAATAAAAAAATACTGAAAATTAAATAACTGAAAATAAAAATTAGAGTTAGTAGTTAGTTTGGTGGTTGAACCCACCAATAAAGCGAAAATAAATAAATACGAAATTAAATAAATGCAGAAAATTAAATAACTGAAATAAAAAAAATTAGGAGTTAGCAGTTAGAAAGTTAAAAGTTAGTAATTAGAGTTAGTAGTTAAAGTTAGTTTGGTCCGAATTAAGTCCAAAATATGTCCAAGATATAAGTCCAAGTCTTGATTTTTTGAGGAATTTCGTCTAGGGATTCAATTACAAATTATTTTTAATTTTATGGCCAAACTGTAATTTTTAAACGTTTAGAGTTGAGCAATTTAGGATGAAAGTGAAATGTCTGAAAACTATTAGGGTCAGAAAATAATTACAAGAAAATTGGGCTAGAACGAGAATTGTTGGGGGTAAAATGAGAATTATGAAAGTTACAGGGTCAAAAGAGAATTAAAGAACAAGAAAAGGGGGCAAACGAAACTTTACATAAAGAGAAAATAAAAAACAGAAAAATAAAGTAAAATAAAAACTTTTCCCCGGCAACAGCGCCAAAAACTTGACACAACTTAAAAGTAATATTAAACTCCCAAGTATAAGAGTGTCTATTTGTATTATAACTCGGAGAGTCCGAGGTCGATCCACAGAGAAAAGATTTAATTTGTTTATTTTATTTTATCTAAAAATTGAAATTAAAACTTGAATTTAAATAACTTAATTTAAGTGAAACTATGGAATTGAACTAGTTAGGGTTATGGATCCACTCTTAGAAATAAATAAAACTTAATAAATTCTTTTTGCCAAATTATTTAAATTTATTACCCAAAAGATTAATTATACAAATTATTATTATTTTCCCTTTAATTTTATGATGGATTAAGTATTTATTGTGCCAAAATTTATTTTGTCTACAATAAGTCAAAATACCATTTCACCATGCCTTATATTAAGATCTTAAGAATTTATTGTGCCAAATTCATTTGTTTGTCTACAATAAATCAAATTTTCAAAATATAAAACATGTATAAAATTAAATAGAAAATAATTTAATTTATAAAATTAAAAATAGAATTTGATTAAATCATATTTATTACCAAAGAGTTTCACCTTCCCCTAACTAATATTATTTAGTTAAACATAATTAAAATAAAAAGAAGGAGTAGAATTGAATTACTTATAATTAAAAGTAATAAAAACAACTAAAATTGGAAATAAAACTAATTTTATTTATAAAAATAATTATACAAAATATTAAAAACACACCTGGAATTGAAGATTACAAGGAGATGGAGAGAATTTGAGAAGAAGAGAGTTGTAGAGAGATGATTAAAAACCTAAAATGAGGCTATATTTATAGAAAAATAAATTCCTAATCTAGTGCTTTGCGGTCCATCATAAGCTTCATGCATGTGCTCCTCACAACCTTTAGATCAAGATCCAATGGCTGGTCAAACTTCAAAAGTCAACATCACACGTGGCATCATTTGACTCGTCCGATTTGCTCAAGGAACGGTTGAGATTTGGCGGGTTAATGGGCGGATCGGGTCGACCCGAATACAAAGATTTGGATCCTCCCACTTGCTTCACCAACCATTGCCACGTGGCACAATCATAGCCATTAAATCATGGACGGTTGAGATTTAGTCAAAATTGCCAACTATCCCATGCACTCATATCTATTGTAAGCTCATTTCATCATCCAATTAGTGCTCGGTCAATTGGAAAAGTCAACTTTTTTTGTACAAGCCCAATTTTAAGCCGACCTTGATCGATCTTAAGGTTTTCGGACCTCCGGAATCCAAATTTCACCTCCATTTTTCTATTTGAAGCCTCGAAGTACGTGAAATTAATATTTTTCCTAATAAACACATAAAAATACACAAAATTAAATATATTTAAAACATAATTAATAATTCCTAATTTATTACATAAACACAAATATAAATTATAACATAAGCATAAAATAACATATTATCGCTTGATAATTCAACAATATTTAATACTAATCAGACAAGTATGGCTCTGATACCATAAAGAGTACGTGGCGTTGTTCTACCAAATCGATGCAGAACTAAATCTGTCTTTGGGACCAGATCTGGCTTAGAACATATCAATATCCCGACGTTCTGGTTTCTAGCCGATATACCTCTGAGATCAAAACCTAAAACGAGTTCTTTTAAGGTCATAAAACCCAAAACAGACTTTTCCTTAGTCTTTAAACACAGAATTTTCAAGGACAAGGATGGCTCTGATACCATAAAGAGTACGTGGTAGCACGTTTGATACTAGTGTCATTTAAGGATATATGGCTGATAATTTTCCTTATTATTATTGTTAACTATTAAAAAATTCTAATACTATAAGGTCAAACTTAGTAATTAATATTACATTCTCTTACTATTATTAACTTATTATTATTGAATATAGACTTAAGTTTTGAATTTTTGATTCTATTGAATTTGAATAAAGATAGACTTAAAAAAATATATAGACTTGAAAAAAGTACGCCGACAACTTGGCTTGCGTTCTTAAAAAAATTTTAAAAAAGAAAAAAAACTTATTAGGCATTTTTTTCTTAGGCACGACATGGCTTGACCCATAGCACTGCACGAGTGGGCACGACACGTGTGCTGGGACGAGTCTAAGTGAAAAAAATTAAGCACGGCACGGCATGAAACACATAGTGGGCACAACACGACACGGGCACGAGCATGCATAAGGCTTACTTTGATGGGTGGGGTCGGTCCAGCCCATTAGCCATGTCTATCTCAAACTTGTAGAGTTTAGTCTTAT
The DNA here is from genome assembly GCA_029618585.1 of Citrus australasica. Taxonomy (NCBI): domain Eukaryota; kingdom Viridiplantae; phylum Streptophyta; class Magnoliopsida; order Sapindales; family Rutaceae; genus Citrus; species Citrus australasica. The sequence continues at coordinate 10,159,689 of JARCIV010000006.1, forward strand.
GAATAGTGGCCAATATCATAAGCAACTTTTTGAAGGCACAACCAGCAAAACTCCTCTCTTTACAGCCTAGAAAGGCATCTAAAGATCTCATGTAGGCACTCATTGGGGAGAACTTCCATTGATTGTGATTTTCAAACCCAAACTCAGTTCCACTGAAGGTAAATTGAGCTTCAAAACGTCAAATAGTTTGTACGCATCAAGGATGCACATTAAAAGATGATGTTTTTATTGTTTAGGGGAAATGATAATTTTATCTCTATGACATCATCAATATTCTACAAGAGTGAAGACGCCTGTAGACAAAAGAAAGATTTTTTTTTTTAATTACATAAGAACCCAAATTTTATCCTCTCTAATATTTGAAAGACGTCAAATAAAAGACTTTTTTTTATTAATTATATGAGGCTATTACTCAAATTGTAATTCATATTCATGAGATTATTATATTGATATTTACAATTAGATAATTATAGGAACTAATTACAATTCATATTATATGAGACTATTACTCATATTACAATTGATATTTCATGAGATTACCATACTGATATTACAATCAGATAATTACTAGAACTAATTACAACCCATATTTCATTGAGACTAATTATAACTCATATTTCATGAGATTTACATTGATATTTACAATCAAATAATTACTGGGACTAATTATTCTCTTTAATATTCGAGGAACGTTTTCACATTTCGAAAGGGAAAAAACTATCATCTCTAATATTCGAAGAACGTTTTTACATTTAAAAAAAGAGATTACTGCCTTTACTCAAATTGAGGAAAGACATTAAACCCCTATAATGCATTTTGGGGCTCCAATCCGTGAGGTTTTAACCACCCGACTTCACTTAAGAAAGACTGTTAAATCTAAGGTAGAATTATATTAAAAAAAAATATTATTTGTGTGTATTTAAAATGTTCAAGAAGATTTAGATGCTGATGAAAAAGCTTGAAGAGCCCAAGGAAAAGTGTGAGCAAAATGACAGTGGAGAGGAAAGTAAGAGAGTGGAAAAGCAAATTCACAGCCTTTTGGTAGAAGAAGAAATTTATTGGAAGTAACGCTCAAGAGCAGACTGGCTTAAAGAAGGAGACAAAGGCACCAATTTTTTTCATGCTAAAGTTACATCCAGGAGAAGAAAGAACAAGATATGAGGTGTAGAGAATGATCAAGGAAAATGGATTAAAGATGATGAAGGTGTTAAAAACCAGTTTTACAGATATTTTGCAAACTTATTCTCTTCCTCAAACCCAAGTCCAAATCAATTGGAAGCTGCCTTACAGGGTTTGAATTCAAAAGTCACCATCGGAATGAATGATGAGCTTGAACAACCTTTTACAGAGGAGGAAATGACATAAGCCCTAGCTTAAATGTACCCTTCCAAAGCTCCAGGACCTGATGGATTGCATTCAGTCTTCTTCCAAAAGCATTGGCAATGAGTCAAAAGGGGAGTTATCAGCACCTGTCTATAGATTCTTAATGAGAGAGGTACTATTGCACCCCTAAATCACACCTTCATTGCTTTAATTCCAAAGATTGGAAAACCTAGAAAAGTTACAGAGTTTAAACCCATTAGTTTATGTAATGTAATTTATAGGATTGTTACAAAGACTATAGCAAATCATCTCAAACATATCCTTCATAATGTCATTTCCCCAACACAAAGTGCATTAATTCCCAATAGGTTAATAACTGATAATATCATTATTAAGTATGAATGTTTGCATAAAATCAGACATAGTAAGGGGAAACAGAATGGGTTAGTGGCTTTAAAGCTTGATATAAGCAAAGCTTATGATAGGGTGGAGTGGAAATTTCTAGAAAAAAAAAATGTTTTTTTGTTCTTATCAATGATGTACCAAAGGGTTTAATTCAACCTCAAAGAGAGCTGAGACAAGGGTATCCACTGTCTCCATATTTGTTCATCATGTGTGCAGAAGCTTTCTCGAATCTCCTGATACAAGTCAAAAATCAGAGACTGATCCATGGGCTGAAATTTGGCAACAACATCACCATTTTCTCACCTGCTGTTCGCTGATAACAACCTCATTTTTACAAGGGCTTCGGTGGAGGATTGCACACATCTTAAAGCCATTTTTTATTGCTATGCAGTGGCCTTGGGAGAGATCTTCAAATTTGACAAATTGTCAATGTTCTTTAGTAGCAATGTGGGAGATGATAAATTCCAGCCATCAAGAACATATTCAAGCTCAATGTAGTCTCCAAGCATGAGAAGTACTTAGGGCTGCCCTCTATGATTGGGAGAAAAAAGAAATTTTTTTAATGGAGCTAAGCTCAAGATTTTGAGCAAGATCTCAAGATGGGAGCACAAATTGTTTTCTTGTGGGGGTCAAGAAGTACTTATCAAAGCAGTAGCTCAAGCTATGCCGGCCTATGCTATAATTGTTTTTAAAATACCAATAGACATTTGTAATGACATCCAAAGATCTGTTGCAAGATTCTGGTAGGGAAGCAAAGAAGATAAGTGAAGGATATATTGGACTAGTTAGTATAGCTTGAGTCAAGCTAAAAGCCGAGGTAGATTGGGTTTCAGGGACTTCTCTAGCTTTAACCGAGCACAGGTGGCAAAACAAGTGTGGAGGATAATTTAGAATCCCAAGTCACTGGCAGCAAAAGTCTTACAAGCCAAATATTTTAAGCATGGAAAATTCGTGGAAGCAACTTTAGGCTCAAACCCTTCCTTTACTTGGAGGAGTATTTTGTGGGGTAGAGAGGTAATCCTCAAAGGCTACAGATGGGGAATTAGAGATGGTAATCAGGTGATGGTCTATAAAGATAATTTGATTCCTAGGCCAATTACTTTTAAACCAATTTCCTATCCAACTCTACCCAGCGATACCACAATTTTCGAGCTGATAGATCATGATTATAAGTGGAAAAAAGCTTTGCTTTATGAACAATTTATGAAAGAAGATGCAGATGTCATTATGAATATCCCTTTGCCCAATAATCCTAAAAATGATCAAGTGCTTTGGCATTATAACAAGAAGGAAGATTATTCTGTTAAAAGTGGTTATCAAATAGTTCTCAAGTTGAATTTTCCAAATACTCCAAGCAGCTCAGAAAACCAAAGCAATCAATAGAAGGTGATTTGGACCCTCAATATTCTAGAAAAATCCAAGATCTTTTTATGGAGAGCCACTCAAAATTTGCTGCCAACAGCTGTGAATTTGTGGAAAAAAGGGGCGTTACATGAGCCTTTTTGCCAAATTTGTGGTCATAGCTTCAAGAACATTTTTCATGCATTGATGGAATGTAAGGTAGCTCAAAAAGCTTAGAGTCTCACAAACTTTGCGAAGAGTCTTAAAAGCCTGGGAGGTCCAGATTTGCTTACTGTCTTTCATGACTTAGCAAAGAAGATAAGCAAAATAGACTTTGAATTGATGACCATTATTTGCTGGACTATTTGGAAAGCAAGGAACAAATACTTATTTGAAGCAAAGAAGTCAGATCCTCAGATGCTAACAATAACAGCAGGGGCCTTAATGGAAGCCTATCGGAAAGTTAAAGGTCCATAGGGGAAGTGTAGAGCCACTAAGGAGGAAAACAAAACCAGAGGATGGCAACCCCCACAGCAAAATTGTTTTAAGGTGAATGTTGATGCAACCATAAGCAATGACAAGCAACTGTCAGGTTTGGGAGTAGTGATTCGAGATTCAGCTGGGAAGGCCATAGCTACTGCGATCAAGACCACAAAGTTCTACGGGGATGTAGCATATGCAGAGGCAGAAACTGCAAGCTGGGGATTACAGGTGGCCAAGAATGCAGGGCTAGTCGCTCTCAATGGCGGATTTAGAAAAATAATTTACCGGGGGCTAAATTAGATAATAGTAAAATATAAAAAATTAAAATTTTGAATATGAAAAATATTTATAATTAGCCTCTACGTATTTTTATATTTTAAAAATATTATGCAATAAACTCATTATCAATATTAATGAATTTATTGTTTCTTATATAAACAATCAAATTATCACTTATCCCATCCGATTCCAAAGATGATTCTTCATGAGTTTTATTACTGAAAATATTTATTCTACTATTATTATATAAATCGAAAGAATTAACCATATTTTTTTAGAATAGAAAATATTTGGAGTAGTAGGCTATCATTATTTTTAATTAAAATATATATTTTTATATTTCTTAAAAGTCAAAGTTTAAATTTTATGGGGTTTGTATTTTATAGTGACTATTTTAATAAATTTAATGGGGCTAATTAGAAAATTAAAATATTTTTTTATTTAAAAAATTTTTTTTTGGCCAGTGGGGGCTCAAGCCCCCACTAGTCATGTGCTGCATCCGCCTCTGGTTGCTCTAATTATTGAAACTGGTTCTCAAATGGTGGCAAATTTGGTTAACAATAAGAGGGGCAGCAAGAATGAGATTTTTTTGGGTTATTTAAGAGATAAGATAAGATTAAGGAACTCCGCAATGGTAAAGTTCAACACAGTCAGAGATCTTATAATGTGATTGTCCACACTTTAGCTAAATTTGTTTTTGTTTACTCCAACGCTTTTGTTTGGTTGGATTCTTTCCCAACGGAAATAATAAATGTATTCACATCTTTGAATGAATGAAAGATCTTATTTCTTTTAAAAATATATCCAAAAAATTGAGTGGTCTTCAATTATCACAAGTATTTTTTAAAATTACATTATAAATATTATTAAATTACATTTATTATAATTTACATTCAAGTTTTTCCAGATAAACCAATGAGTAGATTTTATTTAACAATAAACACAACTGTTATAAAATATTTTAAAATAATAGAAGAGAGCGTAGTGTTGGTATCCCCAGTACTTAACGGAAATTTAATTATGGACGTGTGAACGCATCTTAACGGTACATACTCTTATTATGTAACCCATTGTAACCTAACCCCGATCTATTTGCTTGACGGTGCCACTTGTACATATATTAGGTTGTTGTGGGGCCAGAGCTAGACCATACCCACAAAGCAAAGAAGCTTTGGGAGCAGTCACTCTTCTCTAAAGCAAATAATAGTTCGAAATATCTAGTGAATTTCAAAATGTGTCAATTCATCTTATTGTATGATCATGAAAATACGAGAAGTTTCTAGCATGTGCAATGCACGCAGCTTAGATATTAAAGTGAAGGAGTCAAAAGTTGTGCCAAGGCAGACGCAATCAGTGTCCACTAATTATTCATTCAATCAAGAAGCAAAATTTGTAAAAAATTCTGAAACACAAGTGTATGAGCTGCAAGCATGCTATTAATTGGGGACTCTCCCACCCTCTGCTTTTTCCAAACAATCATAGCTTTAATTCTATTCATTCTCCTCTTTCGTGCAGCTCTTGTTTTCTTCTTTCTCATCCTTCTCTTTGCATTTTGCTCAGACTTCGTTCACGTTTTTCTGGATCTTTGTTCGGTATAATAGGTATGTTATGTTTACCCCTCTCAATATCTTAATTGATCTATCGTTTTCACATGACGGAATACCAATATATTAATCTCTTTAATTAGTTGTCGGTTTGATGGATTCAAATTAGTTATTAAATTTTCTATGAGGGAAATTTGAATATTGTCACCCAATTTTATATATTTGAATTATAAATATCATTACTAACTTTGTGGAAAAATCTGTTTTCTTTTTTAAAATTTTCTCCTTTCGAGCTTGCAATTATTACATTGTTTAGTTTTCCTTTTTCCTTTTTTTTCATATATTTTGGATTAAGTATTTGATTAGTTTTTAAATTTTAAAAATATCTCAATACACCTTTTTTTATTAATATATGACATTCTTGTCTTATTTTTTTTAAAAAAATTTTACAACAATAACTTTCCTACAATTTTAGAAACATTAACAATTAATCTATAAAAAGTTAATTAATTATCATATTAATCAATATTTTATTACTAACAAATTAATCAATAATAATAATTATTAATAAATTAACCAATAATTATGTGTGTAAGAGAATTGATATTTCTCGCACTTTTCAACAATTTTGTTAATAATTTTTTATAAATAAATTGATACAAGCTAAATTAAAAATAATGTTTAATGTTTTTATAATGGTTTTGCAAAAAAAAATTTATTTTATTTTATTTTTGAAACTAATTTGATAATTAGCTTTTTGTTATAGATAAATTAATTCATGTTCTCAAAAATATTGTTGTAAGAGTATTATTATAAAAGTCAAAATAAATAAAGATGAGAGTGTAATATATAACAATAAAAGATGTTTTGAGAAATTAAAAAAATTAACAACAAATATAGAAACTAAATAAGTATTTTTTTCATTAAAATAAGAGCATAATCTGAAATATATACACAATTTTTTCACATTTCGTTAAAGGTAGCGATTGGGCAAAGTTCAAATTAATATTTTATCCCACTCTCTCAAGAATTTGTTGATCAACAAAATAAAATTGTTTTAAAATTATTTGATATTTTAATGCATCACAAGTCAACGAAGGAAAGAAAGTATACTTGCTGGTTTCTAGGTCGGAGTATACTGGGAGCTTAAAGCTCATAATTTCAATAATGACGCGAGGAGTTATGGATTAAGATTTTTTCTTCTAATTTGATCTGAACAAATAACTTAAGTGATGATTATTATTTATTAGTTAAGAAATAAAAATTCCAAAAATTAAATTTGATTCGTATACAATCACTAAAAGGCAAGTGTTAGGAGAGATTTAAAAACTCAGCCGATTTATATTAAGAGAGAATCCGATTCGAGTAAATGCAAACTAAAAAAAACTAAAATTTCCTAATTTTGCTGAAGTAAAAGAAAGAATTAATCATAAACTAAAATTGGCTGACATATGACTATGATGAACAGTGCAGTGGGAACACAATGATTCCAGGAATCAGATCACAAAACAAAATAATCGGATGGGAACATCAATCCCACAACGGACACTGAGATTCCTGACATCTGGGATCAGCAAGAGAATAATATGGAACACTAAAGATGCTATTCGTACTCATAGATTCCCCCTTCGCACTCGTTCTCCTTTTCGTTCTTTTCATAATCCTCTTTCGCTACTCTTTCCTCTTTCTCCTCCTCATTCTTTTCTTTCTCCTCTGCTCAGACCTCCTCCTCGTTTTCTCTGCAACATGACTGACACTCAATCTCCTCCCGCCAAAACGGTGCGTGTTTCTTTCTTTCTTTATCTTGACTTGTAATTTTCTAGTTTATTGTTATTTTAATGAAATGGGTCTCTTCAAAATTTGAGTTTGAGGGTTAGAATCTATATGCAATCAATTATATGTAGAATTTAGGGTTTTGACTGATGAGTATCGGTAGATAATTATCCATTCCCGCGATATAAGAGGTTTTGCTTTTTGCAAATTAGTGTTTGCTATGCAAGTCATCTGTAAAAAGATCTTTCTTGTCATTTTCTAATTGATTTATATTTTAATCAAATGGGATGTCTGCAAAATTTATTTGGGTGTCTGAAATAATTTGATTTTGAGTTCAGGATCTCTACATGATCAATTATATGTAGGAAATAGGGTTTGCTTTTTCAATGTAGTGTTGGCTTTGCAAGTTGTGTGTGACAATGTATTTTGGGTGGTTTTGGATGTGCAGGTGAGGGTTGTTGTAAAAGGCAGGGTGCAGGGTGTGTTCTACAGGAACTGGACCATAGAGAATGCCACACAATTAGGGTTGAAAGGTTGGGTGCGGAACAGGCGTGATGGTTCTGTAGAGGCTCTGTTTTCAGGGAACCCTGATTCTGTCAAGGAGATGGAGCAGAGGTGCCGCCATGGCCCACCAGATGCTGTAGTTACAGGGCTCCAGGTCTTCCCATCCAATGATGATCCTGGTACGGGATTTGTGCGCAAACAAACTGTTTGATCAAACTCTGTGTATAGATTACTACTGGTTTCCACTTTAATCATGTATACTGCATTCCTTTATACAAGTATTACAATAAACTCTCTTGAGGAATTATATCTGATGTACCTGCAGTCGCTTCTTTATCTTGTTGGACTACGTGTTACTGGATGACTTGTTACATTTGTGATATATTATTATCATTTCTTGAATATCTAGTTTCAATCGGTGTTGTTTGTTCGACTGATGTTTTTTGTTTTAAGCATACAAGTAGATGGAAATAAATCCATCGTAATAATTTGCTTGCCATGTGGATCTCGAGTAACAAACTTAAAATTTGACATGCTAGTTTAATCCATAGGCATTAGATGATTATTCTAGTACTGCTAATAAAATCACTTATCTGTGGGGCTGCTTGCAATAGAATCACTGGTAAGGTACTGAATATCTACTGGAGCTTGTTTTGTGTGACTTAAAACTTGTTTCTAAAAGGTGGCGATACTTTTATTACTATTAGGTTTACAAGGAGTAGCTGGGTTGAAATTTGGGCAGGTACTTCATTACAAAATGCATTGATTATTGGGTGAATCTTGCAACATGGTGGGGACCTGGTTCTTTGGATTCTAGTGTAGTGAAATATGAGGTTCTATTTTCTGTGGCAAGAACTGAACAGTCTATTCAATTAGCAGATAGGATCAGGTGCATAATTTTCCAAAAATAAATTCCTTTTCAGTTGTTATTATCTTTCTTTAGTATCAAGGTGCTACCAATATTTGTTTCCAATCTGGTGCCTGGAGGTAATCTCAGTGGGTATGGATGCGGTGAGTGTCCTATTCATTAATTGAGAATGTGTATGATCTTTCCTTGGGTTGAAAATAGTTGTTGAGAAGTTGAATTTTCAGCCATTAATTGCCTGGTGGTACTATGGGTAGGCTTGAAGGAGGCGTCTCATTTCCTTTACCTTGCAACTGCACGTCCTTCTTCAACTCACTGTCCAAGACAATATGCTATAGACATGTGACCAAAACCTACGGTATGCTGTAAAGAACAGAAGAAGTTTTATTCGACAAATATAATTTTTATGGGAGAGGAAGCAGACCATTCTGCTTAAGGATGAGTTTTGAACCTTTGGGTAGTGTAAAATACCTGCAAGCAAAATTTGTTTGAACCTTAGAACTTCTGTATACAGTACTATTATCACTAAGTCTGACCAAGGAAGTGGCTTTTAAATTCGATAACTGATATAGCAAGGTCCTTGTTATTGGTTCTTGAAGCAGGCTTTTCGTTTTCAATCTTCAGTATACAATTCCATTAATCTTCCATCAAATGTATTGGAACTGTTTTACATTTGATTATTTGGTGATACGAATCCCGTTAGGAACTGATGCAATCCTAATTAATTCAGTCTTTACAGTCACTTCTAAACTTGGAATTAAATGTAACCGCTACTCGATGCTCAATAAAAGCATAGGTGAGGACGTCACAATTGGTTATGGATAATCTGATTGAGGACGCTACAATTAGTTATGCATAAATTGATTGATAAGTGAAGAGTTTGAACGCTACGAAAATTTGATAAGTTTAAAGAGTTTGTTAAGAATAAAAGAAAATTAACTCTCTTACCAATTGTATCAAAACAGATATGTCTCTGTTTATTGGATGCGAGTACATTATATATGGTTAGTTATAAGAATTTTTAGAAATAAATTTTAAACCAAAATCAAAATATAAAGTAAATAAGGAAAGAATGTAAGTCAAATTAGAATATTAATATAAAGTAAATAAGAAAGAATTTAAATTAAATCAAAATCTTAATCGATTTAAATGTCTTACATCAATTAAAATAAAAATTAGGCAATTAAAAGAGAAATAATTGATTTGTTTCTCTACTAACCTCCTGAAGAAATGGAAAAAAGTGTCCAAAAATAAAAGTAATATATTTTTCAAATAAAAAAGTATTTAAAAGAAAAATAATATATTTTATCGCTATAATTTGCAAGCGAACTTCCTGATGTCATGGAAATTATTATTTGAAAATTTTAAGAGTATGAATTATGCATTTATTATGTGAATTTAATTGAGCATATGTGCTCAAATTGAGCATAATAATTTATATGCATTTATTATTTATGGTCTCCACAAATTTAATTTAGTATAAATTATTTGAATCAATTCATTGAGTGATTATTTGAATTTCTTTACTTGCACTCTTATGATGTATCCAATGAGAACATAAATAAGATATCAATATGTCTTATCCCACATGCTTGTGACTGATTTATCCTCAATCTCATCGTTTGGTCTTTTCTATTCTGGATGTTAGTAGCACTCAAACTTGCAAATTCATCTGCAAAATTATCACTCTCGATTTAGCACAAAGACATCATTAAATGCTTTCATGGACTTAGAGGTATCTATCAACCGGTGAAGCTTCTTCAAATATGTTCAGCTGTTACCTCATTTGAATCGGTGATATAAGAAAGTGTATGGAGAGATGACCAGGTAATTCTGTCTTTGCTTTCTTTCTTCTCACTAAGTTGGAATTCAACTGCAAAGTTATTAGGGCTCTTATTACCAGCTGGCCAGTTAGTCCTTTTTTTGTGTAATTGATGATAGATTGCATTCGAGCATGCTCGTTTTTCGCCCTTAGAGAAGATGTTTACTAATTCCTCGGCAATCTATAGGTTATAACGTGGAGGAGGTAGATGTGTTCCATTTTTCAAAGTGCAAGTGAATTTGTACCCTCTAGATATTGACGTTAGAGAGAAGACTTAGCTCATATAGTGTGCAGTGGTGGCCAGAAATTTAGGTCATGTATCTCTGTACTGAAATAGAAACACTGAAAGCAAGACATCAAAAATTATATTTAATTACATTATTGTGAACCCGCATGCACTTGTCTAACTTACGTCATACCTTGTAGGATGATTGTGCAAGAAAAACTTTATAGTCTTATTAAGCTGCTTTATGTTGTTTAACTAAGTTAGTGAGAAAAATGAAAGGAGGTTTTCTGATGCTGAGGACTTTTGGGAAGGTACTAATAAAAATTCTCTTTATACCTCCAAGGTGCTCAAATTTTGTTATGACAACTGCTGCAGCTGCTTATAGTTATGATTTAAATGATTTGCCGGAGGATGTGAAAAAGGGACATTTTTTTGGTTCACACCCTTGATGATGGTGAGCTGAATAGGTTCACCATTCAACTGGATTGTCTAGCTCACCGAGGATTCTTGAAGTTGTTGAAGCAGGTTGAGGAAGAATTCGGGTTTAAACTGGTGGTTCTTGCTATCCCTTGTGGGTCTAAGGAACTCCAGAGGATTCTTGAGAACCTAAAAGATTGGATGTGCAGTGGCTTCTCTATATGATACAATTTATTTGGGAGTTCTTGTCATTTATTTAAATATGTATAGTTAATTTGTGAATTTATCTTCACATTTTGTTAAGTATTTTTTATTCTTGAGAACCTAAAAGACTGGATGTGACAGTGGCTTCTCCATATGATACAGTTTATTTGGGAGTTTTGTCATTTATGTAAATATGTATAGTTAATTTGTGAATTTATCTTAACATTTTGTTAAGTATTTTTCTTCTGTTAGCTTCTTTTCTGTTTCCAAGTGTTATCATCAAACGTTCATCTATCGATGTATAAAGGGTACACATATGTGAAATAATTTTCTGTAACGTTGCGAAGTTGTGATGTGATATTTTTGGGTACTGGAGATGAATATTGACATAGCTATTTCTTCTTGTTCTCTTGGGTTTCTTTTGTTGGTTTTTGTAATAAAACCCTGCCCCGTGGTACTTGATATCTTATCTCTGCAGTCAATTCTGGTCTTTTACTTCTGGAATATTTTTTCATCAGATAGACCACATCATTTATGTGCTATCAAAGACACATCTAAATGATAGGAAATGCAGCCACATGCATGGTCCCAACTTAGTAGTCTAAGTGTATTTTTAGCAGCTCCAGGCACCATCATATGCAAACTGGGGTATATGCTGCACATGGATCCTTGTTCTTGGAGCAGACGGTGAAGGTGAAGGATTGCCGTTATTCTATTGCTGAGACCTGGTGGTAAAGAAATGTATTTAGTACTGGATTCTTGTAAACTCTTAGAAAGGGGCTTTGATAGGTAATTTATTGTTAATTTTAATGACTCAATTTTATAAAGTTAATCCCAGCATTGCTTTTGTCAAATGGTTTTGAGTTGTGTGAAAAATGAGTTTTTTTAAGGCATGCCCTTATGGTAACTAGTAAGAATCAAATTTTATATTTGTGCATGCTGCTAGGAATTAAAAATACAGAACTATTTAGTTTACTGCTTCCATGTCTAGTTGGGGGTGAGAAGACATGAGATGGCAGGAGGATGAAGAGAACATACTTTTTCCATTTGTACTTTTTGTCCTGTCATCCATATAAAATGTTTCTGTAGACCCCATGTTATCAGGTGTTGGAAAGGGGTACAACTAAATTTGATCAGAGAAGATGGTGATACTAAATTTACTGATGAAAGCATCTCATGTAATGGTCCCATTGTTAAATCTTTTTCATTACTGTGTTCCCAGCTGCCATCTTATTTCAAGTATCACAATAAACTTTCTTGAGCAATTTTATCTAATGTATCTGTGATCATTTTTTATCCTGCTGGACTATGTCAACCCAGCTTCTCCTGTGTATCAAGTTTTACATCACACTGAAAAAGTTCTGATTGGAATACAGTACTCTGTAAATAATCCTCCAATCTTTATGATGCATTCATTTTCATCGATTTGTATGCTTAATTGACATACATTAGTCAAACAAACAACATTCTGATTGAACTCGAGCCACTTTGTGGAACCCTGGTTGTTTTGAATATAATGCAGTGAAAATGAAGTTCTTTTATCTGTGCAAGAACTGAACAGTCTATTGCTTTGATTAGTTTTTGGAGTTGTATGTATGTCTCAGTGCAAAACATGCAAGCACAAAGTTAGGATCAACTGTAGCTGGATCAAGCTTATCTTATTATGCAAAAAGCCTCTATATAACTAATTTATCTTCAAATGCTACCCATACAATTGTTGAGATGTTAAATTAGACATTCTTTTTATCTATCTGTGTGGTTTGTGTGTGGATGCATACATGAGTAATGTTTGGGCATTTAAAAAGATTTTTTACAGTTCATTGGGTAACGTTGTGTAGTGTTTTTTTTCACCACTGCAATAATGATGCAGGGTCCTTTTCAAACAACAATAATGCACAGAAGTTTTTTTTTTCTGTATTAATATTTATTGTTGTTTTTATTATGAATAGGTGTCTTCTTTTTGCTTTTCATTTCTGGTTGATGTGCACAAGTATGGTCAATATCTAGTTATGTTGGGTCAAACTGAGGATGCTGTGCTACTGTCATCTTACTAGAAGTTAACTGAAACACATTTAAGGAGATGAAAACTAGATGAAGGCGGAATTGCGAACACAATTATGCAAGCTCACTTAATTTTGTGTGAAGGTCTGCTTATTAGTGATTTGTGAACTGTCCTACTAATAGCTCATAATGCACAACTGAACTGTCATTAGTTTAGGTGTAAAATGATCAGTATAGAGGGCTCTTATTTTTACTCCCACAAAGTAGCCGTTTAACCCTAGTAGCTAAGGGGATCACCAAAATTAGGATAGTGCGTAGAATGGTTTCTAGGATTTAGCTGATGTATAATTTCCCAAAAAAAATAAATTCATGTTCAGCTATTGTTAATTTTTTGAAGAATCAAGGCGTTACCATAATTTGATTCCAGTCTGATGCTTGAAGAAAATCTCGGTTTTGTTGCAATGACTGTTTTCACAAAGTTGACATCAATTAAGAAAGTTTATGATCTCCCTTTAAGTTGAGGTTGAAAGTAGCTATTGGGGGACTTGAATTTTCAATTGCTTGGCAGTTCTAAGGATCAGCATTTCATTTCCTTTACCAGGTATCGCACTTGCTTCTTCAACTCACTGTCCGAGAAAAGCTGGTGTGGATGTGTGACCATTACCTACAATATGCTGCAAAGAGTAGGAGTTGTTTCATTATAAATCATTCTGCTTGGGTATAAGTTTTGAACTTTTGGCTAGTTAATAACATCTGCAAGCACATTATGTTTTTCTGTATACAATACTTTCATGATTGAGTCTGACCAAGGAAATGGCTTCTAAGTTCCATGAGATAACTGATATTAGCAAGCTCCTGGGTATTTATTCCTTATAATTAAATTAGTTATGGCATGAGTGTTTACGTTGGATTATTTGGTCTCTACTATTCCGAAGATTACTAGCACTGGAACTTGCCAGTTTCATTTAAAAATTGTCAATCCATACAGCCAACTTTTTGATTTACCACAAAGACATCATTAAATACTTTTATGGAAAGCTTCCTGAAATATGTTCAGCAGGTACTGTATGCATGAGTGACAATTTTAAAAGAGACTGTATGTAGAGATGACCTGGTGAATATGTCTTTGCATCCATTCTTCTTAGAGGGTCAGAATTCAACCATGGAGTTTTTGTCCTTATTATATGCTTGCTAGGTAGTCCTTTTTCTGTTGGTTCAATTGATGATAGACTGCATTTGAGCATGCTTTTTTTTCACCGGAAGAGAAGACGTTTACTTATTCCATCGTAATCTAAGTGCCTGTGAATATGAACCCTTCAGATAATTGACGTTAGAGTGAAGACTTGTCTCTTATAGTGTACATTTTTGGCCGGAAATTTAAGTAATCAATTTTTGCACTGAAACAGAAACACTGAAAGTGATCCATCAAAAATTATGTTAAATACGTTATGGTGAGCCCATATGCACTTGTCTGACATACTTAATTCAGAAATTTGGTCTCCACATTTCATCTTGAATATTTCTGCAATCTATGTATAAATAGTACCTTGTTGGGTGATTAGTGCAAGAAAAACTTAATAACCTCAATAAGCTGCCATAGTGTTTAATTGAGAATGAGGAGAGGAGGTTTTTTGATGCTGAGGCTTTTTAGGAAGGTACTAATGAGAATTCTGCTTATATCACCTAGCAGCTCAAATTTTGTTCCGACAAGTGAAGATGATGATTTGCCGGAGGATGTGAAAGAGGGACATTTTGTGGTTCACACCTTCAATGATGGTAAGCTGAAGAGGTTCATCATTGAGTTGGATTATCTAGCTCATCCAGGGTTCTTGAAGTTGTTGAAGCTGGCTGAGGAGGAATTTGGGTTTAAACAGGAAGGAGTTCTTGTTATCCCTTGTGGGCCTAATGAACTCCAGAGGATTCTTGAGAAAGATTGGATGTGACGATGATTTCTCCATAGTAAACATATGAAGTTTATTCTGTAAATTTATCTTAACATTAAGTCAAGTGTTTTGCTTCTGCTAGTTCGTTTCTGTTTTCAGGTGTTTACTACCATATGTTCATCTATCCAAGTGAGAAAGTGTAGAAATGCCCGTTAGTTATATATACGGTTTTGTAGCCGAGATGTGATCTGTTGTTTATATAGCCAGGATACTACATATCTTGTCTCTGCTCCGTTCCTTTACTTGATGAATATTTTTAACAAGCAATCTGCTACTTCATTCACATGAAATGCACCCACACATGCATGGTCCCAGTTTGGTTGCCTGGGCATATTTAACCAGCTGCAGCCACCATCATATGCAAACTGGGGCATATTCTGCACATGAATCCATGTCCTAGGACAAGGTGAGGTGTTGCCTTTATTCTACTGCTAAGATTTGTTGGTTGTAAAGAAATGTATTTGATACTGTATTTATATTGTAAACTCTTTAATAGGGGTGAGTATTCTCATTTTAATGACCTGATTTCTGAAATTTAAACCCGAAACTACTTTAGCATCGTGTTAATGAGTTGTTGAAATGTGAGATACTGCAAGGATCAAATCTCAAACTTCAGCGTGCTGCTAGTAATTAACCAATCAGTAGTATCATAAAACTGCACTACTGTTTATTACTTAACGTCTCAACTTGGTCATGATGACAGGAGGATGAATAAAACGGATGTTTCTCACCAGCACTTTTTGTTCTGTCGTCCGTACAAAGTGTTTCTGCACACCCCATTTTATTAGGTATTGGATGGTGAAATGACTAAATTTGATCAAAGATGGAGATACTAAATTGAATGTTGATAAAAGCATCACATGTAACGGTCCCATTGTTTACACTTTTTTCTGTATTTTGTTCCCAGCTGCCATCTTCTTTCGGGCTCAAAATGCTATATAAATGCAGCGCCAGTACTCTTATGTAAGAAACTCAATAGACTGGTAACTTCGCTTTACATTTTAATAATGGCTAAGGCTAGAAACTTTGAAGGATTGAAGAAAGGAAGCATTAGAATGCTGAGGTTTATTCTGGAAAAGCTGTTAAGTACTCCCCCACCAGTAAAGGTGAAGGAAGGTCACTTTGTGGTAATAGCAAATAAAGGCTGGGAATCGAGAAGGTTCGTTATCGCATTGGCCTATCTTAATCATCCAGAGTTCTTGAAGCTGTTGAAGCAAGCTGAAGAAGAATTCGGGTTCTCTCAGGAAGGAGCCCTGGCGATTCCTTGTCGACCAGATGAATTGCAGAAAATTCTGTGTTCAGAAACTGTGATGAACTGCTGGTGGCCATGAAGATCAATAATGCCACTGCAACAATGTCTTAGCTTATCTTAATTTTATGTTCTTCTTCTTAATTTGAGCCTTTCTTCTTATAGTTTATTTTCTACGGATTTGGGTGCATCAGGACTTCAATTTTATGGTTGATATGACTACTAAAGTTTATAAGGAGAAATCAAATGAAACTAAAAAATTAGGTGTAAATTCAAGGAAACTCAGACCTCTAAATAAATATTAATTATTGGAGAAAGCAATAAATTTCTAAATGCAACTTTCAAATTGCAAAAACAATAATACTCAGGACAATTAGATAATATCAAGTTTTAAATAGAGTTTTAGTTCAAAGTTACTAGCTAAAACATAGCAAGCAATGCTTGCTATGCATGTTCTACTTCGTGCCCTATGAATCTGCAAAACAAGGAATCAACTAACAACTTAAATTTGACTTATTAAAAGCCACTATACTTAAAACATAAAGTACATAACTGAAAACAAATATTAATTTTGAAATATCATAACATTTCCTCCCCATTAGAAATACCCTTGACCTCAGGGGTAGATGAAAATAATTTGTCTTCTCCTTAGTTTCCAATTTATAATGAGATGTAGTGATGCCTTGAACCTCTTTTGAAGATCCTAGCTTGAATCAATAATTTTCATCACCTTTAATTTTGACCCTTGATTGACAAATGATTTATCATCACTGTGGCTAAGCATTTTAGCTTTGGATAATATCCAGCTTTGAATAGACCTTTAATTCAAAGTCACATTTGACTTGTAAGAGAAAACTTGAACCTTTTAAATATTGACTTCTTGATTTTCTTCAATGATGCGACTACTTCGTTGCATTGTTTAACACCTCCATCATGCGCTGCAATTGCCAAATTGTCACTTCGTTGGAGACATTGTACTTCAACCATAGACCAAGAATTTCTTCCACATGTTTGATAAAATGGCCAGATGAGTTTAGCCTTGCATCCCCATGTTGCTATATTTCATTCATTTTGCACAATAATTTCTTGGTAAGTTCCTTCTGTTCAAGAATCATAGCCTCCATCATCTTCTAAATCCTCTATAGTCTTTGCTCCATTGTAAGGATTTGCTCCTTATTTATTAGTTCTGACTCTGAATGTGACGAACATTAAAATTTATAAGGAGAAATCAAATGAAACATAAAAAAATAGAGGATAAATGGGACTAATTCAATAAAATTCATATTTTTAAATAAATATTAGTTATTGGAGAAACCAATAAATTCTTAAAAACAACTTTCAAGTTGCAAAAATAATAAATTTTTTATTGAATAACATCAATATTTAAATAGAGCTTTAATTCAAAATTACAAGTCTAAAAATAATAAGCATTAAGCATGTTCTACATCATACTCCATGAATCCACAAAATAATTATCCAACTAATAACTTAAATTTGACTGGTGAAAAATCATTGACCTTTTGAATGTATGAATGTATCTTTCTTTGCTCCGGGATAAATTATGTGTAAATAGAATGTTAGATATTAATCCAAATTCAAGCAATTTTGGATGTGTCAAATCATCCTAACATTTGTGTACGCTATAAATGTTTCGTCAGATCGGAATCATCTGTTACTACAAAGAATCTGCTAGTTACTTCATAAGCTAGACCAATGGGTAAATACTCTGATCCCAACAAATGTAAAATCAATGGAGTTCTTTCGCAACTCTAATTTGAACATATTCAAACCTCAAAATTTTCTTCTACCATACTAAGAGACTTCATCAATTCAATCAGTTAACATGCATGATACAAATAAGAAAAATTATCAGCCCTTCGCCTAATTATTTAATAATTCCTGTAGAACTTATCAGATGTCCACAAGTTTGTTATGTGCATCATTGAAACATTTTTCGTTAGTGGATGTTGAGATCATAAGGATAAAATGTTCATTTACCTCTCGAATTCTTTTTATTTATTTATTTAGAAGTTAGGTAAAATTAGTGTCGTTTACTCACTTACTGTAAAATAAGATAAATCAATACTGATTTTATCCTATTGCTATTAATGCTCTGTCATCAGTCTATCTCTTTAACAATTTCCAACATATTATTTTTATTATGCAGTTCAGGTTTGTTCAGCCTACCAAATGTTGGGAAATTGATGGGTGAAGCAGATACACAACTAGAGTGAAATTGAGAAATAATGAGACACTTAATCACACAGGGACACCAGAAATTATGTGGTTTGCCTTTTAGCCTACATCCATGGGCGAAAACTGAAGGAAAATATTTATTAGTGAAAAAGAAGTTATAAGTATTGTAGTATTTAATCTCACTGTCCAAAACCCCAATACACCCAAACTCTTAAATCACTACTCTCTAAATAAATAAGAAAAACTAAAGAGAATTCGATAATTTACAAATAAGGGGAGCCAACGTTTTTATAGCCAAATTTTGGCTACTGTGCAATTTATTATTTTATTATTTTCTTTCTTAAGTGCGGCACCCCTTTTTCTTCATTCTTTTTCCTTTTTTTCTTCTTCCTCTTTTGTCTTCTTTCTTTTGCCTTTGCGGTGGTGCACTCACAATCTCCACCGCTTTACTTTTTGACATTCTCTCACTTAGATATTAGATTGAGAACCAATCAATCTCTACACCATCATTTATGTTTTGCCATTGTCATGTTGCTTACGTCTCTACTAGGCCACAAGAGGATCTACTCCAGATAAACTTATTCGTATTGATCGGTTTGGTCAAAACAGGTGCTAGGTTCTCCTTGGTATAGTTTTTCTGTAAATCCACACTTCCATCTTCGACTACTTCTCAAACGAAGTGATACTGTACCCCTATGTGCTTTGTCCTAGAATGAAATGCTGGATTTCTTACAATATGCAAGGCACTCTGACTATCACAAAACACATGAATTTTCTATTGTTTGTGGCCGAGCTCCTCTAATAACCTTTGTATCTAAATAGCTCCCTTGCAAGCTTGTGTAGCTGGCATGCACTCTGCTTCTGTTCTAGGTAAGGCCACAATGGTCTGCAATTTTGAAACCCAGCGTACAGTTGCTCCTGCAAGTGTAAACACATAACCAATATTGGATTTTCTTTTATCAAGATCTCCTACAAAATCTGAATCCACATAACCCTTGACAGTAAACTTTGATTCTTCATAACATAATGCAACATCTGAGGTTCCTCTAATATATCTCTGAATCCTCTTCACATTTATCCAATGCTCTCCACTAGAATTCGTCATGCATCGACTGACTGCTCTCACTGCTTGTGCAATGTCTGGTCTAATACATATCATAGCGAACATTAAACTTCCCATTGCTGATGCATATGATACTTGAGACATTTCCGTCATTTCTACTTTATTGCTAGGACACATGCTCGAGGATAATTTGAAATTAACAGGAAGTGGGATAGAGATTGGCTTACAATTGTGCATGTTGAAGTGTTGCAAGATTATTTTCAAGTAGTTTTTCTGAAAAAGTCAAATCTTCCTGTTATTTTTGTCTTAGTGAATTTGCATCCCTAAAATCTTGTTTACTGGTCCCAAGTCCTTCATTTCAAACTCTCTAACCAATTGCGCCTTCAATTCTTAGACTCGATCTTTGTTGGGGCCTGCAACCAACATGTCATCCACGTAAAACAGCAAAATCATTATCTTCAAACCTCGTGTAATATGCACAATGATCTAAACTGAGTTTGTTGTATCCCAGGCTCATGATGAAGGAATAAAATCTCTTATACTAACACTTCGTCGCCTGTTTGAGACCGTATAGAGATTTTTTCAACCTGCAAACTAAGTTCTCATTTCCCTTTTTAGCAAAACCTTCTGGTTGGAGCATATAAATTTCTTTTGCAAGTTCTTCATGAAGAAATGCAGTTTTTATATCTAACTGCTATAGATGTAGGTCAAATGCAGCACACATTGCTAAGAGTATTCTGACTGTCGTAAGTCGAACCACAGAAGAAAATATTTCGTTCAAGTTAATACCTTCTTTCTAAGCATATCCTTTCACCACCAATCTTGAACGATACCACTTCACTTGGTCATTACCATCACGTTTGATCTTGTAGACCTATTAATTACCAATGACTTTTCTTCCATGTAGTAGTAGTACAAGTTCTCATGTTTTGTTCTTATGTAGAGCCTCAATTTCTTTCTACATTATTGTCATCCACAAAGCAAATCTGAGCTGTTTAAAGCTTGATGGAAAGTTGATAGTTTTCCATCTTCTGTTAAAAGACAGTATGCAACATTGATCTTTGTGACATAATCCAAGTGCCACACTGGCAATCGTCTCTCACGAGTTGACTAACGAACTTCTGGGGTCTCGAACTCGATTGGTTCTTTTTCCTCGTGCTCTGGTGCTGCTTCAGAAGAATCTGAATCTTCTAGATTAGTTTCCACATATACCGGCACAATCTCCGACTTGTCTTTTATAGTGCTATCATCTCTATCTCTCCTTTGCGGTAAATCTTCTACAAAGATAACTTTTTTAATTATGACAATCTCCTGGGCAGTGGGGTCCCACAGACGATACCCCTTTACTCTACTAACATATCCCAAGAAGATACATCTTCTAGATTTTAGATCCAACTTTTCTCTTTTTTAGACATTGTATATCACGTACACAGGACATCCGAATGCATGTAGGTGAGAGTAATCTGCTGGCTTTCCAGTCCACATATCCATCGGAGTCTTCAATCTAATTGGTATGGATGGCGACCAATTTATTACACAACAGACCGTTTTGGCTACTTCTGCCCAAAATGAATTAGGTAGACCCGTAATCCTCAACATAACTCTTATTCTTTCTGTAAGAGTCATGTTCATCCGCTCCACCACTCCATTTTGTTGAGGACTGTATGTTACTGTGAATTGCTTTTGAATACATTCTTTCTTACAAAAAGTAGAAACTCGCCATCTATATACTCTCCAACGTTATCTGTCCTTAAGCGTGATCTTTTTCCCGGATTCAAGTTCAACCTACTCTTTGTACTCTTTAAACACTCAAAACACATACGACTTTTTCTTGATTGGATATGCCCATCATCTCCTGGAATAATCATCAATGAAAGTCACCAAGTACTTTGCACCTCCCATGAACATATTTGGCGATTCCCAAACATCAAAGTGAAACCAAGTCTAAAATACATTTACTTCTGATAGTGGATCTGCTGAACTTTAATCTATATTGTTTACTTGTAACACAATGCTTGCAAAATGGTAAATTCATCGATTTGAGCCCTGAAAGTAATTTTCGCTAAGAGAGAGTCTTCAAACTTTGTTCTGACATGTGACCGAGTTTAAAATGTCACATCATTGTTGATTCTTCTCCATTTGATGCGACACACGCATAAACTTCCTGTAGTGTTTCTGTTTTAAGCACGAACAAATTGACACCTATCTTTTCTGCTTTCATCAATACAAGCGCGCCTCTAGTAATGTTCATGATCATATTTTCAATATAAGTTTTTCACCCATGACTATCTATCTATCTCAAAGACTATAAATTTTTCTTCAGGTTATTGACATGTCGTACCTCCCCAATTGTGCTAATTAAACCATCAACTATTTTTATTTTGATAGTACCAATGCCACTGATCTCCAAGGCATGATCATCTCCCATATACAAAGATCCTCCTTAGATAGGTTCATATGTGTAGAACCATTCTCTTCGAGAGGTCATGTGCCAGATAGCTCCTAAGTTTATAAGCTAGACGTCAGATAGCCATTTTCTGCCTTCTGAAACAGTTGCTGCCAATTTCGAAATCATCCGAGGTACTTGCTACAGACCCTTGAGCATGTGATAACTCAAGTTTTTTGCGCTCTTTTCTTTTCTGGTTGTTCCAACACTTTTTCTTGACGTGCCCTTTCTTGCCACAATATTAGTATTTAACATTTGGATTTTGATATACCATTATTGTGACTCCCATTGGGGCCACGTTTTGTTGATCTTCCTCTCGTCATCGATAGTGCTTCTGCTTGTTGCGAACTTACTTGTTTGTCTTTCTTACTTTTCTGACTGTTTTCCTCATTTAATACAGAGGCCACAATATCGTCAAAAACTAGATTGTTTGCTTGATTGTTGTTCGTCAGGTTGATGACGAGTTAATTATAGGAATCTGGTAGACTTTGGAATAGAAACTTTGCACGTTCATTTTCCTTTATTTTATAACCCAACGTTGTGAGTTGTGAAAATAGAGTCTTCAAGGTATTGATGTGGTCGGTCACCGATATAAATTTCGCCATTCGAAGAGTATAAAATCTCATTTTTAAGAAAATCTTATTGTGCAGTGACTTGGCCTCGTACAATTTTATGAGAGTATCTCATATTTCATTTGCTATCATTTTCTCCGCCACACTGGATAATACCCCATCTGCAAATGTCAAGTGTAGATCAGCAATAGCATTGTCGTCCATCTCATTCCACTTGTCATCATCAGTTATCTCTATGAGCCTTTCTCCAATTACTGCCAAGCAATTATTTTCCTTAAAATTGGCCTCATCTTTATTTTCCACAATGAGAAATAGTTTCCGTTGAATTTCTCAATGTCATACTTTGCAGAAATTTTGTTGATAAATACCGCACACAAGCAAGTGTACCACCTTAAATAGTTGTGAGTATGTGTGAGAATGAACACCAGGAAAGTTCCGAGA
Organism: Citrus australasica; assembly: GCA_029618585.1. NCBI lineage: Eukaryota > Viridiplantae > Streptophyta > Magnoliopsida > Sapindales > Rutaceae > Citrus > Citrus australasica. The sequence continues at coordinate 10,182,786 of JARCIV010000006.1, forward strand.
AAAGACTGGAGGGGTTACAACGGTCCCTCTTAAAACTCAAACTCCTTAGACTTTTATCGCCTTTGTGACAGAACTTTCCTAGACATGTACAAAACCACACAGTTGCTTTATTCACACCACTATTCTCTGCTTTGCACTGTAAAATTCTTGGATCGCTTCCACCGTTTCTTATGAACAATACCATATATATGTACATTACCATATACGTGAACAATACGTATACATGAACAGTACCATATACGTGAACAGTACCCTCGACTCCAAAGAATACAACTAGGGATGACAAATAAACTTGGACCCGGCTCGAACCCAGATGAACCCAGAAAATCTAGACCGGGTTCAACCCGCACCGGAGTAAATTAAATCTGGTATCCGGATTCAATATTTTCAACCTGGACATTTCTGGGTTTGGATCCGGATTCGATAAACCCGCAAATCCGGAACCCTAACCCTAGATAAGTTTATTTTAATATTAATTTTTAAATTATTTTGATATAAATAGAAAATTCTAAAAAAATCAATCTTAATGCCCATATTCACAGCCATGGCCGCCAAACCAAATCCAAACATTTCCTCTCTCTCTTCAGCCCTTCCTTTCATCAAATCGTCGTCGTCACTCATCATCGTTTCACCACCTTTACTGTGTTTGTGTTCATCGTCATCATCAACCATCATTCGTCCAGCCATGTCACGGGTTTGGTCGTTGTTTGTCCACCTTCGTGAATCGGGATCTCGGTTTTGGTCGCTGCACTTCTAACCCCAATTGTTTTGCATCTAGAAACCTAAAAGTTGTTGTGATTTACTCTCGGATGTTCATTTGTTATTTGGAGAAAAAAACTTCAGCCGCCATTTATGGTTTCCCCTTTTCTTGACCTAGCGCCACAAAGCCCAATTTGTCATCATCATCGTCAAGACACCATGATTATGTTTGATAATTGAATTTGTGTTGTCTGATATCTTGGGTTTTTTTTTTTAAATTTCCATTATTGGTGTTAATAGATTAGGGATTAGAAAGGAGTTCACTGAGGAAAGTGATGAAGAAAGAGATGGAAAGATGCATGTCGTTAGGAATCACCCAGGTTATAAACCCGGAATTCGAGAACCCGAATTTTTCCGGGTTTAACCCAGACCGGACCCGGGAGAAAAATATTCGGGTTTACATCCGGGTCCGGTATTAAAAATTATCATCTGGGTCTAGAACCGGGAAAGCTGAACCTGGACCCGGACCTGGATTTTGTCATCTCTAAATACAACCAATAGCTTTGATACCACTGTTGGAAAATTAATGGGTGAAGCAGACACACAACTAAAGTGAAATTGAGAAATCATGAGATACAAAATTACACAGGGACACAAAAAATTACATGGTTCACCTTTTAGCCTATATCCACGGGCGAAGACAGAAAGAAAATATTTACTAGTGAAAAAAGAGTTATAAGTATTGTAGTATTTTAGCTCACTGTCCAAAACTCCAATACATCCAAACTCTCAAATCCCTACTCTCTAAATAAAGAAGAAAAACTGAAGAGAATTTGATGATTTATAAATGAGGGGAGCCAGCGTTTTTATAGCCAAATTTTGGCTAATGTGCAATTTATTATTTTATTATTTTCTTTCTTCAGTGCGGCACTCCTTTTTCTTCATTCTCTTTCCTTTTTTTCTTCTTCCTCTTTTGTCTTCTTTCTTTTGCCTTTGCGGTGGTGCACTAACAATCTCCACCGCTTTACTTTTTGACACCAAATAAGGGATGTAATACTTTGATAAAGATAACACATAAGAGTGATGGTAGGCGGAGTACATATGACCTTAAGTTATAGACAACATTGTGTGGGATGAGGACAATTTTGATAGTAGAGTCACTATGTAGAAACCCAATTGTTGTAATTGTCTTTCTATTTGTTGCCTATAGACAATAAATTAAGAACATGAAAAATAATTTTTTTGCCTCGCAGCAGTTGCATGTGAAATCAACTAAGGCCATGAAAGAGCTGGAAAAGGAACAACCGATATATCTCAGCAATATTTCTTGTTATCTGAACTTCTCTTTCTTCTTTCGTTTCTCCATAAAAGAACCTCAGCAACTAAAACCAAAAGCTCACCTTCCCTCACTCTCCAATGGAAATTTTCTTTCTTTTTTACAATAATATATTTCTATTTCCTCCTCTATTAAGATTGTGGATAAAGCTATCTATCTATTTAGATTTAATGCTTTTTTGTCCATTCGAATCATGATTTGTGATGATTTTTTGTCCATCCAGTCTTTATTTGTGATGACTACGTTTATGTATTTTTGTTGTTTTTTCTAGTTTATGTTTTATCTCTCTGGATCTGAGTCTATGTGCTTTAGATATGGAAAAAAATTAGGGGCAATAATCTGGGTTAGGATTCGTTTTTCTTTGATTTGGTCCAATGCGAATTAAATGAGTTTGAATTTAAAAAAATGATTTGTTTCATAAATGAGTGAATTCAATTCGATTTGCTAAATAAACAAATTAAATTAGGATTTATTTATTCGTTATTCATTTAGAATTCATTTAATAAGTGGGTGATAAACGAATTGAATGCAGTCCATTTGTCTAAAATTCATTTAATTAAATTACTTATTTGCATTAAAAATTTCAAAATTTAAAGATTAATTTAGTAATTATTAAGGATAACAAGACTAACAAAAATTTAAGCAGAGCTGGTCCTAATTTTTTTACTTCATCATTTCTACTCTTTCTTTCTCTTCTCTCAACCCTCTTTTCTCTTTGTCTCCATCCTCCATGGCAATTTCTTTTTGTTGTGTTTGTAATTTCTTGTTGTTTGTTGTTTAGAGAAGGTAGTACCATCTTACCTAATGGAAAGCTCTTATTCTTTTTTTATTTTTTTATTTTAGAGTTATGAGTTTATTTTTAATTTTGCCCAGGTAGCTTCCCAACTCTTTCAAGATTTACTGGGCAAATGGATTTGTTAAAATGGCACTAGCCGCAAAAAAACTTATGAAAATGAACAAGATTTGAGCAAGAAAGGTAAGGGCCTTTCAGATTATAAGCAATATATATATATATATTGCAATGGGGTTTATAAAGAAGACATGATCAAGCAAACGCAAAAGTGGTGGACAGTTTGAGTTGTCGAGTTAGGAGGTCAGGAGGTTTGGTGTTTGTGAGGGCTATAGCCTTGGGGCGTGGGGCTGGCGAAGTTCGTTCGCCGGACTCGTGACAATTTTAAAATTAATATCGAAGAGAAAAAATTAAATCATACACTTAATTAGGAAAAATCAAAATGCATATGTTACATTTAAAATGGTTTGTTTGGTGTGCCCTTTCCTATGGTGTCTCTTCTGTGCCAACTCATTCCAGGAAAAAAAGATTAATCCAACATAAACTTGACTCAATTTACATAAACCAGCATCTGGGGTCCAAAATTAAGGATAATCACGGGCATGCACTTGCATAATTCAGTGCAGATCTTATAACAAAATTAACACTAACCAACAAATACAAGATGTAAACCATAAAAGTTGAGGAGCCAGCAATCTTAGCGCCCGTTTCAAAGGGTACAATGAGAGGATGCGTAAGAGTGTAGCCTTTGAACGTGGATTCTATTGTAGAGGATGCAGCGCTGATTAACGCGGTTTGCATAGGAATTCGTCGATAGTTAAAATAGATTCGTAGAACGAGTCAACTGATTCGTTTAGCCAAGGTATTCTGGATAGAATCCTTTTCTTCATTGGAGACTTGGAAGTGGCTTCAGCAGATGCCAAACGTGGCCGATTGCTGTGATGTTAATAATTAAGGTACCATTGCACAAAAACATGCATTATAGGGAAATTGGATGTTGTATTTTTGTATATTTATTGCTCTAACTGTAACGTGAGCTGATGTATTTTTTGTGATAAATAAATTTTAATTAGACCAAAAAATAGTGGATAGTCTTTTTGAACTATCTATCAGTTTAATTAATTTCATGCTAGTTCCATTCTCCTCTTCGTACTAACGTACCGTATGTATTTTTTGAATTAATTTATACATAATTTCATAATATTTTCTGAACATTGCAAAAAATTTTCTAAACCATAATCTCATAATATTCTACAATAAAAAATTTCTCAATAATTCAACAGAAGAATTACTTGAAGAAAATCTTGTGGCGCTTCAACATGCAAAATTGTAAGTCAATTTCTACACCACTTCCTGTTAATTTCAAATTATCCTCAAGTATATGTCCTAGCAATGAAGCAGAGAGAAAGGAGATATCTCGAGTACCACATGCATCAGCAGTGGAAAGTTTGATGTTCGCTATGATATATACAAGACCAAACATTGCACAAGCAGTGAGAGCAGTCAGTCGATACATGGCGAATCTTGGTGAAGAGCATTGGATAACTGTAAAGAGGATTCTGAGATACATCAGAGGAACCTCAGATGTTGTATTATGTTATGGAGGATCGGAGTTTACTGTCAGGGGCTATATTGATTCAGATTTTGCAGAAGACCTTGATAAAAGGAAATCCACTACTGGTTATGTGTTTACACTTGCGGGAGCAGCTATAAGCTGGGTTTCAAAACTACGGACCGTTGTGGCTTTATGTACAACAGAAGCAGTGTAAATGGCAGCTACACAAGTTTGCAAAGAAGCTATTTGGATATAAAGGTTATTGGAGAAGCTCAGGCATAAACAAGAGAAAATTTCTGTGTTTTGTGACAGTCAGAGTGCCTTGCATATTGCAAGGAATCCAGCCTTTCATTTCAGGACAAAGCACATAGGAGTTCAATATCACTTTGTTCGAGAAGTAGTGGAAGATGGAAGTGTGGATTACAGAAAATCCATGCCAAGGAGAACCTAGCAGATGTTTTGACCAAGCCAATAAATACTGATAAGTTTGTCTGGAGTAGATCCTTTTGTGGCCTAGCAGCAACGTAGGCAACATGACTATGGCGAAGCAGAAAGGATGGTGTGGAGATTGATTGGTCTTCAATACAATCTCCAAGTGGGAGAAATGTCAAAAAAAATTGGCTATCTAGATGGTCAACACCATCTGTAATTGGAAAAGAAAACAAAAGAAGAATGAAGGATAAGGAGTCGCAATCTAGAAGCTGTAAATATTTGAAGAAGAAATAAAAGGTTTGAAAAAGAAAATGAAGGCATACAACTTTGACAAGAAATAATAATGAAGAATTCAAAGTCGGAGATTAAAAATAATAATAATTTAATAGCCATTTTTTGGCTATAAAAAGGAGCTCCCTACATCGTTTTTGGTATCCAATTTTTCGAGAGGCAATTTTGAGAGAGTTTAGAGAGTTTGGGTGTATTTGGGTTTTGGGAAGTGAGCTAAAATATTACAATACTTGTAACTCCTTTTCATTAGTAAAATATTTCCTTCTGTTTTCGCCCGTAGACGTAGGCTAAAAACCTAACCACGTAAATTCTGGTGTCCTCTATTGTGCTTGTTCTTTATTTTCTTTCAATTTCATTTTAGTTGTAGTCCTTCTTCACCCACCAATTTCCTAACATATTATTATGTGGTTGTTCAAGTTTGATGAAGACTCACTCGTCTATTCAATATCTAAATAAACTGTTTTTCTTCATGTGAAGAATTAGATTCTGTTTTTTAGGGGGTTAAATGCAAAGAGTTAAGACTTTTGTAGTCTTTATGCAGATTGACTTCAGTCTGTGAGTCAATATATAATTTCGTTGCTGACGTGGCAAAAGTTCGTTATGTTTGTTAAGCTGCTTCTGGAAAATTTCCAGAATTAGCTTTATAAGCAGAGCTGTTACGTAGCATCTGGTGTGTGTAACACTTCTCATTCGTTTTTCATCTAAATTCTGTGATTCTGGTTTCTCTGCAAAGCTTGTAAGTTCCTTTACAAGATTCGATAAATTTGTAATCAGTTTGAGCAATAAAAGAGTGCCAATTTTTCCCTTCAAATTGTGTTTCCTGGCAATGGTGTATTGAGATCTGTTTTCTGATCTTATCAATTGGTTCTCTGTTTTTGTTTCAACCTTGAAGATTCTTCTTGGCTTCTTTTTCATCTGAAATCAACACTTCGTTTAGACTCCTGCAAGAGCCTGAAGAGTCTTCCAAGTAACATTCACTCCGAATGTCTTGAAGAACATGGATTTTCATGCTGCTCAAATTTGAACAAGGTTCCAGAAATCTTTTCCTGTAATATAAAACTAAATCACTTGTATTTTAGGAACTGTTTGAGGTTTGAGAGTCTCCCAAACAGTCTATGCTTGTTTAAATCTCTTGAATCGCTCATAATCATTGACTGCCCCAATATTCAGAATTTGCCTGATGAACTTGCAAATTTAGAAGCCTTGAATAAGTTGCTAGTTAAAGGAACTTCTGCAAGAGCAGTACCATAATCCATTGTACGTTTGGACAAGCTTCAAGAATTACTTTTCAAGAGCTGCAGAGGTCACGAGAAGATGGGTTTGCTACTATTCATTTCACTATCCTTAAATGGCTTGCGCAGTTTATAACAGAAGTAAGTCTATCGGATTGTGGCATCACGGCGTTACCTGAAAGTCTAGGTGGGTTATCCTCGCTACAAGAGTTGTATCTAGACAAAAACAATTTTGAGAGAATAACCGAAAGCATCAAACATCTTTTGAAGTTGGAAAAGCTCGACTTAAGCAACTGTGCTAGGCTTCAAACCTTACCAGAACTTCCATGCAATCTGTTTTACCTAGAAGCAAATCCTTGCACGTCCCTGAAAGCAATATCAGGTTCTTCAAGTACTTCATACAATTCATTATTGGTTGACTTAAGGAATAGTTTCAAATTGGACCCAGATGAGCCCTATGAGATTCTTTTAAAAGTGGAGGAGTTATATCTTTATTTTCTAGCTCACTCTCTTTATTTCATGTTAGGTGTGACTCATTTTCCCGTGCAGACGTTTGCACGAAATATTAAAACAATTTGCAAGAATGTAAAATATTAAATTTGTACTTTATTTCACGTAGACGTACGCATGCATATGAGAATTTTCGTGTTAATTTCTTTCTTTTATTTTTTTTTAATTTGGTTAGTTAAAATTATGATTTTATGAATTTCGTGGTACAGGTATTCGGTAAAAGCCGCAACAGACAAATCAATTTAGCTGGGAATGAAATTCCAAATTGCTTTAGCTTTCTGTGGATGGGATCTTCTATGAACCTTCCAGCTGCTGCCACCAAGGTTGTTTCAATGTCAACAAGTTAGTGGGCTTTGCTTTTTGCGCTATAGTTAACATCTGGAGGTTTCGTTTTTTGTTTTTTGGTTTGGCGTTAAGTCAAATCAAGACATTGTTATCGATTTTCTGCGGAAATTGATTATGTTGAGTCAGATCACGTTCTACCGGGGCACTATTTTTTCGGAAGTAATTTTCGATGATTTCGGTAGATGTGACTATGACGTAAATGAGGCCTTTTCCCACATCTTTCAAGGTGGTGAACGAGTGAAGTGCTACGATGTGAAAAAATGTGGGTTTCGTTTATTGTACGCCCAGGAATTTCCGGAATCGACGGATGAGGAAAAGTATCCAAACTCCAAAAGATTGAAAAGTTCTTCGACTTCAAGTCCATCGCAACTGGTACTCTTCGGTGACCTAATCATTCCGTAGACCTTGTTTTAACTTGCATGCATTCTTTTGTTTTCTTCGTATGTGCTTTCAATTCCTTCATGCACCACTAATAAATTGATCAATCATAGACCTTTCGCTTTCAATAGCTATACAACTATTAGTTCTTTATTCGGTCGATGAATTGATAATGGTAATTGAGGAAATATATGTACGGATTGTTTTGATTTTATATTGAGTTGATGGTGCTTGTGTTTCTTTAATTATTTTTAGATCGAAATAGAAATCTAAAAAGATTTATTTTGAATGAAACCATCTTTTTTTTTCGACTTGTCTTTTTGGATTGTGCATTTTGAAAAACAGCATTTAAAACCGCTTCAAAAAATATAAAAATTCAATATCATTTGTCCTATCAAGTTTTTCAAAACGAATTAAATGACGGAATGTAGCGAACAGGTTAGCTATGACTTTTGTCGATGATATATTATACATCTAAATTCGATGTCATCTGTAACATATGTCTAGCAACTGCTGAAAAATATCATATGTATAACATTACATTTCAAGGGTAAAATGATTATTTTGGCCGGCTTTCCTAAATGATTCCAAAACCGTTAACAGCGAAGTAAATAATTTAAGTGCCAAGTTAAACAAATTAAAAGTTCACGTTTATTTTACATAATGGGTGAATCTTTGGCTGCACGGTTGAAATTTTCCCAAAACAAGAAAAGGGGAGACTTTTTATGACGAACTTTGGGGTTGATAATTTATCACGGTTGATAATTGATTTTAATTAGTGGGCTTTGCTTATTGCGCTATTATAGGATTTCGAGATCTTCATCATTACAGGTGCAGCATGTACGTGCAGTTAGGGGCGGGCGATTGTGGGGGTTTTGGATTGGGTCAAGCCAACCGGGTTCAATTTTATAAACCAATCGGGTTAGCCTAAAAAAATAAATAGAACATATGTACATATATATAAGTACATAAGGCAAAAACGCAATCTCTAGTTATTTCATTCTTCTTGATTCTTCTTCTCCATCTTGAACAAGAGATTCATTCACACACAGCCACGCCTACGTTACAGCCACCGCGGCCGGGAACAAACGCCCACCACGCTATTTGCTTCCTCGTTCTAGCCGTTCTGGATTTGTTTCCTCGTTCCAGCTGCTATCATCTCTGCTCTAGCTACCTCCGGCTTCGTTCGCCGTCGTCAGCCGCACAAGGTAATGTTATAAATGCGATTCCAAATGGGCATGAATGGCTGCTTGTTATTCAATCTTCTTGTGCCGCTGACGTGATGAAAATGGTGCTGTTTGTAATTCAATTTTCTTTTGGGCATGGGTAAGAGGGGTTTCGGGCACTGAATCTGTTCAATTTTCTTTTATATAGTTGCTGTTTGTAATTGGTGCTGGTTTGGTTTTGTAATTGGTGCTAATTTGGATTCTTAACATTGTAATTGTTAACCAAATGGGCCTTTGGTCTAATGGGAGAAGTCTTGCACTTATAATATTAAGTGCAAGGGTTCGAGCCTCCATAAAAATTTTATGAGGGTAATTTTAGTACTCTCTCAATAAATATAATTGAGTGGAGACAATTTTTTCCTTACGAAATGTGAGTGGAGTAGACACCCTTCGCTTAAATATTAGAGAGGGTATAAATGTATGGGTAAGTGCTTCAATGTATCAATGTATGGCGGTGATCCCAATTATATAGTATGATTGGTGATCCCAATTATATAGTGTGATTGTAAATATTAATTGTAATATCTAATATAATGTCAGTAACATCTCTGTATAACATTATTAAAAAAAACATTGTAATTGTTGTTGTCTTGAGTGTTTCTGGTAATGGGTTATTAATCAATTATATATGTTTTGTCATTTGGTAATCATTTTTGCCTTTTTTTTTTTTGCATCATGGAGCTGAGCTAGTATTTGATTTTGGAATTTAGGTGATTGCCTGGCCGGGGTTTGATTCATTTTGCAATTGATTTGAATTTTGGAATAGGTTGTAACCCAAATTGCAACCCAAACCGAAATTTAGACATGATTTTTCAATCCAAATCGAATTAAATTTGGTTCGCTTTTGGTTTGGGTTTGTGTTTCTAACCCGATTGGATTGAATTCTCCAACCAAATGGGTTGTAACCCAAACCGAAATCCATCCGAACCGAAACCCAATTTGTCCACCCCCTATGTGTAGTTTGAATGCAAAGTCAAATCCGAAAATGGTAATGTGGCCTTCGGAATGATCGAAATGCTAATTATGTTGAGTCATCACGTGGAGAAGTTCTATAATATATTAGACATAGTACAATCAATTAATGTATATAATATGTGTATTTAAATTTTATATAATTATCAAATGCATGCTAATTCTTCAAAATAAATATATACATTTCATAACATTATTTACTTAAATGACTAAAGGTGTGTTTGGAAATATGTGTGATAGATAGGCTACCCAAGCTTAGCTGTCAAGGTATTCGATAACACGTTGCATCTCAGTTTTGATAGTTTAGTAGCATTTTTTTCTTAGCTCTAATTCATAATTATGGTTTTTACTTCACAATAATTGTAGCTTAAAAGGTATATAAAACCTAATATGATATTTAGAGGTGTTTTAAAATTTCTCCATCACGTGATAATAGTGCACTATTTTCAAAGGTCCATCAAGTAAGTGTACGTGTGAAGGTGAAAAAATGCGGGTCCCATCAGTTGGTTCTCTTAGGTACAAATCAATCCGTAGACCGTATACACCGTTTTGCTTGGTTGCTTTTCTTTCCTTTTCTTTGTGAAGAGAAATAATCTTTCCTTTTCTTTGTGAAGAGAAATAAGAATGCTGTCAACCTTACAAAGCCTTATAACTGATTCAATGTCTTCTTTTGCTCTCAACTTGGCGAAGAACAACTGCCTTCTCAACCATTCACAAAGGTCTTAGAACATTTTCATAAGTCACCAACAATGATATGATTAAACTGGCAAAGTTTAAAAATGAGCCGCCTACTTTAGGCACGTCAGCAGCCAAACTATTCAAAACTTCTTCTGACATAGCCGTGTACTTCTTGAACATCCATGGAAGTTCTTCTACAGGGTCAGCAGGTCTTTAAGCCATCGCGTTCAGCATGTTTACCCTGTTCGGCATCGCTTGCTCTGCTTCATTTACTTTCTTCGAAGATCGAGTCTTCACCTCCTCTCGGCGCTGTCTTTCAATCCTAATAAAACAAACAGACTTCAGACCACTTCAGGAAAAGAATCTAGCAAACATTTAGCGGAACCATTCATGGCAAAAGGTTAAACTAATGGAAAATGACCCAACAATTATGTTTAAGCCGTAAAACAATTAATGCCAGCCTACATGTATTTTCAATTTGATTAATAGACTTTTCATCTGCAGCCAACACATACATCCAAACTCAACCACAAGTCAAACTCAAAACGGCTTGTCATTGTAGCTTGAATAACAGTTATTGGAACTCAAGAATGTTGAAGGAGCTCAATCATACCTCCTCTGCACCAAATGGATGAAATGTTGGGGAGGGACAAACTCGCTCTATGTCAGCTAGTGCAACCAACATCATTTTAGCTTCATTCTTAAACCCATCTAATGCAGCATTTGCAATGGACACAGCCTTGTAATCCTAAATATTCATGTACTGTAATAAGGAAAGGCAAGTCTACCCATAGGTCAAATCATTTATATGTTGAACTATTGACCGACTATGGGTAATAGTAAAATAGTTTGACAATTTTGCTTATGCAATTAAATGCTATACCGTAATATTGATAATTGCTCAACCCGGGGTACCGCAAAAATTGGTTATTTTAACATATATAAGAGCCATACCTCTTCCGAGGCCTAGCTTAGTATTTGCAGCAAAATGTACCTGGTTTATATGCAAGTCAGCCAGGAACTGCGTCAGTCACTAGAAGCAAGAAATGTGTTAAGATTTTCAACAGCCATCCACACAAAAAATTTGTAGAAGACAGCAAATGATGTGTATTGTGCTGTAACGGTAGGAAACATAAATCTTAACAACGTCCTACTTATTGAACCTCAAGGACTAGTCGTCATTAAGCATGTGCGGTGGAGCAATAAGCATAATAAAATATAAACCTCAAGGACTAGTCGTCATTAAGCATGTGCGGTGGAACAATAAGCATAATAAAATATAGTGCCGTGGAATTATGTTAGTGATTAATTTAAAAATCTATATCATGCATCCAAGACAGAGCAATACTGTCTATAAAGGACCCATCAATAGATCTGATGTTAAGAAGCTAAATTATGACTGAAATTAACAAAAAAATTCAAAATTAAAAAAAAAAAGCGAAAAAGGAAAAGAGGCCTTTGAAGATTAAAGGCATGGAGCTTTGGATGCACATGGTTCAATAATTACCTTGTCAACGTAAAGACGTGATGGTTCTATTGCAAGCTCCAGGAAACCTTTATCAAGGATACAAAATTTCAGTTGGTATTAGATACGTTCGACATACGACAAGAAGGGGGAATTGGTGTAAGCGGGAGCACATCACACACCCTCTAGAGTCTTGATACTTTTCATACCAAAAAGTCTGTCCAAAGGGAGATGTTTGATCCTGTTCAGAAAAATTTCCCTTAAAACTGGCAAAAATTTTCCAGCCAGAACCTTCAACAAAAAATTGTTACGACAGCTAATATCTTCGAATCTAGAAACTTGCTTCAATGTTTCATCGTACAGAAAAAAATATCACATTGTTATTTACATCTCAGTTTGCTCCTTCTCCACTTCTCAAATTATATAAATGAAAAGAATATAAGCAAAGCCAATAAAGAATCAAACCTTTTAAAATACTACTTGGAAATTTGCAAGCATAAACAAACATCCAAAACAAATTAAACTCATCTTACCAGTTTGTGGCGAAGTTGCAAAGCTAATGCTCTGGTGCCCTCAATGCTCTGGACGATCTGCTCACCATGGAGCTCTGACTCGTCATGAACTGTTTGAGATTCCATTGTAACCTGCATACAATATTTGCAGACTTTCGTACACTCGTGAATCTTCTGTGCCAGAGCATTTACCAGAGCCACTCTGCCTAATTTGCTATCGAGCAAAAGTCAATACGGACTTGAGATTTCCACTCCCTGCCCTCTTCACAGTTTCACTAGTCAATATGGGCAAGTAGCTCTCTGCTCCAAGCTGTACAGAAGAAAGAAATTTCTGGTCTGTGCACAGTTGATCTATTTTACTTATCACTCCAACAATTCGGGTATCTGTCATCAACAAAGTAATCTCCCAATTTATGTCCTGCAAATTTAGGAGCACTGTAAAGAATGCACTGTTTCAGTCTTTTGGGGCATGGCTTCTCTTCCTCTTCGGTTCAATCTGTAGAATCTTGAGCGTGCACAAAATGAATCCCACATTTTTTAACTTCACAACACCCCAGAGGTTCACCAATTAAACGATGAATCTCAAAGGAGGCCTGATTAACCTCATCATAATATTTACCTAATTCCACACTATCGAATAGATAGTATCCCAAAAACACATGTTCTGACCTAACGTAACTGCTAATTGTCCCAAAATACCAAGACCGGAGATCTCTATAACAACCTTCGGATTTGACTTTCCATGTACAGTCCAAACTATACAGGTTGTCTTTCCGGTCAAACTCATAGTGCCCACTATACCTGCTGTCACTGTCATGATGTTGGTCTCGAAATGCTACAATAGCACAAACAGCAAAGCCCATCAATTTTTTATTACTGAAGAAACCTGTTGGTGGCATCTCCAAGGTTACAGATGATCCCATACTTTGATACCTAAACCACTTTGGAATTTCGTTCCCAGGGAAATACATGCGTCTATGGATCCATTTATTATTATGTGTCTGTACCACAAAAATCAACATTTGAAAAAATAATGTTAACTTTAGTTAAAGAAAAGGAAAATAGAATAAGAGTGGTCAATTAAAGACACATGCACCTGCTTCCGCCTCCTTTCGTGATCTTTTTGAAGAGAATTTTTAACAATTTCGCTGAGCTTATTTGGATCCAATTTGTAACAATTGCTCAAGTCAACAAAGGAACTGAATGAAACTAATGAGAAACCTGACAATGCTTCCAGCAATGTGCAATGATGTGCTTCCAAATGATATAGATTGCGAGGAAGCTCTGGCAAGGTGTGAAGCCACTCACAGTAGCTTATGTCCAGTGATTTCAACTTAGAAAGATGTCTGATGCTTTCTGGTATTCTCTCCAAATTGTTACCTTTTAGATGCAAAACTTCTAGTAAGGATAACTGACCAAGGCTTTCTGGTATTCTCTCCAAATTGTTGTAGTTTAGATACAAAAATGCTAGCGAGGATAACTGACCAAGGCTTTCTGGGATTCCTCTTATAGCAGTTTCTTCAACTCTCAACTCCTCCAAGGCTTTTAAATTTCCAAGTTCATCAGGCAAACTTTCAAGTTTTGGGCAACCCCTGATTTGAAGAGATTTCAAAATGGACAAACTGCTTGGGAGACTCTCAAGCCTTGAAGAGTTCTTCAATTCCAACTGATAGAGTTCGGATAAGGGTAGTTTTTCTATACCTGTACTTCCCTCTCTATTACAAGATGGTGAGATCTCTGGAAACCTCTTCAGATTTGAACAACTAGAGATTTGAATATGTTTAAGAGACTTTAACTTAAATATGCTACTTTTGATGTACTCAAGCCTGGTACAGTTGTCAATATCTAGACTGTTGAGTTTGGATAGGCACTCAATGGATAAGGGCATATCTTCAATTCCACATTCATATAAATCTAGAAAATGTATGTGACTAGATGAGATCTCAGGGAAGTTCTTCAAATTTGAGCAACCCCAAAGTCTCAGTTTGAAAAGAGATTCTGAACAAATGGCGTCTGGAAGACTCCTCAGGCTTTCGCAGAGGCGTAGATCAAGGACTTCAAGTTTATTTAGATATTGAATAGATGAGTGAGTCTCCATCAAACTTGAACATCCATCCAATTTCAGTCTCTCAAGATTTCGGGCCTGTGAGAGGTCTGGGAGTTTACTTAGCTGCTTGGAGCCATGGAGGTCTATCTCTTTTATGTTAACAAGATTCTGCCACCAAAAAAAATAAATAAACAGAGGGGAAGGTATTTCGCATCTATTATTGAAAGAATTTTAAATAAATATATACCTGAACGTCATCCCAAAGTTGTTCAACATTGCTGCAGGGCAATTTTAGTGAAACAAGATTCTCCGCACGTATATTCAGCGTTTTCAATGGAAATTCATGCCACTCGAAATACCTCACATCAGTAAATGGCACACCCTTGAAATGAGACAGCATACATTTGTTTTTTCCATAGAATTTCAAAAATCTCAATTTTGGCATCTTTGAGAAAGTAGAACAGTTTATGCGTATCTCATTATTGACTTTGGACATATCCAAAGAGATGGCCTCGATTGCTGTAGTTCCCTAATAATCAATAAGCAAGTATATATGTTGGTATCAAATTCATATAATTGAAGCAAAAAAATGAACAAACTATCAACTATAAATGTTACTATAGGTTTGTATGGAACTATGTTCTTTTTTTTTTAAGCAAAAAATTTAACATGTATATTCAAACATTATTATTTTTTAAATAATTTTCGTGAGTGAACAAAGAAACAAGAATGAGATAGAGTGTGAAAGACACTAATGGGATTATTTTAATTTTTTTTCTCCCTCCTGCAAAATCACTAGTTTGCTGGGTGATTTTGAACTTAGCCAGAGTGGGGCAAGTTACAAACTGTGCGGATACAACAACAGATTTATAAATTTATTTCAAAAACTTTCAATATCAAAACTTCCTGAAGCCAACAAAAAGAAAAATTCAGCCAAAATTTTAATCTAAATCTAAAATAAATAAGACAGAATATTAGAATTGGAAACCTATTATTGCTGACCATGTTTCTTGTCAAAACTTCATAAATATCTTTGTAATGCCACAATCGACTGCGCTCTCCTGGATGATGGATGGATTCTTTCCGAACAATTTCTCTTCCCATATCTCGTAGCAAGTCATGCATCCGTATCGTGTTGTAGTCTATAGTTATGAGAGACTTATCAACAAGCACACTTAATCCTACTTCTGCAAAGAAGCCACAAGAATTAAGAAACCTCATTACTTGATCTCTATCCTCTCCTACCAAGAAACATGCAATATCTAAAAAAATATCTTGCTCATGGTCATCCAAGCCGTCATAACTTATTTTTAAGACCTCTTGAATTTCCATGTGAGGAACTATTTCCATTTTCTTCATAGCACTTTTCCATTCCTCCTTTCTCCTGCCAAATAGAAAGGAACCCAAAATTTTCAGAGCCAATGGAACCCCCTTAGCATATTTTACAGCCTCTTGTGTCAACTCTGCATAACTTGCATTAGGATCATCTTCTCCAAAGGCACATCGACTAAAAAGCTTAAGCGCATCAACATCTACCAATTCCTTCACCTCATATATTTGATCGACCAGACAATTTGAAAGCACATGTTTATCTCTTGTTGTTATTATTATTCGACTTCCTGAAGCCAACCAATCAATTCGGCCAATTAAAAATTCTATTTGTTTTAAATGTGTAATATCATCAAAAACAATTAGAACCTTCTTGTGAGTAAACCTTTTGCTTTGAAAGTTGAGGACGATATTTGGAAAGTTCTTCACATTTCTATCATTCAATAATGTAGAGAGAAGTTGTTGTCGCAAGTGAGCTAATCCACCATTTTCTTGTGCTTCTCGAACATTATGAGCAAAGTAGGAACCTTCAAAATGTCTAGAGGTTTTGTTGAAAACAGCACCGGCGATTGTTGTCTTGCCTATACCACCAATGCCCCAAATCCCCAATTTGCAAACACCCGCAGAACCAGTGTGCAATAATGATTCAATTTCTTTAATGGGGCATTCAACTCCAACCAGCTCTTTGTTATCATTTTCAAAAGTATCATCCAACCTCTTTAAAACTTCATCGGCAATTTCCTCAATAAGTTTAGATTCAGGCCTAGTGAAAAAATTACAGTAACTAACTTCAAAAATATGTTAACGAGATATAGACTCGTATGCTTTTAGTTGCAATATTCAAGATAATAACCTAATCCTCCTAAAAATGATTTAATGAATATATTATGATGAATATTTAAACTCATCGTATAACGTCAGATATTACTTGTACTAAATTATAAATACTAAGAATTAGATAGAAAATTATTGTTACCTAATGACATGAGAATTGAAGCCAGAGAGATTGGCTGCTTCGGTCAAAGCATTCCTCCATCTTTTCCTCATCTCTGGAAATCGCTCTTCAAGCTTCGAAAAAAGATTCCCAAAAATGCCAGTTTGCCATCTTACGTGTGATGGGTCAACGCCATAGAAAACTGGTATCACAATCTGTCCATAATCGTGCTTGCATTCGAGGATCTTCAAAAGTTCATCGAGACACCATCTGGAAGAAGCATACCTTTCTGAGAAAATGATAATCGAGATGGTTGATGCCTCGATTGCATCGAGAAGAGACTCCGAAATTTCATCTCCTCTGATAAGTTGGTCATCAATGAAAGTTGCGATGTTTTGTCGAGAAAAAGCTGAAGAAAGATGGCTGGTAAAGTTGTTACGGGTGTCTTCTCCTCTGAAACTCAGGAAAACATCGTGCTTCTTGTCTCGAGGATTCAACAAACTTAAACTCAAACTGGTGGTTTGATGAGCAGAAGAAGCTGAAGAATCCATAACAGTTCAGTAGATCATGGGAGATTTTGATCTGATCAATTACTTAATCAGAAGAAACGGGAAGTTTCGTGATGATTTCATTAATTTCACCTTTCAACCAAATAATTTATTGAAGATTCAAGCCTTAAAATGTCCGCCAAATGCGTTGACTTTTAGATTTGATAGAAATTCGAACAGCGCGTTTTTCAAAATTTACACCAATAATAATAAAAAAAAGAAAAACACGGCTTAATTCAAAATGATGAAAGAAATAGAATACTCGTATCAGCATCCTTTCATTTTTCTAATAAAAAATCAAACGTGCATGTAAATTACATTTAGGGACAACAATTAATCTAATTAAATTTTTTATAAAAGCAGTCAGATTTCAGAGGACTTCAGGAAAATAACTTGGCAAAGCTTTAGCAGTTTTGACAGAGCCATTCATCCCAAAATGTTGAAGAAATGGGAGATGACCCAACAATCTCTGTTTAAATTTAAACTATAAAATGCCTACTTACATGTATTGTGAATTTAATGAATAGACTTTTCATGCGGTACCAATTAAACACATACAAACATAAAAGGATCTAAATACTATCCAAACTCACCACTAGTAAAACACAAAACTGCTTGCTCACTATAGAATGAATAGCCATGAATTGTTTTAACTCCAGTAAACTTTTCAAGATCATTGAAAAAGTTCAATCATATACCCTCTGCACCAAATGAATGGAAGGTTGAGGAGTGACAAAAGGTCGCTCCATGTCAACTAGTGCGACCACCGTCTTTTTTGCTTCATTCTTGAACCCATCTAATGCAATACTTGTAGTGGCCACAACCTTGAATTTCGAAACATTCAAGAATTGTGATCAAAGTTATATAAAAGGAAAAGAACAAGAGAAAAGTCATTAAATAGTCAAACTTTCTAATATGCTATTTAGAAATTTAAGAGCACAAGAACAAACATTAAAAACACATTAAACTCACCTCACCAGTTGTAATGTTTTGTAGAAACTTGAAATTCGCTTGAACCCGTGCTTTCATACACTTGTGAATCTGCTGTGCGCCTGTGCCAGAGTATTTCGCAGAGCTATTTTGCCTAACTTGCTCTGGTGAGCATCAGTCAACATGGACTTGCGACCTTCACTGTTTGCCCTTGATGCAGGTGACACGACCTGACCCGACCCAACCCATCCATGGAATCTGCGGCGGATCATATGAAAACTCATTGTATTACTTATTTCATGCCCATTTCTAAAGCTTATAACATAAATTGACTCTAATATTTTATAATAAATAGAAATATAATATTAAAATAAATGTAATAATATATACATTTTAAAAAAATTCCATGTTTAAAAATATTTTAGTATTTTATAATCTATTAGATATATTTTATTTTATTAAAGTAAATTTTATGATAAATCAAATCATAATATTAAAAAAATTTATTAAAAATTTAAATTATTTTGAATGTTATGTAAAATAACAATTTTAACAATATTAGTATGTGAGCATGTTTTTAATTGTAGAATGTATTTAATGCAAATATTTATTTAAAATCTCAACAATAAAAAAATATATTATTAAAATAAATACAATAATTAAATATTAAAATATTTTAATATTGTTAGTCTATTATTGCATAGATTACATTATTTATATAGTATTTGTATTTACTAAAAATTTTAAAGTCGATTTTTTAGAATAATAGAGGTAAAGGGTATAATGGTCCAAAAGGGGGTCTTGGTGTCCCTCTTTGAAAACTTGGGGGTGTTGGTGACCATTTTCTCAAATTTTGGGGGTGTAGATTTCCTTTTTCCTATATATAATAGATGAGGTTTCATAAGAATTGTAAAGGGGTGTTAGGAGGGCTTCACTCTTCAAATAATTGTCTTAAGCCTTATATAAACAAATTTGATTTGTCTCTCCTATTCTTTTTTCATACACTTTGGATTAAGTGAAATTAACATTTCATACTCTTTTTTTTATGCGGCAAGGGGATGGACAAAATAAAATTAGTTTTTTTATTATTATCCCTAGAATTTAAATTTGGTTGACTAGTCAAGTAATTAAGGTCATCTGAATTGAAAGTGATTCAGTCAAGTCCTTGGAGTCAAAAGATAATTACATAATAAAAAAGGTCATATCCCTTAACGTCTCATTTTCAGAAACTATGGCGGCTATTTTGGTGGTTGAATTAACTCATGATAAAGGCTGGTATTTTCTTTAGCTGGAATATAATTCATGCTGATATCACTTCTCTTTACCATCCCTAAGCTTGTTCCTCCTTGATATTTGCGTAATCACTGGGTACATTGTTTTCAACTAGTTAGCAAGATGCATTTTAAAATCACTCATGGACTGTTGAGCTAATTTTGGCATAGAGCGCTCCTCCTATTTAGTGGGATACAATCTCCTGATTAGATTAAGAAATTTCCTTCTAATTATGCGAATATATTTCTTTATTATCATTTTGCATAAGTTTGTTTATTGGCTTCTTCTCTTGTATAATTTTTCTTTTAGCTTTTGTTTTCACCAATTTAGTGCTTGTGTTTTGTTAAGGGTCTAGTGTTTAGAATTTTGGGTTCCCACTCAAGATCTCATAGCAAAATGTCAACAGCAAATAGAAAAATAAAATAGAGAATACACAATTACACAACATAAGATTTAAGTGAAAAGCTCTTTTATGAAAACAAAAACCACGATCACCAAAGATGACGAGACAAAAATTTTATTATATAAAAAATTGTAATAACCACACTTCAAAATATTTTATCTCAAACACAAACCCCAATTGTACTCCAATCTTTCCACACACTTTGTGCACTTTCTTTCTGCAGTTGTCTAATAATTCATTTTCGTCTCTTACCTTTTCACTTCGGTGAGTTCTCAATTTATTGATGTGGGACTTTTCTCATTGTCAAAGAAAATGGATCAAAATGTGAATGATCAAACCTTGCAAGCACCAAATCGGCTTGATAACTTGGAGTCTTGGACCAAGCTTGCCAACAATTTACCATGCCTTTTGTACAACATTTATTGCGTGCGAGGCACACTTTATTCCTCTTTAGTTTAGGGGAACGTCTTTGATGCTCTTGGAGCAATCCATTTAGAACTTGCCACGTGAGTATACGTAATATTATGATTGATTGATGCGGAATCGAGTTAGTTATATTCGGTTATAACAGCTGAGCTGGAAAGCTGAGTCAGCAAGGGTGGGTCCCCAGGTGGTTTTAAATAGTTGTTATAACCAGCTGTAAACTGCTAGCTATATAAGCTTCAGTGAGAAAGAGAGCTGTTCAGTTAATAAGTGAGATCGTTTTTTAGTTGAGAAAGATTCTCTGTGTGAGTTTATTTTCTTGCTCTTAGTGGATTCCATTGTAATCTTGATATCTCCTAATAAAGCTTTAGCTCTACTGTTCCAGATCGTGGATGTAAGTACTCATGGTACTGAACCACGTTAACCTCTGTTTTGTGACTATTGTTTATGTTTCTTTCTTGTTCTTGATTGCTTGAGTATATCCTCTGTTTTTTTTTTCTAGGTTCTCGCTTAGTTGCAAATTGGTTAATTGTTTCAATTGGGTTACGAATTTGTTCCATTGCACAACAAACTGGTATCAGAGCTTGGTCATTTATCAAGCTCTTTGAAATCCTCCAATGGCATCTACAAGATTCAATCTGAAGAAGTTTAATGGGGACAATGACTTCTATTTGTGGAGTCTCAAAATGAGGGCAATCTTGATTCAACAAGGATTGGATGCTGCTCTTGAAGATGATGAAGATTCAAAGGCCAAGAAAAGAAAGGAAGAATGATCATCCAGCTCCGGCAAAGATATAAAGACTATCAACAACAAAGCTCATAACACTATCATCCTGCATTTCTCGGATGAAGTGCTGAGAGAGGTGTCTAAAGAAAAGACTACTTCTGGTCTATGGGAGAAACTGGAAGAATTATTTTTAAAGAAATCCCTAGCCAAGAGACTGTATATGAAGAGAAAGCTATACACATTTTCAATGAAGGATGGAACAACCTTGAAGGATCATGTGGATGAATTTAACAAGCAGATCCTAGACCTTGAAAATGTGAATATAGTTCTTGAGGATGAAGATAGAGCCTTAATCCTATTAAGCTCACTCCTCGACTCTTACGAGCATTTTTTTGATATATTGCTTTATGGAAGACAAACACTTACATTAAAGGATGTAAAGAATGCCCTAGAATCAAAGGACTTGAAGAGAAGAATAGATGGAAAGGATGAAAACCCTGCAGAAAGCTTAGTTGCAAAAGCAAAACTAGATAAGAAATTCTACAAAGACAAGAAGAACAGCAACCAGAAAGATAAACCAGACAAGAAGAAAAAGAAGAGAAAATGTTACTTTTGCCAAAAAGAAGGTCAATACATCAAGGATTGTTTTGAGAAGAAGAAGCTTGATAAATTACAAAAGGAATCTGATGGAAAGGCTGCTGTAGCCTCTGAAGATGAAGGGATGTCAGATGATGCAGATGTCCTCATTGCAGCAGAACAACAATCTTCAGGTGAGTGGATTCTTGACTCAGGTTTCTCTTTCCATATATGTCCAAATATAGATTTCTTTAAGACTTTTGAAAGCATTGATGGTGGGAAAGTCTTGCTTGGGAATAATCTTTGCTTGTAAAGTGGCTGGAATTAGCACCATTAGCATTAGGATGTTTGATGGCATTGAAAGGGATCTAAAGCAGGTTAGATATGTTCCAGAATTAAAAAGAAATCTAATATCCTTAGGAGTAATGGATCAGGGAGGCTGTAGTATAAAAGCAGAGAATGGTAACCTTCAAATTGAAGAAAATAGCTTGATCATAATGAAGGGCATAAGGAGAAATGAATTATATGTACTTGTTGGCTCAATAACTATGCCAGCAATCACAGCTAGTGTAAGCAGTGATAAAACAAAACTTTGGCACATGAGGTTAGCACACATGAGTGAGAGGGGGTTGAAAGAATAAAGTAAGCAAGGGCTGCTGGGAAATGATCAGATCACTTCTTTACAGTTTTGTGAAAAATGTGTGTTTGGTAAAGCAACAAGGCATAGGTTCAACCCTGGAAAAAAAGGAAACTAAACATACCTTAGACTATGTTCATTCATACCTTTAGGGTCCATCACAAGTCCCTTATCATGGTGGAGCCAGATACTTCATAACCTTCATAGATGACTACTCCAGAAGAGTGTGGGTCTATGTGTTGAAACATAAGAATGAAGCCTTTGAAAGATTTAAAGAGTGGACTGCACTCATGAAAAATCAAACAGAAAAAAGGCTTAAGAGACTAAGAACAGACAATGGTTTAGAATACTGTAATAAGGACTTTGAAAATTTCTGTAAGTCAAAGGGCATTGCTAGACACTGGACAGTTAGAAATACTCCCCAGCAAAATGGGTTGGCTGAAAGAATGAATAGGACCTTAATTGAAAAGGTCAGATGCATGCTGTTAAATGTTAATCTGTCTAAACACTTCTGTGCTGAGGCTGTAAATACAGTTACATATCTAATAAACAGGAGCCCATCATCAGCCTTGGACTTCAAAACACCTCAAGAAGTATGGTCAGGGAAGCCACCAAACCTTAGTAATCTCAGGGTATTTGGCTGCCCAGCTTATGCATATATAAGTCAGGGCAAGCTAGAACCAAGGGCTGTGAAAAGATACTTCATAGGGTATCCAGAAGGCATAAAGGGATACAAGATTTGGTGCTTGAATGGAAATCCATCAAGAACTTTGATAAGCAAAGATGTAGTGTTTGATGAAGAGGCTATGTTGCAGCAAAATGTTGGAATAGAAATTGAATCTTCTGAACCTTTAAATAAATCTAAGTTGAATGTGGGGTCTAAAGACATCTTGAAAGAAAGTGAAAAGGTTACAGAGTCTCATCATGGAGTTAATAAATCCTCAGAACTTGATAACTACCAGCTTGCAAGAGATAGAGAAAGAAGGGTGGTTAAAATGCCCAAAAGATATGGGATAGCTGACCTGGTATCTTTTGCACTGATGGTCGCTGATGAGATAACTGAAGAAGAACCTGAAAGCTACAAACAGGCTATGAATAACAGAGATAAGTTGAAACAGCTAAAAGCTGTGGAAGAAGAAATGACATCACTCAAGGAGAATAACACTTGGGTTCTAGTTCAGAGGCCTACTGGAAGAAGATTGGTGGGCTGTAAATGGATCTTTAAACTCAAGGAGGGAGTTGCTGGAAGTGAATCAGTGAGGTATAAAGTCAGGCTTGTGGCAAAGGGGTACACACAAAAGGAAGGGATAGACTTCAATGAAGTCTTCTCACCTGTTGTTAAACACTCCTCAATAAGGGTTCTATTAGCCATCACAGTTTTCTTTGATTTAGAATTGGACCAGATGGATGTGAAGACTGACTTCTTACATGGAAACTTAGAAGAAGAAATTCTGATGGCTCAGCCAGAGGGTTTTGTTGAAGAAGGAACTGAAGATATGGTTTGCTTACTCAAGAAAAGCTTGTATGGGTTGAAACAGTCTCCTCGGCAATGGTACTTAAAGTTTGATGAATTTATGCTGAATCACAACTTCAGTAGAAGTGAATATAACAATTGTGTGTACTTTAGAAAGCTGAACTCAAGTGATCAAATCAACCTACTCTTCTATGTTGATGACATGCTTATAGCATGTAAACATAGAGCAGAAGTTGATAATCTCAAGACTGAGCTAATGGCAGTGTTTGAAATGAAAGATTTGGGTCCTGCTGCTAAGATACTGGGAATGCAAATTAAAAGGGACAGACATGCCAAGACTCTATTTCTCACACAATCTGGATATTTGAACAGGGTTGTCAGTAGATTTGGGATGGTGAACTCATAGCTTGTCACTACCCCAGTAGCAGCACACTTCAAACTTTCTAAACAGCAGCAACCAGAAGAAGAAGCAGACATTGATCACATGAGGAGAATTCCCTACTCCAGTGCAGTTGGCAGCATTATGTATACTATGGTCTGCACCAGACCAGATGTTGCCTACGGGATTGGTCTTGTCAGCAGGTTCATGGGGAATCCAGGCAAGGAACATTGGGAAGCAGTTAAATGGCTGCTGAGGTATCTTAAAGGTACTGAAGTGTATGGAGTTGTGTTTGGACAAGTCAATAATGCCTCAAGCAAAGTTTTGGGATATGTTGATTCTGACTTTGCAGGAGATTTAGACAAGAGAATATCAGTCACTGGTTTTATGTTTACACTTTGTGGTGGAGATGTGAGCTGGAAGTCAACACTACAATCAGTTGTTGCTCTTTCAACAACAGAGGCTGAATACATTGCCTTAACAGAGGCTGTAAAAGAAGTAATATGGTTGAAGGGGTTAGTTATAGAACTGGGTTTGGAACACGAATCAGTCACTGTCAATTGTGATAGCTCAAATGCTATGCAGTTGAGCAAAAACCCCAAGTACCATGAAAGAACAAAGCATGTGGATGTGAGGATGCACTTTATCAGGGAAGAAATTCGAAATGGTGTGATTAATGTCATTAAAATTCCTACTGAAGTAAATCTAGCAAACATGCTAACAAAACCTTTGCCAACAGTTAAGTTCAAGAACTCCTTGGACTTGATTAGGGTTATTAACTCGTAAGACAAGTTAACTGGTGATGGATCAGTGATGAGTAAAGCTATAACCGAGTAAACTAAAGTGGAGATTTGTGGAATCGAGTTAGTTATATTCGGTTATAACAGCTGAGCTGGAAAGCTGAGTCAGTAAGGGCGGGTCCCCAGGTGGTTTTAAATAGTTGTCATAACCAGTTGTAAACTGCTAGCTATATAAGCTTCAGTGAGAAAGAGAGTTGTTCAGTTAATAAGTGAGATCGTTTTTTAGTTGAGAAAGATTCTCCGTGTGATTTTAGTTTCTTTCTCTTAGCGGATTCCATTGTAATCTTGATATCTCCTAATAAAGCTTTAACTCTACTGTTCCAGATCGTGGATGTAAGTACTCATGGTACTGAACTACGTTAACCTCTGTTTTGTGACTCTTGTTTATGTTTCTTTCTTGTTCTTGATTGCTTGAGTATATCCTCTATTTTCAATTCCATGGGAATAACACAATGCATGCAAATTTGTCAATAGATTTCAGCAATTAGTTTCTATTTGTAGCAAAGAAATTCTATCAACCAACCTGGAAAAGAGCAAGGTTAATTGAAAATAGAAAATAAGAGGGCAAGCCCACAAGAGAACGTCAGAAAGATTCTGACGCACTGTATGTCCACTTTTCAGAAACTCTTGTCCAAAACATCGCTTATATTCCATCGTACATTTTTGTTTCAGTTGCATATCCAACCATAAAATTAGTGTAACATCCCAAAAATTACCCATGAAAACACAGGGTAAAATTGGAATAAAACCTCACACGATTTATACTTCTTAATAAATCTCAAGATGGACAATCATTATTCATACTCCAACTGAATCCTTACATAAACATCTGAAATAAAGTCTCCAAAGAAAAGTCTCTAATCAAAAATAAAAGTCTAGCCAAATTTAATCTTAAAGCAACTCCAAAGATTCACTAAGAAAATCTCTCCATCTAAGAACCCAAGCCACATCTCTAATCAATCTGTAAAATATTGGAGACGAGGGTGAGCCGTCAACTCGGTAAGCAAATCCATGCACAATATTTGAAAACCTTTGTCATATACCTTTAAACATTTTATAACAACATCTTCATTTAGCATAAGGGGTGAATTCATATAAAAGCATTAAAAACATTAAAACATTCATTAAAGCATTAAAATATAAACATTTGGTAGCTCATGCCCCGTAGTCATCATCATTCATCATTTAGGGTGTTATACCCCGCATTGTTTCTCATTCATGGTACTATACCCCACATTGTTTGTAATATCCTTATGCACAAGATCATCATCATACCAGCAAGCTGGCCATAGCATTACATAACATTATAACATTTGCATTGTGTACATTATTACGGACTATGAGCCAAAACATTTTTGAATTCACCTTACATCCTTTCATAAATAGCATTTAAAATCTTTTAAAACATTTAAGAACTTTTCTTTGAACATTTATGAAACGACCTGCCCCGAATCCCCCCGGGCGAGTCAATCTAGTCTCATCAAAACAGACTTAATAATAATCTAATTAGTAAGGATTTTGTCAAAAATTCGGCAGAGTCTCCTTTACAAATATGAATATAACACTCCTAATATAATTCAATATACAACAAACTCTAGTGATCAACATCCTCAACCAAAATGCTGAGTTTTATATCTCCAGAGTCTCAAAAGATAATATTATAACTCATATTAATATTTCAATTTATTCTTAATCCCAAAAGAATAATATAACAAAAATTATACAATCCCAACAGGACGAGATAATCAAGATGTCATAATAAAAACATTTATATCTTCTAACACCATCACGTGGTCAAGACTCAAAATATATTTACAGTCGATGGGTCGGTCTGGTGTACCTGCAATCTCCTGGTAAGGGGGAGAAAATATAATAAAAATTGAGTGAATTTAAAACTCAGTGAGATCAGTGAGTGGAAAATTAATTCTTACTTTAAAAGAAATAATCATATCATTTCTAAACACGATTTCATTAAACCATAAACGAGAAACCAGTAATAAAGCATTAAACATTTTACTCAGATTAGTAACCATGGAAATCATATCACAATATTATATAGAATTCACAAATCTGAAAATCATCACCAAACAAGTACCCAGAGAAATAATCTCGTCATATCCGGACCTCAACGGATGGGCAATGATGTATTATCTGGGTGCCGTCACGCTCCGGAGCTACACGGATAGACAAGAAATACCATCTCATATCTCATCATATCTGTGCATGCATAATCTAGTCCCCAAAGGACAAAAGCGCCCAAGCACACGACCCAAAGCCTCTGTGTGTACTCAGACGGGCCCCAAAGGCGTGTATCTCATCTATATCATCTGTATCATTTGTATCTCAATATCTGTCTGTATCTCATATCAGTATATCTGTAATTATCATACCGCATGCATATGCCCCAAAAGGTAAAAGCGCCCAAACACACGACCCAAATCCTTTATGTGCATTCAGACGAGCCCCAAAGGCCTCTCATCTCATATCATCTGTATCACTGTATCTGGAGGGGAAAAGTACTGTCTAATGATTTCAAAAACAATCATTATACTCATATTTATGTATATTCTACTTTAAATCATCATACTTTAAATCATACCACATTTGAATCCACTTTTCTTATCTTTAAAATACTATTATGCTTTATTCAAAGTCGATATGCAAAATCATTAACCCAATATTTTAATAAAATACCAACGCGTGCATAAAATCCATTTCGAGGAAATTATTAAACCAGAACATTTAAAACTTATTTCACAAACATGATTTACTATCATAATTAACTATGAAAATAGGTTTTGTATATTCCACTCACAGTGATAGTGTTCACGGTCGGTTATCGTCCACGTCCGCGGATCGGTTCTCACGTGCGGATCCTCCTAAATCAAGGAAACGACATAATTATTTTTCGTAAATCGGAATTATGACTAAATTTATGCAATTAACTCGAAACGAACATCTATCCCTAATTTACAACTCCCGTGTCGATAAAATTACTAAAATGCCCTTGAGTCCGTAAATCATTAAAATACTTCGAGATCGTAAATCATTAAAATACTTCGAGATCGTAAATCACTGAATTACCCTCGGAATCGTAATTACACCCAATTCTCAATTCTAGGAATTACTAAAATATCCACAGGCTCAGAAATTACAAAATTGCCCTCACAGTGTGAAATTACCAAAATGCCCTTGTCGGTCAATGGTCACCCGAATTTGGTCAACACTGGTTGGGAAGCTCAAATCTGAAAGTTCCAATCACGCTGAGTTCAATGGTACCGGCAGTGAGCTCCAATGCGCGGCAACAATGCCGTGATCTAGCTCAGCAGCCGTGAATTCCAACAATCGACCGACGGCAAAACGGTGACTCTCGATGCCTATAGATGGTCGGAAATGGAAGAGGGATTCGTGAGGAACAAAATTCAACTGGTGGTGTCACCTAAAACAGGCGAAAATCCCGGCGGAACAAAGTGAAACAGTCGCGGGTTTCAAGCTTCGATCGTTGGCATTCCAGTTGGTTTTCGGCGTCGAGGATGGCAGGGGAATGACGGCTGGCTTCTAAGCTTCAATTGGTACCAAGCTCAGCTGAAATGATGGCCGAAAATGGAAGGTGATGGCCTGGTCACGTTCGCGGGTCGGGTCGAGTTTTTCGGGTCTGTAATTGGGTCGGTTTGGCAGCTTCTCTCTCACTCTCTGTTACACGTGCATATGTTTCCTTTGTTTCGAGCTTATTCTTTTACTTATAAACTCCTTAACCGCCTCATTTTCATTTTAAATTCACATATGTTACAATTTAATTCTTTTAGAAAATTCTTTAAAAAAACATTTAGTTTAAGAAAACTAATTTCTTAAAAGAAATTCATTTTAAAATATATTTATATAAACTCATTTAAAAATGTTTTTATTTTAAAAAATTTATTTCAATATTTTAGAAACCAGTTTTGTAAAAATCCCCATTTAAACATAATTCTTATAACAAAAATTACATTTATTATAAAGCATATCTTGCATGAATCTACTTACTTCGATCCGCAGCAATCAACTCAATACCTCAAGAACAAACCAACGAGCTCATCCCACGTCCTATAATCATCATAAAAATATCCTTATCAATATAATCTCTAACCTTAAACATAATCCCAATCATAAACTCTAATGTCCCTATCTCATTTCAAACAACTCCTAAACTCAACCTCAAATGTCCTCATTATTCAGCCCTCAAAATAGAACAGTTTATGTTCTCTGATTTTTAATAAACTATTTCCTTATTGGAAAAATCTCAAATTTTACAGAACATATGCTGACATACTGAAAGTTCATTGATAAAAATTTCATAACTTAATTCATTCAAAAAGACTATTGAAAGTAATTTATGTTTCAAACATCATCAATACTGTCAAACAGTTTTATGTTTTGAACATACTTTCTTTAAAAATACAAAACAATTTATTGGTTTATCATAAAATCATGAACATTTACAGAATCATACTAGACATACATAAAAATCATTAATCCAAATTTCATAATTTTTGAAGAAGCATAGCTATGGTAAAAATAATTTCGTAATTCATGTTATTCAATGAAATCAGAAATTTCCAGTTTTTCAGACTTGATTTTGAAAAATCGTAATTAATTGAAATCTTATCCGATTAACTTGAAACAAGTTTCAAAACATTACAGACGATGTCTAGTTTAACATATACAAAATTCAGAATCAAAATCAATTTGTACAGATTACTATTATTTTCGTAATAATTCACTATCAGCATATTTTTGTAAAATCTTAGGGTTCTACTTCTATTGCAATCATGCTTCTCAACAACAAATTGATAAACGCCAAGAATTAAGACTTACCTCCAAATCCAAATCTTTTCTCAACAATACCCAATTTACATTATGCAACTTGATTCCATGTGTTGCTCATGGCAGAACAAAGAAGAAGACTTTCTTCTTCTCTTTTTCTTGTCTTTTCTCTCTGTTCTCTCCATCTCTCTGTCTCTCTCTTTTCTTTTCCTTTCTTTCATTTTTTTTAACCGATCTCTCCTTCTTCCTCTCTCATAATGGAAAAGACATCTTGTTCTATTTATACTAGGATAAAAGGGATCACTAAAAACTAAAAAGACTTAAATACCCTTAGGAGATTTGGGGTATTACAATTAGTGTCAAAACATCCACACACATCGCAATGCCTTGCCTACTTTGACTCGCACAATAGCAAAAAGTCCAAGTGCAGATGTTCACGGCCTTAAATAGTGGTCATTTGTGCACTAAAAAATCGAGAAGATTTTGCAGAACTGGCACTAAATGATAGGCTAACTTTTCTAGGGAGATGTTAAACCATGATGGATATTGGAGAAAGTTATAAATTTTGGATCAAAAACTAAATAAACAAAGTAAAAACTAAAAGAAAAAATTAAAAAAGCCTAAATAAACCTTGATTTGAAATTTAAACATTTGCAAGAAAGTTCCAATGGCATTACCCTGTTCCATGCCTAAACGTAAGCTTCAATCTTGTTGTAAACCTGGAGTATGTTAGATACAATTGTTTGCAGTCTTTCATTCAAAACAAACTATCAGCTTGCTCCATCCATTAATTTCCGCACTTTTCTTCAATAAGATATCTGGAAATTATCGAAAGCTAAACATTTACATGCGAATTTGTAGGAGGATCTCCAATTCATTAGCAATTATGTAGCTTGACATAGGCGAATAAACATTTCTTTGTCCATAAACGAACAATAGTCAACGCACGGTAAAAGAACATAAAGAAGATAGTTGACAATAGGAAAAGGACCTGCTACCCCGTTCAGTGATGCTTGCTCTGCCTCATTTCCTTTCTTCGAAGATCACCTTTTCGCCTATACTTCTCTGTGCTGGACCATCGGCTATTAGTACTGCTTAAACTAATAGACGATGGTCCAGGTATAGTGTTTAATTGCTTCAGCTGAAGCTTCTGTTGAGCATCATCTTTGAAAATTCCTCTGAGCTCATTTCGTTTCAACTTAAAACAATTGCTCGACTCCCGAGTCAAATTACTGTCGTCATTATTGATAAACCTGATATTGCTTCCACTGACGAGCAATAACGTGCCTTCACGGGAACTGGATTACATGGAAAGTTTGGTAAGGATTAAAGCCTCTGGCAATAGATAAAGTAGAACATTCCAACAAAGAAAGATGTATAATGCTTTCTGGTATTCTCTCAAAATGGTTTTCGTCTAGTTACAACTTTTATAGAAAGGATAATTGACAAAGCTTTCAGGTAAGACCGTTAAATAGGGAATGATGAACCCAATTTCTCATGAGCTCTGCATCTCTTGAAATATAATATACCAAGGTACTTCTGTCACTGCATTTTCCTTCAGCATACAGCCTCTTTAGAGCTTCTAAACTTCCAAGTTCGTCTAGCAATCTATGTAGATTTGGGCAATCATTGAGATAACTATCTTGAAGACATTTCGACTTATATAGGCTGCTTGGCAGACTCTCAAGCCTTATACAATTTGAAAGATAAATGGTTTGCAGAGACATTCAATGGATACAGGCAACTCTTCGATTGTTGTTCCTTTTAAATGTAAAAATTTTATATACAAGATGACATCTCTAGAAACCTAGAGATCAATATCTTTAAGATATTTCAACTTAAATATGCTTCTCGGGAGATGATCAAGCCTTGAACAGATCATAAGACAATGCAACAAGTCCAAAAAGACACTCATACATGTGGGCAGTTCTTCAATTGCAGTACCATCTAAATATAACGTTTTCATATTAAGAGATGAGATCTTCGAAAATCTATTCAATTCAAACAGTGAGAAAGATTAAGATCTTGAAGATCTTTTGACTTAAACATGCTTCGTGGGAGAGATTCAAGCGTCTGTAACCTGCTTAGATGAAAAGAAACATGCCTATGGAATGATTGGTTAATTACCATTAAATACCAAAAGACAAAGCAAATAGAACCTTGTAAAGATTAATGAGTTGTTTAGTTGGAAAGAAAATGAAACAGAAAACAAAGTAAAGGATTATTATTGATCTCGGTGACTACAAGTATATATACACGAATCTTCATGACTCAGCACATGAGTCATGTGTTTGTTTGAAGCTAACAACCATAACAGATTCAACTGATTGGACTGCCACATCAGCACTACCACCAATTGTACTTAACTAACTAAACATAAGGCTAACTGTAATAACTGTATTTAACTAAATTCAACTATCTTAACAGCCCCCTTCAAGCTCAAGGTCTGGGAAGAACATTAAGCGTAGAACGCAGATAATTGAATTGATCATAAGCCAAAGGTTTTGTAAGTATATCAGCAACTTGTTCATGGCTGGGAACATGGTTGACCTGAAGTTCCTTTTCCGCTACATGTTCTCTAATGAAATGAAGATCAAGCTCAATATGTTTAGTTCTGGAATGATACTTTGGATTACTAGCTAATGCTTCAGCACTCTTATTATCACAATGAATAACTGGAGCTTGCTGTAATGTCACCTTTAACTCTTTAAGTAAATAAGTAATCCATAGCACCTCTGCTGCAACAAGAGCTAAAGCCCTATACTCAGACTCAGCAGTACTCCTGGAAACTATATGTTGCTTCTTTGAAGACCACAAAATCAGACTATTTCCCAAGTAAACATAATATCCTCCTACTGATCTCCTATCATCTAAATCTGAACCCCAATCTGCATCAGAGAAAGCTGTGAGACTGAGAGATCCAGAACCATAGAACTGCAGGCCATAGTTTGTTGTATTATGCAAATATCTCAGCACTCTTTTGCAAGCCTGCCAGTGAAGAACTGATGGGCAAGCAAGAAATTGACTGAGCTTGTTTACTGTAAATGCAATCTCAGGCCTTGTTAAAGTGACATATTGTAGAGAACCAACCAAGCTTCTGTAAAGTGGGGGATTTTCAAACATGGCTCATTTGTCCTTAACCAGCTTCTCTGTTGAGCTCATAGGAGTTTGACATCCCTTGCAATCTAACATCTGAGCTTTCTTTAATAAATCTCCTATATACTTAGTCTGTGATAGATGCAATCCTTCAACTGATGGGGTAACTTCAAGACCAAGGAAGTAATTAAACTCTCCTAGATCCTTTAATGCAAATTCTGCCCCCAACTTATTTATAACTCCTTCTACAAGCTTAGAGTTAGAACCAATTATTAAGATATCATCCACATAGATGAGTATAACCACAATTGCTTCTCCCACATGATGAATAAACAATGATGTGTCAGACTTAGAAGCAATGAACCCCCACTGCAGTAGTGATGACTTCAATCTATCATACCAGGTCCTTGGTGCTTGCTTAAGTCCATAAAGTGCCTTGGTAAGCTTACATACATGAGATGGAAACTGAGGATGCACAAAGCCCTCAAGTTGATGCATGAAAAAGTAAGAATACCATGGAGAAATGCATTATTAACATCTAGCTGTCTCACTGTCCAATTATGCATAACAGCAAGACGAAGAATAACTCTGATTGTGCATTGCTTAACAACTGGACTAAAGGTTTCAAAGAAGTCTACACCTTGTGTTTGATGGAACCCCTTTGCAACCAATCTTGCTTTATACTTGGATATGTTGCCATCTGGATTATACTTGACTCTAAAAACCCATTTGTTGCCAACAATTTTTCCTGCTGACTCCTTGGGAACCAGAATCCAGGTTTCATTTTTCTGCAAGGCTTCATATTCAGCTTGTATAGCTTGTTGCCACTTAGGATCTGCTAAAGCAGCTTTTACATAATATGGCTTAAGCTCTTGGACTGTTGTTAGATATGTTTTTGGTTTAAACACTCCAGCTTTTGATCTGGTGACCATGGAATGGGTGTTTTGGACAGCAGATGCTGACAAAGGTAGTGTTTGTGTTTGTGGCTGAACAGATGGATTAGCAAATAATGAATGGGAGGCTAAGCTTTGTGATGAAGTGTTTGGAGATTGTGGCATAGATTGTGACTCAGAATGACCTGAATCAGGAGCTGCACCTGAAGTTGAAGAGCTGAGAAACATATAAGATATCATGCAAATGTAAAGATGAGCCACATGATGTAGGTAAACAGGTATATCCAATATATGATATGTACAATCCTTGACCATTACCAACA
The DNA here is from genome assembly GCA_029618585.1 of Citrus australasica. Lineage (NCBI taxonomy): Eukaryota > Viridiplantae > Streptophyta > Magnoliopsida > Sapindales > Rutaceae > Citrus > Citrus australasica. Next base: position 10,216,801 of record JARCIV010000006.1, read on the forward strand.
TGCAGTGACTGATTACCTGAATATTCTTTGCCAAGATTCAGATTTTGCAGATTGTTGGTGAGATGATGGGTTGCCCCACTGTCAATATACCAGCCTTGATCTGCAATTTCTCCTTCTAAAGTTGTAAGAAAAGCTGCTCTTGGTACTTGAGACTGAGCTGGATTATAGCCAAAGGTTGGATAAAAGGGAACAAAATCTCGATTAAATATATTCCTGCACTCTGCTGCAGTATGCCTTGGTTTAAAACAGATTTAACACATGACAGTGGCAATATTTGGATCAAGGAAGTTCTTGCCATTGTTAAAACCTCCACCACTCCTGGCAAAGTTACCACTGCCATTGTCATTGCCACCAACATAACCTCCATTTCCAGCATAACCTCTTCCTTGATAGTTTCCAGTTTGAAATGATCCTCTTCCTTGATAGTTTCCATAGTTTCCAGTTTGCATACCATTACCACTCCAATTATTATTCCAATTACCTCTCCCCTGACCTTGTGCATAACCTTTACCACAGCCACCTCTACCTCCATTATTGTTTCTGCCATTTTTATTCCAATTATTACTGAACTGACTATTGGATTTATTATTAGATCCAGTTTGAGCAATGTTAGCAGCATAGTTCAATTTACCCTCCTTGTTAGCACTTGACTGATGTGCTTCCAGCCTAGCTTCATGAGTTAAAAGCATGGAATATGCTTCATTGATAGACATTTTTGTAAGATTTGCTTCAATGTATACAACTACAGGGTATTAGGGCTGACCTAATCCAGAAATCAGGTGAGTAATGAAATCTAAAGAGCTGATAGGATTTCCAACAATGGCTAACTCATCAGTTATCGATTTCAGTTTTCTAAAGAAATCAGTCATAGACATAGATCCTTTTTTCAGATTCTTAAGCATTATCTTTAGATGAACCTTTTTGGCAAATGTTTCAGATCCAAACTGCTGCTCAAGACTTATCCACAAATCAAGAGAGGTTTCAGAATTTACCACAAGGCTGAGAATCTCGAGATTAATAGATGACATCAACCAGCTCAGCAGCATTTGATCCTTCCTTTTCCAAGTAGTGAAAGCTGGATTAATTTGAGTTTCAGTTGTTGAATCTTCAGAAGATTGAGGGAGAAACTGATCTGGACAGCACTTTGAACTATCAAAAAGATCTTCAAGTCCATTAGCACGAACTGAAGAAAGAATATGAGATTTCCAGATTGTATAATTCGATCGGTCAAGTTTAATTGGTGACGTGAATGTAAATGAAGAAATATAAGCTACTGTGTTTTGATTAGAATGAGCTAAGGCCATTTTTCAGCTTACAGATCTAAGCTCTAATACCATGTAAAGATTAATGAGTTGTTTGGTTGGAGATAAAATGAAACAGAAAACAGAGTAAAGGATTATTACTGATCTCGGTGACTACAAGTATATATACACGAATCTTCTACATTCAGCACATGAGTCATGTGTTTGTTTGAAGCTAACAACCATAACAAATTCAGCTGACTGGACTGCCACATCAGCACTACCACCAACTGTACTTAACTAACTAAACATAAGGCTAACTGTAATAACTGTATTTAACTGAATTCAACTATCTTAACAAACTTGCACGTGTAAATCCTCTATTAATTTATTACCATTTTGAATTCATTGATCATCCATCCAATAAACGCATAAAGAAAAGACAAGACCCAGAAAACAAAGATAAAAAAAATATCAAGCAAAAAAAACAAGGTCGACTGAATGATAATTTATCCAACGAGTGCCAACTTCCTTCGAGTTGAAGAATATTTAAGTCTTTTAGGGTGCGGTTCTTCTTCTTCTTGGGTTAATTCTGTGGAATCTTCAGCGTACAATAAATGAATCGCGCTTTTTTTCACTCCGCAGCACTCCAGACGTTCACCGAAAAAACCAAGAATGTAAAAAATGGCGTCATTAACCCCATCATAATATTTACTTAAATCCTCACGATCAAATAAATAGTATCCCAAAAGCACGTGATCTGACTCAACATAACTAATTGTCCCAAAATACCAAGAGCAAAGATGTCGATAACATCCTTCGGATTTGACTCTCCATTCACACTCCACACTATAATAACTAGAATGATTGGGATGATCGCCTGGAAATGCTATAATGGCGCAAAAAGAAAAGCCCATTAATTTTTATTACCGAAGAAACCTGCTAGTGGCGTCGTCAAAGTTACAGAAGATCCCATACTTTGATACCTAAACCACTTTGGAATTTCATTCCCAGGGAAATACATACATCTACGGATCCATTCATCATTTTGTGACTGTACCACAAAAATCATAATTTTTAAGAAAATAATTTTAACTTCAATCAAAGAAAATAGAATAAATTGAGTGAGTTAGAGACACACCTCCAGCATATTTTTCATCCACCTTGCGTGATCACTTTGAAGAGAATCTTTGCCAATTTCGCTGAGTTCATTCGGGTCCAATTTGAAACAGTTCCTCAGGTCAACAAATGAACTGGACGAAATTGATGAGAAACCTGATAATGCTTCCAGTGATGCGCAATGATGTGCATCCAAATCATATAGATTGCAGGGAAGCTCTGGCAAGGTTTGAAGCCTCTCACAGTAGCTTAAGTTGAGATATTCCAACTTTGAAAGATGTTTGATGCTATATGGTATTCTCTGAAAATTGTTATTGTTTAGAACCAATATGTTTAGCGAGGACAACTGACCAAGGCTTTCTGGCACTTCTCTTATAGCAGTTGCTTCAACTGCCAGCTCCTCCAAGGCTTTTAAATTTCCAAGTTCATCAGGCAATCTCTCAAGCCTTGGGCAGTCATTGATTTTAAGAGATGTAAGAGATTTGAACATACACAGGCTGCTTGGGAAACTCTCAAGCCTTGAACAGTTATTCAATTCCAACTTAGATAAGGCTTGTCGCTTAATTACAGCTTCATCAATAATACAAGACGGGATCTCTGGAAACTTCTTTAAATTTGAACACTTAGAAATACGAACTGATTCGAGAGACTTCAACTTAAATATAGTACTCGTGATATGCTCAAGCCTCGTACAGTTGAGAAGTTCTAGACTTCTGAGATTGGATAGGCACTCGATTGATGAGGGTAGTGTTAGATTTATTTCGCACATTCTGTGGACTGGCATAAATCATTCTAATTGTTTTCTATATTTTACCGAATTAATACGTGACTATTGTCAAATATTATAGAGCAATTTTAACAGACTCATTTATTAAGTGATCAAATATTGTGTTAATGAGTCTGATTTTGACATACCCTATACAGTAGTATATTATGTATAATCCTTAATTGTGGTATTTTAGCTCATAATGGGATGGGCAATTTTGTACTAACACATGAGGGGTCCCTGCGCTCAACCATTGTATTTAAGTAACTTCAGCCCATTGGAAGTTAACTGTTCAAGAAATCTGTGGCCTGAGTGCAGTGCACCACTCTCTCTCTCTCTCCTGTTTGTCTCCCGTGTGTGTGTACAGTAACTTCGTTTGAGAAGCCGATTCTGGAGCTAAGCGGTGTTCTGAAGTTAAGATAAGGATTGTAGCAACTCAGTAACGCTCCATAACAAACTTCCAAGGTCGGATTCATGGGAGATCGTGGTAAATTTCGAAATTCCCTAAACTATGTGTTTATTTGGAAATACACGATTAAGGGCATAACGTTTGTTTTTGTTTCAACAATTGGTATCAGAGCTCATGGTTATGCATTTCCTTGTAAACCATAGTTGATTTGTTGGTGAAATCTCACTCATGGAATTTTTTCTTTAATTTCGGATTTTTCGGATTGTTCGAATTTGGGCATATTTGATCAAATTTTTGTTACATACTGCATGAGTGATGAGTTTGGAGTAAAAATATAATTTTTCCGTAATTTTTGGTGGCCAAAATGGGGCTGGTATGAATGAGGTTACTGTAGCTTACTGTAGCTACTGTAGAGAAATCGCGAGGTTGAAGATGACATAGTGGGATAATTACGTTTGGATCCCTAAATTTTACGAAATGTCATTATGGCCCAAAATATTTGCAAAATTTTCGTAATGGTCCTTGACCGAAGGTCAACATGGTCAAATATTATTTTGGTCCCTTGAATTATGGGAAATTATATTATGGCCCAACATTTTATTTTATTTTATTTACAATTTGGGCCAAAGGTTTTAATATTTAAAACAGTGAGCATAATTCGGAAAATTCGTCATTTTAGTCCAAAATCCTTACAATTTTGGCGATTTTTCAGAATTTTGAATTTAAAATAATCCATCATTGTTGGATGTTTTGGGCATAATATGCATCTATTTTATTGAGGCATGTCGATATTTTATTTGATTTAATATCTTGGTAGAAACTTTAATTGCGTTTGATAAAGTTTCTTTAGCCTCAATTTTGTTAATGTATGAAATATATATATGATGCAAAACTACAATTTATAGTGATTGTGTATCTGCTTATTGTAGGACCCATCATGATAAATTATTTGGTGTTTTGCAATTGAGTGTCCATTTATAATTATGGATTATGGATTATGCGATGGATTGTTATTGTTCTGACCAAGATCCATACGGGTGATGATACTGCCCTGTCGGCAAATCACTACTTGGTAGGATACTTGGGTAGATAAAGAGATTTGTTGAGTATTTTCTACTGAGTGGCTTCATTACCCTGTCGGTAATAGGTCAATGTTGGTGTTGTATTCAACTTACCTGCTTTATCTTTAGGTTAGTGCACTCCTATATTGTTAAAGGATGCCTAACATAATATGTTGCTATTGGAGAAACTTAGAATGAGGAGTAATTGATTATAGCATGATTTTAGTTTTGCATGCTTGATAATTCTTTGTCATTGCTTCCTCAGCTCTAGACATCCTCTCTTTTCTCCAAGTAGCCTCCCTCAAGAATTTAACTGGGACAAATTTTGAGGACTGGCGTGAGTCCATTTTGTTTTATCTGTCTACACTGAATAGAGACTTGGCATTAAGAGTTGATGAACCAGCCAAGCCCACAGATAAGAGCACTGCTGCTGAAAAAGCAGAGTGGGCAGCTTGGGATGAATCTAATAGACACTGTCTGGATAGAATAAAATACACCATTGATAGAACAACTAGAGATAGCATCCCTGCATGTGATAAGGCCAAAGATTACTTGGCGGCTGTTGGAAGAACTTTTAAGAAAGTAGATAAGGCAGAAAAGGGTAACTATCTGAGGCTGCTTTCTAACACTCAGTATGATGGTGTTTCTGGGGTGAGAGAGCACATCCTTAAGATGACCAGTTACCATAAGAAGCTAAAGGACATGGATGTCAATCTGCCTGATGACTATCTGGTCTTCCAAATCCTTGAATCCCTTCCACCCCAATTTGGCAATTTAAGAAGCCAATACAATACTCAGAGAGACACTTGGAATATCACTGAGTTGACTGCTTATGTGGTTCAAGAAGAGGAGTCATTGAAGAAGGGGAAATCTCACACTGTTATGATGACAACTACTCAAGAGAGTGAGAGTGTGAAGAAAGGCTCTTCAAAAGGCAGCAATAAGTTTTTTAAGAATTTCAAGAAGAAAAAGTTTGGAAAGAAAACTGCACGTGGTAATTCTTCTACCACTTCTGGTTCCACTTCTGAGAGCTTTAAGGGAAAGTGCCACTTTTGTAAGAAACCTGGGCACAAGAGAGCTGAATGCAAGGGATTCAAAGCATGGTTGGAAAAGAAAGGTATTCCTGTAGTTTTTGTAGGCTTTGAATCCAATCTAGTTGATGTTCCTTCTGATACTTGGTGGTTGGATACTGGTGCAACCATTAATATAACAAATTCCTTACAGGAATTCAGAAGCAGGAGGGAGCCCAATGAAGGGGAGTTGATAGTTCACATGGGCAATGGAGTGACAGCCAAAGTTGAAAGCATAGGAGTTGTCAGACTACATCTAGCCACAGGCTATATTTTGGATCTGTTAGATACAGCTTATATTCCTTCTATTAGGAGAAACTTGATATCTGTATCTATTTTGGATAGATGTGGCTATACTTTTCATTTTGGTGATAGAAAAGTTTACTTATTCCATAATGCAGAGTTAGTTGGTTCTGGCACTCTATATGATGGCTTATATATGATTGATTTATTTTCTCGTGCTGTTGAATCATCATCCAATGCTCATGTTATGCATGTTATTAGCTCTAATCGTGCCAGGGTTGATGAAAATTCCTCTATGTTGTGGCATAAACGGTTAGGTCACATTTCTAAACAGAGGATGGAGAGGCTCATTAAAGATGACATTCTTCATACTTTAGATTTCTCTGATTTTGGCACTTGTGTTGATTGTATCAAAGGCAAACTTACTGCCAAAACCAGAAAAGAGAGAACTCGGAGGAGTCAACAGGTGTTGGAGTTGGTGCATACAGACATCTGTGGGCCATTTACTCCTATTGCCCTTGGAGGTTATAAGTACTTCATCACGTTCATCGATGACTTTTCTCGTTATGGTCATGTTGAACTTCTTACTGAAAAGTCTGAATCTTTATTTGTTTTTCAAACCTTTAAGGCTAATGTTGAGCTCCAAAAGGGCAAGAAACTGAAAGCAGTAAGATCAGACAGAGGTGGTGAGTACTATGGGCGATATGATGAAACTGGGCGTAATCCTGGACCTTTTGCTAAATTTCTTCAGGAATGTGGAATAGAAGCCCAGTATACAATGCCCGGGACTCCTGAACAGAATGGAATTGCAGAAAGGAGAAATCGTACCCTTCTTGACATGGTGCGGTGTATGATGAGTAACTCCACCTTACCAGATTTTCTGTGGGGTGAAGCCTTAAGAACTGCAGCTTACATTTTGAATCAGGTACCTAGTAAGTCGGTGCCCAAGACTCCTTATGAGTTGTGGTCAGGGAAGAGACCGAGTCTTCGTCACTTCCATGTCTGGGGATGCAGAGCAGAAGTGAGGCCCTATAATCCACAATCAAGGAAACTTGATCCGAAAACAATTAGTGGTCATTTTATTGGCTATTGTATCGGCTCAAGGGGTTCTAGATTTTATTGTCCTTCCCACACTACTAGAATCATTGAGTCTGATCGTGCCATTTATTTTGAGGATGATCACAATAGTGGGAGTTTTGAGTCTCGCAGTCTTACATTGAGAGAAGAACGTATGATTTTGCCTATTCCATCTTTTCTATCTTCTGCGACGGGATTATCACATGTTGATGTTTCTTCTGTTGATCCTGAACTTCATCATGATATGGAGCCTATGATTGCAGCGGATGATGTTACTGATGTGCAATTGAGGAGATCAGAGAGGATCAGGAGACCTGCAATTCCTGATGATTATGTTGTTTACTTGCAGGAACATGATTTTGATGCTGACTCATCATCTGATCCTATTACCTTTCAAGAGGCCATCAGTTGTTCAGAATCATCATCTTGGATACATGCGATGCATGATGAGATGGCATCTATGTATCATAATGGGGTTTGGGATTTAGTTGAGTTGCCAGATGGATGCAGACCAATTGGTTGCAAATGGGTTTTCAAAACCAAGAGAGATGCCAGAGGTCAGGTAGAGAGGTACAAGGCCAGACTTGTGGCTAAGGGTTTCAGTCAAAGAGAAGGCATTGATTACACTGAAACGTACTCTCCTGTTTCTACCAAAGACTCTTTTCGTATTATCATGGCATTGGTTGCTCATTTCAATTTAGAACTGCATCAGATGGATGTGAAGACAGCTTTTCTCAATGGGAGCTTGTCTGAAGATGTGTACATGGTGCAACCTGATGGTTTTGTTGAGACTGATAGAGAAAACATGGTGTGTAAGCTTAAAAGGTCCATTTATGGACTTAAACAGGCATCCAGACAGTGGTATTTGAAATTTCACGATATTGTCACCTCTTATGGGTTCCAGGAGAATGTTGGTGATCAGTGTATATACTTGAGAGTCAGTGGGAGCAAGTATATCATTTTGGTGCTTTATGTGGATGATATCTTGCTCGCTGCCAATGACATTAAGTTTTTATTTGAGACAAAGCAAATGTTGTCAGACAGCTTTGATATGAAGGATCTTGGTGAAGCCCATTATGTATTAGGGATAGAGATTCTTCGTGACAGATCTAGAGGAATTCTAGGATTGTCTCAAAAGACTTACATTGATCGTATTTTGAAGAGGTTCAATATGCAGTCTTGTGCTCTTGGGAAAGCTCCAATTTCAAGAGGTGACAAAATGTCCAAGTCTCAGTGTCCCGATAATGATGTAGACAAAGCTAGAATGCAAACAGTCCCATATGCATCCGTTGTGGGTAGCTTGATGTATGCTCAAGTCTGTACTCGCCCTGATATTGCTTTTCCAGTGGGAGTACTTGGAAGATACCTGAGCAATCCTGGATTTGAACACTGGAAGGCTGCAAAGAAAGTGCTTAGATATTTGCAAGCCACTAAAGATTTTGTATTGACATATCAGCAATCTGACTATTTGAATATAGTTCGATATTCTGATGCTGATTTCGCAGGGTGCTTGGAAGACAAGAAATCCACATCTGGTTACATCTTTATGATGGCAGGAGGAGCTATATCATGGAAAAGTGCTAAGCAGACACTCATAGCTTCTTCAACAATGGAAGCAGAATATGTAGCATGTTTTGAGGCTACACGTCAAGCTTTATGGATGCAGAATTTTATCACAGGGCTAGATTGCATATTGGCCGTACCGAGGCCATTAAAGATATACTGTGATAATTCTGCGGCTGTTTCCTTTTCTCACAATACAGGGAGTTCCTCACGTTCTAAGCACATTGATATTAAATACTTATTTGTGAGAGAGAAAATTGCTCTATCTTGTGTATCAGTAGAGTATATCCCTACAGAACTCATGTTAGCCGATCCACTTACTAAAGCTTTAGCTCCAAAAGTATTTAGGGAGCATGTGACGCATATGGGATTATTTGAATCCACTTATATATGCTGAGTCAGTGGGAGTTCTGGTTTGTATTATGAGTTGCAACTTAAATGAGATTATGTATTACTCATTTTGTTATTATGCATGCATGTTGTTATATAATATTGATATGCCATATATTGTGTACACATTTGGCTGCGTATGGCATTATGTATCGAATGAGGTTATTATGGTCCGAGACATTTTGCTCAGTCTCAATATGGACATTAAAGATTGAAGCATTATGACTTAGCTTCAATGTGCTTTCTTGAGACATTTTGATTTAGTCTCATTATGAACAGAAGCTCGCTTCTTGAGACCTTTTGCTATAGTCTTATTATGGTTATAACGAAGCGATGGTCTAGGAGACATATTGTTTTCGTCTCATTTTGCTAGACATGTGGACTTTATGGAAATGAGCATGTTGATCACATTGTCATGTTATTTCCATACTTATACTTGTATACTACTAAATAGTCACGTGTTTATAAGTGTCTTGTTATGTGGAGCATCCTGTCGGTGCACATATGATTTGATATTTATGGCACATTTTGGACTTATTTATGTTTTGGGTGATTGCTCGCATTTGACCTTTTGTTATAGTCACATATTGATTAATTCAGTTGTTTTCAAATTCTATTTTATTTTCAATTTATCCTTAGAGTGATTTCTGCCGTCCAAGTGGGAGATTGTTAGATTTATTTCGCACATTCTGTGGACTGGCATAAATCATTCTAATTGTTTTCTATATTTTACCGAATTAATACGTGACTATTGTCAAATATTATAGAGCAATTTTAACAGACTCATTTATTAAGTGATCAAATATTGTGTTAATGAGTCTGATTTTGACATACCCTATACAGTAGTATATTATGTATAATCCTTAATTGTGGTATTTTAGCTCATAATGGGATGGGCAATTTTGTACTAACACATGAGGGGTCCCTGCGCTCAACCATTGTATTTAAGTAACTTCAGCCCATTGGAAGTTAACTGTTCAAGAAATCTGTGGCCTGAGTGCAGTGCACCACTCTCTCTCTCTCTCCTGTTTGTCTCCCGTGTGTGTGTACAGTAACTTCGTTTTAGAAGCCGATTTTGGAGCTAAGCGGCGTTCTGAAGTTAAGATAAGGATTGTAGCAACTCAGTAACGCTCCATAACAAACTTCCAAGGTCGGATTCATGGGAGATCGTGGTAAATTTCGAAATTCCCTAAACTATGTGTTTATTTGGAAATACACGATTAAGGGCATAACGTTTGTTTTTGTTTCAACAGGTAGTTCTTCGATTCCACAGCTCTCTAAATCTAAATTTTTTAAAAAACAAGATGAGATCTTTGGAAACCTCTTCAGACTTGAGCAACCGGAAAGTCGAAGTTCGAAAAGAGATTCCGAACGAATGGTATGTGGAAGACTCCTCAGGCTTTCGCAGGAGACTAGATAAAGGAAAGCAAGTTTATTTAGGTACTGAATAGATGAGTGAGTCTCCATCAAACTTGAACATCCCCATAAATCCAGACTCTCGGGATTTCGGGCCAGTGAGAGGTCTGGGAGTTTCGTTAGCTGCTTGGAGCCACTGAGGTCTATCTCTTTTAAGTTAACAAGATTCTGCCCTCAAAACAAAAAATAAAATAATAATAATAATAATAATAATAATAAAAGTTAAAAAAATAGAGAGAGGGACAAATGTTAATTATAGGATAATTGCATTTAGGATTTATTATTGAAAGAATTTCGTATAAATATTTACCTGAACATCATCCCAAAGTCGTCCAACATTGCTGCCAGGCAATATGAGTGAAACGAGATTCTCCGCATGTATATTCAATGATTTCAATGGAGATTTATGCCACTCGAAATACCTCACATCAGTAAAGGGCGCACCCTCAAAATGAGTTATCATACATTTGTTTTGTCCATAGAATTTTAAGAATCTCAATTCAGGCATCATTGAGAAAGTACAGGGATTTATGTGTATCGCCTTACTAACATTAGACATATCCAAAGAGATGGCCTTGATTGCTTTGGTTCCCTAGTAATCAATTAAAAAAAAACCATATTTTTGGTATTAAATTTATATAATTGGAGCAAACAAATGAAAAATTACTTCTAAGGGAGCAAACTCAAATAGAAATGTTAAATTACTTTATATTGAACAATGTGTAATATTATTTTTTAGCAAATATTCCAAATAGAAAAATTCAACAAATTTTTTTTATATGTATATTCCAATATTAATATACAACATTTCCATGACATATTATACCATACAATTGCAATAATTTGCTGTGTATTTTGTATTTCAGTTTAAGTAAGTGTGTGTGTGTGTATTTTTAATTACAAACTGAACGGGGACAGCAAAGGATTGATTTATTTATTTTAACGATTTTATTATTATTCTTCCATTAATTTTAAGCAGTATTACTTGCATTTGTATTCAAAAACAAAAATTGACAAAATACTAATCTAAATCAAACACAAGGTATAATATTAGAATTGAAAACCTATTATTGCTCACCGTGTTTCTTGTCAAAACTTCATAAATATCTTTGTGATGCCACAATCGACTACGCTCTCCTGGATGATTAATGGATTCTTTCCTAACAACTTCTCTTCCCATATCTCGCAACAAGTCATGCATTCTTATCGTGTTGTCGTCTATAGTTATGAGAGACTTATCAACAAGTGTCACTGGTTAATCACTTTGTGCCCACAATCACTTGGAATAAGAATAACAACGGCGGAGCCACGATGTTAATCACTTCGGCAGGAGCCAGAATGCATCACAAGTTCAGATTTTGGTTGAGGGCTAATTTTTAGTTTAAATCTGAAGTTAAGCTTAAAAATTATGAATATGTAAAATTAGAATAGAACAAAAATAAAACAAATGTCATTCAAATCTTTAAATCCTAAATGATACCAAGTAATTAATTTACTTGAAATTCATCTTTGATTGATTTTAGCTGACAATTTATTTCTCAATATATGTAATCAAGGTGTTTGTGATGAAATCATCATCTACTTAACGGACCAAATTATCATTAAATACATGTTTCCAAAAATTTCAAGGGCTAAAATTGGTAATTTCTCGATTAATTTGCCTTTAACCCAACTCTAAAATGGAATTAAAATTTTTTCAAACGTTAGAGCTGCAGCGGCCATCATAAGTATACATGTGGGGTAAATACACTCGTGTAGTTCCTTTATTTTGACTTAAAACTTATTTCGTCCATATATTTTAAAAATACATTAAAAACCTTTATAATTAAATACATTATTTTCTTACCATTACTTTTTTTTAATTTTTACAATAATATCCTTACAATAATATTCTTGTCGTTAGTTAATGTATTAACTAATAAATATATGTATAAAAGAGTTAGTAATATTTATACTGATGCAACAATCTTGCAAGTAATTTTTTATAAATAAAATAATATACCAACTGAAAGCAATGTTTAATGTCCTTGTAACTATGTTACTAATAATTATTTCATAAAACAATTAATCACATAATTAATTCTAAAAGTAAAATAATATCATAAAATTTTGGGTAAATTTTATGTTACTTTTAAGGTTAATTTAATAAATTATTTTTTTTCTTTTCAGGAACATCTCCAAGAATATTGTTGCAAAAATGTTATTGTAAAAGAAAGGAAAAAGTGAGTATAACACACTTAATAGCAAGGGTCTTAAGATATTTTTTTAAATATAGGGTCTAAATGGATACTTAAGTAAAAGTATAAGAATTTAATGAGTATTTACCCCAAGTATGTGAAACGACCCGCCCCGCACCCCCAGGGCGAGTCCGTCTAAACTCGTAATATTGAATCGATAATATTAATGGTATCTAAAAATTCTGTCAGAAATTCGGCAGAATCTCCCCTATAAATACAACATTCCCAAATCTACAATTTACAAAACAATACTCCCAAAACAACTCAATATCCATCCAACCTTCATAACCAACTTCTCAAGTCAACACATCCAATATCACCCAAAACGTTCCAATATTAAAAAAATACAATGGCTATCCTTAATTACAAAATATAACAATAAATACAACTCACAATATCCCAAATATCAAAATATTAAATCTACGACTCCTAGCACCATCACATGACCACAATTTCAAATATAACTACCGTTACTGGGTCGACTGATGTACCTACAAATCTCCTGTGGGGGGAGGGGGGGAAATATAATAACAACGGGGTGAGTATAAAACTCAGTGAGTGGATACTAGTTTTCGAAAAATAAATTTATTTAAAATGATTTACACTTTCTCAAATCAATTCCATCAGAATATCATAAGAACTTATATAAACATATTTAATTCAAATCAGTCACTGAAATACTATATTACATAAATCTACATAAAATCGATGGAATCATAATACTTGTCATATCAAATATTGCATATCAAAAGCTATCATCAAACAAGTACCCAGGGGAATGATCTCATCATATCCGGACCTCGATGGACGGGCAATCGGGGAACCATCATGCCCCGGAGCTACAACGGATAGATGGGGAAAATCTCATCTCATATCTCATATATCTCAACATCTGTATCTCTGTAATCATCATACTGCATGCATAAGCCCCCAAAAGGCAAAAGCGCCCAAACACACGGCCCAAAGCCTCTATGTGTGTTCAGACGGGCCCCAAAGGCCTCTATCTCATCTCATCTGTATCTCTGTATTCATCTCATATTATCTGTTTCTCTGTATCTGGAGGGAAATGGTACTGTCCAATGATTTCCCAAATAACATTTTATACACATGTACATAAACATATAATCACATCTGAAATCTCATTTTCTTTTTATTCAACATATCTCAAATCCACTCAATTCTAATATCATGCATTTACTCAAAAACGACAATAACATCATTATTCAAACTCATTCTTAATAACAATAAATATCAACACATAGATAAAAATCAATTTTCTAGAAATCATTAAATCGAAGCATCAAATACTTATTTATCAAAACATACTGCACTGTATCATAAAATCAGCATATACTACGAAAATAGGTTTCGTATATTCCACTCACAGTGACGATATCCAGACTCGGTATCAACAACGTCCGCGGGTTGATTCTCGTTCGCGGATCCTCCTAATCAAGGAAACGACATAATCATTCTCCATAAATTTGAAATACAACTAATCTTACATAATAATTCTCGAAACGAACATCTATCAACAATAACTATTCCCGCATGTACAAAATTACCAAAATACCCCTACATGCCAAAATTACCAAAATGCCCTCAACATCATTATTTTACCCAAATATCCTCAGAATCTTCAATTACCAAATTGTTCTCAATTTAGATCACGAGAATAACCACAATGTAAGAAATTACGAAATTACCCTCGGAGCATAAAATTACCAAAATGTCCTTAACAACTTAAATTATCGAATTATCCTCAAAATCTCAAATTACCTTACTGCCCTAACCTAAAATTACCAAATTATCCACTGATTCCACAAATTACAAATTCACCCTAAAGTTTTATGAATTTACCGAATTGCCCCTGCCGGTCAACGGTGACCGGACTTCAGTCAACGACGACGGGAAGCTTAGGTCTGATAGTTCAAACCGTCGTGAGTCCAATGGTGGTGGTCGTGAGTCCCCACGCGCGGTGCCGGCGGCGGATCGAGCTTCCCAAGCCGTGAGCTTTCCAAGTGGCTGACCGGCAGTAATCCGACCGTTTCAGGTGACGAGATGGGTTGGAAAATGATGCTGGGGACGTGAGGAGTAGAACCCAGCTGGACGCGTGCCCAAACTCCGGCGAAATCAACGGCGACGAAAACGGGTTTTTGGCCGCGGTTTTCGAGCTTCAAACGGCGGCGTTCCAGTCGTTTTCCGGCAACGAGGACGGCTGGGTTATGACGGCCGGCTTCCAAGCTTCAGATCGGTACCAAGTTCGGTCAGTGAGGTGGCCGGAATCGTGAGATCCGTCCGGGTCAAAGTCGCAGGTTCCGAGTCAGGTTTTCGGGTCAAACCGTGTCAACTCTCTCTCTCTTCTTTAAAAAAAACAGTTCCCCCCCTTTCCAAATATAGAACCCGACTTCTTCTTTTCTTTTTCTTTTTTTTTTTCACTTAAGCTTAATACAAATTAAACTTATACCGGACCCGTAACGAAAATAAAATCCGACTACTCGAGCTTTTAATCGCGCTCAATTTGTCTTGATTCGAAAAGGAAAAATTAAATCATACACTTACTTAAGAAAAATCAAAGTGCATATGTTACAGTATGTTATTTCGCCACTCGATTAAAATGCTAGAGTTAGCATTAGTGAGTAAAATTTGTCATTCCCATTAAATTTTTTTATTTAAAAAAATAAACAAAAACATTTAGGCTAATTTGTTTTTCTTCTTTTTATTTTCCTTTGCCATATAAGCAATACTATTGGTAAGGAGTCTAGAACACGTTTATCAATACATTCAATAAAAGTTGAATTTGTCCAAAAAATGCATTAAATATGATAGGTATGTTACAACCACATACAATAACTGCTACCAAATTTCTTATGAGCTGCATGACCTCACGCATCCGGTACTGCAAATCTCAGTATAAAACACTATCCTTTCATTCTGAAAATTAAAAATAAATAAATAAATAAAATATTAGGGTTTCGAAACAAAATCCTCTTCATTTCAGCAAATCATATGACTGTCAAGATGATGATGAATGACAGAAACTGCTGACTGTGAAGATGATGATCTTGAACAACAACTGCAAAGGCAGCAAATGAGGGTTGCTAATGACGAAGATTCTTGTGGAGAAGCTGCAAAAGGGTCTCTCCTTATTATTCTTGCTAGCTCGAAGAGAATTGGAAGTGGCAAAATTTGTTGTTTTGGCTGTAAACGGAGATGAAACTCAAAAATTTGTTGTCGAATTATGCTTCCTCAAAAATCCTGAGTTCTTGTGTTTGCTGGAGATGGCCGAAGAAGAGTACGGATTCGAACAAAAAGCTCTTACACTCCCTTGTCGTCCACAAGAATTACAAAAAATTCTTGAGAGTTGCTAATAATGTATATATATATATATATATATATATATATATATATACTTTAAGAGGTGATGTGACATCATTATTTCTCATTTTCTTATATTCTCTATTATCTAATATATTGGTTGAGATTAAAAATAATTACATTACAAAATATTAAAAATAGAAAATAATTATTAGATTACAAAAGATTACATGTATCTTCCTCTTTCTATTTAAATTCAACAATATGTAACCATTAATAATAATTAATTATAAGTCTTGAAACATTCATTTATTTTATTATTCTCACAATTAAACTTTAGTGGCTTAAAATATATTAATTAATTAATATAGGAAGGAAGACTCCTTCATCTTCCCTCACAATGTCACTAGGTCCTAATTTTAATCTCATAATCCCATATTTAATTATGCAACCTTTTGTTTAGTGTCTTTTGGCTTCTTCAAACTCTATAAACATTAAGTATTTAAGATTTGTGGCATCGTTATTTCTTTTTTTTTTTATATATTCTCTATTATCTAATATATTGACTAAGATTAAAAAATAATTACATTACAAAATATTAAAAATAGAAAATAAATATTAGATTACAAAAGATTTCTTGTCTCTTCCTCTTTCTATTTAAATTCAACAATATGTAACCATTAATAATAATTAATTATAAGTCTTGAAAAATTCATTTATTTTATTAAGCCAAAAATTAAACTTTAGTGGCTTAAAATACATAAACTAATTAATATAAAAAGGAATGTTCTTTTATCTTCCCTCACCAATGTCATTAGGGCCTAATTTTAATGTCATAATCTCATATTTAATTATTCAACCTTTTGTTTACTGTCTTTTGGCTTCTTCAAATTCTATAAACATTAAGTATTTAAGATTTGTTATGTTTGAGTTTTTTTATTTATTATTTAACCAACATTCTCTTTAGAAATATTCTTGTGTTTTTATTTTTTGACTTACTTGAAATTTTAGTATTGTGTGCTTCATGGAATACTCTTTTCTTCATGAGTTGAACAATGATAAAGATTGTTGGATGATAAGGGTTAGACTTTGTAGGATGTGAGATTCTGTTAATACCAAGAACAATAGAGAATTGATTAGTGTGAATATGATTTTTATTGATGAAAATGTTCTATAAAAAATTCATTCTCGCATTGTTTTCTCTAATTTTTTTCCCAATTGTTTTACACTTAATGTAGCATTTTTTTTTGTAGGAAAATCTAATGCATGCAACAATCAAGAAAAATTGAGTGACAAGGTTTAGGCACATGTTGAGTGAGGGTTCTTGTACAGTGTCAAGAATTTGAAAGTTGTTTCAACTACAGGCGAGGTGTGTTCACCCCCCTCTATTTATACTAATACATGGTAAATCCACACCACACAAATTAAAAAATCTAATTACATCTTAACCTTACATTTGTACCACTAATAATCCCACTAATAAAACATAAACCTAACTTATCCACTCAAGCATATCCAACACATTCCACTAACAATTATCATACCTAATATGATAAAAACTTATAATTTTACAATTACCACATTTACCGTGGTAAAAACATAAAAAATTACAATAAAAGTCTTGGATCCTCCTTGACAATGACATAATTTCTCGGACTTTCGGAATCCAAATTTGACATCCATGCATTTGTTCGGAGCCTTTAAATTGCATGAAATTATTATTTTTACCTAATAAACACACAAAAATACACAAAATCAAATATTTAGAAAAATAATTAGAAATTCACAATATGTTACACAATTACAAATATAAATTACATTAATAAAACAAAATAACATTTTTATCCCTTAATAAACATACAATTTTAAACACTAATCAATTAATGTTTGTTAATCCTTAAGTGCATATTAGAAATTATTGATCCTTATGTTTTAACATGTTTATGTTATTTTTTTCATAATATTACAGATGTTGTCGGAAGTTTATGTGGTATGGGTGATATTGAGATCATTGGAGCTAGTTGGAAAAAAAGATATATAAAAGTTCTAACAGATTCGTAAGTTGAATATAATTTGGAATTTATCAACAACTACAAAAGGTATAAGGTCTGTACAGTTATACTATACACATTAATATATTTTTTTAAAGTTAACAAAAAAATTAACTTTCATAAATAACACTAGTTTTATAAGGCTGACTCATCTTAAAAAAAAATTAATTCATATTTTTATCAAGTTCATCAAGTGTAAAGTAAGAAAAAAGGATACTACTAAATTCTTTTTTTAAAGCCGCGCAAAGCACGGTTCTATTTCTTAGTTATAGATACATATGATGAGATTTATTTATTTCTCAAATATTATAAGGTATTTAGAATTAATCGAGATAGCTTTAATTTTTTATATTTAACTGTTAGGTAAAAAGTTTAGGTGATTCTGTTGTATCGTCACATCATTTCTTTGGACAAGGATTCATTGCTGAGGTTTTTTTTTTTTTAGTACCAAATCACTGGTTGTTGACAAGTAAAATGTAAAAATAAAACTAAAAATAAATCTTTGCCAATGATTCAATGCCTAATAAAACTCAACTCAGCATAATCTGATCACTTACGCATACATTTATTAAAATTGAAAACAATTATAATAAAAAACAATTAATTGCATACGTTAAGACCGTGACCAAATAAATGGTGAAATACAAGACAATAAAATAATTATAGAAACAAATAAAGAAAATAGAAGCTCACATATAGAACAAACAAGGATCAAGGACACATAAAAGAAACATCAACATATATAGGATATTTACGTGATTTATTTTCATTGATTAAGTCTATATCCATAAGGACAAACATTAATCTCGATTCTTTTATTAGGACTCACTCTCTTACAAATATTACAAGTGGTCTCCTTACACTCTTTTTGGTTTTTCCTTTTCCTCTCCAAAGATGGCAATGCAATGCAATGTAGATTAGGATTAGTTTTCTTTATCTATATGGATAGCATTATCTAGAATTCTTAATTAATTGTATTGATGCAAAAATTTGGTCGAAATTGTTTGGCATGACTAGGTGACCGTGTCAATACTTGAGTTTATTTTGGGGGGGAGATGTGACTATTTACACTTTTCTACCTTGAACAGATGTTGTCTATCACAAACTCCTCTAACCAAGCTCACCTGTGTTCGTAAAAATAGTGAGAGGTCGCCGGATATTTTTCTAGCAAAAACCCTCCGACACTCAAATCAGTAATTAGGCCCTTCTTGGAAAAACTTGTGCCACTCCTCCCATGGCCTTAATTGTTTTCTAACTTCTTGGTTTAAGAGAAACCTTCTTTTTTTAACTTAATTTTTGGAAGAAAACCCACATAAAAGAAAATCTTCCATTTCTTCTTTTCTTTTCAGAACTTTTCTAAGTACTCGGAATTATCGCACCATCTTCAATGTGTGGGCGTTATTGGGTTGAATACGTCACTTGGATCATGAGTTAATGCACCCATTATAGGGTAGTTATTGAGCTGCAATTATAACACTTGCCCGTGCATGGACGTTATGCCTGACTTTTCTAGAGGAACTCGTTGGTTGAGCCTAATTGGGATCTTTGGACCGACCTGATTCTAGTCTCCTCGCGATACTTTGGTCAACCTTACTTATACGACCAACTGACCTTCTCCTCAAGAAATCACGTCACTTGTAAATGGGTTTGAAATGAAGAGAGTAGGTTCCGCTCTGTTGATATCTGATAGTAGTATCACTTTAACCTAAACACCAATCCCCTAGTTTCTAATGTTTAAAGTAAAATGAAATAAGGTTAGAAACTATATATTTGACTAGAAACAAATGACTCTCTATTCCAGCTACTTCAATGATTTGACTCTCCATTACATCACTTTAAATACAAGTGACATCGCTTATTCTCGGTCAAGTATTTGAACTTCAAATGGCGGTTTTTAGGTTCTCTAAACATGCCTTTTCAAACGTCGTGACACCTAACTAAAATGTTTTCTCTTCTTTTTTTTTAATAAATCTTTAATCCCCTTTTCCTTTCCTTTCCTTTCTTATTCTTCTAGTTTCGGCTAAAATTCATCTTTTGTTTCCAATCAAGGACTCTCTCCTCTATTACCACCATTGTGATAATCATTCTTCTGGTTTCAAATCTTTACAAGTACTTCTTCCTGAACTCGTCACTTTGATCTTGCTTAGTCGTTTCTATGTAACTATTTTTTTCTTGGATTTCTAGTTTTTTTTGCTACGATGCCTAAGAGAAAGAACATAGTAGTATATATCAATAGCAGAGGTGGGTTGAGTGTTTTACCCAATGGTGTGTGCAATCTCTAATCTATGGGTGTTAATGTGCAAGTATACACAACAAGTAATATATTGATGAATATTAAGATTATCTCCATAGGGATTGATGTTATCATATTTGCTACAACAATCTTTAACAGTGCAGTTTTGTTCTAATTAAAATAAGACACTTTATAAAACTAATAAAAAAATTAAAAAAATGTAATAAATAAAATGCAAATAAGAAAATTATCACGTCAAACACAAGGATAAAACAAATGGGAAAAGAGTAATTGAGTGAATAAACTCACTTAATGGCATTGACTATTTTTCAATTACAGTATCGTTGCTACAACATCTACTACAGTACTGGGTAAAATTCCTCATGCATCCTCAGTTGTCATATGTTGGATATCTTATATCTAATGTAGCCGAACAGTGACCAATTGTTACGCCAACATTAAAAATAGCATTAATCAATCTAGGTTTCATTTACCAAACAAGGTAAATGAGCAACATGAATTATAGTCCACCGTGCTTGTGTAAGAAAGCTTCAATTTTATAGACATGTGTTAGGTCTAGGTAATAAAAGTCCAACCTTATAGTTCGGATAATATGGGAGTTTATATGACATGAAAGGCCACTAAAAACTTCTGACTAAATATGTGTTGCTTTGATCTTGAAGATGAACGGTTAGAAGCAGCTAATATACTTTTATTTAAGTATATATAATTAAGTCCAATGGTAGAAGATATTAGTCTAAAGGCAGCTAATGTTTCCATGATTAACTTGGTAAGAAAGAGTTTGGCTCACATAAAACTAGATGCTTCAAGCAGAAGAGATAAGATAACCTCTACTAGTAGGAGTGAAAGACTCGATCCTAGTTTAAGTTACCAAATTGCTAGAAAATGATAAAGGAGGCAAGCATATTGGCAAATAGAAGGGCAATACATGGATGGCTACTCACCATTTGGATGAATTTTTGTTATTTTGCTCATGATTGCATTGAGTTGAAATAGATTAAGTAACCAAAAACCATCATGACAAGAGATGATAAAAAGGTTTTCGTGAATTTTGTTGTCATTATCAAAGAAAAAGACATTTGCATACAGGGATAAGTACATTAGAAAAGTCAAGAGTATAAGCATCTGCAAGTTGACATTATGGTCCTTATTTTTCTAATGATTGATATATGTCAAAAAATTCAATGAAAATTGGTCATATTTGTTAACCTTTTAAGATTAGAATATTTACTTTTAGGTTTTTGTTTAACTAATTTTTGAAGGGTTGTTTTATAAAAAGTTATTCACTTTATGCATTTGATTGTTGTTTAAATACTTAATTAATTTTTTACATAATGAATCACTTATGCACTATTCTATTCATGAATGGGTAAAGTATCCAGCCATAATTATCTGCAACCTAAGGTCTACAGCAAAATACATTGAATGAGAAAATGGGTTTTTGTTCAATAATAAATGAATGGCTAAGATAGTGACAAGTTAAGAAATCAGAAATGTGAAAATTTTGAAATCACAAGTATTAGAGAAGTTAATAAGGATATATGTTAAATTTTAAGTTAGATTATCCACATTACATAAGATTATCTAAACAATGATATTATTTTTAGTTTCAAATTGAGAATATATTATATTTACTTGGAAATCTTAATCCTAATAGGATCAGACACTTAATGAAGTGGCTCCACTAAATAACTCAATTCAATAGATGCTTATAAAGGAATCCTATATTGTCTTTCAGAGATTAAAAGGAAAATTTTCACTATTACTTTATATCACAATGATGAGCTACAATTATTTCCATAGGGCTCTCACTCTAATACTTATGAATTATAGATTAACGCAATTATTGATAGATAGAGTTGATGAAAGACAACTATGTATACGAAATGGTTGATTAATCATCTCTAAATCAATGAACTATTACAAACAATTGTGTTATGCGTGTGTAAGGCAAAATGGCATGAATACAATCATAAGGATTGATTGATTGTTCAAAGTTATGCCCAAAGGATATAAACTAAATAAAAAATCTTGTTTTGACTAAAAAGATTCTCTAAGGTAATAATTTTTTGTCAACGTTGCACATACACTTGGAATATATCAAATGGATGTAATAAGTGCATCTGAAAAGATAATTGAAGGAAGAAATATGCATAAAGAAGAACCACTAGGTGGTATTGCCAAAGAATTTGAGCGCATTGTCTGTATGATCAAAAGAATCTTCACAAATACCTTGAGCACATAGTTTGATTGGTTTAAAATGACTTCACATGTATAACATACAAGTACAGCTTTAGCCATTGTGAGAGCTATATTTGTACACTTGTTTTAATGGCTATGATAGAGATAATTTGTTTGATAATTTTAAAAAAATCTTGAGATTGTCAGAAGCGCTTAGAGACTAGCTACTGAAAATGATAACCAAACAAAAGTTTCTTATAAAGAGTATATTTTTGTACCATAATAAAATCCAAACACATATGAGGCATAATGATACAATAGATATTGTAGCCAAAAGAAAGTGGCAATGCAGTACGTATTTACACACAATATGTGGCATAGATTGCTAGTGGATATCTTACTAAAGATGCCTTCTCATCACAAGCTTGATCCTCTTTAGGGATTTACTGATAATATTGCCACATACTAAGAATGTCATTGTTAGATATTCTTATACCACTATGTTGTTATAAGGTAGTTGTTCCTTCGTTTAGTACTTAAGATGTAAAGTTAGCATAATCACACATATAATATCGTGAAAGATATGTCAATAGGTTGAGACTAGCTTTCTTTTACAAGGAATCACCTCAGTTGCCACGAGAACAAGCTGGGATAAAACACATAAAATTATAAGACAATTCGATATGTGTGGGTTATGTTGTACGTGGCGTTGTTCTACCAAATCTACGACAGCACAAGGTCTGTCCTTAGGGCCAGTAGCTCGCAAGTTCTGGTTTCCAGCCGATATACACTTATCCACCAAATACCAAATCCGAAATTCATCTTAAAAATAGTTTTTCACGATACCACCCGAAAACACGACACTTAGGGCCTTAAAAAAGGGTGAACGTTGTGAGAAAACAATTTTATTGTATAAAAATTGATTTTGGAGGATAAAACAGGACGTTTCTGATGCACAGGATCCTCAGGCTTGAGGCAAGCGCAGAGCATACTCAGTTTAGAAATTTTGAGGTGAGCGTATCATTTTTAACTCAAATAATTTCTTTGAGTCCTAGAAGAGAGAGAGAGGTTTAGTGAAACATAATGTATAAAACTTAAGCTTTTATTTTCAGATTGGCCTTATTTTGGGTGCGGCTGTGCCCGCGGCCTATTTTTGGCACACAGAGAGCGCTCGCAAAGTCTTGCCCCATTTCGAGTCCGGCGGACGAACTTCGCCCCCCCCCCCCCCACCAAGGCTATAGCCCACCCATTTTTTGGCCATTTTTCTGCTGGGACTAAGACCAAAGGTGCTTTATATAGAGGATTATTGAGAACAAGACCTCTCGAATGATCATATCACATAGCACACCTTTTTTGAAAGCAAAACATGTCGGTAAGGACTTTTACAAAAGGTAAAGCATACCTACAAGGGTTGTAACAAAAGTAAAGCATACCGACAAGGACTTTAAAAAAAGTAAAGCACACCTACAAGGACTTTAACAAAAGTAAAGCATACCTACAAGGACTTTAACAAAAGTAAAGCACGCGGACAAAGACTTTAACAAAAGACAAACGGGAGTCACATGGATTATTGCATCAAAAGTTGTGTGAGAGCGACAAAGTGTCATTATGGAGTTGATGGATAGCGCGATGGTGACACATCTACTGTTTCTTTCTCATATTGTCGCTTGTGCCGACGCCTTTGTCTCTGGTCGAGATACGCCTCAGCTTGCTGGTACATTTCTTCATCAACTTCAGACATGTGCTGTGAGGTAGATGCAGCAGGAGAGTCTGGGTTGGTGATAGTATAATGGGGAGTGTCAGTATGGAGAAGGGACTGAAAGTCTTCCCATGGGCCCTAGGCGTCTTGGAATAAGACATTCGTGTAGTCAGGAAGTTGTTCCATAACAAGGATTCCTTGAGGACTTGAACTTGAACCTGGAGTATAGCCTTGTGTTTTTGGAATAATTTCAAGGGTGTGTGATGGTCCAATGGAGGTGTGGTGAATATTTGTGGCAGGTGCAGGAACATTGTTAAGTTCCATAAGATAGGCTTTGAGAACGGAGGTGATTGTTGTATCATGGATGGAGGTATAGGGATGATGGTAAGTTTTTCATTCATATGCCATGTCCAGTGTCCAGTAGTCCCGTGTTTCTGGATGTTGGAAATAAGGCATGTGGACGATGAAGGTTGTAGTCCACATGTTAGCTTCTTGTTCTGGCATTTTATATAATCCGTGAAAGGTATACAAATGTTCGAGTTGCTGGCGCCACCAAGTGAGGGGAGAATACCATTCAAAAAGAGTCCCTAGAAGGCATGGGGAGAACTCTGGAGTGGTAAGGTGAGTCAGGACTGATTTGATGGGGAAAACTAGCTTTGTAGCATACAAGGTGGTGAGACACCACATATACCAAAGCTCATCTTCGGAGATGGATAGAGAGAACAGAGTGAGGCCTGTGAGAAACAAGTGCTCCATGCAAAGATTAGGAAATCGGTCAGGTTTTTTGGACTGAACATTAAAGAAAAACCGGTAAAGAAACTTCTTTGCAAAATCTTGCAATTGGTAAGCCGATTGGAAAGAAATGTTCATGGGGAAATTTCTTTGGTTGAGAGCTTTGAAGGGAAGTTGGCGATTCATGGCTATAACTGGAATGGTTTGAATGAAGGAGATGAGTGGGGGTTTATTTATAGCTGGACGAGTGAGGAAGTCTAGATTGAGGTTTTGGTTGCCTTTTATATGTTGAACAGTGAAATCAT
Organism: Citrus australasica; assembly: GCA_029618585.1. Classification (NCBI taxonomy): domain Eukaryota; kingdom Viridiplantae; phylum Streptophyta; class Magnoliopsida; order Sapindales; family Rutaceae; genus Citrus; species Citrus australasica. The sequence continues at coordinate 10,241,933 of JARCIV010000006.1, forward strand.
ATTTAGCAAACCATGTTTTGAGGCTGAGTAATTGCTTGTCAGGTAGCAATTTGTTCTTGAAGTCAAAGATTCGGGGAAAAGAAGAATTATCCATGTTGATAAGGAATTTGTGGCTGATGAGATGGAATTCAAATTTTTTAATTCCATACTTGACTGCCAAAATCTCTTTGTAGATCACATGGTAGTTCTTTTCAGAGTCTTTGAACTGTCCGCTTGCATGTGCACAGAAATTTTCATGCCATTGATGTCTTCGAGAAGAATGGCACTCCAATAATCATCGTTGGCATCAATCTGGAGGATGCGTTGTCCATTTGTGGGAATTCGGAGTGGAGGAGGTGATTGTGCTATCACCTTTAGCTGCTTGACAGCTTCTGTCTGAGCAGGGCCCCATGAAGGGCACTGTTTCTTGAGCATGCGGGAAGCTGGCTGGTGTGGATTGCAACTTTTGGGATAAAATCACAGACATAATTAACAATCTCGAGGAATTGTTGTATCTGCTTTCTGTTGAGATGTGTGCCCGGGAACTTTAGTAATTTAATTGCAATATGGGGATCAGGCTTATACTGGCTGTCTTTAATCACCATGCCAAGAAAGTCAATTGATTCATTTCCTATGCTACTTTTCTTTTCGGAAAGCATGATGCCATGTGCCTGCACAATGTGAAAGAAATCCAAAAGGAGCTTCTGGTGGCTCTCATGGTCAGAGGAAAACAACAAATGTCATCAATGTCGACCAATGCATGATGGAGAATAGGACTAAAGATTTTTGTCATGGCTTTTTGAAATAAGGAGGGAGCGACTTTGAGACCAAAAGGCATGACCGTCCATTGGTAATGGGCATCAGGGATGCAGAAGGCAGTTTTGTGACGGTCAATTGGTGAAATACTAAGTTGCCAAAAATCAGCTTTCAAATCGAACTTAGAGAAGATACGAGCCCCTTGGAGATGGACAAACAGGGTCTGGATTTTTGGAAGGGGAAACTTATCATCTTCAAGAAAAGAATTGAGTGGCTGGTAATCAATCATTAATCTCTTTTTTCCACGAACTAATTCAGATCGTTTTTCAACATAAAAGGCTTGACAAGCCCAATCTGAATCAGTAGACTCAATAAGACCTTGTTGAAGTAACTGAGAACATTCTTGTTTAGCAAGCAAGAGATCTGAAGGAGACATACCCGGGTGTGAAGCTTTTGTGGGGTTGATGTCTTCATTGAGTTCGAAAGGAAGGTGAATGAAAAATTGTTCATTTTTTCAAAGAGGTGAAGGATGATGAAACTGGGAATGGTTTTTTGGACAGAACTCTAAGAACTTTTGTGAGATCTGACTGTATGGAGATGATGTTTCAGAAAGTGCATACAGACGTAGGGTGTCTGTATAAGGTACGAACATTTGTTTGTAGCGAACTCTAGAACTGGTGAGGAATAGGTTTTTAACCAGATGAATAATGTCAAAACCTATGAGCAAATCTTTATCGGGGAGTTTGGAAGCTACATCTTTTTCCAAATTATGCAATTCGGAAAGAATTGAATACCAATGGGTTTTTTGGTAATCAAGGTGGTTTCAAAAGTTTCACCATTAACTGCTCTGAAAAGCTTGGAATGAGGTTCTCAATAGTTTAATGGAAGAACAGAAGGATCAATCATACTGGTATCTGCACCAGTGTCAATAAACCCAATAACAGGAATAGGTTTATGGAATTTGAAAGGAAAGATAGACATCTTGAGAGAATGTCGAGGAATAGTGGAAACATGATTAAAAGTCTGAACTGTAGAGATGACTGAAATATCTTCAGAATTAGAAGATTCTGCGATAAGAAGGCAGTTTGATCATCTTGTGTTGACTGCTTTGAAAAATTTGATTCGACATCCCCATTCTCAGATAACAGGAAAGAATGTTAAAGATGTTGGATAAGACGAACAACTTTGGCCGATTTGTGAGGATAATGTCGGGCAAAGTGACCGCGTTTCTTGCAAATGAAACAACGGTTGGATTTTTTCTTTTGGTACTGAGAAACATCTTTCTTTCTGAAATACCGAAAAGGTTTTTTGGGGGATGATTTTTTGTGGAAGTGTTTCTGAAAATATTTTTTCTTTTTAAGCGAACAAATACACTTCTTTTCATCTTTACACTCCATCTTGAGATGAGGTTTTTTACAAGCTTCAGAGAAGGGTTTTTTGTCTTCCATGAGATCTTTGAAGAATTCTTTCTGTTCACAGATCTTATCAAGAGATAGCATGGCCCTTTGAAAAATCTTTCCCAGAGAGATATCAGCTATGCTCATATTTGTGGCTGAGTTTTCTTTGAAGATCGGGTTGTAACTCAGGAGGAAGAGAGGCAATGAAGACATGTTTAAGAGATGGCTCATTGAACCCATTTAGGTTGTAGAATAGAATACTCATTCTTTTGTAATGAGCATCCAGAAGATGTCCTTTAAGAGAACAACATTTCATCTGATGGTATTCTTTTTTGTCTGCTTCAGTGGAAGCAGTTTTTTCACCGATGAATTGCTCATGAATAAGATTGAGGGCTGTACCAATCGGAGATTCCATGAATTGGAGCTGTCTATATTCTCCTAAGCTTTCTAGCCAGTCTCGTAAAGAACCCGTGGAGCGGGCCATGAATTCACGAAGAACGGCTTGAGGTTGAGCATTAGGCTTGGTACCTTGGAGATCAATCCAAGCAGCAAATTCTTGAAGTCTAGCAGCCCATTTGTGACGGGGAATGTCATCAAATGTAAACCAAGATGCTGAAGATGGTTTTATTGAGTGTTCATGAACTGGTGGTGGTACTGGGTCTGTTTGAGAAGCTTGGTCAGAAGGATTGTCATCAACAATAGGTGTTGGAGTAGAGGCACTTGGATCTGTAGTTTCAGTGGCCATTAATATGCCTGTAATGTCAGCATATTCAGACTCGGAGTCAGTGGAGGCATTTGATGAGTCATAAGAGGAGGACGAAGATGAATTGTGTGTTTCAGGCTCAGAAGAGTCGGAGGAATCTAAAGATTGGATCTGGACAGTATGATAATGATACTGGTCCATTGGGCCTTTATCTTTTTTGAGAGGCTTGGGATGGTCTTGTGGTGATTCTTCTGGAGGGATTGTAGATGTAGAGGAAGAGGAAGTGGCCTTTGGACGTGGTTCGGAGATTTTGACTTTAGATCGTGCTTTTTTGGGTGAAGATGGTTGAGGAGTTGGTTGAAGGTGGGAGAAACCAAAGAACTGATTATAAACAGGTTGTTGAGGTCGGGATGGTGTGTAGAAAGGTGCATAGGTTTTAAAGATTGCAGGAGATACTGGTGTAGGTTGTGGTTGAGTCAAAAGAGAAGGTCGAGTCTTTTCAGCATCAATCCTGGATAATTCAGCTTTAAGTTTTGTGATCTCGGCTTCTTTTTTATTAAACTCTGGACCCCAGATATGATTGTTCATAATTCGTCTGAGATTGGTGTCTAGTTCAGAAATCCGATCTTGAAGATGTATATATATATTTGATCTAAACGACTGCTGATTGAATCAACTTTAGTTTCAGTCTGGGAGACTTGAGTGGCAACACGGTCAATTTTCTTACCGAGTTGTTAAAGAGTATGATTTTGAGCATTGCCATTTTTGGTTTGCCAATTCAAACCAGCTTCATATTGTTTTGGTTCTTCAGGTTGCCCAGAGGCTGTAATCGGAGATTGAACAAAAGGTTTTGAGGTAACACGGGTTTGTGTGTCTGTCTGTTTTTCAAGTGGAGGAAATGATTCCTCATAGGAATGACTTAAAAACATAAGCCAAGACCTGATTGGGTAAACATGAGGTTTTGGATCCGGTGGAGGTTGTGGAAGAAATGATTTGCAAGGTGGTGGAGGATAAGAAGATTTTTTCTTCTTCTTTTTCTTTTTCCGCATGACTTCCAATTCTTCATCAACATCCGTATCATCCAAGTAAGGACAATTCGGATTGCACATATGGGCTTCAGGAACATCCCATAGAAAATGACCATTAATTTTATCAGGATATACTGGATACCCTTCTGATGAAAAACCATGAATAGAAAGTTTCTTTTCTTGACCAGTTTAAACTGCTGTGATCATAGCAGTATAAGAAAGCTGTAGATTGTCTGGAATGGGCTTGGTGTCAGGAGTTTGAAAAGACAGTTTGATTTGACCATTTGGTCGTCTGTCAAATGTAGCTTCTGTGGTTTGGACTGGTTCAGAATTTTGGTGAAAATGCTCATAGTTGGTTAGCCATTCAAGAGGCATGAGTTTGAGCAGATCTTGTTTCTGGATTTGTTTGGGGATTTGGATGATGGTTGGAATTGTGTCTGTATCCGCCAATATCATCAAGGCATCAGAAGTTGTGTATGGTGTAGGAAGATCTAGTGCATGATTTTGTAATCGATACACTATTTGATGATGGAGGGTTGTAATCTTGGATGTGGGTGTTTGTTCTGCTCCTTAGAGCTGGATCTGGACTTTATGGGTTGTTGGAAGATTGGGATCCTCAAGAAAGAGGTTGAAATTTGGGTAAAAGGTTAATAAGACACTGCCAGCATGAAGGGTTGTCAGAACAGTTCCTATAACAGCGTGTTGGTACTCCTTGAACCTGGTGTCTAGGAGAGCAATTCTAGCTGTAACAGGTAAGCCTTTTCGGCCATAAAGAGTGAGAATTAATCGTACACCACCAAGATGGAAGTGTGTGTATCCTTCTCGTTTCCAGTTGGCGACGAGATCTAAAGGTATTTCCATAATGACATATTGTTCACTCTGTGAGGCTTGTAGAGCACACTGATCCAGTCTAGAAGACTGAATATATTCTTTTGGGAGTGGTCTTTTAGTAGAGATGAGGGTTCGAATACTTCTAATGAAAGAAGTTTTCTGTTTGTAGAGATTGTAAGGACTCATGATGGGAAACTGGGACTCATTAATTTGAGCAGATTCTAGAATATAAGAATATTCAACAAGATTCTCAATTTTGGAGGCTATGTGTTTAGAGCATGATTTGGGAAGAGAGAGAGTAGAAGAAAGAGTAATATGAGATGAAGATGATGTAATAGTTGAAGATGTGTCTGTTTCCATGGTTGATGAATCTTCTTCTAGGAGATTAAATAAGATTATTCAAATTACTAATGATACAACCTCGGCTTTGGGTGTGGCTCTGATACCAGTGTGATTGATCCTTCTGTTCTTCCATCAAACTGTTGGGAACTTCATTCCAAGCTTTTCAGAGCAGTTAATGGTAAAACTTTTGAAACCACCTTGATTACCAAAAAGGGTGAATGTTGTGAGAAAACAATTTTATTGTATAAAAATCGGTTTTGGAGGATAAAACAGGACGTTTCTGATGCACAGGATCCTCAGGCTTGAGGCAAGCGCAGAGCATACTCAATTTAGAAATTTTGAGGTGAGCGTATCATTTTTAACTCAAATAATTTCTTTGAGTCCTAGAAAAGAGAAAGAGGTTTAGGGAAACATAATGTATAAAACTTAAGCTTTTATTTTCATATTGGCCTTATTTTTTGGTGCGGCTGTGCCCGCGGCCTATTTTTTGCACACAGAGGGCACTCGCAAAGTCTTGCCCCATTTCGAGTCCGGCGGACAAACTTCGCCCACCCCCCCCCCCCCTCCACCAAGGCTATAGCCCACCCGTGTTTTGGCTATTTTTCTGCTGGGACTGAGACCAAAGGTGCTTTATATAGAGGATCATTGAGAACAGGACCTCTTGAATGATCATATCACATAGCACACCTTTTTTTAAAGCAAAACATGTCGATAAGGACTTTTACAAAAGGTAAAGCATATCTACAAGGACTTTAACAAAAGTAAAGCATACCGACAAGGACTTTAACAAAAGTAAAGCACACCTACAAGGACTTTAACAAAAGACAAACAGGAGTCACATGGGTTATTGCATCAAAAGTTGTGTGAGAGCGACAAAGTATCATTATGGAGTGGATGGATAGCGCGATGGTGACACGTCTCCTATTTCTTTCTCATATTATCGCTTGTGTCGATGCCTTTTTCTCTGGTCGAGATACGCCTCAGCTTGCTGGTACTTTTCTTCATCAACTTCAGACATGTGCTGTGAGGTAGATGCAGTAGGAGAGTCTGGGTTGGTGACAGTATAATGGGGAGTGTCAGTATGGAGAAGGGACTGAAAGTCTTCCCATGGGTCCTGGGCGTCTTGGAATAAGACATTCGTGTAGTCAGGACATTGTTCCATAACAAGGATTCCTTGAGGACTTGAACTTGAACCTGGAGTACATCCTTGTGTTTTTGCAATTATTTCAAGGGTGTGTGATGGTCCAATGGAGGTGTGGTGAATGTTTGTGGCAGGTGGAGGAACATTGTTAAGTTCCATGAGATAGGCTTTGAGAACGGAGGTGACTGTTGTATCATGGATGAAAGTATAGGTAAGCCGATTGGAAAGAGATGTTAAGAAAAATCAGTAAAGAAACTTCTTTGCAAAATCTTGCAATTGGTAAGCCGATTGGAAAGAGATGTTCATAGGGAAATTTCTTTGGTTGAGAGCTTTGAAGGGAAGTTGGCGATTCATGGCTATAACTGGAATGGTTTGAATGGAGGAGATGAGTGTGGGTTTATTTATAGCTAGACGGGTGAGGAAGTCTAGATTGAGGTTTTGGTTGCCTTTTATGTGTTGAACAGTGAAATCATATTTAGCAAACCATGTTTCGAGGCTGAGTAATTGCTGGTCAGGTAGCAATTTGTTCTTGAAGTCAAATATTCGGGGAAAAGAAGAATTATCCATGTTGATAAGGATTTGTGGCTGATGAGATGGAATTCAAATTTTTTAATTCCATACTTGACTGCCAAAATCTCTTTGTAGATCACATGGTAGTTCTTTTCAGAGTCTTTGAATTGTCCGCTTGCATGTGCACAGAAATGACGCACGCCGCTGATGTCTTCGAGAAGAATGGCATTCCAATAATCATCGCTGGCATCAGTCTGGAGGATGCGTTGTCCATTTGTGGGAAATCAGAGTGGAGGAGGTGATTGTGCTATCACCTGTATCTGCTTGACAGCTTCTGTCTGAGCAGGGCCCCATGGAGGGCACTGTTTCTTGAGCATGCGGGATAGCTGGCTGGTGTGGATTGCAACTTTTGGGATAAAATCACGGACATAATTAACAATCTCGAGGAATTGTTGTATCTGCTTTCTGTAGAGATGTGTGTCCGGGAACTTTAGTAATTCGATTGCAATATGGGGACCAGGCTGATACTGGCCGTCTTTAATCACCATGCCAAGAAAGTTAATTGATTCCTTTCCTATGCTGCTTTTATGTAATTCTAAAGAATGAGTCACCTTGACTGGTTAAGATGAGATCCATATTTATAGAAAGCATATTTAAGCCAGGCATAAGTTTAGTAATTTGATTCCTTAATTGTACAAAAAAAAAACAATTACATATATGCTATTAATTAAAAGAGAATTCATAGTAACACGTGTATCAAATGGCTTGTGCTACTACGACTGATAAGGTAAATGAATGAAGAAAATAAATGAATGAATCCCTTGAAATACTAACTAGGCAACACAAGACGGTGGGTGAATTGGGATTTTAAAATTTAAGTTAAGCAAACCACACAACAATTTAATCTAATGCCTTAATGTAATCAAAAATAATAAATTCAATAAAGCACAATAATAAGAGAGTAAGGAAAAAGAAAACAAACACAATGATTTTTACGTGGTTCGGTAATCCTAGCCTACGTCTACGCCTCCAAGCTCACTCGCTTGAGGATTTCATTATCCAAGCCTTCCAAGGCTTCTAGTTCTTTACAATTAACTTCCAATGTGTCAATGGACCTTTACAATCAAGAGATTATCTCCCTAATCTCTTCATCCCATGTGTTTCTCACACTTGTACACTCACAATTTAATGAGAAATGAAAATTACAACAAACAACTCTCTTTTAGAGTGGATACATAAATGATAGCTCAATGAAGATTTCATCTATGATGATTTACGAAATTGAAGCTCAATTTATGTTGTGTGCACTTATTTATACTTGCAAAGATTGTTAAAAATGAATTGGATTTGAGTTTATATAATTTAAGCTCAAAAACTAGTCGTTATGCACTTTTTGGTGATAACCAGCTTAACGCTTATCAAATCCGGTAAGCTGCTTTTATGTTACCATTACAGCAAAAATTTGAATTTCAGAACATTCGGTATGCCGCTTTCGAAATCCGGATAGCCGTTTTTGTTCCAGAAGCTTACTGTCCAAAATTCGGTTAGTCACTTTCAATTTGGAGAGTTTCTGCCCAAAATCCGGCTTGCCGTTTTTTCAAATCCGGTTAGCCGCTTGTTACAGTGACTGCTACAGTGAATTATTTTCTAAAATTATAGGTTTATCCTAAAACTTTTTATAACTGTACTATGGCCCGAAACGTTATAAATTTTACAAATAGGTCCAATTTCAGAATTTAAAAAAAGTACTTGCTATTCCCAAAACTTTCTAAAATTATTATATGGCCTTAAAATGCTATGAAACTTTTTAAATAAGTCTTTCTCTGGAATTTCAAGCAATACTTGTTGATTTCAAAGTTTTCAAAACTCTTTCAATTAAACCATAAACTTGAAAAACAATCAATTTCATAAAATCATTTTTCCATTAAATATAAAACCTTTATAATGTGAAAATAATGATTTATTTAAAATGTATGAAAAATAATTTAAGCTTTTAAAAACTTAATCATTCTTAATTTTATTTGTTATCATCAAAATTAACATTATGGAAATATATATGTTAACAATCTCCCCCTTTTTTATGATGACAAACCTTTCATATATTTAAAGAATGATTCTACAAATTGCTCTCCTAAATGTAAGCTTTTCTTACAATTTAGCTAAATTAACAAATTTAAATACATGTATTCTTCGCCCCCTTCATCATTAAAAAAAAAACTTAATGGAAAAGAATAAGAGTAGCAAATTTGTTACCCATGTTGTCTGAGTAGAAATTTTAACACATTCTCCCCCTAACAACAAGCATCACCTCAAATACAAGTTTAGTAATACTACTCCCAAATTATTATAAATCATGATACAAGCCAACTCCATACACAAATTATCACACCAAAATATCATGAACCATTATTCCATCAATTATCAAGTCAACAACTCATAACATAAATTTATCATATAAAACACCCATGTAATCAAATCATCATCATATCTCAAAATCATCAAATCATCACTATAATCACATATCAATTATCAAAACAATACTCAAAATACATAATAATCTCCTCCGTTTGACGATATTGAAATGATATATTACTTTGTCTCCCACTTTGGACAACAAAAAAAGTTCAAAATGCATATGAACCAAAATCATATTGTATGCTCCCCCTAAATATATGGCCAATTTAAAATTTTAACCAAAATAACTTTATCCAAAAACATATCATATTTATCTTTCCCTTCATCATAAAAAAAAAAAGAAAAAATAGATAGATTCAATCGAAACAAGATCATCAAAAATAATCCGATGAAGATATTACCCATTTTTTTGCGAGCAAAAATTTCGGCAGAGTCTCCCCTTAAAATTGAACAAATCCTCAAATACACAACATGGTTAAAAACACTTCATATAAGCCTAAACAATTATAACAAACCAACAACTCCATCAATTCATCAAGCAACAAATATATAATCATCAATCATCAAGAAATCAATTTTAATAGTATTAATAACATTATTAGAAATATTAATAAATTTCATCATCCCAAGTTCATGCCGAATTTTTAAAAATTATTCTTCGTAAAAAGGTTTCGACTTGTTTACCAAATTAGCATGCAAAAGTTATAAGAACATATTATCAACTATCCAAGCTCCATAATTACTAATCACATTTTAGAAATCAAGACAACTAAACTCATTAAAGATCTAATGTGACATTTCAATATAACTTAAAAAATCTTATATACTTAAAATTCTCATAGTATATGTATTTTTCCCCCTTTCAATATCATTTAAAACAAGTAATGCATATTCAATAATACATTGATAAAGTACAAAATATGTATCCATTCACCAATCATAAATTGCATAAGATCAAACTTCATCAAATACAATGTAATCATCAAAGCATATTCTTTATCATCAAAACTTAAGCAACGCATAAGTACATACTGACATTATATAATCATCAAAATCAACATAGCTATTAAGATAAGCCATCATATATATTTATCCATGCATCATGATTGCATACAATAATAATTTAATTATATAAACGTACGAGCATGCTTTTGTAAATTCAAACTATTATCCATCCATCACGATTCATTCAACAAAATCAATATGGCAAGAATTGTTACCAAAACAATTAAATCATCTTGTCTTATCTTTTTCTCCTAGATCATAATCAAGTGATTATCCTCACAAGTTTTCATCAAGGAACTCTCCACCATTTCTTGAATATGGTACCTACAAAAAAAAAATTCAAGTTGTACCTTTTGGTACCCAAATATTCTTGGGTCTGTGAGTGTTAGCAATGATTCCTTTTGGAACCCAAATACATTTTACTCCATAATATGCATTTCTTTTAACATGGCATTTATAACTCATGTGACCATCTTGATTACAATAGTGGCAGACAACTTGATTGTTAATGGAGGTAAACTTCACAAAATAATTCTTATAATACTTTTGTTTCAAATTTGGCTTATAGCCAATACCTCATTAGTCAAACACACTTTTTTTTTAATTAAGCAAGTTATCCAACATTTTTTGCCCATTCGTAAATTTTAACACAATCTTATTTAGCTCATTGCTCTTCTTCTTAAACACTTCATTTTATTTCATTAATTCATCAACATGTGATTTCTCATGCTCATATGAAGTACTTTGTTTACATTTAAATGATGCAATCCTATCATGTAACATTTCATTATCTAATTCCAATTCTTTGATCTTTTCATTTAATGAAGCATTGCATTTTTGCAGGGCATATTTTTCATTTTTCAAGTCATCTACATGTGATTCTAGATGTTAATGTGAAGTGCTAAGTTTCTCATTTGATAATGCAATTCTATCATGCAATGTTTTATTTTCTAATTCTAGGCAACTAATTTTTGCACTTAGATATTCATTTTCATTTGTGAGCTCTATCGTTTTCTGTTTAAGACATGCATTCTTTTTACCAACTTTTATCAATTCATCATACAATTCTTTAAAAGCATCATATAACTTATCATAAGTAGGAAGATCGTTTACCTCGTAAAGTTCATCATCCCCTATTGCCATAAGTGCTAGATTTGACACTTCATGCGAATATTCTTCATTACTCGATTCTTCATCGTTGTCGTCCCAAGTAGCCACCATAGTTTTCTTCTTGAGTTTGTTGAGAAGTGGACACTTCGATCTTGTATGGCCACGCTTTTTGCATTCAAAACAAACAATTGCCTCATTCTTCCCTTTCTCCACCTTCGGTTTTCTCTCATGAGATCTTTAAAGTTTCTTCTCTTGATTTGCTTCTTGAATATCCTTCTAAACTTTCTAGCAAGCATTTCAATGCCTTCATCTTCAAAGTCACTTCCATCATCATCACTTTCAACTAAAGAAGATTTAAAAGCAAAGCTCTTCTTATTTTTATCTCCATCAATTCTTTCATTAGCTATATCTTCTTCATATGAAATAAGTGAACCAATAAGATCATCAAGAGATAAGGTATTAAGATTTTTTGCTTCTTCTATGGTCGTTCACTTTGGTCTCCACTCTTTAGGCAATGATCTAATAATTTTCTTCACTTTTTCACAATTACTAAATGTCTTTCCTAGTGCTTCAAGAGAATTGAAAATATCGGTAAATCTAGTGTACATATCATGAATACTCTCATATGATTCCATATGAAACATCTCATATTGCCTAGTGAATTTACTAATTTTACACTCGTTGACTTGATTTGTTCCTTCATATACAACTTCAAGTTTCTTTCAAATTTCATAAGCACTTTCACAACTAGAAACTCTATGAAATTATTTCTTATTTAAAGCACAAAATAAAGCATTTATTGCTTTGGAGTTTAAAGACATCCTTTTCCTTTCTAATCCACTCCATTGACTAAAAGGTTTTGGAATTTCTTCCCCTTCTTCATTTTTAGTAGTCGGCATGAAAGGACCATCAATAACAATTTCTCAAATCTTATAATCTAGAGCTTACAAATAAATTATCATCCTAATTTTCCAATATGGGTAATCGTTTCCATCAGACTATGGTGGTCTAGTAGTGGATTGGCCTTCCATGAAGGTTGAGCTAATTTGAGTTGCTATTGATCTTTAACTCTAGACTATTAAGTCTATACAGGAGCACCTCGCTCTGATACCAAATGAAATACTAAATAGGCAACCTAAGAGGGGGTGAATTGGGATTTTAAAATTTAAGCTAAGTAAACCACACAACAATTTAATCTAATGCCTTAATGGAAAAAAAATAATAAATTCAATAAAGCACAATAATAAGAGAGTAAAGGAAAAAAAAAAAACACAATAATTTTTACGTGGTTCAGCAATCTCCGCCTACGTCCACGCCTCCAAGCTCACCCGCTTGAGGATTTTACTATCCAAGTCTTCCAAGACTTCAAGTTCTTTACAATTGACTTCCAAGGTGTCAATAGACCTTTACAATCAAGAGATTATCTCCTCAATCTCTTCACTCCAAGTGTTTCTCACACTTGTACACTCACAATTTAATGAGAAATGAAAATTACAAAACAACTCTCTTTTAGAGTGGATATACTAATGATAGCTCAATGAAGATTTAATCTATGATGATTTATGAAACTGAAGCTCAATATATGTTGTGTGCACTTATTTATTCTTGCAAAGATTACTAAAAATGAATTGGATTTGATTTTATATAGTTTGAGCTCAAAAATTAGCCGTTATGCACTTTTTGGTGATAACCGGCTTACCGCTTATGGAATCCGATTAGCCGCTTTTATGTTACCGTTACAGCGAAATTTTGAATTTCAGAATATCCAGTATGCCGCTTTCGAAATCCAGTTGCCGTTTTTGTTCCAGAAGCTTACTACCCAAAATTCGGTTAGCCGCTTGTCAAATTCGGTTAGCCGCTTGCTACAGTGAACTATTTTAAAAAGTTATAGTTTTACCCTAAAACTTCATATAACTGTAGTATGGCCCAAAACGTTATAAATTTTGAAAATAGGTCCAATTTCAGAATTTCAAAAAGAGTACTTGCTATTCCCAAAACTTTCTTAAATTATTATATGGCCTTAAAATGCTATGAAACTTTTCAAATAAGTCTTTCTTTGGAATTTCAATCAATACTTGTTGATTTCAAAATTTTCAAAACTCTTTCAATTAGATCATAACCTTGAAAAGCAACCAATTTCATAAAATCATTTTTCCATTAAATACAAAACCTTTATAATGTGAAAACAATGATTTATTTAAAATGTATGAAAAATAATATAAGCTTTTAAAAACTTAATCATTCTGAATTTTGTTTGTTATCATCAAAATCAACATTATGGAAACATATATGTTAACATCCCTACTTATCAAGTTCCTTTGAGCTAAAATAATTAAATCCCTACTTTCTCATTATGTAAATTTTTTGGAGGTAAAATAATACCTCAACTGGTATCCTTAGTCACCATCGACTATATTTTAAAGTGAAAGATTAACGCTATTTACTTTAGCATTTTATCTATATCTTTTACATTATGTGGTTTATAAAACATATCTAAAAAATTAGTTGTTCTAGAATTAAAAGATATGAATAAGATGAGAAGATTTTTTTTTTTTTTACATCTAACTTCTGTATTTACTGATTAGCCAATTGTCGAATCCAGTTAAGGATATATGCAATCATGGTTATATAGAGCTCATAAAGTCAAGCATATCTTTTCAAGCATATTTATACTGAGGGATTAATTATGCTTGGATTGAAGTAGCAAAAAATAAGATCCAGAATATGTGATAAACAAATTTCTAAATTTCTTATAATGCTTGTAATTGAGATTTCTTGCTATTTGAAGCTATATTTATATTATTCATTGGTCACAAATTACATTTGCTCAATGATACTGCATCTAACTTTAGGGAAAATTACTCTTATTACTCTGTTTACAGTGTCCATTATGTGGAGTGCGAGATGTTGGAATTGGCGTCTATGATGGACTAGACTGACAGCCCATCACAAAGAACAATATAGAAGCTTCTTTATGTAGAGTTCCATAAAACTATTGTTAGTTTAATTAGATTCTAAGAGTTGTCAACTCTTTTGGTTAACCTCTTCATGAACTTTTATATAAACATACATATTGTATCTTAAATACATAAGCAAACAGTAGCATGAGGGTTTTCCTTGTGAGTATTCTTTGTCTCTAATTAATTAGACAATGACATAAATTCTTTGTTGTACGCTTCCGCATTCGAGGATTAAAAGGTAGGGGTATTCGCGGATCAGATTTTACGGATTGGATATTAATCCATATCTGATCCATGATTTTGCGGATTGTAAATTTTCAATCCAAGCCAATCTACAGATTGGGGAATTCAATCCAAATACATTTCATACGTCTACGGATCGAATGTGGATTTGACCCAATCCATATCCAATCCACCATTTTACGAATTGGTTTGCTGATTAAAAATTTTAATTCTGTTCATTCTACGAACTAATTAAATAAAAAATCTAATATAAAAATAATTTTACTACTGATCAAAATCAAAATGGAATAAGATTTAATAAATTAAGTGTTTAAATAAAGTTAGAATAATACATTCAAAGTCTCAAAATATAAAACGGTGAAAAGAAAAAATCTCATTTGTTTAAATCAATACATAAAAATTAACTAAAATTATAAAAATCAACTAAAATAAACTATTTATAAAGCTATATTTGTTTATTTAATTATTCATTTATTTAATTATGTTTATTATATATTATTATTGGATAATATATGTATAGTGTTAATGTAACTACATTTTAACTTATTTATTTTTTAGTAAGTAGTAACACCACATTTACAAGTTTTATTTTTTAATTAAATTTTTTTCCTTGCGGATTCGCGGATATTTGCATATTTACAGAAGTAAATTCATATCCAATCCAGCGATTGTGAATTTTTAAATTTGTAATTCAATCCAATCCACCAATCCACAAATTGGATTTTTACGGATTGAATTCTGAACATCCCTATCAAAAGGTATCCTTTTGAATCTCCATATTAACTGTGCAATAAATATGCATGAATTTTGATTAAAAACAAAAGATCAATGTCATGTTACTTGCTATGTTTAGTATGAACACATATAATATAAGCTGGCAGACTAGTTTGCAATCTACAGTGGCCCTATCTACAACTTAAGCTAAGTATATAACTTTGACATAATCTATGAAGGAATCATTTAGCTAGCTATCTGCCAAAATTGATGATTAGAGAGCTGGTTATGATCGAAGCAGAATTTGTATTTTTGATAGCCAAAGTGTAATAATCAAGTACAACATGAGAGAAATTGAGGAACCAAAGTTCATGACTCAATTTTAGGGTGGGCAAAATTAAATTCAGATGAGATTCAAATCAATCCAATCGGATTTCGAACTAGGAAAAAAGTCATTTGCATGTAATCTCAACCTTATATCTAATTTGATCTAGTTCAGATCAGATAAACATTTGGGATTAAATTAGATCTAGATCGAATCGATTTAAATTCAGATAAGATCGATTTAAACTTGGGATAAAATCATATTTGGACATGATTAATCGAATTCTAATTGACAAGCAATACCAGAGCTAAAATTAACTAGAGCTTAATGCTTTCTACAAAAAATGACAACAAATTTATCTATACAAAATAAAAAAAATTGAATTAAATAGAAAGTGTTCAAAATAGGGTTTGACCATACGGTGAATAGTAACACAGTTTGACCACACTGCATGAACAGTAACGCGGTTTGAATAGTGTCATCTGTTTAGTTATAAATAGGAGAGTCTTTCATGTGTTTTCATCATCCCAAATATTCACTTCCTCTTGTATTTAGAGAGAATTTGAGAATTGAATATAATTGCTTTTAAATTGAGAGTTTTGAGTGTATTTGGAGTTTGGGTGAGAGAAAATTATTTCTAAGAGTGTAGTTGTAATAATTTTCCATAAAATGAATATTTTTCTCTGGTTTTCTTTTGACAATGGCCGTGGATTTTCCCCGGATTTAGAGTTTTCCACGTAAATCTTGTATTCTGTGATTGGTGTATTCTTCATTTAATTTTTCTATTGATTTGTTGCTTAATAAATTGCTTGGAGTGATCTTAGAAGAAATCTCAATTTCCGAACAGTGGTATCAGAGCCATTGATTGAACCTTTGGTGTCGGAGGTACTGTTCACATATACGGTATTGTTCACGTGAAGTAGTGGGAGCCAATCAAAATAGTCTGTGGTGAAGAGCAAAGGCTTATTTGCCAAGAAAATATGTCAAGGTTGAAATTTTCAAGTCCGATGAAATTTGAAATAGAAACATTTGATGGAAAACTCAACTTTAGCTTGTGGCAAATTGAAGTCAAGGATATGTTGATTCAATCTGGGATACACAAGGCATTAAAGATGAAGCCATCCCCTGCTTCCAAAAGTGGCTCTGGAAAAGCTAGTATAAGTGATGAAGATTGGGAAGAGTTAGATGATAGAGCTGCAATTGCTATACGACTGTGTCTAGCAATGAATGTTCTTGCAAATGTAGGAAATATTCCTACAGTGAAAAACCTTTGGGAGAGGTTAGAAAAAATTTATCAGACAAAGAGCATCTAAAATCGATTGTACCTGAAGGAGTGATTGCACACACTGTGAATGCCTGAAGGTACAAAAATTTTCAATCACCTCAGTGTTCTTAATGGTATTGTGTTAGAACTAGAAGTCATTGGAGTTAAAATTGAAGATGAGAACAAGGCGCTTAGGCTGCTGTGGTCACTTCCAACTTCCTACAAACACTTGTTACCTACTTTGATATATGGGAAAAAGACAGTAGATCTTAAAGAAGTTACTATTACTTTACTCTCAGAAGAAAGAAGACTGAGTGGTGAAAGTACTGAAACTACATATGTCTCAGCTTTGGTAATTGTGGGGAATTGGAAGAAAGATAAGTCAAAAAAGAAAGGAGTATGCTGGGGGTGTGGACAATCAGGGCACCTAAAAAGAGATTGTCATAGGAGAAATGGAGCAAGATCAACAAGTGGCTCCAGATTAGATACTAATAGCATTACTAGTGGTAAGTCTCTCATCATAATGGAAGATGATGGTCCCTTGTAAAATGGATGATGATGACATCCTCATGGTATACCACTAGTACCATGAAAGAGGATGTGTTACTATCAGCGGGTCCACAAGATTTGCACACAAGGCATGGTTGGCATTGATGCAAGATGTGTGGTGGAATTTAGGTTGATGACTGACAAACTTCCAAGAAAGCCAACATGGAAGTTGCACCATAAATTTCAGCAGGATATTTTGACATGTGCCGATTTAAAATTCTTAAAATTAGTAATTAATTCTAAGCGATATACTCTTTATGGTGAAGTATGATAATTCTCTATATTGCGGATTATGACTAAGGTGAAGACATTAAGGATAGTGTGGAGATTGATTGAAATTAGTAATTAATTCTAAGCGATATACTCTTTATGGTGAAGTATGATAATTCTCTATATTGCGGATTATGACTAAGGTGAAGACATTAAGGATAGTGTGGAGATTGATTGGTTTTCAATCTAATCTCCAAGTGGGAGAATTGTTAAAAATAGGGTTTGACCACGAGGTGAACAGTAACACGGTTTGACCACACGGCTTGAACTGTGACACGACATGAACAGTAACATGGTATGAACAGCAACGCACCATGAACAGTAACACGGTTTGAACAGTGATATCTGTTTGGTTATAAATAGGAGAGCCTTTCATAAGATTTTATCATCCCAAATATTCACTTCCTCTTGTATTTAGAGAGAATTTGAGAGTTGAATATAATTACTTTTAAATTGAGAGTTTTGGGTGTATTTGGGGTTTGAGTGAGAGAAAATTATTTCTAAGAGTGGTTATAATAATCACATAGTGAATTTTTTTTTGGTTTTCTTTTAACAATGACCGTAATTTTTCTCCGGATATAGAGTTTTCCACATATATCTTGTGTTGTGTGATTGGTGTACTCTTCATTTACTTTTTCTATTGATTTGTTGCTTGACAAATTGCTTACAGTGATCTTAAAGAAATCGCATATTTGCTTGACATCGACGTCGACAGCAATGGTTGGTTGAGTTCGTGCTCAATCATGGGTGGCTACGGTTTGTTTGACTTTTTGCTTTTTGATTTTGGAATTTTAAATTTGTAAGTTAGATTTTTGAAACCTTAATTTTAAGGTTTTATCATAACAACATTGTAATAGCTTTTGAAAGCTTAATTTTTGAAACCTCGATCGTGCCTCATGTGTGGCTAGATTCATGGTTGATGCGACTGGATTTGGGAATTTAGGTTTCGATAGCTTTTTTGTAATTGCTTTTATTTTTTAGTGCAATCCGACTGGAATATTGGAATCAACCTAGACCTTTGATCTTAAGCAAAACCAATCGGATTGCACAAATACTATCCAATCGGATTGATTTATCCAAATTTGATCTATGCCCACCCCTACTTGGTTCTAGGGATGATTGTCTATCTCAAGCTCTCACCGCAATATATAGTAAGAGAAAGCCATGATAGTGTACACTAAAACCTTTCTAATAGGTAGGGGAATGTATTTCATGACCCCATCAAATTGCAAATGAGGGAGGGAGACTACTAGAGATGGCCAATTGGTCAAAGCAAGGCCCATGCGTGCTCGTGCCTGTGTCATACTATGCCCACTGTATTTCATGTCATATCATGTCGTGCCTAATATTTTTTGCTTAGGTCCGGTCGTGCCTAAGAAAAAAAGCCCAATAATTTTTTTTCTTTTTTAAAAATTTTTTAAGAGCATATGCCAAGCTGTCGGTATACTTTTTTCAAGTATATGTACTTCTTTTAGGTCTATGCCTTTATTCAAATTTAATAGAATGGAAAATTCAAAACTCAAGTCCATATTCAATAATAATAAACTAATAATAATAAGATAATGTAATATTAATTACTAAGTTTGACCTTATAGTGTTACAATCTTTTTAATACTTAACAACAATAATAATAATAATATTTTCTTAAAGGTTAACTTAATTGTTAACTTGGACTTACATAGAGTCATAAATTATAGTTCACAAAATATTAATGCATATTTATAAAATCATAATATTTATCATTTTATTCATTAAAATCATGATATCAATGATTAATTTAATAAATAATAAATATAATTCAATTATAGTATTTTTTTAAACTAAGAATTAAATGAATTTAAAAATTCAATTTCAAGTTTTTTGTAAAATCATAAAATTTTAAATTTACTTTCAATAAAAAATAAAATGTGCTTATTGCCGGCTTTTTCATCATATTGTGTTTATCCCATCTCTAATCATGTCGCAATTTTAAGGCATATGTGCCTAAAATTCAAAGCCAGCCCAGCCCACGTTCATGTCGTGCCGTGCCGCATGCCCCACCGAAATGTGCTCGTGTTGTGTCGTGCCACGTGTCATCCAGCCTATTGG
Organism: Citrus australasica; assembly: GCA_029618585.1. Taxonomy (NCBI): domain Eukaryota; kingdom Viridiplantae; phylum Streptophyta; class Magnoliopsida; order Sapindales; family Rutaceae; genus Citrus; species Citrus australasica. The sequence continues at coordinate 10,261,563 of JARCIV010000006.1, forward strand.
CCATCTCTAGAGACTACTATTAAATCGAAACAATAGCTTTAGAAGAATAAACGGGGATGCACATACATGGGCAACGTATAAAATGTGTACTATAAGCCTTTCTTTGTAGAAACTGAAGCAATACACCAACATTTTAAACTTCTCAAGTGCATTTCACATGGTATATATATACTACTCATTTATTATACATTTTAACATGTTCACATGAATCCCCGAGTAGCTTTCAATATCTTAAACAAATTAAAAAGTTTAAATGTTTTAGTGCCTTTATAAATGGTTCACCTCATATAAGGATATGCTCGATGTGAACCCGCAGTACATAGATACATGCTCGAAAGGCAGTATGCCCTAAAGAGAATCCTCCATCCATTGCATCCCGTATGTTAATGCCTAATGAACTATAGTTAGATTGCCTATTAACGTGGTATGCTCACTTATGTAAGCTTAAGACTAGTAAATAACCATATGGTTTGTGGTGATATTGAACACAATCGCTCTAACAACACATCCCCAAAAAACCTCACGTGAGTGGAATTTTAAGGTTGTGCTTTGGTAAACTTTTAAATTTGGGTTTTCAAATTTTGATTGGACATGCTTTGTGTTTTTCTTCTTTTTAAATTTTGGTATTAGGGTTCCGAATTTTGATTTCAGCATTTGGATTTTAAATTTTTGATTTGGGTATTTATGTTTTGGTAAATTGCTGTTGGTACCTATTTTCCTTTCAAATAAAGTGAAAATTATTACTAGTATTTGCTTTAGTATATTTCTATTTTGTAAATTTTTTAATTTTTTTTTATATTTGAAAAGTCATTTTCATACTTTAGAATGGTCAACTCAAATCTTATTAATGTCTAGGTAGGTCTTCGAAATGTCTAGTATTAAGCTGACTTTTTTTACCAACTTTTTTAAAAGATACAATTGATAGTTATTGGATAAGAATATAGAACTAATTAAATCTTAACCGGATATTACAATACATGCATGTGTAATAGAAAATTATGAAGAGTTGAGAATAGATTAACTCAACAATGGATCATAATCCCTCTTAAACAAAATAGATCTTTGCCATTAAAGTGTGACGTGATAAAACCTCAAGGAATTAGGTTTTGGTACTTAGCTTTTTCAATTTCTTTTTTAAATTTAATTTAATTAAAAAAAGGTGATTGCAGGTAGGGGCATCAATTTGTGTAATTATATCATGCTCGTTTCGTGTCAAATTTAAGCAAACACAGTTACCACATATTTATTAATCATGTTGAAATATTAAAACATATATATGATCCTTTTATTAATTATGTTGACCTATTTAACATATTTAATACACAAAATTAAATTCATTTAAAAATAAAAAATATATCAATATTATTCATAGAAATAGATTATAAATAAGTTAACATGACATAAATATGACGTGTAAACATATTGAAGTACTCTAACAAAAATATGATGCAATTATTTATAGTGTTGTGTCATGTCAGCCCATTTATTAATCGTGTCAATATTTGTCAACATGAATACGAAAAAGTCATGTCGTCGTGTCCATCCTGTGTAATCGTATCATAATCAATTCTAGGAAATAGGTTTACCATTAAAAAAATTAAATTATATAATAATTTAAACAGATACAATTAGTGATTCGGGATTCTGATCGAAATTCAAGTTTTTCTGCCATCCTGACTGACGAAAAGCTAAGGTTGCTTTTTTCTTATTTGAATGCATAACGCTTTGGTAAATTTAGAAATTTATTTCTCATATATCGTAAAAGTTGGAAAGGCATACATCTTTAATGATGCATTTAGGAGTACTTTAAAGTTTTTTCTTATAAAAAAATTCACATAAAAACTTTTGTGGAATAATAATTTCTAGCATTTTTAACATAAGCATTTCTTTCCTACTGTCATTTTGTGAGTTTTGGAGAGCTTTAGAATAAAAATACTCTATACTACTAAAGCAACTCACTTTTCTTTTAATTTACTAAAACAAATTTCCGTCAAAATTTTCCTATAAAAAAGTTAACGAAATCGAATCGGGAGTTGGGTTTAAATCTTGAGTTCCCTGAACTAAATAAGTGAACAATATTTTAATCAACACTTGCATATGGTCCAAAAGCATTAGAACGAAGAGAACCACTCGGCCTTTGGCCGAGTGGTCAGTTGGAGGGCAGCAGTTCGAACCCCCACAAAAGTATTGTGAGAGTATTTCCTTCTTCAATTAAAAATTAAGTGAAGGCAGTCCTCTTCCTTATCCATGAGTGAGGAGTGGACATCCCTCGAATATTTATGAGGGTTAAAATCTTAACAGAGTTCTATTAGCATTGATGTAAGTTGGTCCCAGTAATAGTCTGATTTGTAAATATCAATTAGCATTGATGTAAGTTGACTGATTTGTAAATATCAATTATATTCTCATGTAATATGAGTTGTAATCTGAGCAACAGTCTCATGTAATCAAAAAAAAAAAAGCATTAGAATGAAGAGGAAAATGTGTTTTATATTACAAAGGGTATGACTAAGATGCATAAATATTAATGCTATACATTAAGGAAATTTTTTTTACAGACAATAAAAAACTAATGGCCGATGCAAAGTGTAGCTGATGCATCGTCTGATCATAGAAAGACTCTTTTAATTATACTACTAGAACCAAAATGCCTAGTTGCTTTTTTAATTCTTTACTTTAGCAGATATGTTTAAACCGTTCTAATAGTTAAACCTATTTTTGTACCTAGGTTTCACATGATTGGATAATATTGAATCTTTCTATCTAGCCCAATTAATACACCCATTCCTTGATAATATTTTAATTGCACAATATTTTCTTGCTCGGCAAGGCTGGAAGCCACCATCAATTCAGCACAAACATTACGGGCGGCAAAACTGCAATTATATAAATGTGCACAGCTCAATATTATCGTCACTATATGAGTAAACAAAGTGGCCAATTTGTTTTTTTTTATTATTCAAGGACTCGGTCTCTTCTATATATTTTAAACCAAAAAATATATTAAAGTACCGTACGACAAAGACATACTACCTACTTTTTAGTTTAATGTCTGGAATACTTGGCCTCCTGGGACCAAGTTATATTTGAATTAAAATATATTAAATGTGAATGTAAATTTATCACATACGGTTCAGTTTGATTCAAGATATCTTCAACTCTTTCGTATCATAGCTGATTTAAGAGGAAACGTTAATATAATTTTCATTTTAAAAAATGAATCAATTACAATTACAATTATTATTATTATTACTATTATTATTAATTTTTTTAATGAATACCTAATCTCCTCCCACCTATGTGAGGGATTCAAACAAATATTTTTTTTTTTCATCAACTATATTAGAGTTGGTATAAACTTTTGTACATCTATACCCATTCTAATGTTCAGTGATTTAATTTCATATTAAGTTTTATGTAATCTAATATGTTCTGATGCCTGAGGCAGAAGATACTACTCTGACGGTTTCTTGCTGCTGTAGGTACTAAAATTAGTTTGTCTTCCGGTTTGGTCAAGAGGACTACTGCTTGGTGTAGTAACGATGGAAGGCTCCTAAAGAATGTAGGTTGATGGCAGTTGAGTGTGTGTTGATTGATGAGCCATTGAATGATGCGTGAATAGTATTAAGAGCAGGCTCCATTTATGAGAAAAAAGGGGGAACCCTTTACCTTTATCACTTAAGGAACAAATCTATATAAGATAGTATAGTATGAAACCTTAGACTACAAGGTAAGGATTTGATTTGAGTTAAAAATGAGTTTCCTCATAAATATTGTAGAGGAGATTCTTTCCTCTTATAAAGTAGGGTTTTGTGTCCTTTTGGGAATTGTACTTTGATGCCTAACGGCCAAGCAATCTTTTTTTTTTTTTTTGGGACAAGCCAAGCAATCTACCTTGATCATGATAAGGGATTGGCGCATGTAACCCTGCAATAAATATGAAGATGGATTTTAATATTTCATGACTTCATATGACATTTTATTAGCTCGTATCATATGACATTTTATTATGGGTTAAGATCCCTCAAATTAGCTTAACCGGTATTTTATCGTAGTTTCGATCTTACTTAAGTACATTTATGCCTTTCAAATTAGAACCCATAATATATACATAATTGCTCTAACTAATGTCTTTGGTACATTAAAAAATACGTACCCTAAACTAGTCAAACTTTTGGTTTATTGTTGATTTTTAGGCAGCAACGAATATAAATTTTTTGAATATATCAAATATAATAAAAAGAAAGTTCAAATTGAAGCCTACTTGAATATTACAGTCAAGTGTTGACCTTACGGCATCCCTCCAAATCATTTTAAAACCCCCTTTTCAATTATATTCTGTTTAATTAGTAAAATCATCCTTTTTTTTTTAATATACCCCTTTTTCAAACCATTACTCTCAATAAAACTCAGGGGCCATTTGAGATTGTTTTTAGGAGACTCAAAAGTAATTTTTAAAAGGTAAGAGTTAATTTTAGTATTTAATAAATTTTTAACTTTTGGCAAAATAACTTCATCTGACAGTAGAGCTTTTCAAAATCTAATTTTAAGAATAATTTTTATACTTAATATAATTCCATATAAATCTTCATATATATTATAAAAATTTAAAATTATCCTTATTAATTAGAAAATAAAATTATTAACTTTAAATAGCTTATATTATTACCAATTATATTGAGATGATAAAATAAAAAATAAAATTAATATTATAAAATATTATTTTCGTTATCAATAATTATATACAACAATAAAAAAAATCTTATATACATATTTGTAAATATATAAATAAATTTATTCAATATTATCCAATTTAGATATTGATAGTCTTACAATAATTTAATAATAAGATTTACCAGATATATACGATTGTTTTTAAAACTTATAGTACCTTTAAAAATATATTTTACCAAACGTTTAATTTATTTTTTTCACAAGTGATTATTATTACAGCACAGATAACAACAATTATTTTTAAAGGTTACAACATTACAAAATTGATCCTCAAAACATTAACTTTCAAATAATAAAAATAATCAATATGAAAATTTAAAGCAAAGAGAAAGAAAAACAATATTAACGCTTTAAGTTTGTGCAAATCAATTGTATAGATGAGAGTAATAAAAAAGAATAAGAAAAAGAAAGAGAGAGAGAGAGAAGCAAATGTGATTCAATTGGGTTTGGGTTGTAAGGAAAGTAGATCGGAGCTTTATTGTTTTATTCTCGGGTTGCAGCAAATGATTTAACTGGGGCATAAACTTCAAGTTCGTTAATTATATGATGGTTTAATCACTTGGTGAAAGATGTTCCAAGTGTTGCCACATGTTATCCTTGAGTTTTATTAATACATGCAGATTATAGATTAAAGAGAGAAAAAGGTAAGTTACATTTGTCCTCAAATGTAATCGTATTAGAATAGAGGTTTTAAAAATACTTTGGAGGTAGTCAATAGTCCTACTCTACAATCAAATGAACGTATCAAAAAGTTGAATAGAATTGAAGCCCAACATAAAATTAAACTTCTAATGCTATTGAGAAGATTCAAATTCTCATTCTTAGAATTAAAAGAAAGATGTACAAGCGAATCGAATTAAAGGATTGTTAAAACAAGTTGTTAATTATTTAATATTATTGATTCACTCAAGTTGTGATTAATTCATAATAAAGATGTCATGATTAATTCATTTATTTAAAAAAATATTCAAATATAATGTTAGTGAATAAAATATTGAATTAAATTTATAAGTCAAAATATTTACCTCATATGATAATATTGCACTTGTTATACTTTTTTTCTTTTTAACGGCATATATACTATTCTTCTTGCTTCAATCAAATAATCAATTCTTAAAGGAATGCACTTTTTTGTATGGCTTTAAAACATTAAAAAAAAAAAGGATTCATTCAAACTTAGAAAAGATACCGTACTATATCTTATTCGGTCAAATTACTCATATTTCTAAAATTCTTGCATCACTGTTGTTACCAATTTTCCTAAATTCGAACATCCACGGCAAGAAACCGAACGCGGGCCCGCATCACAAAAGAGGGATTATGGCAAGTGGCAAATTTTTACACGTGTCGCAAATTTATTAAAGGATGATTATTACGTGAAAGTTTGATAATGCGTAGGTAAATGGCCGACCCACTGCCTACGTAGAGACGCAAAGAAGATACCAAAAGTAGCGTAGGCGCCCAAGCCTCCCATCTCTGTCTATCAATCCGACGGCTGTATATCAACTTCAGCCGCCAGAATAAATCTGATCCGTCGAGATAGCGAGCGCATTAAGTCATTTGTTTATAAGCCTTGTCCTTTAATTTGCTGTTGTTGAATTCCAAAAGTTGCAAATTTCATCAGTTAGTCCCCCTTCTCTTCTCTCTGCATTCTGATAATCATCATATATAATTAAGTGATCAACAAATCCATCAATTTAGATTCTCTCACCTCTTCACATTACAGCAAAATCTCATTTGGTTTTTTCAAAAATGGTAATTTTGGTGATCATTTTTCTTTTTCCCTTTCCAAAAATCTAAGTTATGCCATTTAATTTGCGTTCTCCTTCCATTCTTATTGAATTTAGTTTGAGCAGGAAGCATCACTGGTACCACCATGGCTAGAGCCAATGCTAAGAACAGCCTTTTTCACCGTCTGCCGGACACACGGCGACGCCGCAAGGAGTGAATGCAATATGTATTGTTTAGACTGTAATGACCAAGCATTTTGCTTTTACTGCCGTTCTTCAAAACACAAGGATCATCAAGTAATTCAGGTATTACGGATAAATGTTTATATATATCGGGTTCTATTTGTAGTGGGGTTGTTTCTTTTCATTTTTTGTTTTTTAATTTATTTAGATCATTTAATTTTTTAGATTAGAAGATCTTCATATCATGATGTCGTGAGAGTTGGAGAGATTCAGAATATAATGGATATAAGCGGAGTTCAGACTTATGTGATAAACAGTGCTAGAGTTGTATTTCTGAATGAGAGGCCTCAACCAAGAAGTGGTAAAGGAGTTGCTCACATTTGTGAAATCTGTGGAAGAAGCCTTTTAGACCCATTTCGTTTCTGTTCTTTGGGATGTAAGGTTAGCATTTAGCAATTATCATTTCCTTTTTCTATCTTTTTTATTGTTTGCCTATTGCATGCCTCACATTGTTCTCATCGACCCATCATTCAGCATGATGATGATCATCATATGGCCACGGTTTCATCATGCATGACCCCACGTTTCTTAAACCACCATCACCATCTCCATCTCCATCTCCATCTCCATCTCCATCACCATCACCATCACCATCACCATCACAACCACCCTCTCCCCGCATTAATTTATCATACAATTTACAATATTCACCAATTTCTTTACCCAAACAATGTGCATCAATGTAAATCATACTCAATTTATAATAATTATTTTAATTGAATTTATCATTACATATTTTGTTACTTCTTCCTAAAGTGTTTGTTTAAGTGATTTTCAAACAACTATTTAACTGGTCACTCGAATTTAAATTTTTAAGGATTAACTAATCAATTTAGATTTTATCGGCCACCACTTCTTAGAAATTAATAGATGTGTTTTGTTACTTAGCTTGCAGGAATAAAGAGAGATGGAAATGCAAGCTTTACCTTGGAGATTAAGAATGAGGCATTTATGGAAAGAAAAGAAGGAATATCAAGACAAGTCTCCTCAAGAAAACAAGAGGAATTGCGTGAAGACTCACAACATGACATTTACCCGCCCACAACTCATAAACCGCCTTCTAGTGCAAGGAGAAGAAAAGGCGTTCCTCATAGGGCACCCTTTGGATCCTAATAAGTAATAATTAATAATTAATTACTGCCCTTAAAAACAAATAATATTTGTGTATACTTGCATTCAATCACATCATTTCTTTCGTAAACTACTCCTTTCGGGGGTCTTTGTCCTAACCAATTATAAAAGAGGGTGTAGGGTACCCTTTTGGTGGGGTGTCAAAGAAATAATAGGGTAAGATAGTTTAATCTTTTAGATTTGGGACCCATACAACAAATTCTTCAATAATGCACAATTGTTTTTTGATAGTTGCAAGGTGTACATGCAATTAAGAAAAATAAAGCAAGTCATTGTGGAGTCCGATTTATTGTTTTGGTGGGTCCAACAACCACATGGGCCGATTACATAAAGAGCCAACAGCTTTTTATTGTTCAATGCGTGTACGGGGCATGTCAACTTTCTTTGATGGTTACCGAAATTGTATAGCTAATTGAATATTTTTCTGTTGTTAATTTACTTGAATCATCTTCTTGTGAAATGTATGTAAATGTGGCGAGACAATTATGAATGTGGGAGTCTATTGAGGGTGCCTTCATAAAAGGGCCCAAACGAGTAGGTAGGTGATGCTGAAAGAGATTAGTGGGATGGGGATATGCAGAAAAATAAGAAAAGTAAAATGTGCTGTTGCCTAAAATCAACATGAGGCACATGCTTATTGATTGATATTGCGGTTAATTAAAAAGTAAAAATTGTTCAATTATATATTAATTTGAAACATAATTATATAGCAAGAGAATAAGAGAATCTAAATAATAGACACAATAGTTGGCGAAGAATTTTATTCAATTTCAAGTATATGTACTAGAATTTTTATATACAAAATAAAAAATGAGTAAAAGTCACTTTTTATAGTAATACAACCACAAAGTAATGAGTAATAAATCATAAAGATAAGACAATAAACATAAATTATAGAGATAATGGGAGTTGTATCAAGGTTAAAGATTGTCTATAGAAAGATGAAAAGCTTATAGTTCCATATAATAAAGTTGTTGATTGATATCCATTTATATGATTTATCATAATCATAATACTCCGCCTTGCATATTCATCCTCCGGATAGTGTGCCTCATTAAAACATTTGCTAGCAAAGCCCCTTTAGAAAAATAACTAACGAAGGGAAAAATAACTAACGAAGGGAAAAAGAGCACGCCTTTCACATGTATCTGAAGGAGGCGCAAAGCTAGTACTAAGAAAATGCATAGGGATAAAACATAGTGACGGAGTAAAGGAAAAAGAGCAAAATAGATGTGGTCTTCCGGATCAGTAACTCTCCTTAATAAGAACTCTCCCCCTCAAAGTGATAAGGCTGATTAAATAATCAATTATATTTTGTTGTAACTAATATTACTTTGATGAAATATTTTGTGGGATCGACATTGTCTTTTAAAAGCTTGAATATATAAAGAAATTCAAGAATTTTGTCATGTATATATCTTTAACAAGAAGAGTGTGATATACCTTTCACACTAATTTAGCATTTCCAAATTTATGATGAAAAATATTTAATTCGCAATTATGCAAATTTTAAAATTTGCCTATGCCCATATAAGCACAAGTCGTAAAGAAATATAAAATTTGCCTATGCCCATATAAGCACAAGTCGTAAAGAAATATAAAATTTGCCTATGCCCATATAAGCACAAGTCGTAAAGAAATATAAATTACATGCTTAAAGTAGAATATTCTTATCTTCCACTTTTGAATATGAAATATATCACATAAATCTACAATATTAATTATTACATCATCATTTTACGTGATAAACTTCAATCCATAAATTAAAAGAAATTATTTCATTTTAAGATTTTTTATCTTGAATTTTATTCTTCAAAGAAATAAATTTACAAGTTCTTTTGAGTCTTTTTTTACATTGAAATTATCAATATATTTTGCAATTTTTTTTAATTTTTAAAAAATCATAGAGCAAAGAGGATAACGACATATCCTAATTAAAATAAATTTTAACTAGAGAGATTATATTTTATAAGTCTAAATTGTTGTTGATGGTAAATTAGCCTAGAAAAGTGATTTTTCTATTTAATAAAATCAGTAGAAACTATTCTTTAGTTCTACTAAAGATCTAAAGAAGATCATTGCAATCTTTTCCATCACTATTGTTGGTATCTGGAGAATACGGTTGTAATCTTGTCTGCTATCCTCATTGGTCACCCTCACACGTGTGGGCATGTAGTAAACCCATAATTCTCATGTTGAAGATAGAAATCCTAAAATATTTTCTTTTCTTTTACAAAGAAAAATCTACACATCTTAATTTTCTCTCCTTTATATAAGCACTTATTAGAGTTAGAGTTTGATTAAGAATTGAGGTAATAGAGGGACTATAGATGAGATTTCTAGCTTCAACTTAATAGTTAAGGCTCAGTTATCTCATGACATATTAAAACTAATAAGTTAACCTTAGGCTATTCTACTAAAAGACCAAGATGACACTCTAGTGACTTATGTAATAAAGAAAAGCCCAATTAATTAAAACTCAATTTTAATTAATATTAGACCCAGTCTTAGACAAATAATAACTACTTAGTCGACCCTTTATTTTATGGTCGTAGTTAAAGGTAGGCTCATGATAAATGTTGTACCTCTGTAATTACATATTTAACCTTAAGTCACTATTTATTCTAATTATCATTTTTAGAGCCAGTTTGGGATTGTAGTGACTGATGAAATAAGATATTTTTACTATATAGATGAAATAAGCAGTTGATTAAAAAGTAGCTTAGTGTTTGGTAAATTATACTATCACAATTATTGTGAGTTTGAAAAGTAGGGTATATGCATTTGATAAATTTTATTACCAAAGTGTTGTTTTCTTACATAGTGATCAAATCATAAATAATTTAGAAATGCCTTTTATATTTTAGAGTATGTTTAATAAATTGTGTAGGCATGCCTTCTTTCAATTTAAAACACAAAAAATTAGATAAATTAAAAAAATCAATTAAATAAAATCAAATGATCTTTATAATCTACTACTTAAAATATGATAAAAATTCATACTAATATACAATGCAAAAGAAATAAAAAGTAATATACATTACATTCACATTAAACTTGTTACAATAACAATCTTAAAATTTTCCAATTCTTATGAACACTACTAAAAAACTGTGTTTTTAATAATAAAACTTTTATGACATATATCGTCGTGTCATGACAATTTCATGAAAACATGATACTTTCGTGACATGTGATGCTTCTATCATATTTGATGATAGATTCATGACTAATAACATACAATATGAAGTGATGATAGCTACATGTCATGTAATATTGTCTTGTTTTTTAAATAGATTTAATTGCAAAAATACCACTCTTTAAACACCAACGTTTTAGATTTTATTTTATTAAAATATAATTTATTTTAAAATTACTAATAACACATGAAACAATGTCATTTATTGATACTCTCATGACGTTAATATTTAATTTATTTTTAAAAATTAAAAAGGACAAAAATGATGTGTTTTGTTTTTGTAAATAAATAGATTCCGTACACTTTTCAGAAGTGATGAACGAATTGAACCCTAAGCTCTGCTCCCTGGCAACCAACTATTGCTCCTTTGCTCTTCTATAATTGTTGAATGAATTGAACCCTAACCCTAAGCCTCACTATAATCACTCACACTCTACATTACAAATCAGCTTAAGCCTCACAAAATTTCTTAATTTAAGCCCTCATAGGGGCAAATAATGGAAACTCTAAGCCAACAAACTCAATAGCCATCAGTCAACAATCAATGCAAGCTACCAATCACTCAACATACGCTAGTTCTTCACTTAATGACCATCACTCAAGCGCTGCCATTTCTTGTTCATTGTTTGCTTTATCTAAATTAAAAAATCAAAATCGCTTGGAAGATGTTGGGCTGCGAGAGCGTGAGGAGCAAAGATGATGATAAATTTGAGGTAGATTTGGAAGGCGGAGATGGGGAGAGGCTTTACCCCAATCTCTGCTAAGGTGAGAATCAGCTACGATGGGGTTTCATTTGCAAAGTTTACGGAATCTTGACGGCTCATATCGTTTTGACCACTTTGTTCTCTTATTCTTTATTTTCCCTTCAATGATCTTTTTGGGGACAATTATGGCGATTTACTCTTCCTCCACATTAACCCATTCATTTATACATTTCATTTCGTCTAATTCATTATATGAATTGGTTATCTTGGTAATTTTGTTAATTTGATATTTTGCTGAATTTATGTTTGCTTAGACTGAAATTAGGTAGGTATATACTTGGGAATGTTGTTAATTGATGATTAGGGTTAAGGATTTCTTTTGTTACTTTGTGTTGTCCTTATTGATTCTTGGTGTTGAGTTTGCTTGGTTAGGATTTTGATGGAATTGGTCAAGTCACACTTGAATCTTACGTACATGTTAACTTGAATATGATTTGTTGCCTTCACATTATATGTGCTTTTTCATTCTGATAAGTCAACGGGATTATGTTAAAAGGAGTCTTAAAGTTTTGGCGAATACATGATAAGTTGCATTGCATCTGAGATCTTGATTAAGACAATTTTTTGGTTCGAGTATTTGTACATTATTGGCTTGCATTTGTGCATGCTTTACAAGGATTTGAAGACCTTAAACCCTAAGCTTCACATCTTGATTCGTCAGTGCATTGAGGTTAAGCCCCAATTATGGGCTAGAAATGGTGTATCTACTCTTTTTGCTCTATTTTTTTTAAGTCAATTTTTGTACTCTACTTCATTGTACGTTTATATTTAAAAGTCTTTTTGAAATTTGGGTGTGATTTTGTAAGATTTCTAAATGGAAGATTAAACAAAAGTCCAATTTCATGTTGCAATAATTCTTTTTTCCCACATTTTTCCTCTTCCTTTATAGTCCAACTTTGGTTTTAGTGCTATGCTTGGTGCAATTTATGGTTTCAATATAGGGATTCGGTTTTGTTAAACGATTAAAATGGCTTTGTTCTGTAACGGGGGTAAGTTTTTGTCACTTCCTGATTTCAATTTGGAGTTCTTTCGAAATATATTTCCTTCCCTTACATCATTTAGCTTTTAGTTGCATCTTCTTGGCTTTCTCCAACTGGGTTCTTTATTGGTAGATTCCTTCATTTCTAGGGTTGGCAAAAGTCCAGGTTTGGGGCTGCTCGGGACTGGCCCACATGACACACATAGTTGTTGGGGAAAATCAGGTTTTTAAATTTTTATAAAACATTTTAAGGACCGCTCTCATATAATATATAAGAATACGTAATCTAGAAATCGTACCTTAAAAATCCGAGTTAGCCTTTTTTCGCTGAAGTGATTTAGGCTCCTAGATCACGATCCGTCACCACCACGCTTGTTAGATCACTAACTGTCACCAATGATCTTCCAGGTTATGACTCAGGTTCGATCTGCACTTGACGTGTGGGCGCCTTTATCACTACCAAAGAAACTAGCACGAGAAAATTTTTCTCTCAATAATGGAGAGAAAAATCTTATTCTCTGATCTGTGTAAAATGGCTTCTGTATTTTCTTTTGAGAAAATAAGCCTTTTATATCACCCTTTAGTGAAAACTCTAGGCTCCAAATAATCCCCTTTTTAAAACTCACGTTACTTTTTCTTTTAATAAGGGACCCACCATGTAAAATAACATAGGGCCCCTTACACATAAGCTAATTAAATGGAGCCTCCCACTAAATGATATAATTAGGCTTTTGACCCAAATAGCCAGTTATCTTGCTTATTAGCCCAGTAGTGGTGCAGTCAATTAAATGAGCTAACCCGGGGATCATTTGGGAACATACAATAGTGGCTATAATAATTAGGCCTGTAATTAAACTAGCCCAATTATTTAATTCCAAATCTACTCCACTAAAAGATTGGAACTGACTTCCATAATTGTATGCTCGAATAATAATTCGTCCCAAGCCACATTGATTTCTTTACTGCACAATCCTTCGTACTACATCGTTAATTAAATTGATATCTCAACTGTCCAATCAATTTAATAACATCTTATTCCTTGATCCTTACTGGTTTTCTCTAATGATCATTTTCAACATACTAAATATGTTGACACACTCTGGCCAGAGAATTCTATGATCAAGTGCCGAAAACCTATCAAGAGATGTGTTGTACAAATTCTATATTGTTAATCCATAACTCCAATACTCATAATTGCTCCCACCAAGATACCGGGTAATCTTGACCACAAGGATGTGTCGTGCCCATTGGTAACTCAAATGGAATAACAATTACAATCATGAAATCATAATTAACTCAAGATTAAGATTACAGTAAAATCAACGCCTATGAGATTTAATAAGTCTGACAGTTATTACAAAGTTAATTAAATCTCATATGTGATCCTGTTCAATGTAGTCGTACTACATCAATAAATTCATACATGATTAAGACAAATCATTCAATGAATTTATTACAGTCTATACCTAAATAAAGTGCCAACCTTTATTTATCAACTGCGAACTAAATTTATTTAATCATAAGATAACTTGTATTTATGTCTTTTGTGAATCCACATGGTGATCACATAAATACATATAATATGATTAAATGGACTTTAATACAAATATTAATGCAATTAAGATATTTGAATAAAATACCTCATTTATTTTATTAATCAGAAAAATTGTTTATTACAATTAAATAAACACATATGCTTTTAAAGAGCATATTTTCCTAACAATAGCTGCCCGGACCTGGACAGTGCCCGAATTTTTCCTATGCGGGCTGGGCATATGCCCGACACTATCCGGGCATGGGCTTTTTCTTGGGTTTTCTCTGCTTGCATTTTCAAAGCATTGGGCGGAGGCATCCCTCATGCTTTAACTCCAAGCATAAATAAAAGTTTACTTTTAACTAACAAACCGGTAACATTGTCCAAAACCAAAACAATTGTTTCAAGTATTTACTTTTATAAAATCCAAAATGAGCAAAGAAGGCCTATGAAATGTGTTGTGACAACCATATATCCCTTTTTCTGGTTACTTGCTGTCCATAAATCCGTAGTAATAGCCACTCTACCATGATTTTTCTCCAACGAATGAAAAGTCTTAACCTTCTCAATATGATACAGTTTCAAAATCTCATTCTTCAAAGTATTTTTACTCATTGGCATAACCACGGAGTTGGCATGTGCCATCATTTCTCTAAAGCCTTTATATTCCACAAATCTAAGTGGAAGCTCATGCATTACCACCATTCTTGCAATCAAACTCCGCAAAACATTTGGATCGAAACTGTCGAAGCCAATGTCACAACTCCCATCCTTTTTTTTTTTAGCACTTTGAGACCTCCTTGAAGGTGCTTCCTCCATTTTCGGTTGATTCTTAGAAAAACAAGATTTCACGTGTCTATTCAAGCTCGTGGTCCCTAATGTGTATTTGGCTTCTAAAATTTCATTACAGTGTATGCACTTTGCCTTTTGTTCTCCAGTAATAGTTACTTTTGTAGATCTCAAGTGTTATAGACTTTTTTCCCTTCTTATCTTTAACAGTTAACAATGAAATTTCCTCAACCCATTATCATTGTTATCTTCAACATTAAGGGATAAATTTGGAGTGTTTGATGAATTAATTTCTATATTGTCTGAATGCGACATCGCACTGCTGTTTATTATAGAAAAAAAATAAATAATTATAAATAATCATAGAAATTAACTTAAAAGCAACCTAAATGCTAAAATTAGCTCCTATTAATAAAAAATTATCATACAAATTACATAATTATGAATTTTATACAACAAATTAAGTTAAAGCAACCTAAATCTAAATTCAGCTCCTATTAATAAAAAATAATCATAAAAATTACATAATTACAAATATTATGTAACAAATTAACTTAAAACCAACTTAAACACTAAATTCAGCTTCTATTAATAAAAACAATTATCATTATATCATACAAAATTACATAATTATAAATATTAAGTAATTGATTTAAACTGTTAAAGCAACTTAAAATCTAAATTCAGCTCCCATTAATTAAAAATAATCATACAACCATAGCATCCAAGAAAAACATTAAGCATATATATATAACACCTAACAATAATAATGTCAATTACTCAATTTCATCATTTTGTTTTGAAAAAACAGCAAAAAAAAAGATAATACCTCGTAGGTCGTGGCTGTGATGGCGAAGTTGCTGCTGATAAGGTGACAAAACAATGAAGTGAGACCAACTATGATGGCTGACGCTGTCGTGCGGTGGTTGCCGCTGAGAAGATGACCAAACGGTGGAGAGCTCTGTGACAGCTATGTTTTGCGCGAAATGAAAAGAATTGACCAAGGGAGGTAAGAGGTTCGTAGAGGGCTAGAGGTGCGGTCAACACTTCATCGGTGCCGGTGGGTAGTGGCTGCTAGTGGAGAGACGAAGGGAGGTGCCAACTGCCAAGGTTTGGAGATTTCAGTGTGTGTGTTGCGTTCAATCGCGAGTCATGATTTAGGGTTAGGTTTTGGGGCAATTGGGCAAAGCAAAATGTTTTTTCGCTATCATATTTTCCTTTTTTTTTTACTTAATAAAAAATTGGGCACGGGTCCGGGTTCTGAGTTCTTGGTGCTGTGACCGGACTCACGCCCGGAAGCAGCTGGGCATTGAAAATCAATGCCCGGATATGCTTTTTCCATACATCCGGTCCGGGTTTTACCCAGACCGCATATGTCGGGTCCGGGCCAGATCTGGTCTAGGTGGATTTTTTGCCACCTCTATTCATTTCTAATGTTTTCAAATGCTAGATTTGGAGGTATGAATGGTGCTTAATTGTTTTTTTAGCTTTTCTATGGGATGTATAATATTGTATTATAGTTCTTTGTATAACTTATGCAAAATAGTTCTTTAACTCCTTATTCTTGGCTGGTATTACTAGTTGATGTAGAACAAGAAATATGAGAAAAATGAGAATAGAAAAGAAAGAAACATGACCAAAATAAAAATCAACTCAAGTAAGTTTATCTCTTATTTAAAGAATATTATAATTTTACTTTGATTCCTTGGAATTATGGAATCTTATAATATTCTTTAAAAAGGACTCATAAGCTTATTAAGTATATATTGAGTCATCTAAGTTGAATAATCTTTTGGGTTGAATATGTTTCTTATTCCATATGTTTCAGTCTCTTAATAGTTGAATTAGCAATGAAAATTTGAAAAAGGAAAAATTCACTCTCCTGCACTTGTTTTGGGTGCCTATCATAGATAAGAATTTCACTTTTTACACTTTATTGTCTAGTGTTAATTTTAATATGTATGAACTTGTTTTAGCTTTGTGCTTTTGAAGATTTTTAAGTGCTACTTGGCTTAAACGCAAGAAAATTAAGATCTTTTTATTCTCTTTAGTTTATAATGTTCATGGGATTCAATTAGAGATGGTTGAAACTATTCATTGCATTACCTTTTATGATGGTGGGCCATGAATTTTCTAGTGTAAAGAATGCTTGCATTATCTTTTAGGAATATCATCCACAATAACAGGGGAGTAACAAAAAGTACAAATTGAAAATTTGACTTTTTCTTAATTTTTTTTCCATATTCAGGTTAAATACTTACATTATCTTTTTATTTTCTTTGCAATGTTGATCTGGACAATCGAATATTACTTGAGCTAATGTGTAATCTCTTTTATATGCATTTTTATTCCCAAAATTGACAATAGTGAAATGCTTGCACTCAAAGACTGCTTTACAAGGATCAAAATTGCTTTAGTTGATCTTGCAGCAGCTATAATCGAAACAAAAGTATGCTAATGCGACGTGAAGTTTGATGGTTGCTTGGTCAATGTTGAAGACTCGAAAATTCATTTGAAAGTGGGAAATTTTTTTGAAATTGATTTTATTGTTTATTTTTCATGGGAGAATGTATACCAAATTGGAAAAATGTTTGTTTAGTTGAATTGTTTGGCTGTAATGAATGAATTATGGATACTAATTTTGATGTCAATTATTTGGATTTTTTAATTTATAATTTTTTAGAATTAGTTTATATATTACTATTGGAATGAGAATATATGTGTGTGGGTGTAAAATTTCTGAAAAATATTTTTAAAAATTTAAAATAATTGCACTAAGTTAAATAATTTAATATTTATTTAAATATTCAATTTTATATGATATATATTAGTCATGCATGCATAATATTATGATAGACATTTGTCATATGTGCATGATAATTTCGTAACAGATAATATATCATAAAATTTATAACATTCATCATCTAAAATTTCTTGCCATTGGCTTCAATGATGGTTGGGCAACCGTCATGTAATAGGGTGCATGGTGGTCAAAAACCATCATTAATACTAATACTCTTCTTGAGTATCATTGTCTCTTTCTATTCCTTCATTAAAGATTGAATTAGAACAATTTTCAATGTTGTCAAAATGAAGATCATGTTGTTCATGCCTCCTTATACAATTGTGCAATGCCATGGTTGCAATGACATAATTGTTATTAGTATAATCTAATTGTGGCAGTAATATGATATCTAATGGTTTATATATTTGAATTTTTGAAAAAATTAGACATAATTATCTTTCTATTAAAATATTAAAGTTATAATAAAAACTTTAGAAAGGCGTAGTTGCTTATTTAATAAGATGCTTAAAAACTACCTGTTATTTGCTCCTAAAAACTACTATCAAAGTGGAGAAAATTATAAAATAAGCAGCTTTTACAAAACTTACCAAATAGTATTTTTGTCAAAAGTTATAAAATAAGCAGCTTATTAAATTTCAACTTCAATCCTAAACGGAGCCTTAATGTGTGTGTGTGTAGCCCTTCTCTAGTGAAGATGTTAGTAAAATACAAAAGAATACAAATTTCAATCCATTAAAGGCTGTATTTTTTTTGGACGTTAATGACATCCTCATTTTAACAAAATGAGAATGCCTCACTAAAGAATTATTATTATTATTATTATTATTATTATTATTAACTTTTCTACTTTAAGTCTCCACTTCAACGATTAACTGCTCAACCATAAAAGTAGAAAAACTACAGGTTTGTCAAGCAAAATCCAAATTTCGTTAATAATTGTGAATGATATTGTATTTATAAAGACCTTGTGATTTATATCTTCTAGTACTGACATCATATGCCTAGTACATAAATCACATACTTCATAAATAAGAGTTGATTATGCATGCTTAAAATAAAAGGATAAACAAATTTTATTAAATTCAGAAATTGTTATTTTATCCATGGTTATGCTTATAGCTTTATCATGAATATACAAGCTGCAAGCTATTAATTTAGTATTTCAAATACTTGCTTCTGGCATTTTCTTCTAAGCTTATGGTTGTTTGTGAGGGGATGGAGCATGCTGCTCAGCTTGGTTACTCTATGCTTAAGGTAAAGTCCGACTCGTCCATGGTCATTTCTTAGATTCACTCCCGGGGTCCTACACGCTAAGATTATGTTTATTCGTTATGTTGGGTTTGCGCTTTGGCATCTTCATCTACTATTTTGGTTGGGCATGTGCTTCGCGAGGATACTCTACTGCTAATTTTCTAACCAATTGGGCTTGCACTCATCGAGTTAGTCAGTGTTTCTTCTGTTCTTGGATCTTCTTGTCGGCTTATCTGGTATTCTCTATTTGGACGTATAGGTTGTTCCACACATTAGATGCTAGCACTGATGGCTTTCTTTTTAATCCTTTTGATGATCTTATTCTTCTCTTTTACTCTTGTGTAGTTCTTTTTACTTTAGGAGGTTTTGGTTTATACTTCCTCTTTATGTATTTGCTTTATTACTGATTTATATTATAGGTAGTATTCCCCCTAATCCCTACCTTTTGGTGGTTTAAGGGAAAAAAGTACATATATTCTACTATGTTAATTTTAACATCTTTGTGTTTCTAGACTACAGTTCCAATTCACATTTTGTCAATAAATTTACAACTTCAAGTGTATGGACCAGAAAACCAAACTTCTTCAAATTTTGCTAATCAATTTTGTGTGTATTCTAGTGTAAGGACTATAAGTCCAAATATTTTTACTTTGGCCAATCATATAATTCAATATTATTTGTACGATTCAAGATCTTGAAAATTTTATCTTAATATATAACATCAATGTAAATATATTATTGGCAACAATCTTATGCTAATTCTTTATTAGTACCAAAATATCAACATATACTAATATTTTTATTTTTTGAATAATGTGCCCAATAATACTATTAGTCTACTATTAGTCTAACGTGCTCAAGGGCTAAAGATCTCTCTTTGTTAATTTGCATGTGTGTCTTTATAGGATATTTGAAACTCTTTATCTCTCATTACATTCCTCTTCAAAGGTACTTGGGATTCAATTAGTTGCGGTACACATGTCTTTTCAAAGGCAATATTAGAAAATTTAATTATAAATCAAATATTTTGCTATACATGCAAACATGGTCTCTTTGGGAGCACCAAATTATTTAAATACTTTTCATATCATCTTTCCGAGAATTAAATTATTTGCAACAATTGATCAATCACACGCTTCAAGTGTTTCTATATATATATTTATATATTTTATAACAAGGTATTAGCTATTACTTTTTGTATATTTGTCCAACAATTACTTAACAATTCATTCAACAATAATTCTTTGAACCAGAAGTTCAAAATAGTTTACATAAAAATTAAGATGAAATAATGCAATATATATAATTATTATAAAATTGTGCCCTCCGTAATATAGCTTTCAACCTCCTCATGGTATGTAGACTTTATTTAAGTTAAGAATTCACAAAATATGTCATTATATAACCAACTATTTGTTCATCATGTGTGTAGAGACTTTGTCCAATCTCCTCATACAAGTTCAAAGCGAGAGACTAATCATGGGTTGAAATTTGGCCACAACATTACCATTTCTGACCTATTGTTTGCTGATTGTTATACTATGGCTTCAGAGAAAACTTTTAACATTGAAAAATCGTCAATATTCTTTAGTGGCAATGTGAAAGATAATTAAATTTGAGCCATTGAGAACTTACTCAAGCTCAATATTGTTTTAAAACATGAGAAGTATTTGGGGCTCCATTCTATGATTGGAAGAAAAAGGAAATATTTTTTTAATGAAATCAAGCTTAAGGATCTAAGTAAGATTTCAAATTGGGAGCATAAATGTTTCTTTATCGGGCGTAAAAAGGCACTTACCAAGCAGTAGCACACATTGTGCTAAGCTATGCTATGAGTGTGTTTGAAATTATTATGGACACTTGTAATGACGTCCACAAAGCCATTGCAAGATACTAGTGAGGAAGTAAGTAGGACAAATGAAGTAGCCGTCAGGCCACTTGGTACAAGATGAGTTAAGCTTAAAGCCATGGTGGATTGGGATTCAAGGACTTCTCTAATTTCAATAAGCTTTAGTGGTAAAGCAAAGGTCGAGAATCATCTAAAATCCTGATTCACTTGTAGCAAAAGTATTACAAGCCAAAATACTTTAAGCAAGTAAGATTTATAGAAGCAACATTAGGTTTTAATCCTTTTTTTTTTTAATTTAGAGGAGTATTTTGTGGGTGGACAGGTTATTTTCAAAGGCTACAGATGGCGAATTGGTGGTGATGAATAGGTGATGGTTTATAAAGATAATTAGATCCCTAGACCAATTACCTTAAACAAAACATAGTGTTAGTGCTAGAACCTTTCTAGTGAACTTGTTTCTTACTTTCCAAATAATCCAACAAGTTATACCCATCCATTCAAACTCTATTTTGCTCATTTTCTTTGCTAACTTTTGAAAGACAGTAAGCATTTCTGTTCACCATCACTTTTTCACACTCTTATTACAATCAATGGAGATTGATTTGGACTCTCAACCATTCATAAAAAATCAATATTTTTTTACTAAGAGTTGCTCAAAATATGTGGCCAAAAATTGTAAACTTGCGGGGAAAAAAAGTGCTACATGGTCCTTCTTGTTAGATTTGTGGTAAAAAGTTTAAGAATACTTTTCACACTCTGGTCGAATGTAAGGCAGCCCAGAAAACTTGAAGACTTATCAATTTTGTAGAGAGATTTAAAGGATTGGCAGGTGATAACTCTATGAAATGAGAGCTATCATAATACTTTTAGATTTAAATCACTATTACTTAAAGAGCAAATGACATGTTTTTAACTGTATTTTAGTTTTATTTTGCATGAATATCCATTTTAATTTATTTTTAATAAATTGCGTTGTTTTAAAATAATTTTGTGTGCTTAGATTAGGTGCATAATTGTAGGTGATTAGAAGCTTAAATTTCAAGGAATGAATGCTGTTACAATAGGCCTGCAAAAGATGGAAAAGAACTTGGCTACAAAAGAATTAAAACAAATTTTGAATAGTGCAGTTGATGTAGTCATTGATGTAGCAACATTACTGCAGCAATCCTAGAACAACGACAAAGACGATTTCGCGTGAGGTGTTGAGTGTTAGAAAATGTATATTTTAAAAGGAGAAAATTGTCAGTTTACACTTCAAGTTCCACTAACATTCCTATTTTTATGTATTTAAATTTCTTATCATTTAATTATGTGTGTTGTATTATAATTAAGTATTTCATGTATTTTAGGGGCATCATAGTCATTTCACAATAAACAAGAGATCAGACAGCAAAACGGACATCACTTTTGAACTCAGGACGGTCGAAAACCTTAGGAGGAGCATAAAGGAAAAATGACACTGTTCACATATACGGTACTGTCAACGTTACTGTTCACGACACTGTTCACATAGACAGATCGATGGTGTGGCATTGACCGATGATGTGGCATTGACTGATGAGCTGTCATGATCCTGTTGGACTAAAATTCTTATGCATTATTGATCGATGACGTGGCAGCATATCAGTGCACTAAAAATCTCGCGTACGGTACATGCATTACACAGGATTTTTTTCAACCAAACCGCATCACTGTTCAAGCCGGGTCAAACCGTGTTACTGTTCACCCACGTGGTCAAACCGCGTACTGTTAACTGATGACGTGGCGCAATCCTGAGCGTCCAAACTATTTTTAATCTGATGGTCATGATTTACAAAATGTATCTATAAAATGGGGGCCTCCCACCGTAATTTGATATCTCTGAATCCATTTTTGGACTCCATTTTCTGTAATTCCTTCTCCATATTGTATTTTCTACGTATTTTAATAAATTTCTATTTTACCCCTAGTTCAATTATGAGTAGCTAATTTTCTTTCAAGCTTGGGTTGAAAGTGAAGTCTCAACATGTGTCATGAGCTTTATTTGGTAAATTTATTTTCTTTTCCCCTCTAATTTTTGTGGATGATTTGACTTTTTATCGACAAACAATAATAATCTTGTCTAGATACCGCCCTGGTTACACCGGCTCCCTAGTACAAGGTTATTATTATTTGGCACGATAAGCCCTCAGTACCATATTGATTAGAGTGTAGTTCATGAGGTGTGGATTCCCTTCTCATGATTTAAATGGCATTAATAAGGAATATTTAGCCCATGGTGCATGTTGATACGGATCCAGATACTCAAGTACGTCATTTCAATAGATTTCTCTTCAATTTATTCTCGTCATTTCAATTCCAATTTTAGGATAATCTAAGCCACTTTCACTACAAATCCAACCACCTTCATACAAAATTAATTCTACATATAATTAATATCCACCTCTTCGTGGGATCGACACTCGTCACCATTGATCTATACTACAATAGATTCGTGCACTTGCGAGTTCAATAAAATTTTCACAATAAGTTTTTGACGCCGTTGCCGGGGAGGTAAGTTATTTTAATTCGTAAAATTAATTTTTGTGAATAATTTCTTTTAATTGTTTTCTTGTAATTTTTTTATTAAAAAAAGAAAAAAAAAGTGAATCTACATTTAAAGGTTAGTATTTCTCTTCTTTTTCTCTTCTTTAAAATTCTGTAATTTAATTTTCAATTTATTTTTCTTTGTAATTTTTTTTGGTTTATCTTATTAATATATTTTTAGTTAATTTATTTTACGTATTTGTTTTTGTGTATGTTTATAGAAAGGTTTTAACAGCGTGATAAGGTTAGTAACGTAATTTCTCCTTCTTCTTTATTTTTATTTGTTTTGTTCTCATTTATTTTTGTGTTTCTTGCATGCATGGTCGTAGGTCATTATTACCTAATCTTGAACCCATAGGCCTTGAACTAGAAAAAATACTTCGCACACACAAACACGTTCATGCTGTTTGTCAAACATTTAGATATGAGAATTTTTCAGATGATGATGTTAAACTTAGATTATTCCCATTTTCTTTAAAGGATAGAGATCGTTCATGGCTCAATACATTGCCTGCTAATAGCATTACATCATGGGAACAAATGGTTACAAAATTTTTGAATAAATATTTCCCGGTGCATAAAACCAATGCTATTCGCAGGGAAATCTCAGAGTTTACCCAAGGAGAGGATAAGCAGTTTTTTGAAACATGGGAGCGATTCAATGGGATACTCTTGAAATGTCCACATCATGGGTACGAGAAATGACACCAATGCCAATACTTTTTAGAGGGATTATTACCAAATGTGCAAGAATGGCTAATGGCAACAAGTGGAGAAGAGCTAATTTCAAAAAGTGCATCAGAGATTTGGGAATTCTTCCAGCGACAAGCAGATAGTTCCCAACAACGGAGTCGGTTGCTAAGGAACACTAAAAGAATTAAGGGAGTAAATGAGGTTCACATTGGCGAGTCAAGTGCAGAAATTAAAGAAGTCAAAACGATAATTGAAGGTCTCTCTCGATAAATAGCATTGTTATCGACTGCTAAATCAATAGAGCCACATGATCATGACTCATATTCAGATCAAGCCAATGCCATAGGTGTAATGAGAAAACCATCGAATTACAACCTATACTCCAACACATATAACCCTGGATGGAGAGACCACTCCAATTTTTCATGGTCTTAAGGATTCCAACAGAATGGACTAACAGCTCCAGCTCCGCCAATTCCTCAAAATCCTCAAGCCTCTCAGCCACCATTTAGACCATACAATTAGAACCAGAACTACTTTCAACCCAAACCATGGGAGGATGCATTCTAAAATTTCAAGAATGTTACTCACTCTACGATTGAGCAACAGAACCGCACCATTGATGGACTACGAAATGAGTTGCGAGCAGGCTTCAACTCACAAGCCCAACCAGTTTCAAGCCTCGAGAAGATGGTGGGACAGCTTGCTTCTTCAGTTCAGACCTTGGCAATGACTGTTGAGAAAAGAAAATTTCCAAGTCAACCAATGCCTAATCCTAAAGGATTACATGAAGTAAGTACCAGTTTACCACAGCAACATGGAGAGGTTAAAGCAGTCATGACCTTGCGAAAAGGAAAAGAAGTTGACAACAAAATAGAGATGCTGGTGATAAAAGAAAATCAAATTGTACCTGTGAATGTTGAGGACTCATCATCGGAGAAGAGAGAATACACCAACCCACGAGAATATGTTCCTAAAGCTCTATTTCCTCAGAGGTTACCTAAAGGAAATAAGGGAAAATGTACAGGTGAGATTCTCGAAATCTTCAAACATTCATGTTCAAAAGAATGCATTTTTAACAGAAAATGTTAGTTCTATACTCCAACACAAAATTCCTCTGAAATGTAAAGACCCAGGCTCTCCCACTACCTCATATAGTATAGGGAACCACACAATTGAGAATGCTTTGTTGGATTTAGGAGCTAGTGTAAATCTTTTGCCTTACTCTGTATTCATGAAACTTGAACTAGGAGAATTACACCCAACTCCAGTGGTGTTACAGCTTGCAGATCGGTCCACGAAAATATCTCATGGTATTGTGGAGGACGTGCTTATCCAGGTAGACAAGTTTTATTTTCCTGTTAATTTCATTGTAATTGACACTCAACCAATATATGATTCAATGAAGCACATCTCCATTATTCTAGGCCGACCTTTCTTGGCAACTGCGGATGCTCACATTCAATGCAGGACTAGAAATATGCAGTTGTCCTTCGGCAACATGACTATGGAGCTGAACATTTTCAACATTGCCAAACAACCTCACAATGCAGATGATGAAATTGTTGATGTGGATTTAATTGAAGCATTAGTTGATGACACTTTTCTTTCAAACTTTAGTGATGACCCTTTACAAACATGTTTAACTCACTTTGGTTTGGATTTTGATATTGACAGATCAGTCGATGAGGTCAACACCCTACTTGACTCAGCACCATACATGGACACTAATAAATAGAAGTAAATAGTTGAACAACTAGTACTATCATAGAAGAAACTCATCCCATCATCAGAATCACCAACGAAACTCGACCTCAAACCATTGCCCAACACTCTGGAATATGCATTTTTTGGAGAAAAAAGTATTATGCTGGTAATCATCTCATCACCCCTAAATGACGAACAAAAAGGTAAGTTGTTGGATGTTTTAAAAGAGCACAACGGAGCATTAGGATGGACCATAGCGAACATAAAAGATGTAAACCCGGTAGACTGCATGCATTTCATTTACCTTGATGAAAATGCTAAATCTACTAGGGAAATGCAACGTCGGTTAAATCCTAACATGAAAGAAGTTGTTAGAACTGAAGTTCTTAAGCTATTAGATGCAGGTATCATTTACCCCATTTCTGATAGTTCATTGGTCAGTCCTGTACAAGTTATTCCCAAAAAGTCAGGAGTCACAGTAGTTACGAATACTGATAATGAATTAATACCCACTAGAGTGATTACAGGATGGCGTGTATGCATTGATTATAGAAAATTGAATTCTGTCACACATAAAGACTATTTTTCTTTACCATTTATCGATCAAATGCTTGATAGATTAGCAGGCCATGAATTTTATTGCTTTTTAGATGGCTACTCAGGATATAATTAGATTCCCATAGTACTAAAAGATCAAGAGAAAACTACTTTCACTTGCCTTTTTGGCACATTTGCATATGGGAGAATGCCATTTGGATTATGTAATGCATCTGCTACATTTCAATGATGCATGTTGAGCATTTTTTCTGATATGGTTGAACGATTCCTTGAAGTCTTTATAGATGATTTTTCTATCTTTGGTGACTCGTTTGATCAATATTTACATCATCTAACACTAGTTTTGCAGAGATGTATCAAGAAGAACTTAGTCTTAAATTGGGAGAAGTGTCATTTTATAGTAAAACAAGGTATTGTTCTCGGTCACATCATTTCGAGCAAAGGTATTGAGGTTGACAAAGCCAAGGTGGATCTCATTTCTAATCTTCCTCCCCAAAACAGTCAGAGAAGTAAGATCTTTCCTTGGGCATGCTGGTTTCTATAGACGTTTCATTAAAGATTTTAGCAAAGTTTCTAGACCCTTATATAATCTACTTGCTAAGGATGTACCTTTTATCTTTAATGATTCATGTCTTGTGGCGTTTGAAAAATTAAAGCAGTTGTTGACATCATCACCCATCATTCAGCCCCCAAACTGGAACTTACCATTTGAACTCATGCGTGATGCATCTAATTATACAGTAAGAGCAGTATTAGGACGAAGAGTTAATCGAATTCCCCATGTTATTTACTATGCTAGTATGACATTGAATGATGTACAGTTGAACTATTCAACTACTTAAAAAGAAATGCTAGCAGTAGTGTTTGCATTAGAAAAGTTTCGATCTTATCTCATTAGTTGTAAAATAATTGTATTTATAGATCATGTTGCTTTTAAATATCTTCTCACAAAGAAAGATGAAAAAACTAGACTAATTCGTTGGGTGTTACTTTTGCAGGAATTCGACTTGGAATTTAAAGATAAGAAAGGCACAGAGAATGTTGTGGTTGACCATCTCTCTTGTTTCCATTTTGACACAATTACAGAGTCGTTAACATTGAATGAGTCATTCTAAGATGAACAATTGATGAGTGTGGAAGTATTACAATGGTATGCTGACATCATTAACTATCTTGTTACAGGTCAACTTCCAGAGTATTGGACCAAGCAAGATAAGGCTAAATTCTTTGCAGAAATAAAGAATTTCTTTTGGGATGACCCGTATTTGTTCAAGTATTGTGCAGATCAAATTGTCAGACGATGTGTCCCAGGAAATTAAATTCAGAATATTCTTTCATTCTGCCATGAACAAGCTTGTGGAGGCCATTTCAGTGCTAAGAAAACAACAACTAAAGTTTTACAATGTGGTTTTTATTGGCCAACTATATTTCGAGATGCTTACACTTTTTGTTCTTCATGTGATAGGTGTCAACGAATGGGGAGCATTACACGAAGGAACATGATGCCACTAAATCCAATTTTAGTGGTTGAGATTTTTGACATATGGGGTATCGACTTCTTAGGACCCTTTCCCCCTTCTTTTGGCCATCAATACATATTGGTTGCTGTTAACTACGTATTGAAATAGGTAGAAGCAATTCCATGCAGAACTAATGATCACAAGGCGGTGATAGGATTTTTGAAAAGCAACATTGTTTCGCGCTTTGGATTCCCTCGAGCGATAATCAGTGATGGTGGTGCCCACTTTTGTAACAAAGCATTCAAAGCTCTTTTGACAAAGTATTCAATCACTCACAAAGTGGCGACCCCATATCAACCGTAAACCAGTGGCCAAGTTGAGATCTCCAATCGAGAAATAAAGCACATATTAGAAAAGACGGTGAAGCCGGACATAAAAGATTGGTCATTAAGACTTGATGATGCATTATGGGCATATAGAACGGCTTTCAAGACCCCAATTGGGATGTCACCCTACAAGCTAGTGTATGGAAAAGTTTGCCACCTACTTGTGGAACTCGAGCATCATGCATATTGGGCCATCAAGAAATTCAACTTTGACATGCAGCAAGCTAGCTCAGAAAGAAGATTACAGCTGGCAGAACTTGAAAAAATTCGCAATGATGCATACGAAAATGCTAAGATTTACAAGCAACGAATGAAAGTCTTCCATGACAAGCAAATTATGAGAAAATCGTTCACTCCAAGTCAGAAAGTGCTTTTATTCAATTCTCGCTTGCACCTATTCCCAGGTAAGTTACGCTCTCGATGGTCTGACCCCTTTATTGTTCATATTGTTTTTCCACATGGGGCAATTGAATCCATTTCTAGAGTACCAACCACATGGAGAAGACACCGAAATAAATTTGAGTGGCCCACCAGATTTGAATTAAGTTTTTTTTTCTTTCTTTTCGGTGATTTGATTTTTTTTCTTTATTTATTTCTTTTTATTATTCTTTTGCTAATTGAAATTATTTTTGCATAAGTGTGTTTGTTTAACCATTAAGTTTTCTCTTATCATTGTTAATCATGAGTATCATAGCTAAACAGTTCCTCTTGAACATTCTTAAACCACTTCAACGTGTAAAATTTCATCTCAAAAGGCAGATTCGTTTTTGTAAAACACATCGTATTTGGGCTCTGCAACCACCAGAGTTAGTATCCTATGTTGAGGATTTAGAAAGCCAACTCAGAGACATTAAGAGAAGTGTTTACGACATCCAGTTGGAGCTTGAGGTAAATTCAATAAGAGGACGATTTTAATTTTCTTTGTGTGTTTTAATTTATTTTTCTGTTTGTGTGCTTTAGTTTGTTACCCTGTTGAAGTGGCGGATAACGGTACTCTGTGACAATCAAGTCGGTTACTTCAGTTTTCCCATAATAACTGATATTCTGAGGCGAAGGTATAGACAAAAACGAGATTCTAGCAAAGCTTCATAATCGATTCCCTTCACTTCCTCAGAATGCCCTCCTTACAATCTATAAAGCTCGGTTCGAACTCATGCGATTACTCATGAGGAATAACACACCTGCTGACATCCGTTGGTTAATCGAGGCTAAAGTACGATTAGCAGGTGAGTTACCTCCAAACTTTATTGCATACATGCCTGGTTGTGATAAAGGAAATTATACAAGAAAACGAAGAGCTCAAAGAATTTCTGTTGCTTGTTATAAGTGTGCTAGAATGAAATGCAATAAAAACCCATGTTCTTTAGGAATGGTGTCTGATAATAGGGAAGATAAGATTCAATTCATTAGGGATGACTTGAATAAGGAGTCATTGGATGATATCTTTCTGTCTCTTGAAACGCATCACAGTGGATATGTGCAAGGAGCGATTCTCCAGTTATGGCCATTATTCCAGAAAGAGCATGAACGATATAGTCTCGGGAATCTGACTATAAACGACCCTGTTTGTCAGTTTATAAGAAAACTGGATGGGAAGCCTATCTTCGACCCATAGAGGGCGTTTAAGCCGTTTCTAGACGTAAAACCAGAGGAAGATGTGAGCCACAGTCACAACTACTTGTAAATATCCTTTTACTTCACTGTTATTTTATTTCACTATTATTTTATCTTTTCTATTATTGTCTTTAATAATTTTATTTTATCATTATTTCTTTTTATTTTCACTGTTTCCTTTTTGACTCGCGATCCATGTGCTTTACGTGTTATTTGACACTGACATGCCACCTCATACACAGTTGTGACCCACTGTCACCAAGATTCTTAAATATGACTTTTTGTTAAGCACTCACAAATTGTTTTTGAGAAATAATCTAATGGCAGCTATTCCCAATAGACAATTCAAGAACATTTGTGTGCTTTCTAGATTTACCTATGGCAAACATAGAGAGTTCGTTGATGCAGCCATAGATATTGGTCGAAGCATAGCAGAGAGAAAATTACACTTGGTGTATGGAGGAGGTAACCGAGGGTTATCAAAATTGGTCTCAGAAGCTGCTTTTGTCAGAGGAAGCCAAGTGTTAGGCATTATCCCCAGAGCTCTAAAACCTTTGGGCAATTTGTCTGACTCATCGACTAGAGAAGAGTTAGTCGTCTTAGGTATGCAAGAAGAGTTAGTCGTCTCTAGAAACACATCTTCATCGTTTGAAAAAAAACAAAAAAAAATCAGACATTTTCTTTTTCTTTATTATGTTTTGATGTTTATTTTTCTTCTTCTTTTTAATTTCTCCTTTATAAATATACATTTTCATTTTTTTTTTTAGCCGAAGATGGCTGAATATGGAGTGTAGTGCCTCTAGAAACGCATCTTCTTAAATTAAAAAAAAAATTCGTTTTCTATCATTTTCTAATTAGTTTTTCTGCATCATTTTCGCATTTCTGCATGCATATTTTTCTTTCATGTTTAGAATAGGTTGGGGGGTAGGATGTTGTTTAAAAAAAATTGTGTGATTTGTTTTAATATTGGATGGCATGATTAATTTTAAATTTGAGTATTTGTATTATCTTTGGTCTTAAGTGATGTTACGCTATGTTTGCTACTTTACATGTTGATGTCGGAGATAAATATGAGTTGCTTGAAGGAATGAGCATGTCATAATAAGTACCAAGTGAGTTTTTGAGCCTATTATTTTTCTTGGAGAGTAACCCTTTTGCCCATTCTTTATACAGTTTAGCAGTTTATTATTTTATACACGATTTTTAGATTTCTTTTGAGTTAACCCTAAAAAAAATTATAAAATTAAAAGAAAAAAGAGAAAAAAAATGTGTTGCTACATTTGGAGGCCCATCTAACTAGTAGATATGAAATATTATTTAGAGCCCTAAAAGATGATGGAAATGCCATCTTTGATCCGTTTGAGCCTTTCTAGCCATCTATTTTATGAATTATCCATAGTTAACCCGTTTGAGCCTTAAAAAAAAACATTTTCTTTGTCAAACTTATTATCTTGACCCACTCCGATTTAGAGTATTACCCAATATCTTAAATGTTTCATCACCTATTTATATTTGAGAAAAATGTAAATAATTATTTTGTTCAGTGAAGTTGTTCCAAACAAAAATAAAAAAACAAAGAGAAAAAAATTATTGTTTAAAAAAACTAATAATAATAGGTGAAATCCACCTTACAACTTCAAAAAAAAAATCTCTACATATTTCTCAAACATACACTTTGTTTTCCTTATTTCCCTTTCTTTATTAGTCATGTCCTAACTTACGTTACGTCCTAATAAAAGTCTTTCTTAATTTTAGGGAACTATAATCTGAAGTAGAAGCTAGTTATATGGGCTAAAAAGATGTAGTAGTGTATAAAAAAATAATAAATAAAAATAAATAAATTGGGTTGACTAGCATTTTTATTTGACTTGAGATCATATTATTTCTAAACTGATGGCATATTTCTTTCATCTTGGTGAGAGCATGTGATATCACTTCTTTATTATTTTCTCTCAATTACCATTCATTGGAGTGACTATTTTTATTGGGTTTAATTTTTTTATGAGAGTGTCACTACTTCCAGTGAGATTTTGGAGTTTGACATGTCATTCTTGAAAGTAGCTATGACAAAGTCTACTGGGCTGATTCATGTGAATGGTTAATGTGGGTGCGATGTTTCTTTAGACTGGAGATAATACTTATACTTTTATTTGATTACTATAATTAGTCTGATTGAATAAACATAATTGTTTAAAAAAGAAAAAAATCACTTTGGATTTGAATTTTGTTTTCGCTTTATTTGCTACGAACTAGCAATAAGCTGGTTGGGGGGTGTGTTGAGTGTTAGAAAATGTATATTTAAAAAGGAAAAAATTGTCATTGTACACTTCAAGTTCCACTAACATTCCTACTTTTATGTATTTAAATTTCTTATCATTTAATTATGTGTGTTGTATTATAATTAAGTATTTTATGTATTTTAGGGGCATCATAGTCATTTCACAATAAACGAGAGATCAGACCGCAAAACAGACATCACTTTTGAACTCAGGACGGTCGAAAACCTTAAGAGGAGCATAAAGGAAAAATGACATTGTTCACATGTACGGTACTATTCACATGTACGCTATTGTCTACGTTACTGTTCATGACACTGTTCACATAGACGGATCGATGACGTGGCATTGACCGATAATGTGGCATTAACTGATGAGGTGTCACGATCCTGTTGGACTAAAATTTTTATGCACTGTTGATTGATGATGTGGCAGCATATCAGTGGACCAAAAATCTCGCGTTTGGTACATGCATTACACATGATTATTTTCAACCAAACCGCGTCACTGTTCAAGCCGGGTCAAACTGTGTTACTGTTCACCCACGTTGTCAAACCGTGTACTGTTGACTGATGATGTGGCGCAATCCTGAGCGTCCAAACTGTTTTTAATCTGATGGCCATGATTTACTCAATGTATCTATAAAAAGGGGGCCTCCCCCCCTAATTTGATATCTCTGAATCCATTTTTTGACTCTATTTTCTGTAATTTCTTCTCCATCTTGTATTTTCTATGTATTTTAATAAATTCTCATTTTGCCCCTAGTTCAATTATGAGTAGCTAATTTTCTTTCAAGCTTGGGTTGAAAGTGAAGTCTCAACATGTGTCATGAGCTTTATTTAGTAAATTTATTTTCTTTTTCCCTCTAATTTTTGTGGATGATTTGACTTTTCGTCGACAAATAATAATAATAATCTTGTCTAGATATCGCCCTGATTACACCGGCTCCCTAGTACAATGTTATTATTATTTGGCACGATAAGCCCTTAGCACCATATTGATTAGAGTGTAGTTCATGAGGTGTGGATTCCCCCCTCATGATTTAATTGGCATTAATAAGAAATATTTAGCCCATGGTGCATGTTGATACGGATCCAGATACCTAAGTACGTCATTTCAATAGATTTCTCTTCAATTTATTCTCGTCATTTCAATTCCAATTTTAGGATAATCTAAGTCACTTTCACTACAAATCCAACCACCTTCATACAAAATTAATTCTACATATAATTAAAATCTACTTCCTCGTGAGATCGACACTCATCACCATTGATCTATACTACAATAGATTCGTGTACTTGCGAGTTCAATAAAATTTTCACAACATGAGGTACTTAGAAGATTGCGATCTGGAGTTTCCTAATCTGGAAGATCGGCACCCTAAGCTTCCGTTTACTCTAATTTTCATCTACAAAAAAAGCACACATGCAAAGGAAAGAGGAGGCCGTCACCTAAGAACGAAAAATAAAAAAGAAACAAGAGCAAAACAGAATTCAAGGGCAAGATTTAAGGAGGCATCAAAAGAGAATTTGCAGAAATCAATCGGAACTCAGTCCCTCTTATTCTTCTTTTGTTTTTTTGTTTACTTTTTAATCATGATAATGTATTTGATGACTGAAACTTTACTCTTTATTTTTCTTTTGCAAATTATGAGCTAAATTTATTTATGATTGAGTGATAAACAATCTTGATGGTTTATTGACTGAATTTATGTGTTGGTGCATGTTTGCCATAGCATTTTATTTTGATAGTATTTATTTTTATTAATTATTTCGGCCGATCATCCATTTAATGATACTAGCTAAGAAAGAACCACAAAAGGGCCTATCTTAGCAGAACATATTAAAGTAATACTTGGTTTTAGATTGAGTTTCCTAAATTGAGTTCAACTCGATTCCAAAAGGGTTATGTTTAATCTAAAATTAGTGATGAACTAGATATAGAGATTCACCTTGTAGGATAAATAGAACCTAAGCGTGTAATGCTATATCTTATGTTGGCGTAACAACTGATCACTGTTAGGTTGCATATAGATATAAGATATCCAACATACAACAGCTGATGATACATAAGGATTCTGCCCAGTGTTGTAGCAGATGTTGTAGCAGCCAAGCCAAACATTTGAAAAATAGTCAAAACAATTAAATGAGTTTAATCACTCAAGTACTCCATTCCTATTAGCTTTATCCTTGTGTGTGACGTGAAAATTTATTTATTTGCATATTTCTTTATTGCATTTTATTTCAATCAATTTATTAATTTTATTACCTATTTTATTTTTAATTAAAGCAAAACTGTATTGTTAAGATTGCTGTAGAAAATCTAATGACATCAATTCTTGTGGAGACGATCTTGAATACTCATCATTATATTACTTGTTGTGTAAACTTGTACATTGACACCCATAGCATTTGAATTTAATTACAATAAGTTTTTGGCACCGTTGCAAGGGATTGATTGTTCATTTTGATTTGTGAAATTAGTTTTAATGATGCTAATTTTTAATTTGATTTTTTTTTGTTGACATAGGTGATCTAGCATCCCTTGCATTAGTAAATATAAATCTGTTGAATTTCAATTTGATCCAGAAATTAAAAGAACTGCAAGGAGATTGAGAAGAGAGCATCGGGAATTACAAGCTGCTGTAGCAATGGATCATTTGAAAGGTATTAGAAACTTGAACCCTGAAAGGGAGATACAACCAGTCAATGTACATGAAGGACTGATGGACAAAATGTTCAAAGACAACCAGGGAACAACAACATTATTCACATGGCGGATGCTAGAGATAGAGCCATTTGAGAGTATGTAGTGTTGACTTCTCAAGCCATACATCCGGGAATAGTTAGACCTGACGTTCAAGCTGACAATTTTGAGTTCAAACTAATGATGCTTCAGATGCTGCAAATAGTGGGGCAATTTAATAGTCTGCCATCAGAAGATCTCCATCTACATCTTAAGTTAGTTTTGGAAATGAGTGATGCTTTTAAGATTGCTAGAGCATCGCATGAAGTATTGAGACTCAAACTTTTCTTATTTTCTTTGAGAGATCGAGTAAGAGTGTGGTTGAATTCTTTACCACCTAATTCCATCACTACATGAAATGACTTGGCTAACAAATTTTTTATTAAATACTTCCTGCCAACCAAGAATGCAAAATTGAGGAACGAGATCACATCTTTCCATCAACTTAAAGATGAGAGCTTGTATAATGTATGAAAAAAATTTAAGGAGTTACTCAGAAGATGTCCTCATCATGGTATTCCTTGCTACATACAGTTGGAAACTTTCTTCAATAGTCTCAACCCAAGCACTAGATTGATGGTGGACGCTTCAGCAAATGGGGCCTTGTTATCTAAGTCTTACAATGAGACTTATGAAATTTTAGAGAGGATAGTCAACAATAACTATCAGTGGCCATCAACCAGACAAGCTGCAGCAAGAGGAACAATAAGAGTCCATAACGTAGATGTCTTGACAACATTGTCAGCCCAAGTAACCTCATTAACAAATATAGTGAAAGCTATGATCACTGCTCCGGCAATTGTCAACCAAGTTGCTGAAGTGTCATGTGTTTATTGTGGAGAGAGGCACTTATTTGACAATTGTCCTAGAAATCTAACCTCAATAAACTATGTGGGCAGCTTCAATAGACAGAACTAGGACAATTCATATTCAAACACTTACAACCCTGGATGGAGACAACACCCGAACTTTTCATGGAGTTATCAGAACCAACCTGCTGTAGTACCCAGTAAACAGAGCAAACCTACTCAACCACCTGCATTTTACCAACAAATCAAGGGCAAAGAAGCATCAACAATGATAAAATCAACTCCTTTCAACCTTTGATTGAGGATTATATTGTGACGAATGAAGCGGTTGTCCAAAGTTATACTGTATCTTTGCGAAACCTGGAAAATCAAATTGGATAGCTTGCTACAGTATTAAGCAACAGACCTTGGAGCAGTTTACCCAGCAATATAGAGGACCCAAGAAGAGAAGTGAAAAAGCACTGCAAAGTGATTAACTTGAGGTCTGAAAATGATGTTCATAGTCTAGTTGGTGTACCAAAAAGAAGAGTTGAGTCCACTTCAATCCAGAGAGAAACTCAAATTCAAGAAGAGCCACAATCCTCCACTTCACAATACACTGGTAAGAACAATCAAGCTACAACATCTGTAAAAAATGATGATCCAACACCTGTGGATAACAATGCTGTAGCACCAACCCAGAACATGGCAAAAGAAAAGCAGTCTGCACAACTTACTACAGCATAACAGTTTAGACATCCACCACCATTTCCTCAAAGGTTCCAGAAACAGCAATAAGACAAGCAGTTCAGCAAAATATTGGGAGTGCTGAAACAACTACATATCAATATCCCCTTTGTGGAAGCTCTAAAGCAAATGCTAAATTATGGTAAATTTTTTAAGGATATTTTGACAAAGAAAAGAAGACTTGGAGAATTTGAAACAATTTCTCTAACACAAGAGTGCAACTGAATGCTTCAGAGTAAGATACCGCAAAAGATAAAGGATTTAGGAAGCTTCACAATCTCATGCTCCATAAACACTAAATACAATGGCAAAACACTCTGTGATCTGGGGGTTAGCATCAATCTCATGCCTTTATAAGTGTTAAAGCAATTGGAAGTTAGTGAATGCAAACCAACAACAGTGACTCTACAACTTGCCGACAGATCTCATGCCTATTGTTGTGTGTTAGAAAGTGCATATTTATAAAGGATAAAATCGTTATTTTACATATCAAGTATTACTAACAACCCTTACTTTTATGTGTTTAAGTTTCTTGTACTTTAATTATGTGTATTTTATTTTAATTAAGTATTTTATGTATTTTAGGGGCATCATTGTCATTTCACAATAAACGAGAGATCAAATGGCAAAACGGACATCATTTTTGAACTCAGGACGGTCGAAAACCTTAGGAGGAGCATAAAAGGAAAAATGTATTGTTCACATATACGGTACTATTCACATGTACGAATACCGTCTACGTTACTGTTCACGGCACTGTTCACATAGACGGATCGATGACGTGGCATTGACCGATGACGTGGCATTGACCGATGAGGTGTCATGATCCTATTGGACTAAAATTCTTATGTACTGTTTATGGTGACGTGGCAACATATTAGTGGACCAAAAAACGCGCGTACGGTACATGCAACACAGGGGATTATTTACTGTGCAAATAGTAGCTGAACCGCGTTACTGTGCAAATAGTGGATGAACCGCGTACTGTTCACGCGTACTATTGACTGATGACGTGGCGAAATCCTGAGCGTCCAAACTGTTTTTAATCCGATGGCCATGATTTACTCGATGTATCTATAAATAGGGGCCTCCCCCCCCTAATTTGGCACCTCTGAATCCATTTTTGGGATCTATTTTCTGTAATTCTCTCTCTATCTTGTATTTTCTATGTATTTTAATAAATTCCCATTTTGCCCCTAGTTCAACTATGAGTGGCTAATTTTCTTTCAAGCTTGGGTTGAAGGTGAAGTCTCAACATGTGTCATGGGCTTAATTTGGTAAATTTATTTTCTCTTCCCCTCTAGTTTTTGTGGATGTTTTGACTTTTCGTTGACAAATAATACTAATCTTATCTAGTACCGCCCTGGTTTCACCGGCTCCCTAGTATAAGGTTATTATTATTTGGCACGATAAGCCCTTAGCACCATATTTATTAGAGCGTGGTTCATGAGGTGTGGATTCCCCCCTCATGATTTAATTGGTATTAATAAGGAATATTTAGCCCATGATGCATGTTGATACGAATCCAGATACCCAAGTACGTCATTTCAATAGAATTATCTTCATTTTATTCTAGCCATTTCAATTACAATTTCAGAATTTATTCTCGCCATTTTAATTTAAGTTTTAGCATATTCTAAATTATTTCCACCACAAATCCAACCACCCATTTACAAAATTAATTCTATATATAATTAAAATCCACCTCCTCGTGGGATCGACACTCGTCACCATTAATCTATACTACAACAGATTCGTGCGCTTGCGAGTTCAATAAAATTTGCACAACAAGTTTTTGGCGCCGTTGCTGGGGAGGTAAGTAATTTTAATTCATAGAATTAATTTTTGTGAATATTTCCATTTGATTGTTTTCTTGTATTTTTATTATTATTAAAAAAAAAAGTGAATCTACATTTAGAGGTTAGTATTTCTTTTTCTCTTTTTTAAATTTTGTAATTTAATTTTCAAGTTATTTTTTTTTCTTCTTCTTTGTAATTTTTATTTATCTTATTAATTTATTTTTGGTTAATTTATTTCACGTATTTGTTTTTGTGTATTTTTATAGTAAGGTTGTAATAGCGCAATAAGGTTAGTATCGTAATTTCTCCTTCTTCTTTATTTTTATTTTTATTTTTATTTGTTTTATTCCTATCTTTATTTTTATTTTATTTGCTTTGTTCCCATTTATTTTTGTGTTTCTTGCATGCATGGTCGTAGGTCATTATTACCTAATCTTGAACCTATAGACCTTGAATTAGAAAAAACACTTCGCACACACAAGCACATTAAAAATAAAATGGATTTACAAGCACCACAAGAGAGGCCATTTAAGGATTACTTTAGTCCTTTAGCCAATTTGAGCACATCATGTATAAGGTACCCAAATGTAGCTGCTAGGAGTTTTGAACTAAAACCTAGTGTGCTAAATTGTCTCCCCACGTTCTATGGCTTAGAAAATGAGGACCCATACAATCATTTAAATGATTTTCACGCTATTTGTCAAACATTTAAATATGAGAATTTTTCAGATGATGATGTAAAACTCAGATTATTCCCATTTTCTTTAAAAGATAGAGCTCGTTCGTGGCTTAATACATTGCCTGCTAATAGCATTTCATCATGGGAACAAATGGTTACAAAATTT
This sequence comes from Citrus australasica, assembly GCA_029618585.1. Lineage (NCBI taxonomy): Eukaryota > Viridiplantae > Streptophyta > Magnoliopsida > Sapindales > Rutaceae > Citrus > Citrus australasica. Next base: position 10,300,755 of record JARCIV010000006.1, read on the forward strand.
TTGAATAAATATTTCCCAGTGCATAAAACCAATGCTATTCGCAGGGAAATCTCGGAGTTTACCCAGAGAGATGACGAGCAGTTTTTCGAAACATGGGAGCGATTCAATGGGCTACTCTTGAAGTGTCCACATCATGGGTACGAGAAATGGCATCAATGCCAATACTTTGTGGAGGGATTATTGCCGAATGTGCAAGAATGGCTAATGGCAACAAGTGGAGGAGAGCTAATGTCAAAAAGCGCATCAGAGATTTGGGAATTCTTCCAGCGACAAGCAGATAATTCCCAACAACGGAGTCGATCACTCAGGAGTACTAGAAGAATTAAGGGAGTGAATGAGGTTCACATTGGCGAGTCAAGTTCAGAAATCAAAGAAGTCAATGAGATAATTGAAGGTCTTTCTCGACAAATAGCAACATTATCGACTGCTAAATCAACAGAGGCACATGACCTTGACTCATATCCAGATCAAGCCAATGCCATAGGAGTAATGAGAAAACCATCGAATTACAACCCATACTCCAACACATATAACCCTGGATGGAGAGACCACCCCAATTTTTCATGGTCTCAAGGATTCCAACAGAATGGACCAGCAGCAACAGCTCCAGCTCTTCCAATGCAACCAATTGCTCAAAATCCTCAAGCCTCTCAGCCCCTATTCAGACCATTCAATCAGAACCAGAACTACTCTCAACCCAGACCATGGGAGGATGCATTCCAGAATTTCAGGAATGTTACTCACTCCACAATTGAGCAACAGAACCGCACTATTGATGGACTACGAAATGAGTTGAGAACGGGCTTCAACTCACAAGCCCAATCAGTTTCAAGCCTCAAAAAAATGGTGGGACAACTTGCTTCCTCAGTTCAGACCTTGGCAATGACTGTTGAGAAAGGTAAATTTCCAAGTCAACCAGTGCTTAACCCTAAAAGAGTACATGAAGCAAGTACCAGTTCACCACAGTAGCATGGAGAGGTCAAAGCCGTCATGACCTTGCGAAAAGGAAAAGAAGTCGACAATAAAGTGGAAATGCCGGTGACTAAAGACAATCAAATTGTACCTGTGAATGTTGAGGAATCATCACCGGAGGAGAAAGAAGAAACCAACCCACGAAAATATGTTCCCAAAGCTCCATTTCCTCAGAGGTTAGCTAAAGGGAAGAAGGGAAAATTCACAGGTGAGATTCTCGAAATCTTCAAACAGGTAAGTGTTAACATCCCATTGCTTGATGCTATAAAGCAAGTTCCATCTTATGCCAAGTTTCTTAAAGATCTGTGTACTAAAAAGAGAAACATGCATGTTCAAAAGAAGGCATTTTTAACAGAAAACGTTAGTTCTATACTCCAACATAAAATTCCTTTAAAATACAAAGATCCAGGTTCTCCCACTATCTCATGTAGTATAGGGAACCACACAATTGAAAATGCCTTGTTGGATTTAGGAGCTAGTATAAATTTGTTGCCTTACTCTGTTTTTGTGAAACTTGGACTGGGAGAATTACACCCAACTCCAGTGGTGTTACAGCTTGCAGATCGGTCCACGAAAATACCTCGTGGTATTGTGGAGGACGTGCTTATCCAGGTAGACAAGTTTTATTTTCCTGTTGATTTCATTGTAATTGACACTCAACCAATACAGGAGTCAAGGAAGCACATCCCTATTATCCTAGGCCGACCTTTCTTGGCAACTGCGGATGCTCACATTCAATGCAGGACTGGAAATATGCAGTTGTCCTTTGGCAACATGACTATGGAGTTGAACATCTTCAACATTGCCAAACAACCTCACAACACAGATGATGGAAATGTTGATGTGGATTTAATTGAAGCATTAGTTGATGACACATTTGTTTCAAACCTTAGTGATGATCCTTTACAAACATGTTTAACTCACTTTGGTTTGAATTTTGATATTGACAGATCGGTCGAGGAGGTCAACGCTCTACTTGACTCAGCACCATCCATTGACACTAATAAATGGAAGTCAAGAGTTGAACAACTAGCACCCTCAGAGAAGAAACTCATTCCATCATCAGAATCACCACCGAAACTCGAGCTCAAACCATTGCCCAACACTCTGGAATATGCATTTTTGGGGGAAGAAAGTACTTTACCGGTAATCATCTCATCATCCCTCAATGACGAACAAAAAGGTAAGTTGTTGGATGTTTTAAAAGAGCACAAAGGAGCATTAGGATGGACAATAGTAGACATAAAAGGTATAAACCCAGTAGACTGAATGCATTACATTCACCTTGATGAAAATGCTAAATCTACTAGGGAAATGCAACGTCGGTTAAATCCTAATATGAAAGAAGTTGTTAGAACAGAAGTCCTTAAGCTATTAGATGCAGGTATCATTTACTCAATTTCTGATAGTTCATGGGTCAGTCCTGTACAAGTGGTCCCCAAAAAGTCAGGAGTCACTGTAGTTACGAATGCCGATAATGAATTGATACCAACTAGAGTAACTACAGGATGGCGTGTATGCATTGATTATAGAAAGTTGAATTCTGTCACACGTAAAGACCATTTTCCTTTACCATTTATCGATCAAATGCTTGATAGATTAGCAGGCCATGAATTTTATTACTTTCTAGATGGCTACTCAGGATATAATCAGATTCCCATAGCACCAAAAGATCAAGAGAAAACTACTTTCACTTGCCCTTTTGGCACTTTTGCATATAGGAGAATGCCATTTGGATTATGTAATGCACCTGCTACATTTCAACGATGCATGTTGAGCATTTTTTCTGATATGGTTGAACGATTCCTTGAAGTCTTTATGGATGACTTTTCTGTCTTTGGTGACTCGTTTGATCAATGTTTACGTCATCTAACACTAGTTCTGCAGAGATGCATCGAGAAGAACTTAGTCTTAAATTGGGAGAAGTGCCATTTTATGGTAAAACAAGGTATTGTTCTCGGTCACATCATTTCGAGCAAAAGTATTGAGGTTGACAAAGCCAAGGTGGATCTCATTTCTAATCTTCCTCCACCCAAAACAGTCAGAGAAGTAAGATCTTTCCTTGGGCATGCTGGTTTTTATAGACGTTTCATTAAAGATTTTAGCAAAGTTTCTAGACCCTTATGCAATTTACTTGTTAAGGATGCACCTTTTATCTTTAATGATTCATGTCTTGTGGCTTTTGAAAAATTAAAGCAATTGTTGACATCATCACCCATCATTCAGCCCCCAAACTGGAGCTTACCATTTGAGCTTATGTGTGATGCATCTGATTATGCAGTAGGAGCAGTATTAGGACAAAGAGTTGATCGGATTCCCCATGTTATTTACTATGCTAGTATGACATTGAATGATGCACAGTTAAATTATTCAACTACTGAAAAAGAAATGCTAGCAATAGTGTTTGCATTGGAAAAATTTCGATCCTATCTCATTGGTTGTAAAATAATTGTATTCACCGATCATGCTGCTCTTAAATATCTTCTTACAAAGAAAGATGCAAAAGCTAGACTAATTCGTTGGGTGTTACTTTTGCAGGAATTTGACTTGGAATTCAAAGATAAGAAAGGCACAGAAAATGTTGTGGCAGACCATCTCTCTCGTCTTCATTTTGACACAACTACAGAGCCTTTAACATTGAATGAGTCATTTCCAGATGAACAATTAATGAGTGTGGAAGTATTACCTTGGTATGCTGATATAGTTAATTATCTTGTTACAGGTAAACTTCCAGAGCATTGGACCAAGCAAGACAAGGCTAAATTCTTTGCAGAAATAAAGAATTTCTTTTGGGATGACCCGTATCTGTTCAAGTATTGTGCAGACCAAATTGTTAGAAGATGTGTCCCAGAAAGTGAAATTCAAAATATCCTTTCATTCTGCCATGAGCAAGCTTGTGGAGGCCATTTCAGTGCTAAGAAAACAGCGACTAAAGTTTTGCAATGTGGTTTCTATTGGCCAACTATATTTCGAGATGCTTACACTTTCTGTTCTTCATGTGATAGGTGTCAACGAATGGGGAGCATTACACGCAGGAACATGATGCCACTAAATCCAATTTTAGTGGTTGAGATTTTTGACGTATGGGGTATCGACTTCATGGGACCCTTTCCCCCTTCTTTTGGTCATCAATTTATATTGGTAGCTGTTGACTATGTATCGAAATGGGTAGAAGCAATTCCATGCAGAACCAATGATCACAAGGTGGTGATAGGGTTTTTGAAAAGCAATATTGTTTCGCGCTTTGGATTCCCTCGAGCAATAATCAGTGATGGTGGTGCCCACTTTTGTAATAAAGCATTCAAAGCTCTTTTGACAAAGTATTCAATCACTCACAAAGTGGCGACCCCATATCATCCGCAAACCAGTGGCCAAGTGGAGATCTCCAATCGAGAAATAAAGCACATATTAGAAAAGACGGTGAGGCCGGACAGAAAAGATTGGTCATTAAGACTTGATGATGCATTATGGGCATATCGAACGGCTTTCAAGACGCCGATTGGGATGTCACCCTACAGGCTAGTGTATGGAAAAGCTTGCCACCTACCTGTGGAACTCGAGCATCGTGCATATTGGGCCATCAAGAAATTCAACTTTGACATGCAGCAAGCCAGCTCAGAAAGAAGATTGCAACTGGCAGAACTTGAAGAAATTCGCAATGACGCATACAAAAATGCCAAGATTTACAAGCAACGAATGAAAGTCTTCCATGACAAGCATATTATGAGAAAATCTTTCACTCCAGGTCAGAAAGTACTTTTATTCAACTCTCACTTGCACCTATTCCCAGGTAAGTTACGCTCTCGTTGGTCTGGTCCATTTATTGTTCATACTGTTTTTCCACATGGGGCAATTGAAATTAAGGACCCAAAGAACGGTGTCACGTTCAAAGTTAATGGTCAAAGATTAAAGCCATATCTAGAGTACCAACCACATGGAGAAGACACCGAAATAAATTTGAGTGACCCACCAGATTTGAATTGATTTTTTTTCTTTTCGGTGGGTTTGATTTTTTTCTTTTTATCATTCTTTTGCTAATTGAAATTATTTTTTACATAAGTGTGTTTATCATTAAGTTTTCTCTTATCATTGTTAATCATGAGTCTCTTACTTATACCGTTCCTCCTGAACATTCTTAAACCACTTCAACGTGTCAAAACTCATCTCAAAAGACAGATTCAATCTTGTAAAACACATCGCATTTGGGCTCTACAACCACCAGAGTTAGTAGCCTATGTTGAGGGCTTAGAACGCCAACTCAGAGATATTGAGAAAAGTGTTTACGACATCCAGTTGGAGCTTGAGGTAAATTCAATAAGAGGACGATTTTGATTTTCTTTGTGTTGTTTAATTTGTTTTTCTGTTTGTTTGCTTTAGTTTGTTACCCCGGTGAAGTGGCGGATAACGGTACTCCGTGACAATCAAGTCGGTTACTTCAGTTTTCCCATAATAACTGATATTCTGAGGCGAAGGTATGGAAAGAAACGAGATTTTAGCAAAGCTTCACAAGCGATTCCCTTCACTTCCTCAGAATGCCCTCCTTACGATCTATAAAGCTCGGTCCGAACGCATGCGATTGCTCATGAGGAATAACATACCTGCTGACATCTGTTGGTTAATCGAGGCGAAAGTACGATTGGCGGGTGAGTTACCTCCAAAATTTATTGCATACATGCCTGGTTGTGGTAAAGGAAATTATGCAAGAAAACGACGAGCTCGAAGAATTTCTGTTGCTTGTCATAAGTGTGCCAGAATGAGTTGCAATAAAAACCCATGTTCTTTAGGAATGGTGTCTGATAACAGGGAAGATAAGATTCAATTCATTAGGGATGGCTTGAATAAGGAGTCATTGGATGATATCCTTCTGTCTCTTGAAACGCATCCCAGTGGATATGTGCAAGGAGCGATTCTCCAGTTATGACCATTATTCCAGAAAGAGCATGCAAGATATAGTCTCGGGAATCTGACTATAAACGACCCTGTTTGCCAGTTTATAAGAAAACTGGATGGGAAGCCTATCCTCGACCCATAGAGGGCGTTCAAGCCGTTTCTGGACGTAAAACCAGAGGAAGATGTGAGCCACAGTCGCAACTACCTGTAAATATCCTTTTACTTTACTGTTATTTTATTTCATTTCACTGTTGTTTTATCATTTGCATTATTGTCTTTAATAATTTTATTATTGTTTGTTTTTACTGTTTGCTTTTTGACTATCGAGCCATGTGCTTTACGCATTATTTGACACTGACATGCCACCTCATACACAGTTGTGATCCACTATCACCAAGATTCTTAAATATGACTTTTTGTTAAGCACTCACAAATTGTTTTTGAGAAATATTCCAATGGCAGCTACTCCCAATAGACAATTCAAGAACATTTGTGTGCTTTCTGGATTTACTTATGGCAAACATAAAGAGTTCGTTGATGCAGCCATAGATCTTGGTCGAAGCATAGCAGAGAGAAAATTACACTTGGTGTATGGAGGAGGTAACCGAGGGTTATCAAAATTGGTCTCAGAAGCTGCTTTTGTCAGAGGAAGCCAAGTGTTAGGCATCATCCCTAGAGTCCTAAAACCTTTGGGCAGTGTGTCTGACTCAACGACTGGAGAAGAGTTAGTCGTCTCATGTATGCAAGAACGAATAACTGAAATGCTTAATCATGCTGATGCTTTTATTTTCCTTCCAGGAGATCTTGCAACACTAGAGGCACTTATCACACTAGCATCTTGGGCCCATCTGCACCTTCACCAGAAACCCATCGGTTTGTTAAATGTCAATAATTTTTATGATGGCTTTATCGCATTTCTTAACCATGCAATAAAAAGCTACTTTATTCCTTCCAGTGCAAAAAAACTTTTTATTTGTGCTCACACTGCTAATGAGCTACTTGATATGTTACAAGCTTATAAACCGGAGCCAGACCCCTGGAGCTTTGTGTTGGAGCGTTCAAATGATGACGGTAACAGTAGCCGCAGTAAGAAGTACAAATTAGATTTAACTCTCCGCCTGTAAATATTTTCTTCTGTGTTGCACCACCCAGGTGATGTCTTCTAAACTCTACTTCTTTCCTTTAAAACATTGAGGACAATGTTTCGTTCTGGTTGGGGGGAGGGAATAGTCGACAATTGTGGAATATTGGTTAAGTTTTTACTAATTTTTGTTGTAGAAACTAACTGTTGCTAACTTTTTGTGTTGAAGATGGCTGAATATGGAGTGTAGTGACTCTAGAAACGCATCTTCATCGTTTAAAAAAAAAATTTTAAAAAAAAAAAAATTCCAGATATTTTCTTTTTCTTTATTATGTTTTGATGTTTATTTCTCTTTTTCTTTTTAATTTCTCCTTTATAAATATACATTTTCAAACAAAAATTTTGAGTCAAAGATGGCTGAATATAGAGTGTAGTACCTCTAGAAACGCATCTTCTTAAGTAAAAAAAAAATTCATTTTCTATCATTTTCTAATCAGTTTTTTGTGCATCATTTTCACATTTCTGCATGCATATTTTCCTTTCACGTTTAGAATAGGTTGGGGGGTAGACTGTTGTTAAAAAAAAAAAAAAAATTGTGTGATTTATTTTAACATTGGACGACATGATGATTTCAAATTTTAGTATTTGTATTATCTTTAGTCTGAAGTGATGTTACACTATGTTTACTACTCTACATGTTGATGTCGGAGACAAATATGAGTTGCTTGAAAGATTGAACATGTCATAATAAATACCAAGTGAGTTTTTGAGCCTATCATTTTTCTTGGAGAGTACCCCTTTTCCCCATTCTTTATACAGCTTAGCGGTTATTATTTTATACACGATCTCTAGATTTCTTTTGAGTTAACCCTAAAAAAAAAAAAAAAAATGTGTGTTACTACATTTGGAAGCCCATTTAATTAGTAGATATGGAAGATTATTTAGAGTCCTAAAAGATGATGGAAATGCCGTCTTTGATCCGTTTGAGCCTTTCTAGCCATCCCTTTTATGAATATCCATAGTTAACCATTTTGAGCCTTTAAAAAAAAAAAAAAACTTTTCTTTGTCAACTTATTATCCTGACCCACTCCGATTTGGAGTATTACCCAATGTCTTACTAGATCCATTACCTATTTATGTTTGAGAAAAATGTAAATAAACATTTTGTATGGTGAAGTTATGCCTAGTTCAAAAAAAAAAAAAAAAAACTCTGCATTTTTCTCAAACATACACTTTGTTTTTCCTATTTCCCTTCTTTGTTAGCCATGTCCCTAGCCTACGTTACGTCCTAATAAAAGTCCTTCTTGATTTTAGGGAACTATAGTCTGAAGTAGAAGCTAGTTATATGGGCTAAAAGGATGTAGTGATGCATAAAAAAAAATATAAATAAATAAATTGGGTTTACTAGCATTTTTATTTGACTTGAGATCGTATTATTTCTAAGCTGAGGGCATATTTCTTTTATCTTGGTGAGAGCATGTGATATCATTACTTGATTATTTTCTCTCAATTATCATTCATTGGAGTGACTATTTTTATTGGGTTTAATTTCTTTGTGAGAGTGTCACTATTTCCAGTGAGATTTTGGGGTTTGACATGTCATTCTTGAAGGTAACTACGACAAAGTCTACTGGGCTGATTCATGTGGATGGTTGATGTGGATGTGATGTTTCTTTAGACTTGAGATAATGCTTATACTTTCATTTGATTGTTATCATTAATCTGATTGAATAAACAAAAGTGTTAAAAAAAAAAATCATTTTTGAATTTTGTTTTCGCTTTATTTGCTAGGGACTAGCAATAAGCTGGTTGGGGGGTGTGTTGTGTGTTAGAAAGTGCATATTTATAAAGGAGAAAATCGTTATTTTACATATCAAGTATTACTAACAACCCTTACTTTTATGTGTTTAAGTTTCTTGTACTTTAATTATGTGTATTTTATTTTAATTAAGTATTTTATGTATTTTAGGGGCATCATTGTCATTTCACAATAAACGAGAGATCAAATGGCAAAACGGACATCATTTTTGAACTCAGGACGGTCGAAAACCTTAGGAGGAGCATAAAAGGAAAAATGTACTGTTCACATATACGGTACTATTCACATGTACGGGTACCGTCTACGTTACTGTTCACGGCACTGTTTACATAGACGGATCGATGACGTGGCATTGACCGATGACGTGGCATTGACCGATGAGGTGTCATGATCCTATTGGACTAAAATTCTTATGTACTGTTTATGGTGACGTGGCAGCATATTAGTGGACCAAAAAACGCGCGTACGGTACATGCAACACAGGGGATTATTTACTGTGTAAATAGTAGCTGAACCGCGTTACTGTGCAAATAGTGGATGAACCGCGTACTGTTCACGCGTACTGTTGACTGATGACGTGGCGAAATCCTGAGCGTCCAAACTGTTTTTAATCCGATGGCCATGATTTACTCGATGTATCTATAAAAATGGGGCCTCCCCCCCTAATTTGGCACCTCTGAATCCATTTTTGGGATCCATTTTCTGTAATTCTCTCTCTATCTTGTATTTTCTATGTATTTTAATAAATTCCCATTTTACCCCTAGTTCAACTATGAGTGGCTAATTTTCTTTCAAGCTTGGGTTAAAGGTGAAGTCTCAACATGTGTCATGGGCTTAATTTGGTAAATTTATTTTCTCTTCCCCTCTAGTTTTTGTGGATGTTTTGACTTTTCGTTGACAAATAATACTAATCTTATCTAGTACCGCCCTGGTTTCACCGGCTCCCTAGTATAAGGTTATTATTATTTGGCACGATAAGCCCTTAGCACCATATTTATTAGAGCGTGGTTCATGAGGTGTGGATTCCCCCCTCATGATTTAATTGGTATTAATAAGGAATATTTAGCCCATGATGCATGTTGATACGAATCCAGGTACCCAAGTACGTCATTTCAATAGAATTATCTTCATTTTATTCTAGCCATTTCAATTACAATTTCAGAATTTATTCTCGCCATTTTAATTTAAGTTTTAGCATATTCTAAATTATTTCCACCACAAATCCAACCACCCATTTACAAAATTAATTCTATATATAATTAAAATCCACCTCCTCGTGGGATCGACACTCGTCACCATTAATCTATACTACAACAGATTCGTGCGCTTGCGAGTTCAATAAAATTTGCACAACACCCATCCAGAAGGGAAGATTGAAGATGTGTTGGTGAAGGTGGATACATTTATTTTTTTGAAGGATTTCATTGTGCTAGACTTTGAGCCAGATAAAGAAGTGCCAATCATTCTAGGAAGACCTTTCTTAGCTACAGGAAAGACTCTTATTGATGTGCAAAAAGGAGAGTTAACTATACATGTCAATCATCAATAAGACACATTTAATGTGCTGGATGCTATAAAGAGTCTTGATAAGGTTAAAGATTGTAATTTTATCAGTATTATAGACTTTATTGTAGCAGATGGATTAAACAGTTGCTGCAGTAAGGAGAAAATCAATGTTGTAACATTTGAAGAACTTGATGATGAAGATCGTGAAGCAGTTAACATAGCATGGTTAGGGAAGAAGCAACCTGTGAGAAATGACAAACATTTTGAATCTTTAGACCTCTTAAACAGATCAAGAGAAGAGTTCCGTTGATGTATTGGGGAGATACAAGAAGGCTATTGGATGAGGGACCCCACATAAGCAAGCAAGGATGGTCAAGCTAAAGGACCTAAAATCAAACACTAATTGGGAAGCAACTCAATAAGTAGGAAAGTTATTTTAGATTTTTCTTTCAACAATAAGTCTAATTTTGTATATTTTTCATTCACAATTTTTGTCATTTTGAATTTATTATTTAATTTCTTTTATTCTTTTTTATTTTCTTGCAACACAAAAAAAGACTACGAAACTAACACGAGTTGTTGCAGCATTACATACAACAAAAAAGTTGGGCAATGGTTCTCATACATCAGGACAATTTATCACTATTGTTGTATCATCAAAATTGATTGCTGCAGCAGTGGATTTTTACAGTTGCAGTGATAAAGCCGTGGAATTTTTTTTTTTTTACAGTTGGGAGTGTTGTCAGCATGAAGTCAGCAGATCAGAGTTATAGATAAGGAAGGATTTTGCAGTCCCTCAATTACCGTAATAATTATCCTTTCCTTTTAAGAGGTGAGAAGCAGTCTCCAAGACATCATTGCTGTTATTACTGCTGAGGAGCCTGCTGCAACAAAATCTGCTCCAATTGCAACCCAACAAACTCCAACATAATCTCTCGCCTAAACTCCCAAGGTATCCAGCAAATGAAAAAGGGGCACTAACTTCTGGAGGTACTACAGCACCAGAAGAACCAGAGCACAAGCGAACAAGACCAACTCAGCCCAAAGGTACTGAACCTGCTAGAAGTTTGAGGGGGTTGTGTTATTATGTATTGTGTTTGTGAGTGCATGTGTTTGTGTTGTGTATTATGTGAAGCTCTGTTATCTACTATTTGTATGGATTTGAAAACCTAATGAAGATAAATTGAGTGTCATTCAGTAATTGGGAATGCCAATTAGGGATAGTTATAGATAAAGGTTGAAATTATGTCTTAACATTTAAACTTTGGTTTAGTTTCCTGAGTATGTTGTAGTAGAACTAGGAAAACCAAAAAGGGTAGAAAATATCTCAAGTTTGGGAGAAAATGTTTTTTGAATTGTGCCTGTTATGAAATAAATTATGCTCTAATTGTTTAAATTACTGAGTAACCAGGGCTGAGTATGTACCCCATATGAAGACTTGAGTCAAAAGGCAATAAGAGTTATGAGCAGTGCTGCAACAACTAAAAAACAAATTGGTGATGAAGGAATGAAAAATAAAAGGGTTCGCTGCCTAGGATACTGAGTAAACAAGTTCCTCATAAGCTCCATGTTCAATCTTGAGTCAAAGGCGTCCACAGGTAAGACCTAGATATAACATCTTGAATGTGTTTGCTGCAGTAATTCTGACATGTACTTTGAGTGAGTAATTGGGTGTCGTCATTACAAGTGATAGGTATTCACATAAAGCTCAATGTTGCATTGAATGGTTTGAGCGACTAAAAAAAAAATTTGGATGTAGCACAGTTTGAGCCAATTTGTGACTTCTGCTCCCCTTATGTGAATGAACTTATGTTATACTTTTAAGCTATATGTATGTAATACTTGTGCAATGTTGCAGTATCTCTGGAACTTGATCAAATTGACATACACACACTTTGGACAGAATAAGGCCTAAGTCCATAACTGAGCTGCTATGGCCATTATGTGTGATAAAGAACGTGATCTAAGGGTGGAAGAATCCTTGTAAATTTGATGACAGAGCTAAGTTATTTGTTGCATTATTGTGTGATTGAAGTGTGAGTGTTGTTGTCATTACTTGATGACAAGTAATGGTTTGAGTATGAGGGTGTGATCACTTTATGAAATAAGAGTTATCATGATACTTTTAGACTTAAATCATTATTACTTAGAGAGTAAATGACACGTCTTTATTGCATTTTAATTTTATTTTGTATGAATATCCATTTTAGTTTATTTTTAATAAATTTTGTGTGCTTAGATTGTGTCCATAATTGTAGGTGATTGGAAGCTCAAATTTCAAGGAATGAATGCTGCTGAAATAGGCTTGCAAAAGATAGAAAAGAACTTGGCTACAAAAGAATTGAAACAAATCTAGAACAGTGCAGTTGTTGTAGCCGTTGTTGTAGAACATTGCTTTAGCAATCCTGGAACAATGACAGAGAAGATTTCGCACGAGATACTTAGAAGATTGCAATCTGGAGTTTCTAAATCTGGAAAATCTTCGTCCTAAGCTTCCGTTTACCCTAATTTTCATCTATAAAAAAGCACATACACAAAGGAAAATAGAGGTCGTCACTAGGAACAAAAAATCGAAAAGAAACAAAAGCAAAAAAGAATTCAAAGGCAAGATTTAAGGAGGCATCAAAGGAGAATTTGCAGAAATCAATCGGAACTTAGTCTTCTTATTCTTCTTTTATTTTTTTGTTTACTTTTTAATCATGATGATGTATTTGATGGCTGAAACTTTACTCTTTATTTTTCTTTTGCAAACCATAAGCTAAATTTATTTGTGGTTAAGTGATAAACACTCTTGATGGTTTATTGACTGAATATATGTGTTGCTGCATGTTTGCTATAGCATTTTGTTTTGATAGTATTTATTTTTATTCGTTATTTCGGCCAATCACCCATTTAATTATACTAGCTAAGAAAGAGCCACAAAATGGCCTATCTTAGTGGAACATATCAGAGTAATGCTTGGTTTTAGATTGAGTTTCCTAAATTGAGTTCAACTCGATTCCAAAAGGGTCATGTTTAATCTAAAATTAGTGATGAACTAGATATAAGGATTCACCTTGTAGGGTAAATAGAACCTAAGTGTGTAATGCTATATCTTATATTGGCGTAACAACTTATCACTATTAGGTTGCATATAGATATAAGAAATTCAACATGCAACAGCTGAGGATACATAAGGATTCTGCCCATTGCTATAGCAACCGAGCCAAACATTAGAAAAATAGTCAAAACTATTAAGTGAGTTTAATCACTCAACAACTCCATTCATATTGGTTTTATCCTTGTGTGTGATGTGAGAATTTATTTATTTGCATTTTTCTTTATTGTATTTTATTTTAATTAATTTAATAATTTTATTACCTGTTTTATTTTTAATTAAAGCAAAACTATATTGTTAAGATTGTTGTAGCAAATCTAATAACATCAATCCCTGTGAGACGATCTTGAATACTCATCATTATATTATTTGTTGTGTACACTTGCACATCGACACTCATAGCATTTGAATTTAATTACAACAGTAGGTCCAAACATGCTTACTGTCATTCAAGAGTTAGCAAAGAAGATGAGTAGAAAAGAATTTGAATGGATGGCTATAACTTGCTAGATTATTTAGAAAGCAAGGAACAAGTGCTTGTTTGAAGCTAAGTAAGCTGGATCCTTAGATGTCATTGGTAAAATCAAAAGCATTGATGGAGGTTTATCTAAGAACAAAAGTTTCAGGAGTAATTCATGGAGACCCTAAAGGAGAAAAAGAAAACCAAAATGTGGCAACTCCTACCACAAAACTAGTTCAAGTTGAATGTTGATACTCCCGTAAATAGTAAAAACAAGTTTAATTAATATAAGAAATGATAGATATAAGAAACGGTAGCATGAATTAGATTTATTAGGTCATTTCAGAGATTCTAGAGAAGATTAAGTATCTCTGTACCGTTAAAGATCAACATACCCAAAGATTTTGTAATGCAATTGTCCACTCTTTAGCTAAGTTAGCTTTAGATCATTTTGAAACTGTTGTTTGGTTGGGTTCATTTCTAATAGAAATCGTGAATGTATTCACTTTGCTAAATAAATGAAAGTTATACTTTCTTATAAAATTTATAAAAAAAAAAGGCAACCAACTATTGATAATGACTTATTATAACAATTAAATTTTAAGATCATTAATATAATTCAAAGTCCTTATCATACTATTTGAAAATAATATACACTAAAGAAAAAAGGAGATAATTAAGACTTCATTCTGCCTACTATAATCATTTACTAAATTAGTATTGGAAATGTAATTTTTTGAAAATAAATTAACATTTATGCCCAAACATGAGAATATAAGAACTAATTATATAAGGGATTAAATAAGAATTCATGTTAGAAAAATATATAAATGGTTATTTTTAAGTTAATTTTTAGCAAGATAAATATTAGAAAAATATACTTGCATTAATGATCTGGAATCTCCTTTGTGGGATCTTCTTAACGAATCATGGAACCCTCAAATTGGTGTTTGGGTGAATGAGAAATTGGATCTCAAAATGCACCTATTGGTGCAAAAAAAATGAAGGAAAATCTCATATGATATTTTAACTAACTAATGCCTTCGCTTGAAACCCATAAATATTGGTTTCCATGTTCAATTGCAAAACACACCAAAAATCAAGCGATTTTCTTCTCTTCCCCCTTAAGCAAATACTACCTAGCTTTAGACTTCAATGTGATAGAATTCAAACATTTGTTTGAAGTTGCCAGAACAATGAGGTTATGCTACCAACACTATTCAAATCTGTTGTATCATAGGGGACAGATGCCAACGTAATTCGAGCACTATTATGAAGGTAGCGAATTTATTTTAAACACACTATATCTTTATAGCCCTTGGGTTAGTGGCTTTATTATATGTTGTTCATTTATATGTTTTATCTTTGCTATTTCAATTTATTTTTATATTATTATAAACTTGTGATAAGTGTCTAAGAGGCTTATTGTAAGTTTAAGTGCACTAGAAGAACTCTATCACTAAGGCTATGTACATTGCCTAAGGAGTCTGGATTTTAAATGGGACTTTCATGACACTTTCAATCTTTTCTAGGAACCTAACTAGTATATTTTTTCATACAGAATTAGCATCTTATATCACTTACTAAGTAATAATAATATACACAACAATCTAAAATATATTATTTGTTGAAATGGCAACTAATATGAGCTAGCAAGCTGGAACTTCTAACACTGTCTTACTATCTCAATTGCTGGTCTTGGCACTAGTGCTGTTGCATCTATGGTTGTTTCTCATGTGGAAAATGCTAATAAATTCATTAGACAGAATTTCAAACGATGATGACATAACATGTTTTTTTTTTCACTTAACCACCTTGAATCTTATGAGATTCCTGAAGAAAGATGCTCCTACACCGAAAAAGGGTGAAGTTGATCCCTAAGTGATCAATGCAATAAATGCTTGGAATTATCTTGATTTCCTCTGTAGCAATTATAGGTTGAATAGCTTGAGCAATTATCTGTAAAGAGTGTATGCTAGAAATTAAAGAGACGAGGAGCTATAGAGTCCTTAGAACGGAAATATAAAACTAAGGATGCTGGCTCTAAGAAATTTATTGTATGCCACTTCTTAGATTATAAGATGGGGGACTCTAAAACTATTACAAGTCAAGTTCAACACTTACAGATAATTTTGTTAGAAATTCATGGTGAAGAAATGGACTTAAGTGAGACTTTTCAAACAACCACTATCATTAAAAAGCTACCTCCAATATAGAAAGATTTCAAGAGTTATCTGAAGCATAAGAGAAAGAAAATGACTCTTGAAGATTTGATTAGTAAACTTTAAGTTGAAGAAGGCAACCAAGACAAGTGTCACTTCTATGGCTAAGGCCAATGTTGTGGAATATAGTCAAAATAATGAGAATAAGAAGGCCAACAAAAATACCTAGATCCAAAAGGAGATGTCTCCAGGAAGCAACTAACTTTCAAAGGAAATGCTTCAACTATGATAAAATAGGTCACAATCTTCATAATGTTGATTGCCAGAAAAAAAAAAAAGAAATTGGAAGCTAATGTGGTAGAGAACATCTCAAAAAATACGTTATATATTAATCGTTCTGTAATGGTTTCTAAAGGAAATTTAGTGGGCTCTAATCTAAGAGAATGGCAAATTGATACTGGTGCCACTCAATATATATGCTCATAAAAGGAAATGTTTATTTCTTTTAAACTTATTGGAAATGGTAAAAAGCTATATATAGGGAATTTACCCACGTTTGAGATAAAAGGTCAAGGAAAGTGATTCTAAGTTTGACTTCTAGGAAACAACTGACTCTTAATAATATTTTGCACGTGCTAGATTTCGTAAGAATCTCATATTTAGATTGCTTTTGAACAAGCATGGATTATGAATGGTGTTCAAGTTAGACAAAGTAGCTTTTTCTAAAAATGGAATGTAATGGGAAAGAGATATGTATCTGATGGGCTTTTCAAACTGAATGCAATAGTTGTAAAACCAAAGAATAATAAAGTTATTTCTTCAGCTTATTTTCTTGAGTTTTCTAATTTATGGCATAATAGATTAGGACTTGTTAATTATAATTCTTGCATAAGTTAATTAACATGAATCATATACCTACTTTCCAAATTAATACAAAGAATTGAAAGGAACACTAAATCATTTGACTAATACATAGTGATGTATATGATTTTAAATCTATACAGTTGGAGGGAGTTAATAAATATTTTATTACAATTATTGATGATTGCACAAAATTTTGTTACATGAATTTGTTAAAAAAAAAAAGACGAGGCTATAGAGGAATTTATGCTTTATAAATTTAGGAGTTGAGAACTGACAAAAGTCCTAAGTACGTTGTTCTATACGAAAACTCCAACTCCTTATTCACTTCAAACTCCAACTCCTTAGAAAAATCGTACCTTGAAAGAAATGATGAATGCTATGTTAATAAGTTTTGGACTACCTCAGAATATATTGAGAGAATCTGTTTAATTATTTAATTACCTTTTAAATGAGGTACCCTAAAAGGAAATAGAAAGAATCCTTTCTGAATTATAGAAAGGTGAGTATCTTTTTCCAAATACTTGCGAGTGTAGGGCTATCTTGCTAAAGTTGTCATTCCTCCAAAAATAAGGTAAAGATAGGACCAGAAACTATGGAATGCATTTTTATTACTTATGCACGTTGCAGTAGTGCCTATCAATTTCTTGTGTACAAGTCAAACATACGAGATATTCACAAAAAAATGCTTCATCTTTTGGACATGTGTTTCCATGTAAATTCAAGGAGAATTCAAGTTAAGTTAAACAAACACATGAGGCTATTAATGTAAAGAGTAAGAGCCAAGAACAATAAGAAGTTCAAGATAGTGAACAAGAGATTTATTTTGAACTTAGATGTAGTAAAAAAGTTAGAACAGAAAAATCCTTTAGTCCAGATTTTTTATATTTTTACTAGAGTGTGAACTAAAAATCTTTATGAAAGACGTAAGTTCACTAGAAGGCAATTTGTGGAAAAATGCTATTAATAGTAAAATTGAATCCATCTTACAAAATCATACCTAGAAGTTAGTGGACCATCCTCAAGGATGCAAACCTCTAGGATCCAAGTGGATTTTAAAGAGGAAAATGAAAGCTGGTAGATCAATTGATAAGTATAGGACTAGACTTGTAATTAAAGGTTATAAGCAATTAGAAGACCTTGATTACTTTGATACTTATTCTCTTGTAACGAGAATAAATTCTATTAGGATGATACTAGCAATTACGACGTTGCACAATTTAGAAGTACATCAAATGGATAAAACAAAAATAGTCTTTCTAAATAGAGACTCAGATGAAGAAATATATATAGAATAACCTAAAGGCTTAATAGTACTGCGACGAGGAATAAAAAAAGACTGTGAATTAGTAAAGCACCGAAACAATAGCATAAAAAATTTGACCTTATAATGATGGCAAATGGTTTTAAGATCAACAAATGTAATAAATGTATATATGTCAAAAAGATATAGAATGGCTATGTCATTTTGTGTCTTAATGTTGATGACATCCTAATTGTTAAGAGTGATGACAAGATGGCCGGATTTACCAAGAATATGTTAAAGTTTAGTTTTGAAATGACAAACATAGGTTTAGCAGATGTAATTTTTGGAATAAAAATCTCAAGGATATCTAATGAACTGATACTAAGTTAATCACGTTATGTGGGTAAAATTTTTCGGAAATTCAACAAAAATTATTTTGCTGTGGCAAGAACTCCTTTGGATACAAGTTCGTATCCATGTAAAAACAGAGGTGAAGATATCTCTCAACTAAAATACTCTCAAGGGATAGGTAGTCTGATATACCTAACAAGTTGTATAAGGCCAGACTTAACTTATAGAGTAAGCAAACTTGCTAGATATACGAGTGATCCAAGGGTTGATCATTGCAAAGTTATGGTAAGAGTAATTAGGTACTTAGGCTATACTCGTAATTGTGGTCCATAATATACTAGATATTCATCTGTACTAGAAGGGTATAGTGATGCAAATTAGATATCTGATGTAAAAGTCTCAAGGTCTACCAGTCGCTGCATGTTCAAACTAGCAGGTGTCGCCATTTCATAGAAATCATCTGAACAAACAGTGATAGCCAGGTCAATAATGGAATCTAAATTCATTACATTAGATAAATGTGGTGTATAGGCAGAATAGCTGTGGAATATTTGTAGAAGGTATTCCAAAATGGCCAAAGCCTGTGCCAGCAATTTGCATACATTATAATAGTCAATCCACAATTGAAAGGGTATAGAGCAATATAAATAATGGTAAGTCCAGACATATACGTCGTATACATAATACCATCAGACCAATACTCTTTACTGGAGTTATTTTTATTGACTATGTAAAACCAAAAGATAACATTACAGGATCTGCTAACCAAAGAGTTAGTAAAAAATCATTAAGGGGAATGGCACTAAAGCCCATAGAATAAAAGGTTTATTTTACAAAAGAAAACCCAACCTAGCTGACTAGTGATTCTAAGAATTAGGTTCCAAGAGATAACCTAATTGCCAAATACCTCGTTAGATCATTGTGGGGTTACCTTCTTATCTATTCCTATGACGAAGATAATGATGCCCATAGAAAAAAATGGGTAAGCTATACTTTTAATGATTTCTTATGCGTTGGGAATCCAAGCAAAGTAAAGTGGGTTATTTTTTATTAAGAAATCACCTATGTGAGAGAGAAGTGGGGCTGCTTCAAAGCCCATAGAATAAAAGGTTTATTTTACAAAAGAAAACCCAACCTAGCTGACTAGTGATTCTAAGAATTAGGTTCCAAGAGATAACCTAATTGCCAAATACCTCGTTAGATCATTGTGGGGTTACCTTCTTATCTATTCCTATGACGAAGATAATGATGCCCATAGAAAAAAATGGGTAAGCTATACTTTTAATGATTTCTTATGCGTTGGGAATCCAAGCAAAGTAAAGTGGGTTATTTTTTATTAAGAAATCACCTATGTGAGAGAGAAGTGGGGCTGCTTCAAAGGCCATTGCTTAGGGGTCAATTCTTAGAAACTCTTACAAAACTAGGCAAATATTCAAGGCTAAAATGAACATAACCATGAGAACTCATAGGTGTTAAAAAAATCTTGTGCGAAATATATCATCATTCACATAGATGACATAATAGTTTAAAGACATTGCGTCTACTAGTCAATCAACAAAGTAAATATATTTCACAAGAGAAAGTTCAAAGGTTAAGACCTACATATCATATGCAGCTTATGATCTGTTAAATTCTATCACTAGAATCTGAAAGATTTAGACATCAAAATAATCATTTTTTGTGTCTTCTGCCAATTATCATTCATGTGGGGGATTGTTAGAAAAATAGCATAAAAAGATTTGATCAAGATAAACATTGGAAAAATATATTTGCATAGATGATTTTGAATCTCCTCTGTGACTTTTCAAAGTGAATTATAAAACGCTCAAATTAGTGTTGGGGTGAATGACAAATTGGATCTCAAAATGTATGCCCTTGGTGTGTAAAAATGAAGGAATATCCCATACTAACTAATGCCCCACACTAACTAATGCCTCCCTTCAAACTACATATATTGGATTCCATGTTTAATTGCAAAACACACTAAAGTCCAAGTGATTTTCTTCTCTTCTCTCTTAAGCAAATACTATCTAACTTTAGATTTTAGTGTGATAGAATTCAAACATTTGTTTGAAGTTTGCTGGAATAATGAGGCTGTATTGTCAATACTATTTAAATCCATTTTATCCTAGGAGACAGACATCAATATAATTCAAGCAGCATTATGAAGGTGTCAATCTATTTTAAGAACACTATATCTTTACGGGCCTCTGATCTATGGTTTTATTACATATTGTTGATTTATATGTTTTATCTTTGCTATTTTAATTATTTTTATTATTATTACAAACTTGTAATAAGTGCATAAGAGATTTATTTATAAGATTAAGTGCACTAGAAAGGTTCCATCACCAAGACTATATACATTGCCTAAGGAGTCTAGGTTTTAAACAAGACCATTATAACATCTCCAATCTTTCCTAGGAACATATCCAGTGTATTTTTACATACAAAATGTGTTGTTATATCACTTACTAATTAATAATAATATATAGAACAATTCGTCCAATATTTATAGCCAAACATCACCTTACACATCTTTAATTAATGGTCATAATATGAAATATACATCCATCACATTTTATATTCAAAATTCTCTATATTCCTTCTATGACTGACCAAATTAATGAACTCGTTGCTCTATTTGAGCCAATGCTTTGAGGCTAATAATTGTGTATGCACGCACTCATACCTAACAAAATTATGAGGCCATGTTTGAGAAGTTATCATACCAAATTCTAAAAGGAAACTTTTTGATTTTTTTTGAAGAACTTCTAGTTCATCAATATACACTTTATTCCACTTTTGGTGGTGTAAATATATTGCGATTATACTAATACTTATAACGATGATCATTATAATTCTGATAACTTTAGTCATGTTGCGAAGTTATCAAGGAATGAACAAAAATTCTACAGTACATTGGGAGTTCCATATCAAAATTTAATGTAAAACGACCAACTAATAATAATTAAACACATGGCAATACATGTTAGAAAAAGTTTAAATTCTCTCCATTATTCCTCCAAAATTTAGAATTTCAAAAAGCTAAAGACAGTAAATGTTGCTCTCACACTTTATTATCTCATTCTTATTATTTCTTTCTCTAATCTACTTGTTGCTATTTTTAATTACTATTGAAGAAGAACAAGGTTTTTGTTGATGAAATGATTTTGGCTAGGGATGACAAAATTGCTAACCCACAAATCTACTAAAATCCACATGCAAAAACCTGCATGTTCTGGGTAATTTTGTGGATTACGGGCAGTTTTGGTATTTCAAACTAAAATTCGTTACGGGTTGTGGGTGGATTTAGTATTGAGAAAAAAATATGTCAGATACCTGCGCAGATATCCGCCAACCCGCATTCTCTAATTTAATTACTTGTATTTTTAATTTTAATCATAAAAGTTACATTAACAAAATATAATCATAAATATATATAAGTTAAAGTTCTTACTCTGTGTGTGTGTGCAGAGATAGATACAATAAACTTTTAATAACTAGAAATTTTATAATTTTCAAGTTTAATGTTAGTGATACTTTATTTCAATTGATTGATTTTTATTGTTTTGCTTTGATGACTTGAACCTAATGATTGCTTACTAAAGTTGAGTTTTTATTTGTTTAATTAATTGTCAACAATATTTGTACAAAATTTATTTGTTAATATTGTTGATAGTACATGTACATTGATTAAAAGATGGAGTAAGGCATTCATATTAGTGACGACGATTTGCCCCAACAAAAATATTGTGTTAAATTAATATATTTTTTGTATTTGTTTTAATGTTAAAATTTTAATTCCTTATTTACATTGATAAAAACTAAAATTGAGTATTGTATGCCAATTTTTTAGCCAGTTATAAATTTATAGTTTTAATTATATAATTTAATTTTTTGTGCATTATTAAAAGTATATTTTTAATAATTGTGATATTAAATAAAAAAACCCACAAAAAATCTATTATGGATTGTGGGTGGGTATGGTGATTGTTAAAACCTGCAAGTTGGTGGATTTTTAATAAAAATAAAAACCCACTATGGGTTACAGGCTGGTTTGATAATTTAAATTTTTTGTGGGTGCAAATTTAGTAATGACAAGCCTATAACTGACGGCGCCCATTGCCAATCTTATTTTTTATAGTCTTTTTTACCCAAAGCTAGAATGATTGTTGTGACTATCAATGAAGAAGAAGAAAATGTTTTATGATGACGAAGAAGATGATTTTTGAAGCAAGAGTGTCTGCCATTGATTTGTTTTTATACATATAATAAAAAATGAGTTTATTTAAACCAGTTTAAAAACAAAGACGAATACATTTTTATCTTTGTTGCTTATCTTTACATCATGAGTACATTTTTTAATAATAAAAAAATGGGTTTATTGAAACCAATCTAGGAAAAAAAATGGTGATTATGCAGTTTTGCTTGATAACAAACTTGTGCAAACAAAATTTGATGGTAGGTATGTTCACAAGGGGTTATTGGAGGCTACAAGGTGGGTTCTTGATGCTGAGTGTGAGTTTTTGTGGGAGTTGGTTGAGAGGAGCCAAGATTATACTTTACTATTTCTTGGGCATTCACTGGAGGCATGCAGGGGTTGTGACTTTTTTGGTGTCTGTGGTTCAGAATCTGGACAAGTTGAGGCACATTGAGAAGAATAAAATCAGGTGCTTTGCTATTGCACCTACTACGTGTATGTCACTGAATTTGGTTGTGAGATATGCAAATGTCATCAAAAGTATGTATTATTAGTTAGAATCTGTTGGAAAGAGAAAATATAATAATTAGAATGAGATAATAAAGAGAGAGAGAGAGAGTAACATTTATTGTCTCTAATATTTTTAAATTCTGAATTTTGAAAGGATAATAAAAAGAAGAAATTTAAAATTTTTCTCACATGTATTGCAATGTGTCTGATTATTATTAATTAATAGTTCCACAATAGATCGCAACATAAAACTGTTGTTATATTGTATAATTTTTCATAATTCTGGTAATTTTAGTCATGACATATTATTAGCACTAATTAGCACTAATCTCACAATTGTCAGATAAGCATTTGCCTCAAGGAAATGTACGAAAATTAGTATGGTGAGATTGATTATTCACAGTAAAATTCATCAAGAGAAACAATGGCTACAATATTTATATTGACAATCCAGTTTATTATTACAGGAGCATAAATGAGCCATAAAATATTTACACAAGTCACAAGTTCTCTTGATATATACATTCTCGATGATTTCTCTTTATATACTTTAAAATAAGAAAATCATATGAGCTTTGACATACTTCCTCATTATTTGGTTAATACAAATAATTCTTTATATGTATGAGGATATTTATTTCTTACTACTGGAAATTTGATCGTAAAAGAAGATTATCATTTAAGCTTTTTATATTTAAATAAAAAAACAATTAAAGTATGAATTGATAGATGCATTATTCTACACAATCATAGTACATCAACAATATATGAATATGAAATTAAACAAGATCAGAATTTTTCAATTGATACCATTGAATTGGGAGGATGATAAAAGAAGATAAATTTACCATTATTTCATGAAGGGAACAATTGACTACTTGTGCTTAGAGATTTGTGCTGATTACATGTTAAATCATTTATCAGTTTGGAATATAATAATACAGTAAGAGACCGCGAGATAGCAAATAGTAGACAAAGCAGTCTAATTTTTTACAATTTCAATTATATACAGGAGCAAAAGTCTATGGTAAATTTCATCATGCTCTCTTATTAGATTGATATGCTTCAATTTACCTTTTAAAAATATGAAAACTTTAATTTACACCCTAAATACCGGTATTTTTAAAGGTTGACTGATTTTGATTTATAAAAATACGAGAACACCCCTAACTCTAACTAACTAAAAGTTGTGAGGTTAATAGGAATAATTTAATTTCGCTACTTCAGGTCTGACATATTTCAAGTTAGATGACAAAAATAAATTTATTAATGAAAACCCCCTATAGAAAAAATAGTAAAAGACCTTTAAAAATTTAAATTAATTTTTCCTTATATTTTAATTTATAAAAGAAATATAATAGTCACAAATTTTATTTATATTATCACCACAACGAAAAAATAATAATTTCTACCCTTCACTTGAATTTAAATATTTTAGGAATATAAATCATTAATCAATTAGTTGATTCTTACCATCTAAAATACCATTTTAATCAACCCATAAAATTTATCGACGTTCTATTACTAATGTAATTCAGCAAACTAAAAATTTAAAAATATATAAAACTTATAGAAATTCAAAGACTGAAACCTTTACCCCTGATCCTAGTCCTAAATTTTTATCGATTTCTTTTTTATTAATATTATTTATTATAATTTTTAAAATTATTTTTTTAATAATAATTATTTTTTATTAATTAAAAGCCATTTTAGTATATTTTTCTTCCCAAACATAAATCTAAGGGGTAAAATTGTAAGATAATTAATAATTTATAGATATTTAAGTGTATTTAATGTTTATCATTTTCTTAGAATAATATTTATCACTTTTTATTCATTATTCTTAGGATTCTTAAACAGTAACCCCTTTTTAATTTATGATAAAAATGTTAAAAATGAAAAGTTATAATCTTTTAAAATAAATTTATTCATGATTTTTTTCTATTTTCTTCTTTCTTCTTCATCTTCTTCGTACCCCTTCCCTGTTCATCTTCTTCTTCATTTCTTTTTTTTTTCCTTTATCCCCTCTTTCACACACTTAACAACTCTACAACCACTTTCAAATCTAATTTCTGCAATCACACTTTGAATCTATTGTTTAAAAATGGAACTTAATTTCTACAAATCAAAGTCCAATAATTATAATCTTCATTTCCTTCTTAGAGAAAGCCCTGGTCTTCATCATAATATTCCAACCGAAACCCTAATAAGCAAAACCCCCTCAAATTAACAACACATATCATTCAAGCCATGCCCATTGCCCAACAAAATCCATGGCCGTGCATGGCATTTGCAGGCAAGTCCTGTTGGGGAAAAATTAGGTTTTTAAATTTTTATAAAACCTTTTTAATGACCGTTCTCATATAATATATAAGAACACGTAATCTAGAAATCGTACCTTGAAAATCCGAGTTGGCTTTTTCCGCTGAAGTGATTTAGGCTCCTGTATCACGATCTGCCACCACCACTCCTGTTAGATCACGATCCGTCACCACCACGCTAGTTAGATCACGATCCGTCACCACCACGCTAGTTAGATCACGAACTATCCCCAATGATCTTCCAGGTTATGACTCAGGTTCGATCTGCACTTGACGTGTGGGCGCCTTTATCACTACCAAAGCAAATAGCATGAGAAAAATTTTCTCTCAACAATGGAGAGAAAAATCTTATTCTCAGATCTGTATAAAGTGGACTCTCTTTTTCTGTTGAGAAAATAAGCCTTTTATATCTCCCTTTAGTGAAACCCTAGGCTCCAAAATAATCAAAAACTAAACTCACGTTATTTACTTTTCCAATAGGAGACCCACCTTGTAAAATAACATAAGGCCCCTTATACAAAAGCTAATTAAATGGAGCCTCCCACTAAATGATATATTTAGGCTTTTGACCCAAATTGCTAGTTATCTTGCTTATTAGTCCAGTAGTGGTGCAGTCAATTAAATGAGCTAACCCGGGGATCATTTGGGAACATACAATAGTGGCTACAATAATTAGGCCTGTAATTAAACTAGCCCAATTATTTAATTCCAAATCTACTCCACTAAAAGATTGGAACTGACTTCCATAATTGTATGCTCGAATAATAATTCGTCCCAAGCCACATTGATTTCTTTACTTCGCAATCCTTTGTACCACATCGTTAATTAAATTGATATCTCAACTGTCCAATCAATTTAATAACATCTTATTCCTTGATCCTTACTAGTTTTCTCTAATGATCATTTTCAACATACTAAATATGTTGACACACTCTGGCCAGAGAATTCTATGATCAAGTGCCGAAAACCTATCAAGAGATGTGTTGTACAAATTCTATATTGTTAATCTATAACTCCAATACTCATAATTGCTCCCACCAAGATACCGGGTAATCTTGACCACAAGGATGTGTCGTGCCCATTGGTAACTCAAATGGAATAACAATCATAATCATGAAATCATAATTAACTCAAGATTAAGATTACAGTAAAATCAACACCTATGAGATTTAATAAGTCTGACAGTTATTACAAAGTTAATTAAATCTCATATGTGATCCAGTTCAATGTAGTCGTACTACATCAATAAATTCATACATGATTAAGACAAATCATTCAATGAATTTATTACAGTTTATACCTAAATAAAGTGCCCAACTTTATTTATCAACTGCGAACTTAAATTTATTTAATCATAAGATAACTTGTATTTATGTCTTCTGTGAATCCACAAGGTGATCACATAAATACATATAATATGATTAAATGGACTTTAATACAAATATAAATGCAATTAAGATATTTGAATAAAATACCTCATTAATTTTATTAATCAGAAAAATATTTATTACAATTAAATAAACACATATGCTTTTAAAGAGCATAATTTCCCAACAAGTCCATGGCAGAGCAGTCATACCAAGCATATGATGATCCAAGCAAATGGGTGTTGACGATTCCATTGCTAATTTGGTTTTAGGATTTACAGGTGAATTTAGGAAGAAATTAGGGTTTGTTTAAAGGAAAAGATGGCACCAAGATTTGGAACAGCGGTGTTGGCGCACCATTGCGCAGCTCCAAATCTTCACTGCAAGTTGCTATTGTGGCTTCTGTGGCTTTATGACGCTTAAAGAAAATGAAGCATGAAGAAAATAAAGAAAAACAAAGGAAATGAAAAAAAAAAAGGAAAAATGAACAGAAAAAGGTGGAGGAATTAACCTAAAACTAAATAAAAAACAATTAATTTCATTTTACTCCCTTATTAGATTGATGCAGAGAAGAAGAAGAAAGAAGCAAAAGAACAATGAGTAAAATAAAGAAACAAAAAAGAATCAGGAAAAAAAACAAAAAGAGTACAAGATGAAGAAATAAGAAGAAAATGAGAAAGAAGACAAACAAGAGAAAAAAGGAAAAGAAGACGAAGAATAAAAGAAAAAAGAATTTGCGAAACAAAAAAAAGAAGAAATTGAACTGCAATTTTAAATTTAAATTAAGGATGAATTGTAGTGGATGATATGATTGGTAATTTGTTAGATTTCAAAACCCAAATCAGGAATAAAATTAATTTTCCGAAATTTATTTTAAAAGATTATAACTTTTCATTTTTAACATTTTAATCATAAATTAAAAAGGTTTACTAGTCAAGATTCCTAAGAATAATGAATAAAAAATATAAATATTATTCTAAGAAAATGATAAATATTAGATATACTTAAATTTTTATAAATTATTAATTATGTTATTATTTTACCCTTTGGCTTCATGTTTGGGAATAAAATTATACTAAAATGGCTTTTAATAGAAAATTATTATTATTAAAAAATAATTCAGATTAAAATTTATAACAAATGATATTAATAAAAAAGAAACCGATAAAAATTTGGGATTAGGATTAGGGGTTAAGGTTCGGTCTTTGGATTTCTTTAAATTTTATTTTTTTATTTTTAATCTGTTGAATTATATTAGTAATGGAATGTAAGTAAATTTTATGGGTTAATTTGTCTTTTAGATACTTTGAAGGGTAAAATGGTGTTTTGGATGGTAAAAGTCAATTAATTGATTAATGATTTATATTCCTAGAATATTTAAATTAAAGATAAGGGTAAAAGTTAGTTTTTTTTTCATTGTGGTGATATTGTAAATAAAATTTGTGATTATCAATTTTTTATAAATTAAAATATAAGTAAAAGTTAATTTTATTTTTTAAAGGTCTTTTACCATTTGTTTGTATAGGGAGTTTTTATTAATAAATTTATTTTTGTCATCGAACTTGAAATATGTCAGACCTTAAGAAGCAAAATGAAATTATCTTTGTTTACCCCACAAAACTGTTAGTTAGTTAGGATTAGGGGCATTTTTATACTTTTGTAAGTCAACATCAGTCAACTGTTAAAAATAACGGTATTTAGATTATACATTAAAATTTTCATACTTTTAAAGAGTAAATTGAAATATGTCAATAGGATGAAATTTACCCCAAAAGTTTAGGGTTGCCCAACCCGCGCACGCAAGACTTTAGCTTAGCTCTCTATTTAGGTGTCTGGACTAAGGTCTTGAAATTCATGCCGCATTCGTGGCTGCACCTAAACCCAAACTGACATAAAAAGCCTATTTTACCTAATCCCTAAAAAAGTATACAAATATATATATATATATATATATATAGTTAATGTAACATACACAACTCATAAAAACCACACAAATTGTGAGACCCACATAATTGTGTGGTTCTTGTTGGTTGTGTATGGTACATTCAATGTAACATAGCAAAATTCATATATATATATATATATATATATATATATATATATATATATATATAAGTTTTACATTTAATTTAAAAGCATTAAAACCATTTAAAGTTTGACCCCAAAAAATTAAAACCATTCCTCTTTTCAGTTAAAAGTTTTAAAATATATGAAGCCAAAGTCTAGGTCTATTGCTAACGAGCAGCTTTCTTAGGATTCAAGTATGAAGTTTAAGCTTTAATGGATGTATGATGAGTTAGTAATAAAAAAAAAAAATCTCCTCTTTCTCTCCACATGTAGCTTCAAATCCCGAAACTCTTAAAATCTTAATGGGAAATAAACTGAAAATGATGAAGAAGAAAAAAGAGAAGATGACAAATATCTTAGAGCAACTTGTCTTGCTCTGGATTTTAAAAGATGTGTCTAGACAACTTATCAAATTTACTTGAAAAAATAACCCATATATATGTCTATTTTGATCATAACAATATAACATAATGAAAAAAAAGCATTGCAATAATAAAATTACTATACGCTTATACCTAATTTTTTAAACTCACAATAATATAGTTTACTAAACATGTAACTATTTTTTTTATTTAGTTCTTTATTTCTTCAGCATAGCAAAAAGATCCAAACTTGCCTTTAGTTTGGTAAGTCTAATATCACCGTAACATATATATTTTTTGTGGGACTCAAAAGAAAAATGGCAAAATCTCTAGGATTGCCTTGGCCCAGGCCCACGGAATTATGGCCTCTACTTGAACATTCCCTAGCATCTATTTCAAGGTTAGGCTAGAGCTTTGAAATTAGAATTGAACTATTGACATTCCTCTATTCTCATCATAAAACCCCTTTCTTAATTATATTTATTTTATCTCCAAAAATATCTATTTTCCCTCAAATACACTCTTTTAATTTTTAATTTAATTTTTTATTGTTAAGACTCAAAGTTGTATTGTGCTATTTTTTATTTCTTTTGCAATCTTATTGTTACCTTGTATATAAATTAAAAAAGTTTTCTATGTGGTGAATTTTTGAATGTTAATTATTAGCGTCAATAACACATATTTTATATTGTAGTTTGAAAGTAATCTTAAGTGTAAAAATATTTACAAGTTAATAGTTATTTTTTAAGATTTTAATTCTTTTTAAGTTAATTTTTTAAATTTATTTTTATTTACTTACATTTATTTTTTTAATTTACAAATTGTACATATAAATAAATTTTACAAATAAAAATAAATCATTTTTTAAGAAATAGGAAAAGAAAAATAGATTATTCTAAATTTCTACATTTTATTTTAGTTAGATATAAGTTAACAAGTAGAAAATAAAAAAAATGATTGATTATAAATGTAAGTAATTTCTTTTGTACAATTAATTCTTATTTGTCCTTACTAGTAATTTTATTTAAAGTGGAGTGTTACAAGGATAATGAAGAGGTCCTTAAGAATTAACATAAATTGGTCAAACAAGATAATGACCCAATATTTTATTTTATTTTTTTGGCAAACTAATCTTTTTTTTTTGGACCAAATTAATTGGGTTGCTTGTTGTTCATATGTTTTAAGTCATTATTAATAAACACTAAGATTGTTTGACCAAAAAAGATTAATTTGGTCATTATTAATTAGGGAGATTGTTTGACCAAATTAACTTTCTGTTGTTCATATTGTAAATATATTGTAAAAATCTCTTATACCTCCAACTTACTTCAGATAATAATATAACTATATTTTAGGGAAAAATATCTAGATTTCCAAGGTCTGGGAGGAAAAGAATATCTAAACACTAAGATTTTGAGAAATGGTCATGAAGAGCCCCAAGTTTTCAATAAGGAACACCAAAATCTTTTTTGACCAAATTATCCTTTAACTTTATTAATTCAAAAAGATTAAGTCTACTGTTTTACAATAAATGAAAAAATAGTAGTAAATAAATATATAAAAATAAATAATTTGAATATTATATAAAATAGTTTAGTATTATTAATACATGAGATGCATTTTATTAATTGTAAAAATCTATTTAACTCAAAGGTTTATTTAAAACCTTTATAATAGATGTAAATATATTATTAAAATAAATATAATAATTTAAATTTTTTAATTAATTTAATACAAGAAATATTTTAATATGATTAGCATATTAGACACCTTAAATTATTTATATTATATTTGCATTTACTAAAATACTTTAAAGTCAATTTTTATTAGTTAATATACTCAAAGGCATTGCTTTCACCTGAATTTGATTAGGATCCGATTTGAACAAATGAGAAGTTCTCACTAGGTCTGGCTCAAATTTTGATTTAAGAAAATCAATTTATAATATGGGGAAGATTAGGCTAATAAGGGTTTAGGTGTGTTTTTCTAATGTTTGGTTGCAAGTGGTATAGCTAAGGTAATATGGTTGGCGAACTAAGGTGATTATATGAGGGACAATAAAGAGAGTCTAGTGGAGCTCATGGGAGTTAATATAGAGAGTTCATATTGGAAACTCAAGAGAGCTTAGAGATAGCTTAGCTGAGCTCGGGGCATATTCAGCATAACTGGGGTATATGTTAGCTCGGGGATACTTAGCATAATTGGTGTAGCTCAGGAGAGCTCACGTATGAAACCCAATTTGGACATTAGAATCATAATAAATAAAAATAAGCATACAAAATAAAGAACAAAAAAAATTACTTGGTTCGACCTTTCGGCCTACATCTAGGGAGTATCTCCACTTCAATCCACTATATAAATAAAGTATTACATGATTCTCTATATAATATGGTCAAAACCTTATTAGTTTATGGTGAATAATAACTTGAGGAGAATAGCTTTAGTAGAGATAAGAGTGCTTTTTAAGTGAAGAGTAAGGGAAAAGCTCATTTGGGAGGTGAATTGATAAAATTCTTTAGAAGAAACACTAAAATAATAGAAAAATAAATAATTTAATTCAAAAAGTTTCAAGAGAGTTGGAGAGAGCAAAAAAAAGGATCCAACTACGCCCCTTTAGGTGAATCTACATAGGTTGGTTGCATAGGGGCATTTTCCTCTTTCTTACCACATGGCACCTCTTTACAGGTGGGATCCTCTTTAGATAATGATATTTTGGATATTTTACTCAAATAAGCTTATTGCCCTAGCCAACAAATGGTTTTTATCATTTACCCTTGTCCACACAATGCTCATGAACTGGAGAGCTCTACTACCTCTTTGAAGTTAGTTATAGAGATGCTAAAATGTCTTATGCCACTAGGTACTTTTATGGATCTTATTTTTATTAGTTCCTCACTCTTGGGCTTAAAAGGAAAAAAAAATTTCTTATTGAAGCTGACATTTAAGAAGTATGCGTGAGACCCAAATATCTCTTATTTTAACTTTTTTCCTTCTTAGTGAGCAAATTTTACTAAGGTTGTCCTCATCCTTGATTAACTCATAAGGGGGGCAGTTGGGATATCATTTTTTCCACCAATCAACTTCTTATTTATTATTCGTTGCCACATGTCTAATTGTTATTGGCCCATAAATTACCATCCAAAACTATCCATAAACAAGATCCCTTTAGTTTCTTTAGTTGAAAGAATTGAAACACAAGAAACTCGAGAGAAAATATTCCATTCATGACATGTGGCAACTCACTATTTAGTCACTATGTTGTTCACTTATGAACTTTTCAGTAATTCTAAAGCGTTAGTTGAGTTTTCTCTTAGCTCTAATTATTTACAATTAAGCTATAACAGCTAGCTCTAACGATTTTAATATTGAGCTATACATAGTTCTGGAAATTTACTAAGAGACTTCTTAGCTTCATTATCATAGTAAATTACTCAAACTTTTTCAGCACCTCTATCATGGCAATTTGCTCGAGGGCTTTCTTACCTCTCTGATCGGAGATTTCTTTAGAAGATTTCTTTGCTCTCTAATCGTGACGATTCCCTCAGTAGCTTTTTATTTCTCTGATCATAGTGATTCTTTGAAAAGCTATCTTAACTCTCTAATCATGGTGATTCTTTTAAGAGCTTTCTTAGATCTTTTATCATGGGAATTCTGTCAACAGCTCTATTATTTCTCTAATCATAGTGATTTACTCAGGAGCTTTCTTAGCTCTCTAGTCATGGTGAATTTTTCAAGAGTTTTCTTAGATGCTTGATCCTAGCAATTCGCTCGGTAGCTTTTATAGCTTTCTGATCATGGTGATTCTTTCAAGAGATTTTTTAGCTAGATCCCGGTGATTCCCTTTGGAGCTTTCTTAGCTCTCTAATGCTAGTGATTTTCTCAAGATCTTTTTTATTAGTGTTAAAAAATTTATGTTTATTAAGGGGTAAAAATGTTATTTTGTGCTATTAATGTAATTTATATTTGTAATTATGTAACATATTATGAATTTCTAATTATTTTTCTAAGTATTTGATTTTGTGTATTGTTGTGTGTTTATTAGGTAAAAATAATAATTTCATACAATTTGAAGCTTCAAACAAATCTACAGAAGTCAAATTTGGATTCCGGAAGTCCGAGAAATTATGTCATTGTCGATGAGGATCCGAGACTTTTGTTGTAAATTTTTACGTGTTTACCACGGTAAATGTGGTAATTATAAAATTATAAGTTTTTATCATGTTAGGTATGGTAATTGTTAGTGGAATGTGTTGGATATACTTGAGTGGATTAAGTTGGGTTTATGTTTTATTAGTGAGATTATTAGTGGGACAAATGTAAGGTTAATATGTACTTAGATTTTTTTTATTTGTGTGGTGTGGATTTACCATGTATTAGTATAAATAGAGAGGGGGATGAACACACCTCTACACACATTCTCTTCTCTTCTTTCCCCCCAAATTCCTCTTCTCATCTCTCCTTGTAATATATTTTCAATAAATAAAATTAGTTTTATTTTCAATTTTCAAGCATTTTTTAATTATATCTTTTTTGTTTTTAAAGAAAATTCCTTTAATTTTAAATATGTTTAGCTAAATATTAGTAGTCAGGGGAAGGTGAAACTCTTAGTAAAAAAATATGGTTTAATCAAATTCTATTTTAAATTTTATAAATTAAATTGTTTTCTATTTAATTTTATTCATATTTTATATTTTGAAATTTTGATTTAGTGTAGACAAAAATAGGAATTTGGCACAATAAATTCTTAATATCTTAGTATAAAATAAGGAAAAATTGTATTTTGATTTAGTGTAGACAAATTAAGTTTTGGCACATAAAATTCTTAATCTACAATAAAATAAATGGGAAAATAATTTTAATTTATACAATTATCTTTTGGGAAATAAAATAAAAATAAAAAGAATTTGTTAAATTGTATTTATTACTAAGAGTGGATCCATAACCCTAACTAATTCAATTTTATACTTTTTTTAAATAAAATACGTATTTATAAATTTTATTTTTATTTGGATAAACTTAAGTAAACAAATTAAATCCTTCTCTATGAATCGATCTCGGACTCACCGATTTATAATATAACAAGACACTCTTATACTTGGGAGTAGAAATCACTTTTAAGTCGTGGCAAATTTTTGACGTCGTTGCGGGGGAGAGGTATTTATTTTGTTTTATTTTTCCTTTTATTTTTTTTACTTTTTGTGTAAATTTTCGTTTGCCCCATTTTCCTTTTCTTAAATTGTCTTCTATCCCCACATCTTTCATAATTATAGTTTCACCCCAACAATTCTCGTTTCTAGCTCATTCTTCTCATAATTATGTTCTGACCCTATAATCTTTCAGTAACCTCACTTTCATCCCACATGGCTCAATTCTAAAATTCTAAAAAGTACGATGTGGCCATAAAATTATAAATAATTTGTAATAAGATCCCTAGACGAAATTTCTCACAATAATTAGACTTGGACTTATTTGGATTCAATTTGAACTTAATTTGGACCAAGCAAACTAACTACTAACTCTTAACTAACTAACTACTAATTGTTTAACAAACTAACTACTAATTTTTTTTTTATTTCAGTTTTTTTATTTCGCATTTTTTATGCTTTATTTTATTTTGTTAATTTATATGGTGGGTTCAACCACCAGAATTGTTATTTAATTTTAAGTTATTAATTTTCTTTTATACACTTATATTATTTGCATATTTAATTTTCATTTTTTTTCTTTGTGCAATTTTTATTTAGTTTTTGTATTACTAATTTATTTGAATATTATCTTTATGACATAACCATTGCATGAGACGTTGGACTCAAACTTCAAGTGGCAGGTTAATTCGTAGATCTCAATCACCACCACCAATCATGGACAAGATCCAAGACGAAAATAATTTAGGCCAACTTAATCCTCCAATTGATCAAGGAGACGACCAATCTCAACATGATCAAAATCAACCGAGAACTTTGAGAGACTACATGAATCCAACCAGAACCAGAGCACGGTCGTGTATAGTATTTCATCTAGAAGTATCTCGATTCAACTTCAAACCAAGTATTATCCAACGTTTACCAACATTTCATGATTTAGAATCCGAGAATTCATACTTGCATCTAAGAGATTTTGAGGAAGTTTGTAATACATACACAGACCAAAATTGTAGCATGAACATAATTAGATTAAAGGTTTTTCCTTTTTCATTAAAAGATTAAGCTAAAACTTGGCTATAAAACCTTATATCTGGATCAATAAGAACTTGGAATAACATGCAAGAACAGTTTTTGAAAAAAATTCTTTCCACCTCATAAAACAAATTCTTTTAAAAAGAAAATCACTTCTTTCGTTCAAAAAAATGGAGAAACACTATACCAATGTTGGGATAGATTTAAAGAATTGCTTGATATATGTCCACACCATGGTTTTGAAACTTGGCAATTGATCACTTATTTCTACGAGGGTTTATCACCACAAAGTAAACAAGTTGTAGAAATGATGTGTAATGGTGAATTTAGAGATAAAAATCCTGAAGATGCACTAGATTACCTTGACCAATTAGCTGAAAATGCACAACATTGGAATATTGTTGGAACTTTTGAATTGACTAATAAACCACAACCATCTCCATCTAGTGGAGGAATCTACAACCTTAAGGAAGATCATGATCTACAAACAAAATTTGCATCCCTAGTTAGGAAGGTTGACGCTTTGGGAAATAAAAAGAGTAATCGAGTAAAATCTGTTCAAGAAATTGCATGTGATGTTTGTAGTTCTAATGATCATTTCACTCAAGATTGTCCCACTCTGCCTGCACTTAAAGAATGTTTACATGATCAAGCTAATGCCATCAACAATTTTAACAAGTCAAACCCATATTCACAGACTTATAATCTTGGTTGGAGAAATCATCCAAATTTTAGTTGGAGGAATAATAATAATGCACAATCTTCACAAGCACCATCTCCACAAAATTTTCAAAATACTCAGTCTTATGCACCATATGTTCCACCACCATGGAAAAATTTAGAAGATACAATGCATTCATTCATTAGGAAGTAAGATGCTATTAATAATCAAAATGCACAAACCTTTTCTGATTTGAAAGATACTCTTGTTAAAATTGCTTCTACATTCACAATTCAAGAAAAAAGAAAATTTTCAGCTCAACCAAAAACCAAATCCTAAGATTCAAAATGCACCCATGGACCAAGTTAAGTCAGTTATAACTCTTCGCAGTGGTAAGGTTATTGATCGGCATATTCTTGAACCTTGTGAAAATGAAAATTCAAAGGGTAAGGAAGAACTAGATAAACTTACACCTAGTGAAGAAATAACTATTTTTCATCTGAACCACCATTTCCGCTTGCATTGAATAAACCAAGGAAATCAAATCACTCTTCTGAAATTTACAAAATCTTTAAGCAAGTGAAAGTTAATATTCCTCTGTTAGATGCAATCAAGCAGGTACCTTCATATGCCAAATTTTTAAAGGACTTATGCACTGTTAAGAGGAAATTAAAAGTAAAAAATAGTGCTTTCATGGCTGAATATGTAAGTACCATTCTGTCTACCAATAATAAGTTGAAATATAAAGATCCTGGTTGTCGTACTATTTCTTGTATTATTGGAGATCACAAAATTGAGCATGCTTTGTTAGACCTTGGTGCTAGTGTTAATTTGCTTCCATATTCAGTTTATCTTCAACTTAATCTTGGTGAGTTAAAATCAACTTCATCTACATTTTTACTTGCCGATATATCAGTTAAAGTACCAAAAGGAATAGTGGAATATGTTTTAGTACAAGTTGATAAATTTATATCATGTGGATTTTATTGTCTTAGAAACTAAGCCTGTTGTGAATAATTATAAACCAATTTCTGTAATTTTAAGTCAACCATTTTTAATAACTCTTAATGCTTTGATTAATTGTAGGAATGGTTTAATGAATTTTTCATTTGAAATAATGACTCTGAAATTGAATATTTTCAACATGTGTTGGCAACCTAATGAAGCAAATGAGAATGAAGATGCAGTTGATGAGCAAAAGGAATTGGTTGAATCTTGCATAGAGGAGAATATTCAAAAGGTAATTTTTTTGAACTTAGTGACATTTGTTTGGTTAATTCTATTGAATCAAATAAACAAATTGAACATGATACTTCTTAGTGACATTTGTTGTTTGATTCTTGTCAGACTTTACAAAGTGATGATGGTAAACCAAAAATTGAGGAGGTTGGAATCATTGAAAAGACTGAACAACAAGAAGCACCTAAATTGGAATTGAAACATTTGCCAGAGGGATTAAAGTATGCTTATCTTGGAGAAGAACAAACTTATCCTGTTGTGATTTCTTCGACCTTATCAAGCGACTAAGAAGGTAAGTTACTATATGTTCTTAAAAAGCATAAAAACGCAACTAGATGGACTTTAAATGACATTAAAGGTATTAATCCTTTAATTTGCATACATAGAATCAATTTGGAAGAAAATGTTAAAACATGTCAACAAACTCAAAAAAGATTAAACTCACACATGAAAGAAGTAGTAAAAACAGAAGTTCTTAAGTTACTTGATGCGAGAATTATCTACCCTATCTCTTATAGGAAGTGGGTAAGTCCTACACAAGTAGTGCCTAAAAAAATCTAGAATCACTGTTGTTAAGAATGAAAAAGATGAACTAATTCCAACACGAATCACATCTAGTTGGCGCATGTGCATTGATTATAGGAAATTAAATGAAGCCACTAGAAAATATCATTTTCCATTACCATTTCTTGACCAAATCTTAGAAAGAGTAGCCGAACATCCCTACTATTGCTTTTTAGATGGATATTCAGGTTATTATCAAATTCCTATAACACTTGAAGACCAAGAAAAAAATCATATTTACATGTCCCTTTGGAACATTTGCATTTAAAAGAATGTCATTTGGACTTTGTAATACTCCTGCAACATTTTAAAGATGCATGCTAAGTATTTTCACTGATATGATTGAACATTGTTTAGAGGTCTTTATGGATGATTTGACTGTGTTTGGGAATTCTTTTGATGATTGCCTTGATAATTTAGAAAAAGGTTTAAAAGATGTGTTGAAAAAGAACTCGTTTTAAATTGGGAAAAATGTTATTACATGATTACTTCTGGAATTGTTTTGGGTCATGTTGTACATGTTAAAGGAATTGAAGTTGACAAAGCGAAAATTGAAGTCATATCTAAATTACTATAACCAAAAATAATTAGAGATGTGCGATCCTTTTTAGGACATACAGGATTTTATA
Source organism: Citrus australasica (assembly GCA_029618585.1). Taxonomy (NCBI): domain Eukaryota; kingdom Viridiplantae; phylum Streptophyta; class Magnoliopsida; order Sapindales; family Rutaceae; genus Citrus; species Citrus australasica. Next base: position 10,339,300 of record JARCIV010000006.1, read on the forward strand.
AGAGGTTTATAAAAAATTTTAGTGTCATATCTAAACCACTTTGTAACCTCTTATTAAAAGATTGAGAAAATAATTTTTCTTTTGACATCTGCACCTATTATGCAATTTCCTGATTGATCTTTGCCTTTTGAATTAATGTGTGATGCAAGTGACTTTGCTGATGGTGTTATTTTAGGACAAAGAAATGATGGTAAGCCGTTTGTGATTTATTATGCGACGAAAACTTTGGATAGTACTCAAATGAATTATTCGACAACTGAAAAAGAATTACTTGTTGTGGTGTTTGCATTAAACAAATTTCGTTCATATTTGTTTGGTTCTAAAACTGTTATTTTTACTGATCACGCTGCTGTGAGATATTTGATAACTAAACAGGATGCCAAACCAAGACTAATTCGTTGGATTTTGTTACTTTAAGAATTTGACCTCACCATCAAAGATAAAAAGGGTGCCGAAAATGTCGTTGCTGATCATTTATCAAGACTCGCATCTGAGATCTGCACTGATATAACACCCATCAATGATTTCTTTCCTGATGAATTTTTATTATCTGTTACTTCAATAGCATGGTATGCTAACATTGTTAATTTTCTTATTACATGTAAAATGCCATCGCAGTGGAATACTCAGGAGAAGAAGAAATTTTTGGTTGAAGGAAAGAAAATTTATTAAGATGGTCCTTACTTGTTTAAATATTGCCCTTATCAGATTGTTCGACGATGCATTCCTGATAATGAGGTAAGTAGTGTCATTAATTTTTGTCATTCTGAAGCATGTGTGGACACTTTTCTTCAAGAAAAACTACGGCTAAAATTTTGCAATGTGGATTTTATTGGCCTACCATATTCAAAGACACATATGAAATTTGCAAAACTTGTGAAAATTGTCAAAAATTAAAACCAATTACTAAACGAAACATGACGCCCTTAAATCTCATACTTGAAATTGAAATATTTGACTATTGGGGAATTGCTTTTATGCGTTTATTTCCACCATCTTTTGGATTTGTGTACATATTAGTTGCAGTTGATTATGTCTCAAAATGGATTGAAGCAATGTCTTGTCGAAATAATGATAGTAAAACTGTCGTTAAATTTTTAAGAGAAAACATTTTAAGTCGATTTCAAATCCCTCGAGCCATTGTTAGTGATGGAGGTAAGCATTTTTGTAATAAGTCATTTGAGCCTTTAATAAAAAAATATAGAATTACACATAAAATTGCTACCCCTTATCATCCTCAAATAAAAGGTCCAGTTGAATTAGCAAATAGGGAGATAAAACAAATTTTAGAAAAAACCGTTAACCCAAATCTCAAATATTGGTCTCTTCGATTGATTGATGCACTTTGGGCCTACGATACTGCATATAAAATGTCTTCAGGAATGTCACCCTATCGGCTAGTTTATGGTAAACCTTGTCACTTATCTGTTGAACTTAAGCGTAAATCATTTTGGGCTATTAAAGCTTTTAATTCAAATTTGGATGATACTGGTAATGTACGAAAATTGCAATTGAATAAACTTGAAGAATTAAGAAATGATGCATATGAAAATTCAAGAATTATTAAGGCAATAACAAAAAAATTTCATGACAAAAGAATTTTTCGAAAAACATTTGAAATTTGTCAAAAAGTATTGCTTTATAATTTTCGTCTTCATTTGTTTCCAGGAAAGTTAAAGTCAAAGTGGAGTGGCCCATTTATTGAGAATCCAAAAAATAGTGTCACATTTAAAGTTAACAGACAAATAATAAAGCTCTATCTAGAATACCAACCACGTGAACCAAGCACCGAAATAAATTTGATTGACCCGCCAAATCTTGATTAAGTTTTTAATGAGTGTTTTAACTTTTCACTGTCGTTTTACCGTTTGAATTGTTTGACTGTCTTGAATGATACGCGTTGTGACGTTTCTTGCTTAAGTGTGTTTAATAATTGTGTTTTCTTAATCATTCTACATCATGAGCACCTCAATAAGGAAGATTATGTTCACACATCTTAAAAGACTTTTGCGAATAAAATTTCACTTGAGAAGATTGATACAAAGCTGTAAATCACATCCAATTTGGGAACGACAACCACCAGAATTAGTGGCCTACGTTGAGGATCAAGAAAGACAACTCAGAGCAATAGAGTGTGGTATATATGAATTTCAATTGGAGATTGAGGTTAACTCAATGAGAGGACGAATGTAAGTTCATTTTCCTTTGTACATATTGTGTTTCTTTTTGTTGTTCGCTTTCACGTTTGATTTGATTTTGCAGATTTGATTTTGGTGTGTTTTGATTTATTTTCCCTATAAATGGGGGATAACGGTACTCTGTGACTTCTTAAGTTGGTATCCTCAGTTTTTCACAATAACTGAGATCTCAAAATCAAGCATGGAAGAAATACAACATAAATTGAATAAGTGTTTTCCTTCTCTCCCTCAAAATGCACTCAAAAAAATTTACAAAGCTCATTGTGAAAGATTGCGTTTGTTGATAATCAATGGAATTCCTTCTGATATTCGTTGGTTAATTGAAGCAAAGGTTCGATTAGCTGGTGAGTTTCCTAATCCATTTATTTCTTACATGTCTGGTTTTAGTAAAAGCACATTTGCTAAAAAACGGAGAGCTAAAAGACTTGGCTCATAATGTCATAATTGTGTATGACTTACTTGCAAACTAGAAGTTTGTAAATATTTAAGAATGGTTTCTGATAATTGAAAAGATAAAATTAAATTCGTTAAAGATGACATGATTAAAGAATCGTTGGATGATATCTTACGATCTCTTGAGACGCATCGACGCGGACATGTGCAATATGAGATATACAGGTTATGGAGACTATTCCAAAAAGAAAGTGCATAGTTTAGTCTTGGGAATCTGACTCAAAAAGACATTGTTTGCCAGTTTATAAGAAAATTGGATGGGAAACCTATCCTCGACCTATAGAGGGCATTCAAACCGTTACTTCATTGTAAATATCCTTTTACTTTATTGTTCTTTTATCATTTGCATTGTTGCATTTAGTGGTGTGATTTTTTATTTAATCATTATTTGTTTCTTTTACTTTTTCTTTTCACTGTTTGCTTTTGAAAAATTGAGACATGAGCTTTACTCGTCATCTGACAAATACACCAACCCATTTACAATTGTTTCTCATTTTTTCTGTCACTCGGATCTTTAAATAAGAGCTCTTTTTCCATCCACTCACAACTTGGTTTTTAAGATTATTCTAATGGCAACATCTTCGAGTAGACAATTCAAAAACATTTGTGTGCTCTCTGGATTTCATTATGAAAAATACAAAGAGCTTGTTCAAGCAGTTGTAGATCTTGGTCGTGCCATAACTGAGAGGAAACTGCATCTTGTATATGGAGGAGATGACCGCGGGTTATCAAAACTTGTCTCAGAACCTTTTTTGTTATAAGAAACCATGTACTATGTATCATTCCACAAGCCTTAAAACCTCTAGGATGCATGTCTGATGTGCTAATTGGAGAAGCATTAGTTGTCTCAAGTATGCAAGAGCGAATATCTGAGATGTTAAATCATGCTAATGCTTTCATTTTCTTGCTAGGAGATCTTGCAACTTTAGAGGCATTGATTACATTTGCATCTTGGGCCCATTTAAACATCCATAAAAAATCCATCGGTTTACTAAATGTTAATAATTTTTTTTGATGGGTTGCTCACATTCATTAACCATGCAATTAAGAATAATTTTATTTCAATCTCTGCGAAAAATCTCTTTGTTTGTGTTTCTACTGCTAATAAGTTACCTGATCTTTTACAAGCTTACAAACTAGAGCCAGATCCTAGGACCTTGGTCTTGGAATGGTTGACTAATGATGGTAACCCTAGCCCTAGTAAGAAATACAAATTGGATTTAACTCTTCGATTGTAACTATCTTCTTGGAGCTATGAGATTATATCTTCTAACTCTACTTCTTTCTTTTAAGCCATTGAGGACAATGTCTGGTTTAGGTTGGGGGGAGGGAATAGTTGGCAACTGTGGAATATAGCAAATCCTAGTAATGCTTTTGTCGAATATGGCAGGATATGTGTAACGACTCTATAAACGCATCTTCAGCGGGTTGTTCAGGTGTGATCTTTCGTATTTCTTCTTTTATTATTTATGTTTTTTTAATCTTTTTTCCTTTTTGCATGCATATTTTTAAATTATGAATAATGTTTAGATTAGGTTGAGGGGAAGGGGTAGTTGACGTAAATTGTAAATATGTGTGTTTATTTTATTTTATTTTATAAAAAATTTCCAAAAAACCAAAAACAACAATTTTTTTTTGTTTAGGATGGATGTGTAAAGAGTCATGACTCTTGAGATGCATCCTAATAATTCTGTTGTGTTATATTTTGATTTTAAAATTCATAGTAAATTGTTTTTGTTCCCTTTTCTTTGAATTACTCAAATTTGTGAACTCTCCATTTGGTTTTTAAATTATTTTGTTGTTTACTCATTTAACAGGTATTATGAAATCATTCTTCACACACACGCTATGACATATACTAGTGGGTTGTAAGTTAAAATTTTTCCAGCATTTAGTTCTTTTGATCTATTAGGGAAAATATCTAAGGTAGTAGAAAGTGTATATTGCAAAAAAGAAAAAAAGAACAAAAAGAAAAAAAAGAAAAAAAAATTGAATGTGTTTAATTTTGGTATATCTAGAACCTGAGTAATTAAGTCCGTATGGGTGTTTCAACACCTAGTGAACTAAGGTCAACTAGTTTGGGAGTCACTGGCCTAAAGCTCGCTACATGGGTTATAGATATATTGTTTGCTTATTTATTAAAAACCTGAGTAATTAACTCTATAGGGGTGTTTCAACACCTAGTGCCCTAAGGTCAACTGGTTTGGGAGTCACTGACCTGAAGCTCGCTACATGGGTTAAAACTGCAATATTTTTGTGAAAAAAAAAAACAGCTTGAATAATCTACTGCTTGAAGATAGAATATCTAATGAGTTTTAAAACGAAAATATTGTTTTCTTTTAATGAAGCCCCATAAGTATTGTGTCAATTACTTGAGCACAAAAGAAGGTTTATAATATTATGGATAATAAGTGGACGACAAAGAGCTAAAGAAATATTGGGAGAGTTTATTTATTTAGTAGTTTAGAGGATAGATGAACAACTATTAACTTGCATGTGAATTTTGTAAATCTTAATTTAATATAACACATTAATTGCTAGGGGCTGGCAATAAGCTAGTTGGGGGGTGTGATTAGCGTTAAAAATTGTATGTTTATTAAAGGGTAAAAATGTTATTTTGTGCTATTAATGTAATTTATATTTGTAATTATGTAACATATTGTGAATTTCTAATTATTTTTCTAAGTATTTTATTTTGTGTATTTTTGTGTATTTATTAGGTAAAAATAATAATTTCATGCAATTTGAAGCTTCAAACAAATGTACAGAAGTCAAATTTGGATTTCGGAAGTCCGAGAAATTATGTCATTGTCGAGGAGGATCCGAGACTTTTGTTGTAAATTTTTACGTTTTTACCACGGTAAATGTGGTAATTGTAAAATTATAAGTTTTTATCATGTTAGGTATGGTAATTGTTAGTGGAATGTGTTGGATATGCTTGAGTGGATTAAGTGAGGTTTACGTTTTATTAGTGAGATTATTAGTGGGACAAATGTAAGGTTAATATGTACTTAGATTTTTTTATTTGTGTGGTGTGGATTTACCATATATTAGTATAAATAGAGAGGGGGGTGAACACATCTCTACACACCTTCTCTTCTCTTCTCTTCTTTCTCCCCAAATTCCTCTTATCATCTCTCCTTTTAATATATTTTCAATAAATAAAATTAGTTTTATTTTCAAATTTCAAGTATTTTTTTAATTATATCTTTTTTGTTTTTAAAGAAAATTCCTTTTATTTTAAATATGTTTACCTAAATATTAGTAGTTAGGGGAAGGTGAAACTCTTAGTAAAAAAATATGGTTTAATCAAATTCTATTTTTAATTTTATAAATTAAATTGTTTTCTATTTAATTTTATCCGTATTTTATATTTTGAAATTTTGATTTAGTGTAGACAAAAATAGAAATTTGGCACAATAAATTCTTAATATCTTAATATAAAATATGAAAAAATGGCATTTTGATTTAGTGTAGACAAATTAAGTTTTGGCACATTAAATTCTTATTCCACAGTAAAATAAATGGGAAAATAATTTTAATTTATACAATTAATCTTTTGGGAAATAAAATAAAAATAAAAAGAATTTGTTAAATTGTATTTATTACTAAGAGTGGATCCATAACCCTAACTAATTCAATTTTATACTTTTTCTTAAATAAATACATATTTATAAATTTTATTTTTATTTGGATAAACTTAAGTAAACAAATTAAATCTTTTCTCTGTGGATCGACATCGGACTCACCGAGTTATAATATAACAAGACACTCTTATACTTGTGAATAGAAATCACTTTTAAGTCGTGTCACTTTTCTAGCTCATTGATCATGGAGATTTCCATTGAGCTTTCTTAACTCTCCCATCTTGGAGATTTTCTCAAGAGTTTTTGTAGCTCCCTGATTTTGTTATTTTCCTTAGATGACTTCTGGTGAGCCTGGAACTCACTTGCATTCAATGAGAATTTTGTGCTCTTGGGTTTTCTCTTATTGTCTTCCCTTCATTGGATTGGTGCACTCTCAAGTCTCTTTTGGAATGCAACTTCATTTAGTGTTCTATTGATTCTTATCCTTGAATAGATCATCTCGATCAAGACTGTTTAGGTGCTTTAATTTGTCTTTGTTTTAGTTTTCAAGGTAATACTTCAATTTGTCTTCGTTTTAGTTCAAAAGATAATATTAATACCTTATATAATATTGAGTCAAAATAAACATTGCAAAATGACAATAATGGCGAATTATTAATGGAATGAATTATAGCCAAACATAAAAAAAAAAAAAAAGAGATATGTCTAAAGATAAACTATCCATATGAATCATCCATATAAGAAGGATTAAAGAGATTACACTTTATGATATACAACCAAAATAAATTATCCAATCATGTAGATTTTGAGTAGGTAATTAATGTTTATGGCTCTTTAAGACATCGTGGTGAAAGATAAATAATCTACATAAAATGTTCATGCGTGATAAATCTAAGAAAGAGAATCATTGTACCATATGTCATCGTATATAGCTAAAAGCAAGTCATCCAATCACATTTTTGTAAGAACTTTGGGTATTTGAGCTATACGCAATAATTTCTAACAAGAAATAAACAATATTCATCAATATAAACTTCACAAGTAACCAAATTCTAGATTACTGCATGATTGATTTACTTGATTAGATTAAGATTATAAAATCTCTTAAGTCTTCATAGAAACTATTAGAATAACCAACCTCAATGGGGTCCCTTTGAGGTCCGTACGAGGTATTCACACAGCATTTACAAATACATACGATAGGATTAAAAAATAAACAAAGATGAATAGAGAATCCTTGAAAGCATGCTCTATGTGAATTTGAAGGTGCATCCACAAAAATTAGCTATTGCTACTCAGGTTCTCCTTCATGGATTTCTTTTATTAGCTCCAGGGATTCATCTCCTTTCGAATCATTAGCGAATTTAAATTTGAAGTCAGCAATGACTAAAGTTGGGCTATCTGACCCAGGTCAAGTTCTCTATATGTACTTTACTCTTCTTTGCTTATGCGATTCTATGATTGAGAGGTTCTTTGTTATCCTTTTGAAAAAAAAAAAAAACCCAAACCAAATTAGTTGTTGCTACAGAAGCTTTTTGTTACACTCTTTACAGATGGCGCCAATTACTTGAACTAAATTTTGGTTGAACCCAATTAAAATAAATGAATTTATCTTGAAATTCTAGTTATGCAACCTAAGAGGGGGGTGAATTGGATTTCTAAAAATTATTCAATTCTAATGCAAACCTTAATATAAATCTTAAAACGAATTTAAAGCAATGACTAATAAATCAATCACAATATAAAAATATAAGGGAAGAGAGATTCAAATACGATGATTTTTACGTGGTTCGGCCAACCTCACCTACGTCCACTCTCCAAGCTTTCCGGGCTTGAGAATTCCACTAAACAAGCCTCCAAGGCTTAAAATGCTTACAATTGACTTTCAAGGTGTCAATAAACCTTTATAACAAGAGAATATCCTCAATCTCTTAACCCAAGTGTATCCCAACACTTACAATCACTCAAAACAAAATATTACAAATTATTTTTCTCTCACACAATATTTAAGATTACAAATCAATGCCCAATGTGTGAATAGATAAAGAATGAATGTGTTTATAGCTCTTTGAAGATTGTATTCACGAATATAAGTTCAATGATAATGTTGTGATCAACCTTTGTTTGAATTTGAATGAGCTTATTTATACTTGGAGCTGAAAAATAGCCATTACAGACTGTCTCCCCGAAAACGGTTCGCCGTTAACTATTAATGGTTAACCGTTTGAATTGGTCAAAGTTACCATTGGGCCAAAATTCAAATAAACAGTTTGCCGTTTAGGCTTACACTTTCGCCGTTAAATTCCAGAGACCTCCAAGATAAACGTCGGCTATCCGTTTTCACTAAACGGTTAAAGATTAGCACGAAATGACATTCTAAAATTTATCGGTTAGCCGTTTGTAATTAACGGTTCGCCGTTTAGTTCCAGTAACCTACAAAACACATTAGCCTTATCTGTTTTTCTTAACCGATTAGAGCTTAAGCAATTTGTTACTCTCTGGATTTAATCGGTTAACCGTTTCAAAGTAAACGGTGAACCGTTTACTTCCAGAATCACAGTTTTAGCCAAAAATTGCAGGAAGTAATTTTCCAACTGAAGTTTGACAGATATCCATCTTTTATGAACAAAATAAGAAAGATTATACGGCTTTCTTTTATTAATGTAATAGCTCCAACATTTAATCAAAAACATTAAAGTTTGTTATCATCAAAATCAATATTATGAACATATACATGTTAACATATCTTAGGTGAGTTTTCCTAATAGAAGAAGTATAATTGAACAAGTTTAGGTGAGTGATAGTGAGGAGTAGAGCTAAGAATCCTTGAGCCCTTGAAACATTTGAATCTTACTAAACAAAGCAAACTGAGGTTAAAGTGAAACCGATGGTGGCAAGAGACCACACTCCGATGCTCAATTAAGGTTATCATGATATTCGAGAGTAATTATAGGGTTGGAAAACCCTAAAGCTTTGTTAATGGTGAATGGAGAGAGATTTAAAAGTTAAAGATGATGAATTCTGTGAGCAAGATAGCTTTTCACCCAAGATAGAAAATTTGTGAGCTTTTTAACATAGTGTGTTGAGGGTGTTTTAGTAATTTCAGACACCTAATAGTTTTCTACTAGCTAGCCCCCTTTACATAGGGAAATTTTGATATTTTTACTTAATCCACTTCATGGTAATTTGTACGAGCTTGAAGAGCAAGAGAACTTTTAGCGCTCATTCATTATCTACACCTTGCCATGTGGAAGAGGCTAGTATAGTGGTCTTGTTGCTTTTCAAGAGACAAATGGTGAAAGTTGATGTATCCACTCCTAATTGCTTTGCTCAGTGGATCTACACTTTCATTGATTCCTTAGTTCTAACCTAAAGAATAAAGGTTTTATTCCTTTCCTAATGACATGTAGACTAGTCACTTGAGAGGGCTAACCGCCATATTTAGTTTCAAATTATATCCTTTGAAATAGGATAATTTTACTGGAGTTATCCTTCTCTTGGAGGATACCCCTTGATTGTCTGAGCTACACTCCTCTCTGGTCAGCGGTGTTGACTTTTTCTTACCTTGACCTTCCCTCAACCACATGTTACTTACCTGTATCTATTTATTGTAAATCATTAGAGTCAATTGTTTTGAGTTAATAGAGTTAAATGATATTATGGTCAAAAGGAGTCTTGGTGTCACTTATTGAAAACTAGAAATCTCTGTGACTATTTCCCTAAATCTTGAGGGTTTAGCTATACTTTTTCCTAAATAGAAATATAATATTAAAATAAAATAGAATAATATATTTTAAATCATTTGAATTTTTAAAAATATTTAATATTGTAGAGTCTATTAGACATATTTTATTATTTTAAAGTAAGTTTAATAATAAACAAAAACATTATATTAAATATTTTAAAATTTATTTATTTGAATATTATAGAAAATAATTTTAATGTTATTAATACATGAGATATATTTACTAATTGTAAAAATCTATTTAACCCAAGAATTTATTTAAAATCTTTGTAATAAATATAGATATATTATTTAAATAATTATAATAATTTACATTTTTAAAATTAGTTCAAATATTAAAATGTTTTAATATTATTAGTCTACTAGACATATTAAATTTCCATTTGGACTCCAGGTTGAAACATTATAAGTTTTGACAAAAATGATGTTTGGTAATTTTTTTCTAAAAACTACTTATTTCATAAGTTTCTCCATTTTAAAAGTATCTTTTAAAAACAAGTAGGGAATTGCTTTCTATAAACAACTTATCAAATTAGCCATCACATCTTTTTAAAATTCTTGTTATAACTTAATATTTTAACAAAACGACAATTATGCCTTATTTTTCCATAAACCCTGAGATATAAATAAAGGATAATTTAAACTTAAGTCTATTTTGATTATTATATAATGAAACAACACTTTTGCAATAAAATTTATTGAATACATATACTCTGCTATTCAAACACACAAATACGTACTTCAATAATACAGTTTACTAAACATCTATCTACTTTTTCAATCAGCAGCGTATTTCATCCCTACAGTACATGTAGCTTGTTTCATTAGCTACCGCAATCCCAAATTGGTCCTAAGTTATTTATATTAAATTTGTATTTATAAAAAATTTTAAGTCAATTTTTTAGCTAGTGTATTCGAAGGATAATATGATAAAGAAGAAAAAAAAAGAATCTTGATGTCTCTTATTAAAAGTTTGAAAGTTTTCATGACTATTTTTTTTTTTAATATTGGGACTTAGGAGTGCACCTCCTCCTTTTAGAGATGGCAATCGGGTGAGGTGGGAGTGGGGGGGTCTACCCCATTCCCCACCCCATTAAAAATTTATCTTCATCCCCACCCCATTCTCTATTTATTTATTTTATAGTAGATATAGATACATAATTTTATATAATGGGGATTGGGGTGGGGGTAGGGTGGGGAGTACAAAACCAAACTCCACCCCATTAAGAATTTGGAGATTATTTTTCCCTTATTCCTCACCTCATTCCCTAAAACTTATTCAAAATTCACCCTATTTAGGGTGAAGCCCCATGGGTCCTAAACCTATGGAGGATTTTGTCATCCCTACCTCCTTTCCTTAGATTTTTTTAAATTATAATTAACATTTTGGTTAGAGAGAGAGAGAGTATTATGTTAACGGCGCACTAGATTCATGAAAGGAAACCGAAAGGAATAAAGGTTACTTTCAACGTGAACACCAAAAATCTTGCGCGAATATCCTAATTGATTATTAATTATTTTTCACTAAAAGGAAAAAAATGTACAATCTAACTTATTGATTAAGAATCAATTATAATAATAAGGAAGTCCAAATACAAAAGATTTGATCTCATCAGCCAGGAAGGAAATTTCCGTTAGCTTTTGTGCTGCTACTCCTGCTGCCAATCCTTAGCTGTGAGAAAGACCTTACTACTCTTGAAGACACTCGATCTAATTGCTTCATAGATCTTGCTGTAAACGATGAAGATGAAGAACAAGATTGATCATAATCATCATCACTTTCTTGTTTACACATGATGTGATCATGATTTTGTAATCTAACAATAACATTATTAGAACACTCATCCATAGACAATGACCTCTTCAAAGTTGTGGCCAAAAGTTGCTGTTTATCTTCAATGGACGTAGCTAATGACACGCTGCGTCCAAGAAAATCACTTGAATGTAATAATTCTACCCGTGAACTAGAAGCACTTCTATGTAACCTTTCTTGATCATTTCTTTTGTCATTATTATTATAATCATCACTTGGCAAATTAGCTGCTTCTCCAGAAGTGCTTTTCGGTTGATCAGCCACTGGTGACCTACAAACCGGGCAAATAGTGTGTCCTAAAAGCCAATTACCGATGCATGGAACATGAAACGCATGCCTACAGCTAGGCAATAAACGTACCATTTCCCCATCTTCTAATTCTCCTAAGCAAATAACACACTCACTTTGATCCACGCGAAATAACTTACAATCCTTGGCTGAGTAAGCGAGAATTGGGATTGTAAGAAGCACTTTTTCTTCTATCCCTTTAGCAAATTGGTGAAGCGTTTGCGACGACCCAGAAATTATCAGCCTCTCACTCCGCAGCCGTCGTCTCATCATTAAATATTTAACGATGAGATGATATGCGACTATTGCTAGAGTTGCTGCTGTTATGCCACAAATTGAAATAAGAAGATGAGGAAGAAATGACCCTCCTGAATTTCCACTTGGGGAAGATCCTACACCCTCCATGGCATCATATGCTATACTTAATTAACACACTTAATTTTCTATGCATTCATGCACATAAAATTTAGGCTTTTATAGAAGAAATAATGAACACGTTTATTGTAATTTTTTAAAGTGCAATTGGTTTCCACTAAACTTGGGCTTTGAATTGCTGAAGTGGTGCAGCTTGTGACAATTGTCAGTTGTGGAAGCTACCTTGATCACGCTTGACTTAGTTTTAGACACATGGCATCAATGCGACACAATTGATAAAAAAATTATCTAAATGTACATCAAAGTTAAGATTGGTAATGGGACAAGACGGGTTTATTGACCTTGGTCCTGTTTCAAATAGTAAATCAGAATATAAAAAATCTCTTGATCTTGATCTAATTCGAATTTCCAATTATTCTAAATTATATGAATTTTCGGTCATATGCTATAGATTTTATTACAAACGCTATGTCATAAATATATTTATCATACGATTATTACTAACATATTATATATATAACTATAATGACTTGTCATACATTTTGATTTTTGATCCACATGTCAAATTCATGACTTGTTTAAAAACCCAAATTTTTAGATATTTGAGATTCCATTCGAATTTTAAAACATTTTGAATCTTGATTTAGATAGTAAATTGGGATAAAATTTAATCCAAATCCTATTGCAAATGAGTCTGTATCCTAAATCCAATTGGAATTCGAAGAATTTTACCAAAGAGTTGGGGTATATGCCTGATAACTCTATGACATGAGAGTTATTATGGTAATTCTAGACTCAAATCAAGATTACTTAAAGAGTAAATGATGTGTTTCTATTGTATTTTTGTTACATTTTGCATAAATATTCATTTTAGTTTAGTCTTAATAAGTTTTGCTTAATTTAAAGTAATTCGTGCTCAAATTGTATGCATAATTGTAGGTTTCCAGAAGCTTATAATTTATGGAAGGAATGCTGATACAATAGGCTTGCAAAAATGAGGAAGAACTTAGCTACAAAAGAATTAAAATAAATCTAGAACAGTGCGGTTGTTGTAGTCGTTACTATAGCAACATTGTTGTAGCCATTACTATAGAAATCCTGGAACAATTCCGCGCGGGATACTTGCAGAATTACGATATGCAATTTCCTAATCTGACTTATGCGCGCCCTAGGCTTCCGTTTACCCTAATTTTCAGCTATAAAAGAAGTACACATCATAAGGAATAGGGAGGGCCGTCACCCAAGGAGAAAAACACAAAGAAACAAAAGAAAAACAAGATTCAAGAGAGAGATTTGGGCAGCACAAGAGGAAAAATTGCAGAGATCAATTGGGAGCTCAATCATTCTTATCCTTCTCTTGTTTTCATGTTTTCTATTTGTTAATGGGGACGTGTTTCATGGCCGAAACCTTGTTCTTTATTTTTCTTTTGCAAATCATGAACTAAATTTATTGTGGTTGAGTGATAAACAATTTTGATGGTTTATTGACTAAATATATGTGTTGTTGCATGTTTGCTGTAGCAGTTTATTTTGATAGTATTTATTTTTATTCATTATTTCGGTTTATCACTCATTTAATGATACAAGTTAGGAGAGAGCCACAAAAGGGCTTATCTTAGCGGAACATATCATAACAATACTTGGTTTTAGATTAGGTTTCTTGGATTGAGTTTAACTTATCCCAAAAGGGTCATGCTTAATTTAAAATTAGTGATGAACTAGACATAGGGATTCATTTTGTAGGGTAAATAGAACCTAAACGTGTAATGTTATGTCTTATGTGGCATAACAACTGTTCACTATTAAATTGCATATAGATATAAGATATCCAACATACGACGGCTGAGGATACATAAGGATTCTGTCCAGTGCTGTAGCAAATGCTGCAGCAACCGAGCCAAACATTAGAAAAATAGTCAATACTATTAAGAGAGTTTATTCACTCAACTACTCTTTATTCCCATTGGTTTTATCCTTGAGTTTCACGTGATCATTTATTTTGTTGCATTTTATTTATTGCGCTTTTATTTTAATTAGTATAATAGTTTCACTAATTATTTTATTTTAATTTAGCACAAAATCTGCACTGTTGAGATTGCTGTAGCAAATCTAATAACATCAATCCCTGTGGAGACGATCTTGAATATTCATTACTTTATTACTTGTTGTGTACACTTTCACATTGACACCAATAGTATTAGTATTTATACACCAACAATGCCATTGACCCTTCGTCATCAATGACGAATTGCATTTGGTGCGGTCTAAGGATGGCAATTGTGCCCGCAAACCCACCTAAATCTGTCTGCCAAAACCTGCCCGTTGCGGATAATTTTACGGGTTGCGGGCGGGTTTGGTATTACAAATTGAAACCCGCACTTGGATGTGGGTGGGTTTGGTATTAGCCCAATATCCAGCGGATCCCCACATGGATACCCGTTAGACCCGCAATATTATTTTAAATATTTTTAATTTAATTTTAATTGAAAAAAATTTAAATCTAAAAAATATATAAAGAAAATAATGCAATTATGCAAAGTGCCAAATAACCAAAGCATAAACAAGTGTAGTGTGTATAACAATGTAAAGTGCTGAATAACCAAAATATTTTTGTATGGACTATTTTTCTTTAACTTAATGCATGAATTATTTCATTATTTTAATTTTTTTTTGGATTAATATTTGAAAAGTATTATTCTTTGAAAAATATTAATTTTAATCATTATTGTAGGCATCATGTTGGATGGGTGCTAATGATGGTGAATAAAATGAAGATCTTCTCTTAGAGCTTGTGTTGAATGATAATATGAAATGTAATTGTTATTTTTAAATATTAGTTTGTGGTTTTTTTTAATGGATTTGTGTATTTTATACTTAAATTTGAGAATTTGTGTTGGATTGATGTTGAAATTTTAATTTTTCATTTATATTGGTTAAATTTAAAATTGAGTATGTTATAGATCTTCTCTTAGAGCTTGTGTTGAATGATAATATGAAATGTAATTGTTATTTTTAGATATTAGTTTGTGGTTTTTTTTAAGGATTTGTGTATTTTATACTTAAATTTGAGAATTTGTGTTGGATTGATGTTCAAATTTTATTTTTCATTTATACTGGTTAAATTTAAAATTGAGTATGTTATGTAAAATTTGAGATTATTGTTGTAAATTTATATATTGAACATTTATTATTTTAAATGTACAAACCCGCAAAAAAATCTGCCAGATACCATTGCGGGTTTGGTAATTGTCAAAACCCACAGCGGATGGATTTTCTTAAAAAATAAAATCCGCTGTGGGTTGTGGGTAGGTTTGATAATTTAAATTTTGTGTGGGTTTGATAATGATGAACCCACTATGGGCAGTGCTCATTGCCCTCCCTAATGCGGGCAATGGCATAATTAATAATAATTATGAGTGTATATTATTTTTGGTTGCCCACAAAATATTTTGTTGCCACTAGCGAAGGATTCTTAAAAACTCTGCTGAAAGAAACACGGATCGTAGTGTGCTAAGCCGCTAACTAATGAACATTTGTAAGATGCTTTGGCAGTCTGATGTAATGTTAGTTTAAACTCACACGTAATTAATATAAAATATGTTACAATATAATTAAAATTTTACTAATTTACAATAAGATGTCTACAATAATTAACTTTAGTACCTTAGTTAAAAATTAATTTTAGTATTCGATAAATATTTTTAGAAATCACTTTTAACAAAGTCACCCATCCTACAGCAGGTTTGAAAAGTAGGAAATGAGTAATTTTTCAAAATCTAATTTTGAGAATTAGTGTTATACTTAATTCAATTCCTTATATTTCCTTATATGTATTATAAAAATGCAAAATTGTCTTTATTAAGTAGGAAATAAAATCATTAATTTTAAAGAGATTATTATTTTTACCAATTATATTGATATAAAAAAATAAAAAATAAGATTAATAATATGAAATATTTATTTTAGTTATAAATTATTATATGTATAAATGTTTAAATAAATTTTATTCAACATTATCTCTAATTCAATTATTATATTCTTACAATAATTACTGAAAACACATGATTAATTATAAAACTCACAACACTTTTAAAGATAAATTTTATAAAATATTTAACTGATTCTCTTCACAACTGATTATTTTTTCAGTTATAAATAACAATATTTATTTAAAAGTTACAACATTACCAAACTATCCCTTAATCAATTTTCTATTATGTCGCATAGCATATATATCTATCTTCACTAATATTGAAAGAATGTACTTATTTTATCCATATATATCTACTCTCACTTATACTCCAATGATAAATTTACTTTACTCACAATAACATGAGAAAAATGTCTTTCAGCATCCAATTGTATAGTTGGGGTGAGGAAATGAAATCCTGGCACAAAAGCTAGGACTGTTCTTACCATTGGGCCAAGGGCCTGGTGGCCCGTAAAATATTATTTTTTTCTTATAATTTATGTTCTAAAATTTGAAAACGTATATTAATACAAAAATATAATTATTTTCAAAAATAAATATCTTTTCTTCATTTTATTTTTTATTAACATTTAATTTTATCAGTTTTATAAATCATATTAATATTAAAATTATTTTGTATTATATTTAAAATATTGAATCTAATCAAATTTTAATGACATAATATAATACAATTAATGTAAGATAATATATTTTGAAGATATATATGTATTTCTATATTCAAAGCATCTGATATTAATAAAGGACCTCTCAAAAGAGATTTTAAAAAACTAAAATTTAATTTTAATATTTGATAATTCTTTTTAAAAATCAATTTGAATGTTTGATAATTATTTTTAAAATCACTTTTGGTAAAATCAACTCATATTATAGTAGATTTTAAGAAGTAAAAAAGAGGTAATTTTTCAAAATCTAATTTTTAAAATCAATTTTATATTTAATATAATTTCACATATGTCCTCACATATATCATAAAAATCTAAATTATTCTTTTTCAATTAAGAAATAAAATTATTAAATTTAAATGAATTATAATTATCAGCAATTATATTGAGATAAAAAATAAAATTTATTAGTTGAAAATATTCATTTTAATTATCAATTATTACATATACATAATAAAAAAATTATTTATAAATATTTATAAATATATAAATAAATATTATTTAATGTTATGTATATTTCAATTAACATTTAACTGATTTTTTTCATAAATAATTATTTATACGATACACTAATAATTATTATTCTAAAAATTACAACATTATTATTAAAAACGCCAGAATGTCAAATATTTTTTTCCCGGAAGAAAAAAGGTACAAGTAAAATTAATAAATATTAACTCCCTAGCAACAATCTGCCATTTTCCTGATGATCCAATAAAAATTTAGTACGGTTCTGTACTCCATCCCATACAACTTGATCATAGATTCATAATTGAAACTGACAACTGTCTCGACTCACCTTATCTCAAACAAACAGACACCATTGATTCTAAACCTGAATCCCAGGCCCAGCTGAATCTTTTTCTTCAGAATAATGGTCACCAAATGTTTCAGCATCAACCTCCATCACCATCTTCAACTTTCCCTCCCTGCTGCAATCTCGCCTGAACCAAATAGACCCTCACCCAGGCAACTGGCCAATCCATCTATATTTTTAGCTACCAAAATAACCACGTTCCACAAGTTTTGCGGCAGTTTGACGAGGGCAATGCCGTTGTCATCCACTGAATTCAATGATGACTTGGAGCCTCATCCTACTCTTAGAAATGAAGATCTGAAGCCATCAACAATCAACGAAAGAACATTTTCTTGGTGGGAAATGGCTAGTCTTTGGATTGGTCTTGTTGTTGGGGTGCCATCTTACTATTTAGCAGGCAGCTTGGTTGATCTTGGAATGGCTTGGTGGCAAGGAATTGCTACTGTTGTTGCTGCAAATGTAATTTTATTGGTGCCGTTGGTGCTCACAGGCCATCCTGGAACGAAATATGGCATCCCTTTTCCAGTTTTAGCAAGATCGTCATTTGGGATTAAAGGTGCTCATATTCCTACTCTGCTTAGAGCATTGGTTGGCTGTGGTTGGTATGGTATTGAAACTTGGATCGGTGGTGAGGCAGTTTTCCTTCTTTTGCCCAAATTTATAAAACAATCTTCAATATTGTCACAATCTTTACCTTGGCTTGGCACTTCTCCTTTAGAATTTGCATGTTTTATTGCCTTTTGGTTGGCTCAATTGGCCATTGTATGGAAAGGAATAGAAGGAATTAGAGAGCTTGAAAAATACTCAGCTCCAATTCTTATCATACTCACTTCAAGTTTCCTTTTTTGGGCTTATGTCAATGCTGGTGGATTTGGTCACATGCTCTCGAAATCATCCAAGCTTTCCTCTTCAGAATTTTGGTCACTCTTTTTTCCTTCACTCACTGCAAATATAAGCTTTTGGGCTACTGTTGCACTTAACATACCTGATTTTACTAGATATGCCAAGAGCCAAAATGACCAAATTTTGGGTCAAGCTGGTCTGCCAATTTTTATGGGAGCGTTTACTTTTGTTGGCCTAGCAATAACTTGCTCTACACAAGTAATTTTTGGCTGTGTTATCTCTAGTCCAATTCAACTGCTTGATCAAATTGGAGGGATTACAACAAGAATCCTTGGTATTATAGGCATTAGCCTTGCCACCATCACAACTAATATTGCAGCTAATGTTGTGGCTCCCGCAAATGCCCTTGTTAATCTTAGCCCTTCAATATTCACTTTTAGAAAAGGAGCTATTTTAACTGCATTGCTTGGAATTGCTTTTCAACCTTGGAGACTTCTTAAATCAAGTGAAAGCTTTGTGTACACATGGTTAGTTGGCTATTCTGCTTTGTTGGGTCCAATTGGCGGCATAATTTTAGCAGATTACTATCTCATTCAGGGGGCGAAATTGAGCATCAAGTACTTGTACTCGTTGAATCCTAATGGAGCTTACTACTATTCACGAGGTTACAATTTGGTAGCAATCATGGCTTTGAGCATTGGGATTTTGCCGGTGATTCCTGGTTTCTTGCAGAAGGTTGGATTAGTTGTTACAATACCAAATTCTTTTGTTGTTATTTACAACAATGCTTGGTTTTTCAGCTTCTTCTTGGCAGGTTTTGTCTATTGGGTTCTATCACTTTTGAGAGGAAAACAAAACTCTCCACCATTTGAAGACCTTTTGCCTTCTGCAACATAATTTTATTTTGCTTTGTATATAGTGTAACAGGATACAGTACTCTTGAAATTGAATGTTTGATTCCCAAATATCTCATGTTTATGATTAAAAAAAAAAGGAAAAAGGTATAGAAATGGACTGGATGTTGGTTGATGTTAATTTGCACTTTATGGTTCAACAAAGGGCTAGAACAATCAATGCTGTGGAAAATGGATTGTTGGTTTTCTCCTTACATGAGATTTTATTTGAATCTCAAATACTTAAGACAATTTTTCCTATAAACATTTTTACGTTTGAATTGCCAATATATTTGTGCAGCAAAATTCATTGTGCATTTGTCTTTATTTGGACCCAGAACAATTTCACACCCCTTTAAAATCTTTATAAAACCGCACATTTATAATCATACAGAAGAAATTATATAAAAGGACAAATATGAATTTAGCTAAATTAAAATGTTTTTACAATTATAAATCATGAACCCTCCAATCTTTAAACGATAAAAATAATTTTTTTAAATTAAAATAGTTTTGAGGCAATAAAGTCATAAATTATATAATGATAAGATTCTTATTATAAAAGAATATTTTTATTGTATCATTTTTTATAATGTTCATCAAAATAAGATTTATGTGTGTGTATACACACACAAAATAAGTGGAGCTTCATAAGAACTTGAAAGAGGTGTTATGAGGTTCACATCACTCTTTTGTCTTACAGCCAAATGGATTGTTGTGTTGGGCTGACCCAAGCCCAAAATAAAAACTTTCTAGCTTCATGGTGCAACAGGCACTATGGGATGCCCTCCTTTTGTGAGGATATTTCTCGTTTCTTCAACATTCACACGACTAATTCCAAGGAAATATACATTGGAATCTTTGCAGTTTTTAAAATTTAAATGAACTAGCAACTTGAATAATTAATCAATTAAATTCTCCTTAATTTTCTTTTTGTCACATAGTTCTATCTTTGATTTTCTTTTTATCACATAGTTCCTTTTTTTTTTAAGCTTTGACCGATGTAAACATATGGTTAATTTTGCTATTTTACCTTTATTATTTAAAAGAATCAACATTTTGCTTATAAAAATGTGTGCTATTTTGGGTTATTATTTTAACCATTTAATTTGTAACCTAAATATAATGTAAAATTTCTGAGCAGAATAGTACATTTCAAGGGATATTGCTAATCAAGAAATACATACTTTTCAGTTCACTTAAAAATTAAAAATAATCAAATCGATAAAGCAGTACTAATAACTCATGCTATTTTACTTTGTGGGTTTCTTTGTTCTCGGAACAATTTTAATTTTCCATGAGATTTTCTGTGTGGAAAGTACAAGAAATACAAAGTAAAGAATCAATGACAAATCTTAAACGGACAAAACTACTACCGTTGTACCAAACACTTAAATTTGGTATTTTCTTTAACAGTCCTATTATTTTCTGTAAATAATAAAAATTTTAAATTTTAAAAATTTTATGCAATAAGCCCCAATTAAAATATAATAATTTCAAAATTTTTAAAAATCTATTTGGCTTTTTCTTTAGCAATCCCTATTATTTTCTGTAAATAATAAAAACTATAAGTTTTAATAATTTTATGTAATAAGCCCCAATTAAAATATAATAATTTTCAAATTCTAAAAAAATTATTCGCTCTATCTCCTACTTAAATCAGTTTGTCCTACTTTAAATCTTAATTTATTCATTATCAAACATATAATTCTTCTAAAACATAAAAAAAAAAGAATCTTCTAACTACATAAATTAGATTAATTTCTTAAACAAAAAATCTCAGAAAAATAATACTTGAATTTTCTCAAAAGAAATATATTGCGTTTATGTTTTCATCTTTACCATTGTAATAAATAAAAAAAGAGTTATATCTTACTTTCTATAACAAGATCTAATTAATGAGAACCTGTTGAATGCGATTAAAGACGGTGGGCTAGGTTTACTTTACTAAAATTTAATCTTAATAAGGTGTTTGGTATGAATAAGTAAACTAAAAATAATACAGCTTATGCTACCAAATTATCATGTGATAATGATTTTTTTTCACCCTAAGGAGAACCTAGAATAAGTTTTTAAAAATAAATTTTTGTCTTATGTTAACAACAGAAAATTAAAATGTTACGTTAGAAACCTAAGAAGTTAGTTAATTTTAATTTTTTTAAAGTTATTCTCCCATAATATATTAGTTTAAATTATTATTCATTCTTTACAATTTTAAATTTAAGTTTTTTTATAATTTTAAATTTAAGTAGTAGAATAAATATTATATAATTTATTTGTTTTCACATTAAATAAATAATTGATCAGCTTCATACGTATAATAAAGTATAAGTAATTTTACGTAATTTCAAATTTACATATAGAAATTTATTATTTTGAAAATATTATTTATAAACTCTATAATGAAATTTAAATGACTATCCAAGTATTTATTTAATATTTATTTATTTTTTATTTTAATATTGTCAAAAATTTTATAAAACCTTGTCCAATCTAGTATTACACTAAAAACAAGATAATATGATTATAATCCAATTGATATTTTAATTAATGGGAGTGGAGAGTATTTTAGTAAATTAAAATAATCCATCCATATTTTTAATATATAAATATGTTCATTTACCAAATTGCCTTTGACCCATATAATAAAATATTTTAATGGACTAATGTGTCAAAATTTTAAAACTTAATCTTTCCTTGTTTTTTTAGTAAACAGAAGGGACTATATCGTTAATAACTACGTAAGTGCATCCATGCCGATTGAATAACTTTGTAACTCCTGGGTTGAATTCAATGGTTAGATCACAAAAAGATAAAAGATAGTGTATGAAATTACAGTTACATTATATCTAGACACATCTTAAACGTATCAAAATTTTTGTGAAAAATGGTCGTACAGTAACAATAATAAATGGTTTTGAAGCTATAATCATAGTGAAACACAAAAATACACGCCTCTCAAGTAAGCTCAATTCTCGTGGTTTTTTAAAGAACTCAAATAATCCACAATTTAAATAATCAATCAGTTAAATTTCCTCTTTTATTTTTTCTCTTTATTGATTAATTCCTCACTTTTCTATCTTTGACAGATAATGTTATTTGTTTGGGTCCAGCTACTACACTCATAGGGTTTGGTACCCCATTCTTTTGTCGTTTTCAAATCCACCGTTGGATTTAACGTGAGAGTTGTATAATAGTTAGATGTGATTATTGGGCCATTAACATTAAAAGCCCTTGTTGTTCATGTAAAATAAGAAAAATCAAAAGTTTTATAATTATGACATATAAGTCCACAATATTTTTATTTTTTTACTCTATTGAACTAGGTTTTCAATTAAATGACTTATTCTTACATTTATTAATATCTATTTAAATTAATAAATTTACTTATTAATTAATATATTAACTAATTTATTGCATAGTTAAACTATGTAAATTATTTACTAACCATAATTGATGATAAATATAAATACGATTTTTTTTAATTCAACATTGCAATTAATTTCCTTTGCCCCATGTGAGTAGGGTTCAAACCCCATATCTTTTTTTTTTGTTTCCAAACAAGAGATTTTATATGTCTAGTAGATGGAATACACAAAATATGAAAATAAATTTAATTTGATATTCTATGTAGGTAATGTATTATTATTTTTTTATAACATAATATTTAATTAATATACTAAATTATTTAATTATGTAGTAAAAATATTTTAATTTATTAATGATAATAAAGTGTTAGTTTATGAATTTGTAAAATCATTTTTGTTTGTTTGAGCAATGAGTTTTGTATTTTTGATTGAGTTTTTGTCCTAAAATAAAAGGAGTAAATTTAATTGTACACTTAAACAAATTTAATTGAGTTTTTGTCCTGAAAATCGTGACTTCCAGAAGCATTAATGCAACTGAAAATTTGTAGGTTTGGGACTAATATGTGCAAATTTAAAAGTATTGTTATAACAAATTACAGACCTCCATTCTTAACATTCAATTAATTTCATTTTTCCGAAAAAGAAAACATATTTTTACTTTTTTACCCTTGCAATGGAAAAAGAGGGGCCAAGGACGAGATGAGAATGGATATGGGAGAGATGTAGTCACATGCCATCAGAGAAGGCATAAGACGGATTGAAGAGAGGATTCTCCCTGAGATTGTGAGCATTCTGAAGACAGAGATTATGTTTCAGCTTCTACACACTTTCCTTGTGAGAGTTTGACTTAAACGCTGGAGTGTCATTTAAAGGTATACGCAATTGTGCTTTGAATCAACGAGCTTAAGCAAGTTCTTCGCCCGTTCTAAGTTGCGTGGGTAAATTATTCTCAATAAGCATTTACCAATAGAGATAAAATCTTAGCGAAACCATTTCATGTAACTGGTAACTCTCTGTCATCATCCCGACTCCAGAATAATCCTCCAGACGATGAGGAAGCATCAATTAGGATTTCGGAGTGGGTTAAAAAAACGTTGCTCAAAAAAATTGAAAAATTTCTAGATCCGATCTGAGCATGTTTTTAAGCAGCTGGCCCGGGCTAAAAAAAAAACCACTTATCCAGGTTTAAACAAATCTAGATTTTATATTTTATAATATTATATATTTATATTTTTAATTTATTTTATAATTTTAAAATTTTGTTTTAGTGAAATTGAATTTGAAAATACAAACTTTAAATATCTAAAATTTTAAATATATGTAATAGATGAGATAAATAAATATAATTATTTAAAATAATATAAATTTTATAAAATTTGATTTTGGACCGAATCCGAACTTATCAAGTGAAGCTTGAGTTTGGTCTGGCCTCATCCCCAAATTAGAAAATGCCTAGCACACACCACTCGGATTTGGTGCAGATCTGGGCTAAACATATATATTTTAACATCCTACATTAAAACGAATAAAAGGAATTATATTTATATGAAATCTGGAAATAACGAGGAAAACAGCTAACGTTACATGACTTATTAAGAATCATGTGACAAGTATTGAACTACTAGATTAACGGCCACCAAATATTTAAAATTAGAGGAGCAACTAGATTGACAACTAATGATAAATATCCCTTAAATTTCATTACATGTTATGTATCTTAACTATATCACATTAGTTTTATTAAAATATTCATGAATGGTTCAACATTAGACGAAAAAATGATGACTAACTGCCCTTCGATGTATAGATGTGGGATTAGGATCTTCTCCTGATATGATATGATCGAATTTGATTTTCTTCTTATTAAATTTTATTAACGTGATTGATGATTAATAAATTAAAAAATAAAAATAATTAAATCCTAATCACATATTAGTACTAAGATATAAGTGGTACAAGATCTGTAAAAAAGTCAAAAGAGTTCAAATCAAGAGAGGATTCTAATCCATAAATGAGAATAAGTCCTAAAAAATTTTAAAATGGCTGTGATTTATAGTATTTGAGAGGTACTTTACTCCATTCATCGAATGGTTATTTATTTATTTTATTTTTTGATAGTGTCCGGTGGAGTTTGTTGCACCCAATATTAAAGAAAAAATTCTGTAGAAAATGATCTGGAGTTGCTGCAAATCTAAATCGTAAATCTGGATTCATTGGTCAAATTGATATATGCCAAGATCTTAATTTATTTCTGGTCGAGTGAGGGACCTTCGTTTGTCAGCAATAGCCATCCCTTTCTGCCAAGGTAATTCGTACGACCGTATCCACAGCTGTAGTTATCCAAACATATCAGCAAACACACTGGCATGGCTCGGTCAAGTGTTCGTCTAATATGGAGATGAGGGACACCCATGATGTGGTGAAATAATAATAATCAGGAAAACTCCATTATTTTTATAAATAGTTACGTACACTGCTTTTAAAATTAAACAGACCCTTGTTTTAGACAAATTTCAAGAGAGCGATTATGTTTTAACGTTAAAAAAATTGTGTCATTATTTATGAAAATAAAAGAATTTTGTATGTTCACCATTTTCCTATAATTTAAGGCAGACAAAGTTCGGTGGTCTCAGTTTGCTTCAGTTTCCACAAAATCTGAACACATTAAACTCGACTTCAATTTTCAAGCCGACGCTAAAAAAACCTCCTTCACAAGTCTGCAGACAAATTTTTCTGTCGGTTGCAAGTGCTATTTGCTAACATTTAACTACGTGCACAAGGGTTTTACAATTTATATATATGCCTCAGAATATTACAATAATGACAGGTTTAAAAATTTTATATGATTATTTTTTATTCACTAGATGATGAGCTGCATTCAATTGCACAATTTCTCACAAATATAACTAAATGTTACAATTGTGTTAAATTGGGATTTTATGCCTTTTTTTTTCCGTTTCTCATCATTTCGAGCTCAATGTTGCATTCAATCGCAGTTTATGAATTCATATTTTGGATTAGGTGTCTGTAGATATTCATTTGCCCAACTAATCAAGTTGTCCTTGATCGAATATTCGAGTACAATAACACCTACCACATGATAAATTTTGATTTAAAACATATCATTTGGAATACAAACTATATTAGTAAAACATTGCTGTTCCACAACTAATGGATGTTCGCATAGCAGGAATAAATCGATCATTGGATTTGAGAAAAAAAAAAAAGGAATGATTTCACAGGATGTATTAGAAAATTAAGTCATGCACTTTTATCACTTCACATCGGCTAATAAATTGTATGTTAAGTTTATAAGAATTCGATTGAGTAGTTTTTAAATAGTTTTGTTTCATTAGTGATAGCGCTCACATCCGGAGAGATTTGGTTTTTCATTTATATACATATTTAAAAATAATAATGAGAAGAAGAATTTGACAGACAATATAAAATCGATCATTCCAGCAGGCAAGAATAATTCAAAGAGTCTTTGAATATTGGCCAGAAACTAGAGGAACCAAGTCTCTCCTTAATTGGCAATGGTGAACAAATACAGCGAGGCGTGCAGTGAAAAAAATGAACACATATTTAATTGGAGAGAAAAAAAGGTGTTCAAGACGGGAAACAAAGGAAACCGTAAAACGTGTTTTCAGAGTCCCTACCATTCTGAGAGATATAGCGGAGATGAGCTTTCAATTGTTGCATTTAATGATCCATGGTTCCATAATCAACAGTGAATGGCCCCATACTATTTTCTCAGAAAGTTCAACTTGTTTCCCATCTCCTTCCCCGGCTACTATAAAATTATTCGGAGACTCTCCAAACTAAAACAAGAAAAAGGAAGAGTTAAAAGAACAAGAATTAATTATAAGTTTCACAGAAACACTTGATCATGGAGAGAAGTGAAGACAGCATTAAGGGATTAACAAAGCTTAAGATGCTCATTACCAAGCTACAACGAGGTCTTTTCTCAGCATCTCGGGAGGACGTTGATGGAAAATCGGGAGGTGCAACAGTGGTTCCGAAAGATGTAAAGAAAGGACATTTTGCAGTTGTTGCTGAAAAGGGTGGAAAACCAAAGAGGTTCGTTCTAGAGCTGGGTTACCTGAGCAACCCAGAATTTTTGAGCTTACTGAAGCAGGCGGAGCAGGAATACGGATTCCAACAGAAAGGTATTCTTGCAGTTCCTTGTCCACCTGAAGAACTACAGAATGTTCTAAAGTATAAAAAAAGACATAGAAGAATCCGCACGGAATGGTAGAGTACAACTAGCTTTTCCCTCAAGAAAGAACCAACAATATGTTATCTTCTCCGAGGCAGTACTTTTTCTCTTGTAGCGGAGATGAATGATGCTTTAACCTTTCTCATCTTTTGTTAGTTTAGCATCCATTTGTGACCAAATGGTCGGAGGAATAAATCAGTGAAACATCATGTGTAACGAATGTGTAAGTTTGTGCATTATATCTTTGAAAATTCAGTGGCAGTATTTCTTTGAAAATACAGTCTCCTGGAAATCATTGACTCTTAGCATGCGATCAATAAAAAAGGCAGCATCTACAACTGTTGTTTGATATACAATTACCTTTGTCTCTTCTGTATAAGAAAGATCTTGATGCATGCCTTTTTTTTTTCTTTTTTAATTACTGATTGTGAACTATCATAGCTATATTTTGTCTTTACATGCATTTTTTGAATTAGCATTTGTTTGTGTACCCTTGTTTCTGTATGTGCATTTTTGATATATGAATTTGCAGCCACATATGGAGATTTTGCTTTTTTTTTTCCTCCCCTCTTTCTTGACTCTATCTCCACCCACACCACAAATTTAGATAAAAAAACCTTCCAGATCAGGTGTTAAAGAGGTATATAATTTCAAACAATCTTCTAATATTTCTTCAAGCATTACCTATTATGGCAATCGATTGATGCCCGTTACACAGGAAAAGCTCAGCAACAAGCACATGATACCTTAACATGACTAATAGCTTGAAAATGACAAATATCCAAAATGTTGGATAATAGGCTTTTCCTTGCCTTCCCTCACAGTGGAACTTAGGCAAGAAAACTCCTTTTAATATGTTAATTATATACTGAAATATCAGTCACTTGGTGAAATTGTTCACATTAAAACTCATTAAATCATGGATGGAAGGAAAGACAGCATCAAATGCTTAATGAAGCTTAAGATGGTCATTGACAAGACACAATGAGGTCTTTTTTCATCAGAATCTCAGAAGGATGCTGATGATGGGGAAATTCGAGGTGCAACAAAGGTTCCAAACGATGTAAAGGAAGGACATTTTGCCGTTGTAGCAGTAAAGGGTGGAGAACCAAAGAGGTTTGTTCTAGAGTTGAGTCACCTGAGCAACCCAGAGTTCTTGACGTTATTGGAGCAGGCCAAGATGGAATACGGGTTCCAACAGAAAGGTGTTCTTGCAGTTCCTTGCCGACCCGAGGAACTACAAAATGTTCTAAAGTATAAAAGAAATAGAAGAATCAGTACCGAATGGAAGAGTGCACCTAGCTTTTCCCTCAAGAAAGAGCCAACGTCTGTGTATGTTTCCAAGGTAGCTTCGCTGAGGCAGCAGTTTTTCTTTTGGAGGAGAGATGGATGATCCTCTAACCCTTCTCGTCTTTTGTTAGTTTAAGATTCATTAGTGATCAAATGCTCAAAGGAATATATCAATGAAACACCATATGTAACAAACTTGCAAGTGTGTGCAATATACCTTTGAAAATTCAGTGGCTATAACACTTCAACAGAAACAAATGCCAATCTTCTTTCGCCTAGAAATTCCAGCATAACACATAATAATACCAGGAAATCATTGAGTCCTAGCATAGGATCAACAAAAAAAGCAGCATCTACAACTATTATTTGGCATGGACTTCCCTTGCTTTCTTCTGGATAGAGAAACATCTTCATGCATGCTTTTAATTACTGCTTGTGGCATAACTATCATTGCCATAATTTGTAAGTGTCTTTACAAGTAACTTATTAGACCTACAATTAATATTTTCTGAATCTTATGAATTAGCATGTGTTAGTGTCATGGTGTGCATTTGTATGTGTATGTACATTGTAGATTTGTAATAAGAGCATTTGTCAAGAGAAAAGAGAGCTGAATTAAGTTATAAATTACAGCACCAAATCAACAGAAGGGAAAGCAGTAGAAAGGCACTCTGTTGTGACTCAGAATTTTTATGTGCTTGAGAGCTTAAATAGTGAATGACAGAAATGCAGTACTTTTTTATTTCTTTAACAAAGCATATGACTAATTTGATATATGACTTTGTATCCACATATAGTGGTTTTTCATTTATTTTTCTGTCTCTATTTTGACACATATGGCTATTTCTAATTTACATTAAACACCTTCCACTTCAGTTGTGACTTGTGAAAGACAATTACAGATCCAAATTGTTAGTAACAAAAATTTACCTAAATTATTAAAAATTAAAGATATATAGGTTAATTTGAGGAAACCTAAACCTCCCAAAGATGCTGGCAGTTTGTGGGACCAACACTACTTAAATACAACTTATCTATTTACCATAAAATTTCTTAAGACATCTTTTATTGAATAAGGATCAAACTTTAAATAAAGTTATACTTAGGATTAAAAAGTTAAAACAATAAATATAAAGCGTGTTCTCACATCATGTTCCATGACTATACGCTATGATTTCAGAACATTTAGACTAATTAAAAAAAAAAACAAATACACTATAGTCAATAATTAAGAAAGATTTATAATAATAAAAATATTTAAAAATAATTATTTGAATGAGACCACTCCTGATAAATTCGTAATATCTTTTATTTAGTATTCGTTGTTAGTTACTTGCTATATTTTGTGGTGTAGCTGCTTTTGAATTCGTCTAAAAGCAGTGGCACCAGTAATGACACTTTATATTGTGGAGTCATGGTATAGAATTCTAGAGCCATGATATGAGAACAAATTTTAAACTTACTAATTTTTAAGTTTGTAATCTTAAGCAAGCTTCATTATTTAAAGCTTGATATTATTCAATTCAAAACGATCTTGATTATTATTCTGATAGCCATAAATAGTCTTTAGGAGGGAGTTGGTCCGTCGAATTACCAACAATATCTGTTCATCTATATCTTGAAAATGACAACCCATCTGTATCAAATTGTTGAAAATGAGGCTTTTCCTTACCTTCCCTCATAATGAGACTTAAGCCTCAATTAAGCTCCTTTTGGGATGTCAGTTACTCACTTAAACGTCTGAAGGTACTTGCAGAAATTGTTTAGGTTAAACTCGTTCCTCCTACAAATTTCTAAATCTTCTGACTTAAAACCAGATTGTTACTAAAATGTCAGTCTGCACATTCCTTTAATTTGATTCAGAAAAAGTACACTTGGCTCCTTCAACAAAATGACCAAACTTGGTACAAAGGAAAAATAAGATCATGTTTCTTTACCACAGTGTACTAGTATTACATGGCATATCCTCCGTGTGGATAATAACTCTCAAAGAGTTGCATGATATATACAAATTGTAACCAAGACAGAATCAAGCATGGTGGCATTATTTTACCTCAGAGCAATTATTTGGGCCCACTGGCTCTCTCAAGCAATTAGATATTGCCACTACAGCAGCTTCAATAGATGCATCTTCCCCCTGTTTCAGCCATTAGATAATCTACAGCCTGTTTCTAATAAATTATGCATAATCCCAACAACTTTTCAACACAATAAAGTCGAGAGGCAAAGAAAGAATCCTCCTCACCTTCTCTTTCCAGTAGAAGATGTTCCCATACTTCCCTGCCAACCGGCTCCAAAAGCTACGTGGAATATCAAGATCAACTGAAGCCCCGACATTAAAATTCAATATATTGCCTGGTCAAAGAAACATGTACCTATAAGTCATCCATGGTAGAGTTAGACAAACCAGATGGCATATTTTAATTGCTTTACCGAAGGTAGGGTCAGCAACAAACACAACAGTCCCATCATCTACTTGCCAAAAGTCTTTAATTGCCAATCCTGTAAAATATTGACTGATCAACTTTAGCCTTAAAAATATTAAGAAAGCAGGCAGATGTATAAAATTTCAGAAAAGAAGTGACAGTTAAATAAACAAATGTAGCAAACCTGGTGTTTCAGGATAATTCTGGGCTAAAACTCTTAACTTGAATCCAGTATCCTTCTCAAGATCAGCAATCTCTTGTGCAAGTCTTCTCTCCTGCAAACTAGCCATACAGGGTTTAGTAATTAGCCTATTTCCTTCAAGAAATAAAATAAAATAAAGACTTCCCTGCCCACATACAACACTAAGATTCTAGGACACCATGGAGTCCTTTGCTCAACAATTGATAAGAAAAGAAAGAAAATAGGATTATGACTGATGTCAACACAGTCTCTCACTCAGTAAGATAAAGCTTTGGACCGTTTTAGATACATGGCCTTCCGCTACATGAGATATAATTATATATGTCATGCATCCAAAATATCACAACATCATAACTAATTCTGTGATGACAAGTATAAACAACTGTAAATTATATTCAGTTGCCAGATCAATTTGACTCTCCAAAAACTGCTATCAAGATATTTTAGTTAATTTTTTTCAATTTGAGAATAGCCTACATCTTTGACTAACACTAACAGCCTATTGAACCAACTCAAAACCACACACCAATAACCTGTTATAGAGTACTGGAACTTGTTATTTTCTGCACTTGCATTTCTCAACAGCAAAACAGCAGTCAGCAGTATATGAAATTCAAAATAGTTTACTCTGTAATTACTAAATCCGAGTACCTTCAAAATCATAATACAATATCGAGACTTAAAGCTCAAAAATGGAAGAAAATTGATCGACTCTGCAATCTTTGTTTATTTCAACGAATCCAATATATCCCAAAAGCCCTGCTGTTATTCCAAGCAGAAAATAAACACAGGTGTGTTTAGCACATTGTATTCATCAGGCTATATTGCATTATATATTAAGCTGTAATGCGATCTATGTTTGGTGGATTATAGACTGTATTATATAAATAATATTTTTTATTTTTATATCTATATTAAATTAATAATTTAAGATTCATTTACATTTTATTAATATCTAACTTCAATTAATAATTTAATTTTTTTATAAATAAAATAAACAATTTTCCACCAGCCACCACATACTGCCACACAGTATTGCCGCTTGCCGCTGTGCTTTAGTGTCATTTGAATTATATTTTGGTATCAATAGAGTCCTTATTGTCAGGGCTAAGCAATGATGTAACTATAACTGCAAAGGAGTTTTCAAATTTATTTAATAATGTATATTTTTATTTAGTTTTTATTATTTTAATTAAGAATAATAATATGAATAGTACAGCATTAAATAAACCTGATTTGCTTGTTCAATGCAGCATTATTCACATTATGATGTATTATAATACACCATATTACAGCCTTGAAGATTTACCTAATATGGGGCTGCATTGCATTAGCTAATGCAATCCCATGTGATGTGGTGTGCCAAACACACCCTAAAGCTAAAATCAATACCAAAACAGATAAACAAAAATAGGAGATGCATCTGTCTTAAGACCATTGTTTTAGCCTACCATATTGTACTTCCACTATTCCACTCATATCACTATTTACAGCCAAAAATGTATATTAAATGAATGAATAAATCATAGAGAATTTTATTTTTTTGAAGTAATCATAAAGAATGCAATTCATTCAGAATGTCATGACTTAATCGTAAAGGAGATAAAAACAACCACTCCTAAACCAGTAGATTCATACAAAATACCTGATGCATGATTAATTCTTTAAATCGTAAAAGGATATGAAAACAAAACATACCTGACCATCAGAGAGAAACCCAGCAACATCAATTACAGAAGTGAATTCTCTTGGAAGCAATTCTGGTTTGTTAACTCCAACTTTTGCCTCTGAACATCCCACACCTAAAAACATTCGCTGATTCTGTTTTAGTCATTGCATTGTCTATTAAAAGAATATATAAATATTATATGACACAGCGAAAAAATGAAAAAGATCATTGCTCTAGCACTAGCAAACAGAATCTCTGGAAGAGAGTTACCAAAAACAAAACCATACCCATATTATATCGATTGACAAAATCAAGTAAGGGCGGAAAAAAAAAATGTTAACACAAATGCCAAAGATTATTCGTGAATGCAGATACAACATATAACCAATCCATTGTTATCTTCAAATTAACATGTATTGAAGCTAAATAAATGTGCGGCTAACAAACCAAGGCCACCATTAATTAATAAAAACTAAACATGAATGAAACATGTCAAGTAAATATATAATAACTCAAATTTAACGGAAATGAAACACCCACAAGCGAAAAAATGCACATTCTACAATGTAACTGCGGAGGAAACAAAAGACACTTGCCTGTTAGCGATATACCCAATGAGAGAGCCCCCGAGAGAAAGAAACTCAAAGATTTGGAGTTAAAATTTGTGACCCAGTTCCTGAATTTAGTTGTTTTATTGTTTGCAGAGATTGGCAAAGATGATGCTCTGAATCTGATGGGTGATGTAAACACTGAAGGTGAAGTTGTGGTGAGAGGGAGAGAGGAACGTGCAAGCTGCTGCGCAAACGCCATGCCTGGTTGCCTTCCCCTTCCCTTTCTTCTGGGACCCTTCACCTGCAAATTTTTAACTCTTTCTAGTTTGGATAAGACGATTGAAAATTTGGCTTCAGAAGGTTCCAATCGTTAGTTTAAAGTATAATTCAAGTATCCAGTCTTGTCTTGTCCGCTTTCAGTGCGTCGCGTTAATTTTGAGTTCATTCCAACCCTAATCGTTTAATAAATGTGCCATAATCTTGAAAATCTTAATTCAATCCACTTATGGTTGTGTCAATCATTTTATTTAACGTGTTTTTAAATATTAGAAATTTGTGGTACACACTACACATAAACTACACGATTTTTAAGATATAAAAAATAATAAAAAAATAAGTCAATATATTATTTGGATAAACAGTTGTGTCATAAACGAATTGTTGTGACATAAATTAAAACGGAAGTCCACATAATTATTAAATAGTTGATTGCAATCAACCTATTAATTAATCGAATCACTTTTAACCAATTCAAACTTATTTATTTAACCCGACCTATTTAACAATAAAGTTATTTTTAAATAATTCAAACTTATTTATTAGTATTATGTTTGTTTGTGTCAGATTAATTCATTAACTTTTCACTAATTATTACAAATTTCCCTTACTTAAAAATTATCTCTACAATTATTAATTTATTTAACCCAATACATTAGTTTGGATCTTAAATAGTGTTGCTCAAGATTAAATTGAATTATACGCATGTTTGTAAATAAATTTATTTACTTTTGGTCAATAAATTAAAAATTCAATTCCCCCCAACTTTGTAACAGGATAATTTTTAGACGAAACTTGGAGAATAATAATATACATGGACACTTGAATGTTTTGGATATGACAAGAATTGGTACAAATAAAAATTATACTAGATTTTGAGTCTATTTGGAATTAAAATTAGACAGTTGTAACTTAAACGTTATAGTACTAAAATATTTAGTAAACACTAAAAATTATATCTTGAAACATACGTTGATATGATTTTTCATTTATATCATAAAAAATATATTATATTTTTAATAATCTTGTCAAAATTATTATTTAAAATTTATATTTACTACTAATTATTAACTTTTGTTTTATAGTTATAATTTTTTTTTCCAGCCCACAGTACTTCAATCCCAAACAAGACTTTTGTAGATGAAACATTACCCTCAACAACATCTCGTAGCAGAGAACATTCATAAGCAAAATGAAGCCACCAAGACTTTTGAATCCAGAGCTTGGCATAAAATTTATACTAGTGTTTTGGCATCAAATAGAGTGCTCACTGTGACAGTAACAAAGTTTCTCAAATTATTAATAGACTCCGAGTCCACAAGAATTATTAGAAACAAGGTAAGGGGAAACTGGGGATAGAAGGTAGAGCAAACAAGTTCCATTGCTTCCAAATACCTTATCAGAAAGCAAAATGATTTAACCGAAAAAGCCTAAGGGAAGTAAACAGGCCAGTTGAAATAATACGAGTCACGGAGTTCCCTGTCCATGTACTCATTCCACTGGAAAAGAATAAGCGAAAAAATGAGAATGTATAATTTTCACATAGCAAAGTAACAACATGCCATATGTACATCAAATATTAAATTCTAAAATAATTTAGCTTAGAAGAGTCCAACAACAGACCTTAAATTTGTAAGGCTGCTTCTTCGCCTTTGCTTTCTTCCAGTGATACTGTTCAAATAACATCACCTTGTCATGCCAACTGCAGATTTAAGTAATTCAAAATGTTAGACAAAAAGAAAAAGTTTGTCTGGTTTCCTATAACAGCAGGGTTAAGAAGAAAGAAAGACAAAGTATATGCAAGCATGAGATAAACTAGAATCTAACAGTGCCAAAACTACATGATACCACCATGAGATGCTCAAACAGAATCCAAAGAAGAAGACAGCAGATGGGCAAATTTATAATCTGAGAGGGAGAGAGCAATATAACATACCCACAAGAAGCCCGTCAGAATTTACAGAAATCTAAGGCTAGGCCACCTGGCCAAGAGATTAGTGCACTATATAAATCTGACAAGGCATTGGCACAAACTGGGTGAATCATTAATCATAAAGATAGTCATAGAAACATCTGTTGGGACCTAAGACCTAGGAAAAAACGTCCAACCCAAGAGACTAGTTATTAGGTTAACTCATTCTATTGATCAACTCATGGATCCCCTAACTCGCCAATTTAGGACATCAAAACAATCTCTCCCTCGAACAAAACCTCCATCAGCAGGTGACAACACCTGCTAACATTGAGTCCACCGCATACTAATTATCAGGATGTGACTTTAATAACACTGGTTGAGAAAATAAATCATGAAAGTTCACTTTTTAATATAAACACAGAAGCCTGGTTCATTTTACTCATAGTTACATATATTGAGAAAAAAAGTTGTATGAAATCCTTCGCCTATGTTGCTATAATGTGAAGAATAAGATTTCAACCTTCTTTGTTATAATATGAAGAGTATGACTGAAATCAAAGTTCTATATAATGGTGTTAACTGGATAAGACTTCCTTAAAGTCTTATCTAGGACTCATTAAGGTTAACCACGCCATGGAGTTCTTATTAATCAATTCCTAAGTGGCTGAATAAATTTGTAGAAATAATTAATTAGTAGGGAAGTAGTCAGTGTGACCACCCTTTAAATAACCAATGAAAGCTAAATACAGTAAAATTGTTCTACATGTGCATATTATGCATTTATTTGTGGTAGGTAGCTAAGATCTAATAAAATAATAGCTATAATACCAACTGTTGGTAACTATGACTGAAAAACTTAACTAATGTGTGGAGTAACTCATTCTACTTATTAACCCATAGATCCCCAATTTACCAGTCAATGTTGACAACTCAGCACTGTCAAATAGATTTCTCTTTAAAGTTTCAAGGAACCAGAATTAACAAACAAAAAGAGAAAAACTCTTTTACTTACAGTCCCTTTCATATAAGACACAAAATGTGGTGCCATGAAACGGATCCTTACAAATTAAGTAGCTATGAACCTCCATTGGACATATATATAAATCCTATAGACAGGAGCAACAAGCCAAAAGTTTCAGTTGCTAAAAACCTCCACTGGATATCAAAAACTTAGTTACGAATCTAAACAATTGAACATCTTAGACAAAACTTGAAAACTAACATAAGAATTTCAAACCTAAATTTTAGAAGGTCACGCTTAGAATGCCGGCACAGGTTACGAGTTCTTTATGCACTTCAAGTTGTTGACCCACATTGAAACACCCAGTGATTGGATCCATTGGTTATAACAGTTAGCTCTACTGCTTCATTCGATCCCATATGTGAATACATAAATAAATAAAATTTGAATAGTCGTGCCGGCATCATATAATGGTCATAGTAAAACTGCAATACCAAAGCCAAAAATTTTTCAACCCCTTAAAAAAGGATATATGAAGAATCTCCACTAGAGACACAGCAACGTGCCAATCATGCCAAGCAGTAACCAAAACAAACCCATTCTCCGCTATAAAATCCCCCACCGAGTTAATATGTAATCTCAATATCACAATGTGTGACAGAAAGAGAGAGGTATGGAGTTTTCTTGTAAGGATTTCAAAGTGGGAAAATGTGAAGGAAAAAAAGTTGTTGAAGGTGAGACTATGCCACTGGTATAGTAATGAAATCCTGAAAAACCAAGATAGCAGTGACTGTAAAATACAGCAAGTTCACATATATGCAAACACAGCACATAATTCACACTAAATCTATAAAGAAAGCCTACTTAAGCTAACCAGGAAATAAAATCAAAGCCACCATTTCACAAACATTCACTTCTTACATAACATCAAACCCAAAAACAAAAAAAAAAAGAATCCCAATTAAGCAGAAACTTTTACACCAGCCCATCAAAGGGCAACTTTTAACATCACTGAAAGCGCTTTAAGATTGCCAAATTTGTCGATTTTCACACAAAGACACTTCATAACAACCAAACAAATCCGCAGCAATAATTTTTCTAAAAAAGGAAATAAGAAGAAATTATAGCAGTAATCATGTTCATAAAATCATGAAATTAAAGAAAAGAAATCGAAAAAGAAAAGGGGAGAGAGTACTTGAATTGATTGGTGAGGTGCCACATGTAGGGATTGGACCAGGTGAGAGCAGAGAAAGCAAAGGCTCCGATCCATATGTTCTCGAACGACTCCGGACCCGAATGCGGTACACCGGGGTCTCCTCTGTATGCTTTTCCAAAGTATTTCTCCATTTCTCTTCTTTTCCGTCTTGTGTTCTGTTTTCTACTTTATCCTTTTTTTCCACCCCCGATTTTCCTTTTTTTTTTTCCGGTTTCCTTTCGTTATGATTTGTTGAACGAGCACATTCACATTTCGGATCTGGCCCAATAACGGTTAGAAGGCCCGACCCAGTCCTGGGCCTCATTGATCCAATCTTAAATTTTAAGGCTTTGTCTAAACTTAAAAGAGTCAAGAGGGTTAAAGCTCAAGAAATTACGTCCGATTATATTTAAGTCGGATCAATGCCTAACCAAAAAGTTTTGACCCTCTTAAAACTAATTTTTAAAATTAAAAAAAAAATAACACTTAAAACATGCATGTGGTCACGATTCACTCAACTCAAATTTATCTTTATTTCATATTAATTTAGTATTTGTATTTGATTTACTTACTTGTTAATTTGGTTAGATTATTACATCTATACTGTCTTTTAAGTTAAATAAAAATAATTTATTAAATTCTTTACAACCAAATTTAACATAAAAATGGAATAATGATAATACAATATTATTAATAGCAAATGAAGAAGTAGAGTCCAATTCTAAAACTATCTTGAAATTTAAAAAAAAAAGTAAAAATTTATAATATAGCAAAAGGGTCCGCCCTAGCCTGATTCTGACTAGATAATAGTCGGGCATGGTCTAACTCTTTTTGAAGAGTCAACTTTCTTAAAGGCTAAGGCACTTCATTTTATATAAGATCGGGCTAGGGCTTGGCTGAGTCGAATCCGACCTGGCCCATTACCAGACCTATTTCAAAAAATCCTCATTAAAGATCCTCATAACTTATAGTATCTTTAAGAGTATATAATTAAAATCCTAAAAATTTTATAAAAAAAAGGATACCTACGCCCTGAAATTTAGAAAATGATCTTATAGATTTTTAAGTTCTCAATAAGAGACATTAGGACCCTTTTTTAATTATAATATCATTTGTTTATGGTAACTAAAAAATTAACTTTAAATTTTTTTTATAAATAAAAATGTATTTTAAATAGTTTAATTTGTCTAATAGACTAGTAATATTGGAATTTTTTAATAAATAAAATAAATTTTAGAATTTAAATTATTATATTTATTTTAATAATATAATTGTATTTATTATAAAATTTTTAAATAAAATCTATGGGTTAAATAGATTTTACAATTAATAAAATATATCTCTTTGTATTAATAATGTTAAAACTATTTTATATGACATTGAAAATAAGTATATATATATATATAAGTATTTTAATATTATGCTTCTATTTATTATAAAATTTAATATTGTAATGTATTAAAATGTTTTTATTATTGAAATTATTTTGAAAAATATATACTGTTAAATTTATTTTAATACTATATTTCTATTTATTATAAAATATTGGAGTCATTTTTCAGAGTTAATAGAACCAAATAGTATTATAGTTAAAATGGGTCTTGGTGTCCTTTATTGAAAATTTAAAGGTTTACATGATTATTTCTCTAAACTTTAGAGGTATAGATGTTATTTTTAATTTTTAGTAAAAAAATAATTTTTGAGGGTTTTTCCTTGATACCAAAATGCTAAATTTACCGTTTGATGAATTTATAAGATGTTATAATATAAAAATGGAAAATTCTATAATGGTGAGATTTTAGTACCATAATAAATATGGACCCTTAAATTAAAATTCAAAATCTCCAACTTTAAGTTATTAAATAGATGGGTAACCTATTACCCAAATAACAAGTATTAATAGGTTATTTTTAATATCATGAATAACTCTTCTGTAATTAATTACTTCACAATTCTTGAAGATGGCTAATGCAAAGCACGACTCGTCAAACTAAGGACCACTAGGGCCCATGGGTTGACATGGCACGACCAATCAAATGAACGGGCCGTGCCGTGTTGTGTCGAAATTTTTTTTAAGGCTCGGTACAAGCCCATGCGCGCCGTGCTTGGGTTGTGCATAAAAAAAGCCCACCAAACTTTTTTTTCTCCTTTTTTCTAAGCTCATATACCTAGCATGCTTTTTCAAGCTCATCAACCCATGCACTTATAACAATAACAACAATATTTTATTCACAAATGAAATATATCTCTTTTTAACTAAGTTATGATTTTATAAATGAAAGACTAATGTTGTAAAATTTTAGATTTATCATTTATAATTTTATTTATTAAAATCACGATATTATTTATTCATTTAATAAATTATAAACATAAAACAATCAATTTTTTTAAAATTGAGACTTAAATTAATCTTTAAAAGCCTATGCTAATAAAATATATTAAAAATTTTAATTTTTAAGATATTTGTAAAATTATAATATTGTGTTTACTTTTTATTAAAAAAAAATTACTTTAATATGCTTTGGCCTACATACCATTGATGGCCCACATGCCGCGTGCTAGCCCATTGATGAAGCGTGCTTATTATATGCATTTTTTTACGTGTCGTGCTTTGACCTATCTCTAATTGTGCCGTGCTTTTAAGGTCCACATATCTAAAATTCTAAACCCGGCCTACCCCACATGCATGCCATGCCGTGCTAGTGTTGTGCCGTGCTGTACAGACACGTGTCGTGCCACGTACCGCCCGGCCCGTTGGCCATCTTTAAGAATTCTATTAATTATTAAAACATAATTAAGAATACAGTTTACGCAACATGGCTTCCACAGTTTAATGAAAAATAATTTATTCATTTATTTGAATTAAGTAAAGAAATAAAATAAAAAAAGGTTCACTCATCAATTGAATGAAAAAATTCTAGAAAAAAATTAAAAAATATATTGAATTGAATTAAAAATATATTGAATTGGTTTAGCCGTAATTTTTAAATTATATTAAATTAAATATATTGAATTAAATAAAAAAAATTGAATTGGAAATAATTAAAATAAGATGTATTGAATTGGTTTAATCATAATTTTTACATTCATTCTAGGATATTCCAATTTTTTTTTAATTTTCACTCATAGCATTCGTTTTGTGCACATGTTCCCTTTCTTTTAATTAAGCAAAATTATTTATCTTTCAGTGGATTAAGCAAAAACCAAGGTAAAAATATATTCTTCTAACACTAGACATTCCTTTTCTCACATCTCCTTTTCCTGCACTATGGAGTGCCATTCCATGTTGTTGACCTTTCGACTTTCAAAAGCAATAGGGTGGCCTTCTTGCATGAGCACTCCACCAATGGCAAAGTACAAGACATCTATTTGGACCTTAAAGGGTTTGGTGTGGTTCGAAAGGGAAATGACAGGTTCTTTGATAGCCACCTTGTTTAACTCTTAGAAAGATTGTAGGTGATGGCATCTTTGAATGAATTCTATTTTTGGTTCTTCTCAAGAAAGTCAGTCAAGGATGTCATCTTGGCTAAGTACTCTTTAATGAAACGTTGGTAATAATTTACCAAGCTAACGAATGACTACAAATCAGACACTTTGGTGGGAGGCTCTTATTCGAGGATAGTCTTCACCTTAGTATTTTCCATCATGAGCTCTCATCCTAGGATTGGCAAAATTTCCTAAATCTTGATTGAGATTTAGGATTCTATTCCATCTAAGACAGAGTTTGAGATAAAATATATCTAAATTTACGATTTGGATAATCCCAAATGGGATCCCAAATGTCTTGAAATCTGAGTTTCTAATTATGTATGATAAGTTGGTTTATTGAATTACATAACTAGGACATGTGTATGACAAGTCATTTTAATTATTAATATATGTATATGATGTGTAGCTCATAAATGTACTATATGTTTGTTATGAGAATAATAATTATGACAAAAAGTTCAAGTCATCTGGGACAATTCTAGATCTCGATTGGAATGGAATCGGGACACTTTTTTTTTTATCAAGATCAATAAATCTCATCCATTCCTATACTGTTGCCAACCCACTAACAGTGGACTATAATATTATTCTTTAAAACCGATCAGTTTTTAACTCTTAAAAAAAAACCAAACTCATTTCCATTTTTCCAATTACAACATACACAAGTCATAACCAATTTCAAGTTTTCAACTCACAAACCTAATTCCCAATTTAAGATTTGACAAACAAAGTCAAACCCTAACTCACTCACAACCAAAATCGATCCCAGCCGGCAATTCCTCCACCGCTCCACGTTGCTGCATCACCCACACATTAGCATTGTCAAACTCAATAGTCAGCACTGCCTCACGCCCTGACTAGACAATCTCCTCTTCGTCCTCTCACATGAGCCACAATAACACCTTCACCGTAAACTTGTCGTCGCTAGCATAGCAAATCCCCCACGTTGTCTCAGCTTGTCGTTGACTCTTCAGGCACAACAAATATAAGATTGCAATTATTTTGAGATTTGAGTACAATGAATGTCGATCTAAGAACACTTTTAATTTTGTTAGATTTTCTCTTTTTTTGGTCCATTTGGTTAGAATCCTCTGTACCCTGTGTTATCAATCACACCAACCATTTGATTTCTAAATTGCTATGTTTTGTTGTTCAAGGGAAGGATGGAATAAAGAAGATAATTTTACCCCCGTGGCCTTTGTGCTATCAGATTATTTAAATTTATTGGTTTTTGATGATGTTTTGACTATATGATGATGCTAAGGTTGTAGAGTATGAAACCTTTTTCAAATTTTATAATATGTTAATTAGAATATTACTGACTTAAGATTTAAAGATATTAAAAAAAATACAAATAAGATATTGTATGTCAGGTATTAAGAACAAATTAACACTTAGAATATCAGCAAACAAAAAATCTTTATATTAATTAACACTTAGAATATGTTCATGCGTACAAAAAATTATGGTGCGATTGGTATTGTTTTTCAAATGGTGTTTTTGAATTTCCTTTAAAAAATAAGAAGGATTAGTTTTTGGTGAAAATGAAAACGTGTTAGGTAGTTTATTTTAAAACTAACATCAAAAAAAGAAAAAGAGTAAAATGTGTTTGGTAGTTTGTCTGGAAAAATACAAATAGTAAAAATGTATTTGATATAATTTTTATGAAAATTGTTTTAGAATAGTTATATGATACGTATAAATTTTAAATTTATCTTTTTGTTATTTTAGATATTTTTAAAAAATGAATAAACAAGTAAAATATTGTAGTAATAAATATTAATATAAAATTATAAGTTTTTATATTATTACAAAGTTTTATAAAATAAAATATTATAGAATAATTTATAGAACATCCATAATTATTTCAAAAG
This sequence comes from Citrus australasica, assembly GCA_029618585.1. Taxonomy (NCBI): domain Eukaryota; kingdom Viridiplantae; phylum Streptophyta; class Magnoliopsida; order Sapindales; family Rutaceae; genus Citrus; species Citrus australasica. The sequence goes on from JARCIV010000006.1 coordinate 10,382,400, forward strand.
ATTATTTATTATTTTATTTTAAAATATTTTTAAACAAAAATTATTGCATAAACATAATAAAAATTTCTGTATATATATCATTTTTAAACAAAAGTTTCATATTTGTATTTAATATCTCTTTAGGCCCACAATTGTTTTTAATGTTAAAAACCCACAAAAGTCACCAAAGTGTGGTCCCCATACAATTAATCCACGTACAATAGAAAACAAAATTAAGAGAACACAAATATTGTGTTTTGTGCATTTGGTAAGAAAAATTAAAGATTGGAAACATTTCATTCTCCATAATTTTTCATTATAGCTACGAAACGCCTCGGCCAAACACATTTTCTATTTTATTATTTTTGCAAAACGAAAAACACTCAGTAAAAAACGATACCAAATGCACTCTTAATTTCTATATATTTATTAGTTTAATTAATTATGAAATTTAATAATTTATGTATAATGGCCACTGCTTGGTTTATCAATTATCATAATCAAATAGTCCAATTACAAAAAGTAATCAATTTACATGCATATATATGTCTAATTTGGTGTTGTGTTATGACCTATGATAATTAAATTTTTTAAGTAGTAGCTTGATGTAAGAATAATAATTACAAAAAAAATGATTGTACATGAATATATTATGATTTCAGATGTCTGCATTGGATAATTCAAGAGTTTACGACAACTCCCAATCAAATGAATCCGATTTTGATGAAGTTAATGGTGTGCCACCAACTACTGTTAATGCCCCATTCGAATAAAAAAGGAAAAAGTCATTGATGATGGCATCAGAACCACCTAACCCAAGAAAGAAAATGGCTCCACGATCAATCGTGTGGAAACATTTCACTAGATTAGCAAAATATTAGGATTGGTGCAAGTGTAACTATCGTGGTCAAGAATATGAATGTAAAAGTTCGTTGGATGGGACTAGCACATTGAGAAACCACCATGAAAGGTGTGAAGAGTACAAGAATAATTGAGACAACCAAGTAGTTTTACTTAAGAACCTACCAGTGGGAGTGAAGATAATAGTCAGCTTGTGGTTAGAGGGTTTAGTTAGGATGTTGTTAAAATGGTAACTGTTAAAATGATTATTCTTGATGAGTTGTCATTTTCACATGTGGAGAATATCATATTTAGGCATTTTTGTAGTGTTGCACGTCCAAGATATGTTGTCCTATCACGTAGAACCATTACTAAGGATATCCTTGTCTTGTTTTTGGCTGAAAAAGCTTCTTTGAAGAGTTATTGAGTGATAGTAAGCAAAAAGTCTCTCTTATCACTAATATTTGGACTTTGATTACGACGTCCGGTTATCTGGTAATAACAACTCACTTTATTGAAGATAATTGGCAGTTGCACAGAAAGATAATTAGTTTTAACATGGTTCCTGATCATAAAGGGGAGACAATTGGTAAGTAAATCGAAAAATGCTTGCTTGATTGGGGTATTAAGAGTGTGTTCACAATCACCATGGATTATGCAAGTGGAAATGATAGTGTCATTCAGTATTTGATGAATAAATTGAAGACTTGGAGAGATGATGCCTTACTATTGGATGGTGAGTATTTGCATGTGCGTTGTTGTGCACACATTCTAAATCTTCTTGCTAATAAAGGGTTGGGGAAAATAGACAAGAACATTGTTAGTATTTGTAATGCTATGAAATATATGAGGTCATCTACTCCAAGATTTCAATCATTTAAAATTCGTGTTGAGGAAGAGAAGATTTTAGGGTCGAATGGTCAGATTTATTGAGGAAGTGAGATTTTAGATTATCATACTTGGTGGAATTCCACCTATATCATGTTGATGACTACTTTAAAGTTTAAGTCAGCTTTTGATCGAATAGCAAACGAGGATAAGCTTTACAATGCTCATTTTCATGAAAAATAAAGTGTGGCTGGGAGTGGTAAGAGAAAGGTGGGGGGCCTCCGGGAAGTGATGATTGGGAAAATGCTCGGCGAATGGTTAGGTTTTTGTGGATTTTTTTTTATGCCATGTTGACATTTTCTATTTCGTTGAGGGTGACATCGAGTAATTGCTACAATGAGATACGCAGAGTTGAAAAAGCTTTGAATTCAATGTCTAAAAATTTTGATCCACATTTGAAAGAGTTGACATTGAGCATGAAGGAAAAATTTGACAAGTATTAGGAGTGTATATTGAAAATAAACAAGTTGTTGATTGTTGCTATTATGCTAGATCCACGGAGCAAAATGAATTTCATAATAGTTTACTTTGAGAGTATATATGGCAAGGGTAGTGAGAAATGTGGTGAGATGAAAAGCATAGTGAAAAACACTTTGCATAGGCTTTATGAAGCATATAGTGCAAAACACCCAAGTGCAAGTGCAAGCCATGCTAGTGGTTGTGGGTTTAGTAGTGGGCTGACTTTTCTGGATTTTGGTGATGTCGATAATGATTATGAGGATCATTTCTCTAAATACACTGAGATGCTTGCTAAGACGAGAGATAACGTAGAATTGTCAAATGAGTTAGACTTTTATTTGATGGAAACAATTGAATTTCAAGTTCCTAATTCATTGATACTCAATTTAATATTTTGCTATAATGGAAGCTTAAAAGTTCAAAGTATCCAATTTTATCACAAATAGAAAGAGATGTCCTTGCCACTCCAGTAGCTACTGTTGCATCCAAGTAAGCATTTAGTATAGGATGTCATATTTTAGATAAATATAGGAGTTCTATGACTCCTGATATGGTGGAAGCACTCATATTGACACAAAATTGGTTATGATCTTAATTTTTCGTGGATGCGACAACAAACCTTCAAGTGTTGGTTGAAAAAAATGAGTTTATGAATGCACTTGCGAAAGGTATAATATATAATTATTTTATGATTATGTTATTAAGATGTTTTGGTTTTTTATTATATGAGTTATTTACTTTTAAGTCTTTTTGTTTCATGTAGAGCTTCATAAATCAACACAACCGGACCATCCAAGTGTTTCAACATGAAGACTTTTGGTTGGTCAGTTACTTGCTTCATCTAGGATTGGTGAATTATTAATCTTCATGTGTATCTTTATAAATATGAGTTGTTTGCGATTGAGGCTTATAGTTGCAATAATAGTTGGTTGAAAAAGAATAAATTATATGATTTGGTGGTGTTATGATGTTTTAGAAAATAACAGTTGGGTAAAGTAACAGTTGATGCTTGTTTGGTGGAGGTTAATTGTTGCCTAATGGACTGATTTGCTTTTTTTTTTCTTTTTTTTTTCAGAATCGACTGATTTACTTTATCATTTTCTGTTTGTTGATGGAGAAATGGAGATGGTTTTACTTTAATTCAATAATTTTATGCATGTTTTTATTTTTTTGGATTAACTCATGACTTGGAAATTGAAATTGGAATTTGGAAGCTGCTTTCTTTATTGTTATTTTCTTTTATTGTTGTAATTTGTAGTGGAATATTTTCAATTTGGTGTTTTGATAACTTGAACATTTCATCATTTGTTGAATATTTTCATTATTTGCTTATTTTACTATTTAACTGGTTTATTTTTGGCTAATATTGATTTGACCCGAATTATTAACCCGACCTAAATTATTAACCCAAGCTATTTTGCAACCCGAAATTTACAACTCGAACCAAACCAAAGCGCATTGAATAAAAATAATTTTTCAACTTGTTTGAGTTGAATTCTTAAAGCCGAACGAGTTGTAAATCGAACTAAAAACCAAAAAAAAACCAAAAGTCCCACCCCCTATATATTGCATATTAACTTTTTTTTTAAAAAAAATTCTTACAGCAGCCGTGGCCCCTGCATGTATCTTCGAAAGTCCCTTCCCTCGACTCAATCGTATTTCATCTGAATAAAAAAAAGTCTATGAGATTGTTTCCAAAATCAACAGGGTCTTTATGTATATTTGAACAAACTTCGGGGCCTTGGTAGCTCCCAAAACTAGTAAAAAGGGTTAAAAGTAAGTAGCAAAGGAGAGTTTGGTAATTTGCTTATATAAAACCCAGTACAGCGAGCGCAGAATTTCTATACGCGGACGAGTAGTGCTTAGATATATTGAACTTTTTTTTTAAGAGAAAAATAAAAATAAAAAAAATAAAAAGAAAATATTGTACACCGATTGGGTAAATAAGTTTATAAATAAACCCAACCAAAGCTTCACTTCATCGTCTCAATAGTCATCAGCTGTTTCACTTGTATCTCAGCCGATCCACCTTCCTCTTTTTTGGGGTCTTACTGGGGTTTTTCAATTTCTCAAAATTCCCTCCATATCCCAAAATCCCTTTTTCACAAATTCAAAATTCACTTTTTTTTTCTTCCCTAGGGTTTATTATTATTTACTTTGTTACAATTTTTCGCTCAATTTTCTTCAGTTTTAAGGATAACGGATTTAGCTCTCTGGGATTTTCAATTCTAATGAGTTAGCATTCTTTGTTATTAATTAGCTATTACTTGTGTCCAATTTTCAAATTTTGTAGTTTCTAGGGTTTGCAACCTTTCCAACGGTTCTTTTCCCTGTTTGCTTGCTGAGAAAGCGCGAGAAACGGGAAGGGAAATTAATGTTTTAATTGGGTTCTTTTAGTAGTGTCAGTTGAAATAATTTCCGACTTAGAGTTGGGTGTTAATGGGGTGAATAATGAGAGATTGCAATAAAACCCTAGTTTTGATATGAGGTTTTGAACATGAACCATGGAGGTGGAGAGAGCACATCAAGGAGCGAATCCAGAACCGACACGTCATCAGACAGACCTAAAGCCGAAGACTTTAGTCGAGCAGTGTCGAAAATGGCGGTTGCACAGATATGTGAGAGCGTGGGCTTTCAGGGATTCAAGGACTCGGCATTGGACGCCCTTTCGGATATTGCAATTCGATACATCTGTGACTTAGGTAAAACATCCAGCTTTCAAGCTAACTTAGCCTGTAGAACTGAATGTAATTTGTTTGATATAATTCGCGGAATAGAAGATTTAGAAGTGTTAAAGGGGTTTATGGGTGCCGCAGAGATTGGTAAATGTCTTGTGGGTTCAGGGATAGTTAAAGAAATAATTGACTTTGTGGAGTCGAAGGAGGAAATCCCCTTTGCACAGCCAATCCCACAATATCCTGTTATTAGGAGTCGGAGATTGATACCGAGTTTTGAAGAAATGAATGAAACACCACCTGGGAAGCATATTCCATCTTGGTTGCCAGCTTTTCCCGATCCTCATACGTATATATATACACCTATGTGGAATGAGAGGAAGTCGGATCCTCGTGCGGATAAGATTGAACTAGCGAGGCAAAGGAGAAAGGCAGAGATGGCTTTGTTGAGTTTGCAGCAGAGGTTGGTGTGCAATGGTGAAACCGGAACTTCAGCCTCAAGGCCTGCAAATGATGAGGAAGAGTTACCCAAAACTGGTAGTAACCCCTTTTTTGCTAAGCCATTGCAATCTGGAGAGAAAGATATATCTCCAGTTGGCTTGCCAGCTAAGCTTAAAGATAAAATGTCTGGGGGGAACCATATGTCTGTGATGGAGGCATTTGCTCCTGCTATTGAAGCAGTGAAAGTTAGTGGATTTAGTGATGATGCAGATGGTGATAGGAGGTATCTTCCCGAGATGAGGCCAGCTGTTCATTTTAAATTTAGAGCTGGCAAGAAATTTTTGGGTGAAATTTTGGATTCAAGTCTTCAGAAGAAGGGTGGTAGAAGAAGTGCATCATTTTGGCGGGATGAGGAGAAGGATGACAAGAAGAGAAGAGCTGAGTTCATTCTTAAACAATCTATAGAAAATCCACAAGAACTCTCTCAGTTGTAAATTAGTTTCGTTTCTAGCCTGCTTAGTAGCAATTATTTTAGTTTAGGAATTGGTGCTAGCAGAAGGCTTTGGGTGCCCAAGGTAGGGGCATGCTATTACTCTGGTATTGGTATCATGGGAATTCTGTTGGGAATCCTGTCTCATCCCACTCTAACAATTTTAATAGGTACGTGAGTGCTTGTTTTCAAGTTGTTCTTGTTCAAGTCTAGACTAATTCTTTGAAAATGAAATTTTTACTCTTTTAACCATAATGTTGTAATTTTACAGTCACTTGTTGTAGTGTATTGATATATTGAATTCTGTGTTTCTAGTATTCACAACTATTTTCTTCCTTTGATATGTGATAGGATGGATATATTCTGCACTGCCTTTTTGCATCTTTTTATCATTAATGTCAAATAGTTGACAAATTGATCAGTTAATTTTGAGGGTAAAAGCCAACTAAGGAATTACATACTTTAAGAAAGTTAGTGCCAACAATAATATGGGAAGATAGAAAGAAGAAAATCCCTAATATTAATCAGACCATGCAGTCCTGAAAAGGTGGAAAGATTTTCTTAAGATTGACTGAAAGAGTTTTAGGATTGTGGTGGCGGACGAATAATTTTATGCTCATACAGCATGCCAATATTTGTACATTACTTGTTTGAAAGCCTTTCTGAAGTTAATTTTGTGCTGTTTTATAAGCTTCTTGGTATCAACATATGGTTTTTGTTTCTAAAGAGGAGAAAAATAGTTACATAAATTTCGTATGTTAGTTATCAGGGATGGTTAGTTGCGGTCTTGCTTGCAGACCACCATTTCCAACCTTTAGAAACCAATTTTCTTGTTTCCTGAGAGAAATGTTCTTGATATTTGCAGTTATTATTATTTTATTATTATTATTATTAATAATATTATTTTTATTTTTTGGGGGGTTAGCTGTGTATTGTTTTGATGTCATCATCATGAATACAATTATAACAGCTCCAAATTGAATTTGTGTGGTTTCTCCACTATTCCAATATGCTTTTCTGATGGGATACTTATGATCATGCCTGCTTGACATGGGATGACTAGTACACCCTTTGATTGAGTCCAAATTCTCTGTCATTTAATAACCTGATAAAGAATGGATCCACAAGGTATCTGAATGGAACAGAAGGTTTCTGTACCTGACTATTGCTCAGCACAACTACAGGGAAATGCCCTTTCTTGACAGTTCCAAAGCTGTATGTGCATCTGTTACTCGTGCGGTCTCTTGCTTCCCCTGAAATGGAAGTGAAAATGTTTTTGTAACTGCTTCATTGCATTCTTAACCCTGAAAAAGGAGGAAGTATTGCTGTATTCTTGTTTTGGCCGATCCATGTCCTTTGAGCTATCTGTTTTCAGACTTTTCCTTCTTCAAATCCCGCCTCTGTTTTGGTTTTTGTTTCTTGCCTATTGGAAAATTTCATTGGGTATAAATATAACCCGGTTTGGAGAATTGGTGATTTTGAATGCTCTTCAGAAGGTCTTGTAAGGTCACCTGCTTGCTTTTCTCCAAACAAATGAGTGGTTAGTAAATGTTTTGTTTACAAAGGTGTTACAGTGATGAAATTTTGTGGTGAATGGTATGATAAACAGATTATCTTCAATGTTTTTCCTTTATAAGTTTCATTTAAGTAAATGAAGATGTTGACATTTAGTGTATCAATGCTAAATTACAGTTTACCATCCTGAAAATGTAGGGGATACCTTTTATATGTATAATTAAACTTCCTGTAATTTCAATCATTTGCCATATGCCAGGCCTGGTAAAATTTCTCTTAGATTAAGCTCTTTCCGTGTTCACAACTTGGAATATATTCTGAGTTTTACCTATCTGGAAATTTTTATGAAGCATTGTTGTTGGGGGATCATTTTGACCATTGAATGTTTTTGCGAAGCCTAGAGGAGAAAATAACTTGATAGGATTGTGGAGAAATTTTTACGAGTTTTGTATGTTTAATATTATTAAACCTGGAGAAAATGCCTTGAGTTTATATAATCAAGAATCATTTTGCTGCAGAGTGGCATGCATCGGCCAGAATGCGTGCTTCTGTTCAGTGATAATCACTATTATTTTGTTCAATTGAATTGTTGCATTTTTCAGTTGTCTTCCTTGTTCAGTTATAGTCTATTTTGTTCAATTGAATTCTTTCATTTTTCAGCTGTCTTCCTTATCTATCCATATGTTCAACGAAGTGATTGCCTGCTTGAAAGTTATAAGCAGGTCACCATGAATGGTGTTAGTTTTTGCGTGCGATAGGTCATCATGAATGGTGCTAATTTTTGCGTGCCTCTTAAGTTACTACATTTTGAACCTATTTCAGCAACCGAACCATTTCAGGAGTTTCATGTTTATACATTGAAGATTGTAGTTCAGTCACATCGGTTATAACCAGGGTAGCTGCTATCCCGCTGCAAATATTTAACAACTTTCAAATGCTGCCTTCTTGACAAAACCAGACAGGATTCTTGATCTTTGTCAGTTTAGTGTTACCAGACTGCAACGTAGAGCTTCTGGGGGTTAATGCAAACACCGCCCCCTAAATATACACTTATGTATCAGTATTTAGCATTCCTGAGGTTAATGCAAACACCGCCATGTAATGCAGTATTTAGCATCTATCATTTGCAGCCAGGTTAATCATACATGAAGCTCTTTCCATATCTGCAATTCAGAAAACATTCTGAGTTGTTAATCATACATGAAGCTCTTTCCATATCTGCAATTCAGAAAACATTCTGAGTCACTGTTGGATGATATTCAGCCTTGAGATGCTACAGCTCCACATTCTATTGCATCATAGCCAGAATGTGCTTGTGTTCAGTCATAATCACTGTCGTTTTGTTCAATCTAAAAATTGCATTCTCCAGCTGAACAATACAGGATTTATTGATTAATCATATTAGACTGTAGTTGAAATGGAACCACGTCAAATAATATTGCCACATATTCATCAGTTGCTATGAATATTTAGAATCTGACTGTAAAATGTCCTTGAAGTGGGCTAAGATGTTTAAGATCTCCGACGAGGAAAACAAACATTATCTTAATGAGACTTCAATAATCACATAAAATTATAGACCATTTGTTTGGAAAGATAAACAAGAGAAGCAAATAACGGCAGATAAAGAAAGATCATCTAATAACCAAAAATAGTTGAGACAGTAGGTAAAAGCCAAATGTTTATCCCCTTAACCCGTTTCAACTTCACACACTGTCCCAAAGCGCTCTCCTTGATTAAGCTTCAAGAAAATTCTTTCAATTGAAAAGAAACTGCCTTGATGTTACAGCTTCAATTCAAAAGAAACAGCCTCAAAGTTTCAGCTTCATGTCTATTTCTGAACGGAAGACTTTCGCACGATGGTTAAAGATCATGAAATCTAAGTTGCCTGGCAAAGAAACCATCCTGCAAGCAAGAATACAAAAATCCTTAAGTGAGCCAAGGAACTTTTTACGATAAAAGAATATTGCTAGCAGTCACATTAGCTGTCCTCTTACATTAGTGACCTCTAGCCATACATAATAAAAGAGAAGCTACTCAGAATTTTAGTACCCTAGGTTTTTCTGCCTTGCACCATTTTATGGTTACGTTATTATTCACCTTGCTGCATTTGCATGAAACTTGCTGTGACCAGAGTCAGGGCAGATAATATAGTGTAGAAGCAAGTGATTAGTGTGTTGAATATTGAAAAAACATTAGGACAGGATGTTGTCTTGGGGTACTGCCATTTAATATAAACATGGTCATACATTCATCATATAATAACAGATATGGCAGAGTGTTGTATTTATTCTGGTGGTCAGGATACTTGCCTATAGACACAGATATTTGGGTTATTCCCAGTCCTTATAAATTCATCTAAGGAAACAAAGGGGCACATGTTAATTTAGGCATAGAATTGGTAGAAAATCTCCACTCTTTAGATTCTTAATCTCCCATTTAGGGGTTCTTTTGGCTCCCAGCAAGCACAATTGTGGACTAGGGGAGCTATGTCAAATTACATAAACTTAAGGCGTCCTAGGAATAAAGTTTACAGTGATGTTTAACGTACAGATATGAGAAGTCATGCAACAGACAACTATACTTAAATCTTCTAAAATATCTGTCATCTATAAATGCCTGTATATGTTTAGGCAAAAAGGGATGAGACACTCAAATCTAGAAACACAATGTCCGGGTGCCACATCCAGCAGACCAATATGCATCATACACCTTAAAAAACAGTTTCTTCAATTATGCTTCACTTTGCACGGTATGCACATAAGCCTAGGGCATTATCAGAACTGTAAAACAAAGTTTACTAGTAATTTTTGTTTTTTTTTTCCAAAATCCCACCATTGTCCATACTTATATGTTAAGCAAATCATATTGACACACATTTGTTGTAGCATCAGGAAACCAGTCTTACAGTCAATTGCAAAATTCTAAGCTTATGTGGCAACAAAAATGGCATAATTGGCGCAATCGTATTGGACATATATGAACTCAAGGAGACCAAACCAGCATACCTATTTTCGTCAGAGTCGGGATGAATGGACAGAAATTTCCCCGGCACGGTTAGTGCTGCCCACATGCATAATACTAACCCTAGAAGCAACTCAATCACCACCTGAATTTCCAGAAACAAAATCAAAAGACTTAAGCAAGCAAGAAGAAAATTTAAAAAGTTATTTGAAGGAAAAAATGGAAAAGAAAATCCGGCAGTACTCACATTCATTGGAGGATTAGAAAACTCCTCTTCCATGATTTTCAACAAGCCCCTATCTGCCACCAAATCAAATCAATTCAAATTAAATACATTTTTTTTTTGTCTAAACAAAAATCAATTTAAATCACAAAACATAAAATTAGTTGGAAGATTAGGGAATTACACTGAACTGTTGAATAAGCCGCGTGAGCGAGAATTGAAACTCCAAGCACTCCAACAATGAAACCTAAACCCATTCTTCAAGTTTCGTTTCTCAGATTCGTTCTACAAGATCTCTGAAGATCCACGGATTGCTGTGCTGGCGCGATCTTCCCGGTGGAAACTCCAAAGCAGAACTTGGACCACTTGGTTAGCCTAAACGCTGCCGTTTTTATAAAAGACATAAGTGTTCATAGTCAATGGACTACGGCACAACTTATCGAATAGATATAAGTGTTTAATTATATAAACTCTTTTTAAAATTTTAATTGCTCCTTGATTATTTTTTAGTAAACTTTTTGAAGATTAGATAAAACTCTGTTTGGTATAATTTTCTAAATAAAAATTATTTAAATAGAATTTTTATTAGTAGAGTTATTATAAATAAAGTTTTTACCAAAAAAAATTTAATTGTTTATTAAAAATTATAAAACTACTTTAAAAGACAAGTTTTTTAGAGTTATGCTATAAAAAAAAAGAAATAAAATTATCAAATAAGTAAATAATATTTTAGATAACTTAACATTTAAAAAAAAACTTTTCAACCTCTACTCTTAAAAGCTCAAAATTTAAATTTTTACTAATAGAGTTACAATAACTTATTTAATTTTCAAAAGTTCTACAAAAAAAATAACTAAACCATAACAAAAATTTGATAAGAGGTTATGAGATTAAATAAACACTTATGACTATTATATAGACTATATCAAATAGGTATAAAGCTATTTTGCTAAACAAAAGCTTAAATTTTCGACTTTTGGGAGCAGAAGGTGAAAAACTTTTTAAAATATTAAATTATGTAAATTATTTATTTGACAATCTTATTTATTTCTTTAATATAATAACATAGCTTTAAAAATTTTACTTATTGAAGTAATTTTATAATTTTTAATAAAAGCTATGATTGACAACCAAACAACTAAAATATTTTTGATGAAACTTGTATATATAAAAGCTCTACTAACAAAAAATTTATTTAAATAAACTCTATTTAAAAAGTATACCAAACGAAGTCTAGTGATTAATAATAAGTGCCTTGATATAGCTTATCTAATCAGTAATCCCAAAAGTTATTTTCATAATTTCAATTGTTGTCTAATCTTATTTTGAGTACAATTTTTAAAAATTATATCAATTATTTTATTTTTAATAATAAAATTTTAAATTTTTATGAGTAGAAATCACATAATTTTGTTAAAAATTAAAAAAATATATATTTAAATTAATTTGTAACATTTAATAAAAAAATTTATTAGCAACCGCATAAATAGCTTTCTTTTAATAAAAGCTCTATTTATAAAAAATTTACTAATAAAAACTCTATTCAAAGAGTTTAAGTGAATTTCCACTTTGCATGTACTTTTGATTTTTATTTTTTGGGTATTTTTAATTACATGTGCGTGTATGTTATTCAAATGTTCAATAAATTACTATATTGTAAAATATACTTGTATGCTGAATCAACGAATTATGACTCCTGCCAAAATAAAGCTGTGATTTTGAAGAGTGTGGCTAAATAATGTGTATGCTGTGATAACACCATAGCATAGGAAATTTATAAACAAAACAATTCAAAACAATTTTTTTTTTGTCATTAATCATGAAAGCGCATAATAATGAAAAAGTTCGTGTATGCAATGTTGTGATTTTATGATTATCCAGCCAATAGTCCAATATTGTTATGCTTAATCTCTTTTTACAAAGAGTTTGTAATTCTATGAGTACTTAATATTGTAACTCATAGTTGGAAGAAATTTAAAAACCTATCATGATGAGGTTAGAAATTTAAAATTGCAGTTGATTAGAAATTAAGGACAACAAATTTCAAGAATAATGTGAGTTTATGAAATTTTTGTGATTAATGTTAGGATTATTGTCTCTTATCTATCAAAATAGCTCCTCTTAAATGAAATAAATACAAATTCAGAAATGTAATATCCCATATTATTAGTGATTGAGTTCGTAAACTGGTTTAAACATTACGAACACTCTTAAGTATGAAGATGCATTTTAAATTGCGAAGCCCAATAACAAAAACCGTAATGGCTATGTGCCCAAAACGGACAATATCTACTTAGTTGTTGTGCCCAAACCGTAATGTCTATGACTGAATATTCCATAAGGAATGTGGTGAGTAGTTGAGGTGTTGGTGGTTAATTGAGGTGTACTAGCAGGGTATGCTTCCATAAGGAATGTGACGGTTAGGTGAGGTGTACTAGCAAGGTATCTAGGGCACACTTATGTCATAGTAGAGGCTAATGATAGGTAATTATTTAATCACTGTAGTAGTTTTATTTAAGTAATTAAAGCTTTGTGATGTGAATTGTCCATAATGATAAGATAACTACCATAGTGTTAGATACTTGACCATGATGATAGGTAACCACTGTAGTAGTTATTTAAGTACCCATAATGATAGACATGAACTGCCCGTAATGATCAGATAACTATCCTTAGTGTTAGATACCTAACCATGATGATAGGTAACCATTGTGGTAATTATTTAAGTACCTATAATGATAAGCTATTGGTAGGTAGTTCTTTAACCCCTGCAATAGTTATTTAAGTACTTAAAGCCTTGTGACGTGATTGAAACTGTCTATAATGATCATATAACTATCCATAGTGTTAGATATCTAACCATGATGATAAGTAGCCACAGTAGTGTTTATTTAAGTACCCATAATGATAGGTAGTTATTTAACCACTGTAGTAGTTCTTTAAGTACTCAAATAATTAAGGGAGTTAGTCCAGGATGAAGCCACCCATAGTGTTAGATACCTAACCATGATGATAAGTAAGCACTATAGTAGTTATTTAAGAACTTAAATAATTAAGAGAGTTGCTCCATGATGAAGCTAAAAGATAGGTCGAAGGGAGGCAAGCCAAAAAGGAAGCTAAGAGACAGCCAAGGAGGCATAGTGCCCATAACGACTAGATAACTACCTATAGCACATAATGGCTAGATAATTAACCGTGATGATAGGTAACCATTGTAGTAGTTATTTAAGTACTTAAATAATTGAGGGAGTTACTCTATGATAAAGCCATTAAATAACTACCTATAACACAAAATGGTTAGATACTTAACCATGATGACACGTAACTATTGTGGTAGTTATTTAAGTACTTAAATCATTGAGGGAGTTACTCTAGGATGAAGCTAAAAGATAGGTCGAAGGGAGGCAAGCTAAAAAGGAAGTAAAGAGCTAGACAAGGAGGCAAGCAAAGGGGCAATCGGGAGGCAGGCTAAGTTACAAGCAAGATCAGTAGAAGCAGGCCAAGGTGCAACCGTGGACCAAAGTGGAAGCAAGCCAAGGTACAGTCAGGAGCACTAGAGGCAAGCAAAGGCGTAACCCTAGACTTTTCAGGAAAATTTCATTTTGAAGCTGTACTTGATTTAAAAATCCGGCCTTTGTTAGACGATACTATTCATCGGGTTGCCATGAGCATTCAAGCTTTGTGGATTATTCATTTAAGAGTTATGGTGCCTCCGGTAGGGAGTTAGAGCAGAGTAGAATATATCTTCTCCTGATGGAATGATTCAGGTAATTTAGTGGTCAGAGTTTGGGAAACAATTGAGAGAACTAGGGTACACCTTTATATCAAGAATGGTTAAATAATTACTGCTTAAGTTATTTATGCTTTGTGACGTAATTGGAATTTTCCATAATGATTAGATAACTATCTATAGCACAAAATGGTTAGATAACTAGCCATGATGATATATATCTGATGTAGTAGTTATTTAAGTACTTAAATTATTGAAAGAGTTACTTTAGGATGAAGCCAAAAGACATATGGAAGAAAGGCAAGCTGAAAAGAAAGCCAAGAGGCAGCTAAAGAGGTAATTAAGAGATAGGCCAGGGTATTACAAAGGAAGGCTAAAGTATAACCATGGAGCAAAGTAGAGGTAGGCCAAGGTGCAACCGTGGACTAATGTGGTTGGGGTTTGTGAAACAGTTGAGTGAACCAAGTGTACAATTTTTAGGCACAACGAGAAATTATAAGTTTAGTACTTTCTCAGAATTAGTGTACTTTCATTCTAAAATCTCGGGTGATTTATAAACTTAGCAAATGTGTGTTTATGCAGTGGATGTAGGCCTAATGAAATTGAATCATATAATTCTCGTGTTATTTTCTTTACTTCTTTCTTCTTTTTATTGTTTACTATTATGTGAGACTTTTCTCAATGCTTCTTTGTTTGTTCTACAACCGAGTTAATCTAAAGTACGCAAGATGTGATAATAAACATTTGGATTGCTCAAAGAGTTATTCTAGCCAATTAAATTAGTTTCGATCCTAACAAACTAGTATTGAAGCTTAGCTCTATGGCTCATACTAAGCTGGATGTTCAGAAGTTTGACCATGGAGGATGTTAAGGCTATTTTGAACTCAAAAGAAATACAAAAAATATCTAAGGGTACCTCAGGTACTTCAAGTTTAGGAGAAAGTCTAACAACAACAAGGGGCAGATATGAGAGAAATGATTCCAAGAAAAATCTTAGTAGATCTAAGTCTAAGAATAAGGATAAAAATTATTTCTTTTGCAAGAAAGAAGGATAATTTAAAAGAGATTGCTCAGCAAGGAAAGCTATGTAAGCAAAATTTAAAAAGAATCAAGGTGGTGCTAAAACAGTTGCACCGAAAGACCACAATTACTCTATAACCAAGTTCAACAGTTCCGATGAGGACAAGTATAACTCTATAAATATGCTACTTGTATCAGATGTAAAAATGAACAGTGAATGGATTGTAGACTTAGGTTGTTTTATTTCATTGAGTCTTAATCAAAACTTATTTTTGGATTACTAAGTAATTAATGTTGGCAAGGTGTTGAGGAGTCTCACCTCTTTAGGTATCCTTGAGAATATGAAGTATAACTTTAATAGTAAACATAGATCTTTGAAGATAATTAAAGGTTTATTAATTGTAATCAAAGGAAAAATGAAGAATGATATTTATGTGTTAAGGGGTACTTTAGTGGCAGGAACTGCATTTCTGCATGTCATGGTGACCTCTGATAAGACTAGACTTTGGCATTTAATGTTTGGTCATATTAGTAAAAAATGTCTAAAGGACCTAAGTAGGCAAGGTGTTTTGGATAATGACAGAATTAAACTGTAAAGTTTCATGAACAATATATATTGGGCAAAGCTATTCGAATAAAGTTTGATACTATTGAACATAGAACAAAAGGTACCTAGGATTATATCAACTCAGACTTGTGGGAACCCTCTCTAGTTAATCATATGGAAGTGCTAGGTACTTTTTCTCATTGATAGATGGTTATTTAAGGAATTCCTGGATTTATATACTAAAGTCTAAGATCAAGTATTTAATACTTTTAAGACTTGGAAAACATTGATAAAGAAGTAAACTAGGAAGAATATTAAAAGGCTTAGGATAGACAATAGGCTGGAGCTTTACAACATGGATTTTTATGTGTTTTACTGGAAGAATAGAATAACTACGCAAAGAACAATAGCCGAGACACCGTAATAAAATAGGCTTACAGAAAAAATGAATAGAACGCTGAACAAGTTTAGTTGTATGCTAATTCAAGTAAACATACCAAAGACTTTTTGGACAAAAGCTATAACGATAATAACATATTTGGTTAATAGGAGTCCCTCAATTGCCAAAGATTATTTGACGCCAAAGGAAAAGTGGTGTAGACATTTTGCAAACTATGCAAAGCTAAGGATCTTTGGGTACCCAATGTATGTTCATGTGAAGCAAAGAAGCTGGAACTAAAAGCCTCAAAGAGAATCTTCACAGGCTATTATGAGTGTGTAAAATATTAGAAGGGGTGGTGCACAACTTTAGGCCTTCAAAGTGCATCATAAGTAGAGACTTCATATTTCATGAACCAGTTATGATAAATAATATTGTTAATCATGATAAAAAGAATTATGAGGAAACTAATACAATAGAGTATAGAGTTTAAGGTGGAGTTTATTGGAAAAAAATTGAAGAAGTTAATTATGGGGAAACTGAGGAAGTTAATTATGGGGTTAGAGTATCCCAGTATCAAATTGAAGATTAATAAGGACTCTAGGCATTCGAAAACTAAACTCTCAAGTTATTAGTTTGTAAGGGATATGCAAAGAATATTAGTAAAACCACCTGAGAGATATGGTTTTGCTGAGACAATCTCATATTCTTTGTTTGTTGACGAAGAGGTAAGTCAGGATGAAATAAAGACATTTGCATAAGTGATGTTGAGCAGAGATAAAAAGCAGTAGAGCCAGACTATGTAAGAAGAAAGGGATTCACTAGATATGAATGAGACTTAAACCCTTGTACATAGAATAGTTGAGAAGAATATTGTGGGATGTAAGTGGATATACAAGATCAAAAAAAGCATCTAAAAAAATGAGTCTAAAAAATACAAGGCAAGACTTATGGTAAAGAATTTACTTAGTAAGAAGGGATAGGCTACACTAAAGTGCTCTCATCTGTTGTAAGGCATACATCTATAGCGGTACTGTTGGCCCTGACAACAAGTTTGGATATAGAGTTAAAACAAATGGATGTTAAGACAACCTTTTTACAAAAAGAGTTAGATGAAGAAATTTTATATGGCTCAACTAGAGGGATTCAGGATACTTGAAGGTGAAGACTAAGTATACATGTTGAAGAAATGTTTGTATGGGATGTAATAAAATCTAAGATAGTGGTATAAGAGGCTTTATGTGTTATGCTCAAGAACGAGTTTATAATAAACAACTTTAAAAGTTATGTACTTGAGGTACACTGAGCAAGGTAGAGCTATCTATCTACTAGTATATGCAGATGATATGTTGGTGAGCAGGTTTATAGTGAACTTATAAAAGAAACACTAGTTAGTTGTTAAATGATTACTGAGATACCTCAAAGGAACCTCAAATAGAGGTTTGAGTTTAAAAAAGTAGAGAATTCTACAATCAATATTGACAGATATATTGATTCAAACTATACTGGTGACTGAGATAGAAGAAGGTCAATGATAGGATATTTGTTTGGGATGAACAATATTACAATAAGCTAAAAGTCTACTCTACAATTTGTGGTTGCTCTAGCTTCGATAGAAGCTTAGTATGCTGCTCTGACAAGGGCAATTAAGTAGTCAATATGCCTAAAATGATTGATTAAGAAGTTAGTTAATGATCTAAATAGTGTTTGTGTTTTGTGATAGTTAAGATATAATAAATTTGAGTACACCTTAGGTGCACCATAAGAGAACAAAAAATATATAGATATGAGAATACATTTCATTTATGATCAAATTAACGAAGGTATGCTAAAGTTAAATATATTGCATCCTTAGGGAACCTAATAGATATGATAACTAAACCTTTGTTGTTTAACAAGTTCAAGATATAATAGGCCTTCGTTGCGGTTACCTACTTTTAAGATACAATGTAGGTGGAACGACAATTATGGTTGTTTTGTAATAAAGGCGGAGAATTGTAATATTATGGTTATAAATTCTAGCTTTTATAAGAAATGTAGTGGATAGCTTAGGTGTTCTAGCAGGGTATCTAGGGTGCACTTATACCAAAGGAAGGTAATATGGTATTGGAGTTTTAATCAACGTAGCACATAATGACTAAATGATTACTTCTGAAGTTTTTTAAGCTTCGTGATGTTGAAAGAATTTGTAGTGGAGTATGTTCGGGAAATGAAAAAGTAAAGTAGAAAATGAAAGAAAACATAGAGTATCTTAAATAGAACAATCTAGAGAATTCTTTCAATTGTTTCTAGAAAAAGTTACTAGCTATCTAGGTTGTTACAATTGAAAGTTACATGTGTTAACAAAATTTAACTAATTTCAACTCTTTAGCTCAGCTTAGTGACATGTCAGTTGGTGAGTTATTATCAAATATGTACTGTTGTACAAAAAACTTCTCACACTCAATACTTCTTAATCTCAATTTTATTGTCACTAACATCCACCTTCAAGCTAAACAGTCTTGGATAGACATTTAGCTTGCTACAGAGATAATGGAATTGCCCAAAAGAGAGAGCTTTAGTAAGAATATCTACTGTCCGATCTTCACTTGGAGTAAAGAAAATAGTAATCTACTTAGCAACCACTTTCTCATTAACAACGTGTATATCGAGCTCTACATGCTCAGTCCTAGCATGATAAACTAGATTATATGCTAGAGCAATCACATTTTGATTATCGCACCATAAATCAACAATATGACAAAGTGGAATGTGTAATTCATTTAGCAAAAATTGAATCTATATGACTTATAATGTTGCATGTGCCAAAGCCGTGTACTCAGCCTCCATATTGATCTTGAAACTATTGGTTGTTTTATTAGGTAAATAGCATATCATGCCATTGATTTCCCTATTATCTCTATCACAAGCCAAGTCAGAATCATTGAAACTATTCAATTGCATGCTGGTACACTGATAGAATTGAAGTCTAAAAAGAATGATCATTTTCAAATACCATAATCACCTTTTGTAAGCATCCTAATGTTCTAATCCCGTTGAAGCTAGAAATTGCTAAGTACGTAACTGAAAAGGCTACTTCAAGCCATGTGAGTGTTACATATTGTAATGCTTCTACTATGCTTTTTCAGGAGAAACATTAGCTATTGTTGTACTAGAAAATTTAGTAAGATGATGACATTTGACATTGGTGTAGGGACTGGACTGTAATATGATATTGTATTCTTAGCTAGATGATATGCAATGCATTTTGTTTGAGGAAGACGTATGTCACTTGTGATCTTTGCAACCTTAATTCTAAGAAAGTAATCAGCTCCCCCAAATCCTCTACGGAAAAAGTTTATTGAATGACAATTATCAGTTGTTGAACTAAGTACTGGAGACTATAATGATCATATCATTAATATAGACCAAAACCAGAAGAATATCACCATATATCCCTTGTGAAACAGAGAATTGTCAGATTTAGAGTTTCAAAAGCTTCATTGAGAAACCATTGAATCTTTAAAGTTGTCAAACTAGGCCCTAGAGCTTGTTTGAGGCCATAAATAGCCTTCTTGAGCTTGCAAATGTGATAAAACTTAGAAGTATCAATAAAACCTTTAGGCTGATCTATATACGCATCTTCAGCCAGTTGAGAAATGCATTGTTGACATCAACTTGTCTAAACGTCCACTTGTTTCTAATAGCCTAGTGTTGACTGTTAGAAAATACATATTTATAAAGGAGAAAATCGTCATTTTGCATATCAAGTCTTACTAACAATCCTTACTTTTATGTGGTTAAGTTTCTTATAATTTAATTATGTGTGTTTTATTTTAATTAAGTATTTTATGTATTTTAAGGGCATCATAGTCATTTCACAATAAACGAGAGATCAAATGGCAAAACAGACATCATTTTTGAACTCAGGACTGCCGAAAACCTTAGGAGGAGCATAAAATGAAAAATGGCACTGTTCACATCTACGGTACTATTCACATATACGGGTACTGTCTACGTTACTGTTCACATAGATGGATCGATGACGTGGCATTGATCGATGATGTGGCATTGACTGATGAGGCGTCATGATCCTGTTGGACTAAAATTCTTATGTACTGTTAATGGTGATGTGGCAACATATTAGTAGACCAAAAACTGCACGTACGGTACATGCAACACATGAGATTATTACTGTGCAAACCGTGTCACTGTTCAAACCGTGGTCAAACCGTGTTACTGTTCACGCATACTGTTGGCTGTACTGTTGACTGATGATGTGGCGCAATCCTGAGCGTCCAAACTGTTTTTAATCCGATGGCCATGATTTATTCGATGTATCTATAAAAAGGGGGCCTCCCCCATAATTTGGCACCTCTGAATCCATTTTTGGACTCTATTTTCTGTAATTCCTTCTCCATCTTGTATTTTCTACGTATTTTAATAAATTCCCATTTTGCCCCTAGTTCAACTATGAGTGGTTAATTTTCTTTCAAGCTTGGGTTGAAGGTGAAGTCTCAACATGTGTCATGGGCTTTATTTGGTAAATTTATTTTCTCTTCCCCTCTAGTTTTTGTAGATGTTTTGACTTTTCGTTGATAAATAATAATAATCTTGTTTAGTACCGCCCTGGTTTCACCGGCTCCCTGGTATAAAATTATTATTATTTGGCACGATAAGCCCTTAGCACCATATTTATTAGAGCGTGGTTCATGAGGTGTGGATTCCCCCCTCATGACTTAATTGGCATTAATAAGGATTATTTAGCCCATGATGCATATTGATACGGATCCAGATACACAAGTACGTCATTTCAATAGAATTCTCTTCAATTTATTCTTGTCATTTCAATTCCAATTTTAGAATTTATTCTCGCCATTTTAATTTAGGTTTTAGCATATTTCAAATCATTTCCACCATAAATCCAACCACACATTTACAAAATTAATTCTATATATAATTAAAATCCACCTCCTCGTGGGATCAACACTCGTCACCATTGATCTATACTACAATAGATTCGTGCGCTTGCGAGTTCAATAAAATTTGCACAACACCTAGCTTAAAACATTTTTGACAGTAGTGGCTTTAGTTACTGGACTGAATGTTTCTGTATAATATACTCTATGAGTCTCTTGAAAACCTTTTGCCACTAAACGTGCATTGTATCTAGAAATGGTCTCATAAGAGTTGTACTTAATCCAAAAGACCTATATTTATTACCAACAACTTTAACTAGTGCGTTGGGTAAAACTAGCTTCTAAGTATGATTTTGTTGAAGACCTTTATACTATTCTTGCATTGTTAGAACCATTTTGGATTGGATAGTACTTCAGACACAAAGGTTTGTTCTAAAGTTGTAGCTAGTAGTTCGTAAGACAGGACTTGGGTTTAAAAACCCTTACCATAGATTATGTGATCATAGGATGACCATTAGGTGAAGATACTGGTAAGATTCATGGTGGTGATTGTATTTGAGAGGATGTGAATTATGTGATGGTGAATTTGTCTCAAATTGTGAATGCATATTAAGTTGGTTAAGAGCTGGAAAAGGCATCTCGCATTGTGATTGAGCTTGAGAATTGTCTGTTGGAGTTGTTTGAAAGGGAGCTTATACTACTAGACTGAATATTTGAGTTGAGGATGAAGTTGAAGTTGAACTATTATTTAAAAATTGACATGACTGAATTATAGAGAAAAATTCACCCCCAAAGGCGTGGTCGGGTTAGTTGCAGTGCAGTTGTACCCTCTACTAAAACTCGGGTTTGATTCTTGGGGATGGTAAGGGGGTTAAAAAATTGTATTTGGGCTTGCCCACCCCTTTACCTTTTGGAAAAAAAAATTATAGAGAAAAATTTAAGACCATTAAAATAAGGAAAAGATTTTTCATTTAAATACCATGATTGGAGAATACGAGGACAAGAATGTTTGAAATAAATTCCAGAATAAGAAAGCAAAGAGGAAAAATTTCTAAACCTCGCCACCAATTTGTCTGGACAGTTTGAATGTGTTTATGAAGATTTTTCAATAAAGTTCTTGAACTGAGTAAAGATTTAAAAAGCATCAGACTTAGTAACTAAAGGAAAAATCCAAGTAAAATTACTAAAATCATCTAGAAAAGATATGTTAAAAGTAACTTTATGTTGAAAAAATATGAGAATGCCCCCATAGATCAGCATACAACAACTGTAAAAGTGTTGTATTTTAGTTGTAACAGAATCAAAGTGAAGCAAATGACTTCTATCAAACTGACAGGAATTGTGGAAGTCCAAAGTTTGAGTTTTATTCAAACTGCAAAGTTATTACAAGCCTTTAATATAGACTTAAGATGTGAACAGTTGGATGTCCTAATGTTCTATAAAGAAGGTTTACATTAATAGAGCTCATTCTAGCTATAAAGACTAAGTTACATAGCATATATATATATATATATATATATATATATATATATATTGCTTAGAATAAGTTTTCAGAATATTAGAATCAACACTAAGATCAACAAGGCAACATGCAATAAAGACTAAAGTTTATTGGAAGAAAATTAACTGAGCAAAGCTAAACCATCTTTTGACATCTAAAGAATAGTTTGGAGTTGATATAAGCCTCCTTTTATAACTTTTTTAAGCAAAATGAACCCTGAGCTCCTGGACTTAACAAAACATAAGTTTTCAAGAAATTCAATAGTTGCATTATTATAAGTTAATAATTTGGAGACACTAGGTAAGCTTTTTAGGGACATATAACACATGATTTAGCAATAGAGGTTCATGGGAAGTAGTGTCAAGTAAAACTGATCCAATTTGAGCAATACTTAGAGCTGTACCATTTCGAACAAGCAACTTTCAGCACCAGTATATACTTTTGAATCAAAATGTTTACTTGAATAATTTGTAATATGATTTGTTGCACCATTGTCTATATATTAGAAATAATATTTTATTATCTCAGGAATAAAAACAGGAGCTGAAGGAACTAGAGGAGTGGATGATATACCATCACTCATACCAAAACATTTAGGCAAACTAAGAGCATTTCCAATGCCAGCTGTAGAAGCACTAAAACAAGTAAGATTATATACATAGAAAGTAACAGTTGAAGGATTTGGATAGATGACGTAACCATAAAAATATGAATCCCCTGGCATTACTAAGTTATTATAATGAAGACCAGAGCCTCTTCCAAAACCATTAAAAGGTCTATGGCCTCCATTATTGGTAAAACCAAAACATCCTCTACCATATTGTCCTTGACCAAATCTTAAACCACCATTAAAGCCACCTTTATCAAGCTTTGAGGAACAAAAGAGGAATTATATCTATATTTACATTTGTTGGCCCTATGATATAGTGTAAAGCAAATTTGACAAATGAAAAGAATATGGTCAAAGTATCAAGAGCGGTAGTGCCACTAACTTGACCTTGACCTCAATTGTTGATACTTCTATAGCCAAAAGTGTAACCACCATATAGACCTCTATTATTCTTTTGAAGCCATTGACACTTTGACCATAATTCTAATTTTTTTTTTTTAGCTACATGTGCTGTCATGTTAAGAGTAACATTACCAGTAATTTTGCCTTTTTTTTCCTTCTATCTTATTCTCATGAACTAAAAGCAAGGAATAAAGTTCATCTGTGCTAATTTTGTCTCCTCTAGTTAAGACATTGGTGACCAAGGATTCATAATAAGAGGAATCAAGTCCAGTTAAAATATGCTGCATAAAATTATTCAACTTAATATCTTTTTCAACTAAAGTAAGATTATCAACCAATTTTTTCATTTTAGTAAAATAATCCACTATAGACATTGCTTCTTTCTTAAGTGTTTAAAGTTGCACCTTAAAAGCCATAACTCGAGCTTGAGACTGAGATACAAATGTATCAACAAGTATGTCCAATAACTCTTTGAGATAGTGCAATGAATCACCATTAAGAGCACGTTTTGTTAAATCAATGACATCATCCAACTTAAAAGAAATTGATCTGCCTTCATCCAGGTAGTGAAGCTTGGATTCACCTTTGTTATAGCAGATCCAGTTAAATAACTAGCTTCTTTACTTTCATGAGGAAGAAATTACTTGTTACAGGGACAATCGCCCATTAATGAAGCTTTCTAAACTGTTGCCTTTGATCGAAGTTAAAATATGTGTGCATCATACAATGACGTTGTTGTTATCTAGCTTGATAGGAGTAACAAAGTTAAAGATTCAAATTCAAACTTGCTATAGGTGGCTCTGATACCATGAAAGAATTTATAGTTGAGTTTTTTGGTAAATGTGAAAGTGAAGTACAAAACCAAAAAAAATAGAGGGAATTTTGATTGGAACAATCTAGAGAATTCTTCTAGTTGATTTAAGAAAAACTTAGTCAACTAATTACAATACATATATACATACATAAACTAATTATAGCTAGTTATCTAGATTGTTACAATTAAAAGGTGTTTGTGTTGACAGAGTCTAACTAATTTAAACTCTTCAGCTCAGCTTAGTGACATGTCAGCTGGTGAGCTATAATCAAATATGTGTGCTATATAGAAAGCTTCTCATGCTCAATAATTCTGAAGTCAATCATCATATTCACTAACAGACATAATTGAAATTGCCCATAATGATTAATAACTACTTATAACACATAATGGTTAGATAACTAACCATGATGATATGTAATTACTATTGTAGTTATTTAGGAACTTAAATCGTTGAGGGAGTTACTCTAGGTTGAGGCTAAAAGGGAAGCCAAAGAGAGGCAAGCCAAAGGGGCCGCCAAGAGACAAGCTAAAACAACAGCCAGGAGGTAGGTCAAAGGATAGTCAGGAGTCGAGGAGGTAGGCCAAAGTGTAACCGCGGACCAAAGTAGCTATGGTTTGAGAAACACTTGAGAAAACTAGGTGAACAATTTTTAGGTAGAAGAAGAAATTGTAAGCTTAGTAGTATTTTCATTGTAAAATCCTTAGTGATTAAAAAACTTGACAATTGTGTGTTTGCCCTCATAGATATAGGCTTAACGAAGTCGAGCGATGTAGATATACTATATTATTCTCCTTACATTTATTTCGTTCTTATTGTTTGCGGTTGTGGGAGACCATTCTTGGTGTTTATTTATTTCGCAACTGAGTTAATCTAGGGTACTTGAGCTATGATAGAGAACATTTGGGCTACTCAAAGAGCTATTCTAGGCAAATTATTTTGGTTTAATACTAACAAATATAATTTATATTAAAGACTAGATTGTGACCAAGTAGAATTTTAATGATATAATCCAGATAAGTACAATCATACAATCAATATTAACGATCATATCGTGACCTAATGGATATGTTAATGATATAATTGCGTTCAATTTCTAATACAAGTGATATTAAAGACCAAATTGTGATCTAATGAATATATTAATAATATGGTTTTGTTCAATTTCTAATCACCCTCACAATGATGGACATGTCAGTAATATAATTTTGTTCAATTTCTAATCACCCTTACTTATGTTAATGAAATGATTTCTTTTAATTTCCATTCATCGTCATGAGACACTTTCATTTTATGAAGGAGTTGTTGGGGGAAAAATTAGGTTTTTAAATTTTTATAAAACCTTTTTAAGGACCGCTCTCATATAATATATAAGAACACGTAATCTAGAAATAGTACCTTGAAAATCCGAGTTGGCTTTTCCCGCTGAAGTGATTTAGGCTCCTAGATCACGATCTGCCACCACCACTCCTGTTAGATCACGATCCGCCACCACCACGCCTGTTAGATCACGATCCGTCACCACCACGCTTGTTGGATCACGAACTGTCACCAATGATCTTCCAGGTTATGACTCAGGTTCGATCTGAACTTGACGTGTGGGCGCCTTTATCACTACCAAAGCAAGTAGCACGAGAAAATTTTTCTCTCAACAATGGAGAGAAAAATCTTATTCTCAGATCTGTATGAAGTGGCTCCTCTTTTTTCTTTTGAGAAAATAAGCCTTATATATCACCCTTTAGTGAAAACCCTAGGCTCCAAATAATCCAAAAATAAAACTCACGTTATTTTCTTTTTCAATAGGGGACCCACCTTGTAAAATAACATAAGGCCCCTTATACAAAATCTAATTAAATGGAGCCTCCCACTAAATGATATATTTAGGCTTTTGACCCAAATAGCTAGTTATCTTGCTTATTAGTCCAGTAGTGGTGCAGTCAATTAAATGAGCTAACCCGGGGATCATTTGGGAACATACAATAGTGGCTACAATAATTAGGCATGTAATTAAACTAGCCAAATTATTTAATTCCAAATCTACTCCACTAAAAAATTGGAACTGACTTCCATAATTGTATGCTCGAATAATAATTCGTCCCAAGCCACATTGATTTCTTTACTGCACAATCATTTGTACCACATCGTTAATTAAATTGATATCTCAACTGTCCAATCAATTTAATAACATCTTATTCCTTGATCCTTACTGGTTTTCTCTAATGATCATTTTCAACATACTAAATATGTTGACACACTCTGGCCAGAGAATTCTATGATCAAGTGCCGAAAACCTATCAAGAGATGTGTTGTACAAATTCTATATTGTTAATCTATAACTCCGATACTCATAATTGCTCCCACCAAGATACCGGATAATCTTGACCACAAGGATGTGTCGTGCCCATTGGTAACTCAAATGGAATAACAATCACAATCATGAAATCATAATTAACTCAAGATTAAGATTACAGTAAAATCAACGCCTATGAGATTTAATAAGTCTGACAGTTATTACAAAGTTAATTAAATCTCATATGTGATCCTGTTCAATGTAGTCGTACTACATCAATAAATTCATACATGATTAAGACAAATCATTCAATGAATTTATTACAGTTTATACCTCAATAAAGTGCCCAACTTTATTTATCAACTGCGAACTTAAATTTATTTAATCATAAGATAACTTGTATTTATGTCTTCTGTGAATCCACATGGTGATCACATAAATACATATAATATGATTAAATGGACTTTAATACAAGTATAAATGCAATTAAGATATTTGAATAAAATACCTCATTCATTTTATTAATCAGAAAAAATGTTTATTACAATTAAATAAACACTTATGCTTTTAAAGAGAATAATTTCCCAACAGGAGTATCATGTTCAGTGACGTCACTCTTCTTATTCACTGTCTTAAAAAAATAATAGTGCTCACTTCGTAATTGTGGTGCTATTGAAATGGCATTGAGGTCAGCGATGCTAAAGAGCTCCGATGGTACCACAGGATGGATGTTAACATTTAGGAAGTGGATCCATGCCTTCACTCTTCCTCTGTTGTTAGATATGGCTATCACCTCCCTAATTCCATCTCAACCATTGGTTTTGCCTAAGTTTGATCAAAATCTAGACAAGACTAACTGCATTAACAACATTGAATTAAGATTCCCCAATTTCTCATTTGGTGGGTCCATGGAGCTCGTGGTTGTCTTAAAAAATAGAGAATTTTTTATTTTGAACGTCTGTAAACTCAATATCTTATTATTTTTCATTACTATCATGATTATATTTACTGTTAAAATTGATTTTTTTATTTATTGTAATAATATATTGTATTTATCCTATTGGTTGTAATGGTTTTTGGGCCTTTTTTAGGGTTTTGAGTTTTACATTGTATGTCTATAAAATCTTTTGATTATTGGTAATTTTCTATTACATTTAAATTTTTAAAATTTACTCTAAATAAGTATTTTTTTTAATATTGATTCTACATTCTTGTGATTAAAGATGTAATTCTTCTTTATGATTGTTGTTTACCATTCTTTCGTACATAACTATTTAGCCATGGGGTTTTGGGCTAGTAAAATTTGATTTGTATCCATGAAAATGAGTTTTGAGGCTTTTGCTAATCTTGCAGGTTTCATGCCATAAGAGTGGCGTAAGAAGTGGGCTAAAGTCTTTGAAACCTGTTCCGATAATTGTTCGCTGCAAGTAAGAATATTTCCATTATTGTTAACCTGTTATGTTTTGTAATTGATGCTTTGTATGTATGTTATTCTATTATGGATTTTTTTCATGATAAGAAATGATTAGCTAAATCAATGTTTTAATAGTATTGTTGGTAAAGAACGAAATAATATGGGCCTGTTATTTTATATAGGGAACTGAGACTGGCTAAACGAAACCATTGATTTGTTTTTGATATTTTAACAATTCCATGGCAAAAAGCTCAAGCTCTGGTTTGTGGTAATGCACAAAGATTAATGGGTCTTTTCACCTTAGACTTCTATATTATTTGTTCGATTAGTTGCAAATGTGATAATATTTTACATTGTTTGATCAAAGACTAAACGTGCAGTAGTTTTAGGATGAGAGAGCATTGAATTAGTGCGGATTTGTGAGCACGCTCATTTTTCCTTTATCTTCTTTCTGAGGTAAAGAACGAATCCTTTTTAAAATGCAAGTTCTTGAAGCCTTGAACAAAGATATGTTTTTTTCACGTGTTCGTTTTCACCCTTCTTTCTGCTTAATGTTATATTGCCTCACCTTAGGCATCTTCTTAATGAAATTCCATAACGTTTTCAGCTTAAGAGTTCAAAACGCCTCTTCTATTGATATTTGAGCTCAAGTACATAGATATCCGTAATGGTATTCTGTGAAATGTATTTTTTGTGTTACAGGAGTTACGGTCAGGTTAATCTACCATACTTCTCTCGTTGCAGTACAGATAGGAAAGTAACGAGTAAAATAATTAAGCTATTGATTCTTTCTAATAGAATTCTAAGCCATGGTTGTGTTAAATGGGTTATCTAATTTAGTACAAAAGAAGGTACCCAAGGTCTTATATTAGCCATGTAAGGCTGCTACAAGGTCTTTATGCAAGCATCTTATAAATCTTTAATTTACATTATCCACCGACCACCTGTTTTTTCTAGTTTTTTTCAAAAATATACAAATTTCTTTTTTTTGCAGCGCTCCACCTATTTTTGTCACTATTTCACTCCCGTTATAACATTGTTAGAACTTTGCTGATAACATAAGGGTAAAATTGTCATTTCACAATGGCATTTTTTGAAGATAGAAGTGGATAGGTGCAAAACAATATAACTTCAAGTGGAGTTCAGCAAAAAAAAATTAAGAATTGTGTATTTTAAAAAAAATGCGAAAAATAAGGTAGTCAATGGATAATTGCCTTTTTATATTTAGGGGTAAAAAAGTCATTTATACAATATTCCGTTAGTTCTCTTAACAATTTGAAGACGGAAGTGGATATGTGCAAAATAATATAATTTCAAGTGGAGTTCATAAAAAAAAGTTAAGAATTGTGTATTTTTGAAAAAATACAAAAAAATAGGTAGCCGGTGGATAATTGCCCTAAATGTTTTTGTGAAATTTTGCAATTAGGGATAATAAACTTGCCTCCTAACCATTGCCCATTCCGATAACCAAACAAATAGCTTTTGAAATGTACATCTCCATGGAAAATGATAAAATTTACGACTGCAACTATTAATACTATAGTCCTGAGCCTAAAACGTTTTTGGACTTATCAGTTACACATCTAAATTATGCTTCAATCATTCTTGTGGAGGAGGGGATTATTTCATTATAGCACTTGTTTCTATCATAGCCTTTGTAGATTCTGGAGAATCAATTACAATTTTGAAGTATTCTAAAATAGCCTTTGCTCTAGCTAAGGTCTGGTGAGGGTCTTCAACATATTTTTCAGACAAGGCTGGATTTTTAGCATACCACGTAAACAATAGAATAAAACCAAACAACTTCAGCCATGTTCTACTCAACAATGTCTTTTTTTTTTATAGCAACATCCAAAAATAAATTCTTGTTGGTAGATTAAGAACCTAAATACACCATTTTGACTCATCTCCAGATTTTGCACTTGTGCAAGGAATTTTTATCTATAGATCTAAATGATACCCACTTTTAACATAGTAATACGTCCTCTATTTTTGTCAAAATACCACAACTTTTTATCCTTCCTTTCTGATTTGGGCAGTGGGATGTTTAAGGTGTGTTCTACATCTATTTCTATAGGGTGTTCCCCTATGAGAGTTTCATTCTATTGATTGAGCGAATGCGATGCTTCAAGACCACTCTAACCCATGAAAGACTTCCTAAAAATGAATGATTGATTGCTCCTCAGCTTATTGTTCATGAAACATCCATTCCTAAAGTACCATACTTGCCTCTCTTTTGCTACCGATGACTTTTTATCCTTCCTTGCTGATTTGGGCAATGGGATGTTTAAGGTGTGTTTTACATCCATTTCTACAAGGTGCTTCCCTATAAGAGTTTCATTCTATTGATTGAGCGAATCTGATGCTTCAAGACCTCTCTATCTTGTTAAAGACTTCCTAAAAATGAATGATTGATTGCTGCTCAACTTACTGTTCATAAAACTTCCTTTCTTGAAGTACCATACTTACATCACTTTTGCTACCAACGACTTTTTATCCTCCCTTGATGATTTGGACAATGGGATGTTCAAGGTGTATTCTACATCCATTTTTATAAGGTGCTCCCCTATGAGAGTTTCATTCTATTGATTGAGCAAATGCGATGCTTTAAGACCTCTCTACCTCGTTAAAGGCTTCCTAAAAATGAATGATTGATTGTTCCTCAGTTTACCGTTCATGAAACTTCCATTCTTGAAGTACCATACTTGCATCACTTTTGCTACGAATGACTTTTTAAGTTTTAACAGCCTCCATAATTAATTACAATGAAGATCCCTGAAGCCCATCCACTATTTTTTTTTTTGGCTAATAAATCTAATATACCCATTCTCAAGAAGTTTTTTCCCCAACTGTAAAGCATTTATTAAAGCCTTTGGTATCTCCTCACATAAACACCTTTGGAATCCTAAATACGCTTTATTATAAAAATAGGAATGTGTTGAGCAATAACCTTTTCTGATTTGATTAGAGAATTCAAGAGAAAAGAGATGAAGAATTTAAGAATTTAGATGGAAGAGAAAAGAATTAATAGGTGTTCGAATAAATTTTATTATTATTTTTCTTGCTTAAAAAATATAACGAGAACAACTTATCTATAGTAGCTTAATATAATCTACAAGTCTTCTGGTCAATATTAATAATCAAAATTTTCTGATTGAAATAGTTGTCAGGTGTCTTCCAATTTAAATAGTGTGCAGGAAAATCAAACACCGCTGAATTATTGGACTGATAGTAAGTGTGGACATCAGCTACCAAAAGCTAAGATGTTTGAAATGATTCTTCTAGCCTAAGTTGCTCATCACTGCTAAAACAAACCTTCGTAGAATGGTGATAATTGATAATTATTTGGGTAAGGCAGAGGGTATTTGCTCTAAAAAGAAAAGGCTAGTATATTAGGTGTGGGGTCCAATGAAGGGTCATGAAAAGCTCGAATTGAAGAGTGTGAATCCTGAATGTGAACATGAATTGCCTCTTCTCTGGAAGGGTCATAATACTGGCTAATGATTATCTCTAGTTGGGTGGAGTCCCTGTATTCCAACATGCCAACTTCATGTGGACTAGAATATGGTTGTGCCGCCTTACACAACTGGCCCAGTTCTTCAAGAATGTCTTGCAGAAGTACCTTTAGAGCACTATTATGAGTGGTTAAAACTATAATTCTTTCACCATTTTGAGACAGTTACACAACTTTTTCTTCAAATATTGTAAAGATCATGATGTATAAAAAAGAATTCTCAAGAAAATTCAGGGTCGTGTTGTTGTTGGTCGAAGGTTGATGATGACGCTAGTTTAGATGTGCTCACTGGAGTTGGTTAAGGCTAATGATGGGTTCAGTTGATGGCTTGTCGTGGTAACTCACAAAAGTCAAAATTAATCAGTGGAATAAACTTGATAAAGTAATTAATTAACTTACAAAAAGCCAAATCGAAAGGCAAGGGACATCGGCAAAAGTTTGGATGTTGGAATTTTTTTTCTTCAGTTGAATGGGAATAGAAAAATTGGTGGCCAAGAAAGATATGCTCTTATACTAGATGTTACGATTCTTGGGTTTTAATTAGAGAATTTAGGAGAGAAGAGATGAATTTAAGAATTCAACGGGAAGAGAGAAGAATTAATAAGAGTTGGAATTAATTTTATTTTTATTATTGCTTTGCTTGCTTTTAAAAAAAAGAGTATAATGAGAATCACTTATTTATAGTAGCTTAACACAATCTAATTCTAACCTAACTATAATCTTAAATTATAATTACAATAAAAAAACTTAGTCCCAATAGGAAAGAAATTAAAATAAACTCGTTGGATCCCAACACTCCTTTACACAAACTAAAGATGAGAAAATCTCAGTATAAGAGAGCACTCTTGCCTGAGACCATTTCGTGGAAATAACTTTCCCTTTGCAACATTGTTTAGCTTTTCCTAACCTTTTAATATGATAATGACACATAGCAACTGTGACATCATAGGGATTGGATTCATTTATTTATTTATTTTCTTGAAATAATAATAATGTAAACAATATTCTTTAAAAAACTTAGCAGTGATAGAGTTACAACTACCTTGTACAATTAAATATGTACAAATAAATGTATACAAATTGATGTAGCATCAAGAGATTGGTTGTATAAAATTATCATGCGTCCACATAATTGAAAAAAAATTGTTATCACTTTTCAACCAATCTCTTTATGCCACATTAGTTTGTAAATGCTAATTTGTACAAAACCATTTGTGACTTTTATCATTATTGAAAAGAGTCCAACCACAAACAAGAATTCTAATTTACTTCGCTGCAAAGATAAACACATGCTTATGACAATATAATAAAATAAGTGGTAATATATTATTTAACATTATTTTATTATTTTTTTAGGTTTGTTTCTGTTACATATTGGATTTTCATCCAAAATAACTTGCAATTGGAACACAATAATAAAAAGTAATCTATAAATACTACCAAAAAAGAAAAAAGAAAGAAGAAGAAGAAGAGTTAAAGGAAAAAAATGGCAATTTTATAGTACTTTTTTTAAAAAAATAAAAAATAAAAAGTAAATATTGAACTGATTTCCTCATTGTTCATCTAACTGCTATGAAGATTTTGAAAATAAAAATTTTAGGATTAAGGCATGAGAATTATGTATTGAATAATGATTGTTCTTTATGAATGTTCAAAGTTATTATATAACTAGAAAATAGAACCGCGCTTCACGCGGCTGTCAAAAAAGAATTTAGTATTATCATCTTTTCTTACTTTACACTTGATGAAACTGATAAAAACTATAAATTGATTTTTTTTAAAGATGAGGCAGCCTTATAAAAAACAAAAAAACTATTAGCTAGCAATACAAATAAATAAGCAACGCAAGATAAAGAATAAAATGAGAGAATATATTATAGAGCGATTTTACTCATTCTAATTGTGTGTGTACAAAACAAAAAGATGAGCTCTCCTTTTATAGTTACATAATCACTCTATGAAATTAATGAAAAATTATAGATCATAATTCCTTGTGAGATAGTGGGAGTTATAGGGAAGCTAAAGGTTGCTAATGGGAGATAGTTGGGAGACTATGAGATATATGTTATGAACATCTACATTTATTTTAATAAATTCATAATACTTCCCCTTGGATGTTCATTACAAAGAATATGCCTCATTAAAATCTTTACATAATTGTTATTATGTAATAACAATCAAATTAATTATGAGAATATGAAAAACCAAATCCAAAATAAAAATTCTCTATTTATTAGATAATAGAAAATATACAAAGATGAGAAATGGTGATGTCACATCACCTCCTCAAGTCCCAACTTATATATATATATATATATATATATATATATATATAGATATTGACTTACAATAAGTTGTCCTTAATAGTAATTTATATGACAAATATTTTTGTAATAAAATTTTTTATTAAAATTTTTCAAATAATTTTTATAGTGAAAATTTATTTAAATTCTTCTATCTTATCTTCAAAGCTAGCAATTTCAAATCATTGTCCTCATTTGTAATGTAATTTTTTTTTTAAAAAGTTTATGATAGTTTCACTATTTTTCACTTTCTTTTATAGTTTCAATATTTTTCAAGCTTTCTTTCCATTTAGAATTCTAAAATTAAATTAGAAATATTTTGGATTGCTTAATTTTTATTTGTCATGACCGCAACGCCAGTAAATCTTTCATGATCATAGGAGATATCATAAGATCTGTGTATTGAATTTGTTTCTATTCAACCTTTATCTTTAGAGAGAGAATGGGCAGAGAAGAATGAGCTAAAGTTTTCCTTTAAATTTCATTATTCGAAACCATAAATAAAATCATCCGACCATAGAACACATTTTTTTCTTTTTTTTTCTCCATCCAAAAAATATATCAAACATGGAAGAAGTAAAAATCTATGTGAAGAAAAAATGGTAAAACATAAATGTGAAAAATAATTTATAATTATTGAAGAAATTTTTTTTGTCTTTTATTATTTAATAAAGAGAAAAGTAAAATGAACAAATCTTAGTCATTCATCATCATAGTTTCCATGTGTAATAATATTAGTAAATGATCAAGAAAATTAGAATAGGGGAGGATCCAAATTTGATAGGGAGAGAGGCAGTAGAAACACATAATTCAAGTTACAATACTTTACAATTTGACTTCATTGGTGTCAAATTATTTGTCTAAAGGGAATTGAAATGAAGCCAGAGAATCTTTTTAAGAGTGATAGTAGAATTACAAACTCTTATATAAACTGATGAGGCATAGATTTATTGGTTGATGAAAATATAAAATAATAAAATAAATCATATGGGTAACGAGTTTGTTATTATAACCAATTGAATTATGTTACATAAGTTTGTGTGTGTGCATATATATAGTTATTTTTTTTCCAAATTCACTACATAATAAATAATTGAATAATGAATCTATTCACCACGAGAAAATTAAATTATCTACTACTGATGAAACATATATGTGGTATTTGCATCTAGATTATAAAAATGTTAAATACGATCCAAAGACTTGTTAGAAATGGACATCAAACCATTACTAGTTTGAGAATTATTTGTATAAGGTAAATTGATCAAGAGAGCATTTTAAATACTATAGGCAATAGAGGCACAAAATTGTTGGAATTAGTATGTTTTGATGTATGTTGCCTTATGAACATACGAGCTAGAAAAGATTATTAATATCATCTTTATTGATGATTATTCAAGGAATGGTTATGTATACCGAATGCTACTATAAGTTTGAGACTTTCGATTAATTCAAGGAAGTGCAAGTGGATTGGAAAAATAATTAGGAGAGCATATAAAAGCACTTTGATATGATTAAGGAGATATGTACTTTGTTAGTGAGTCTTCTTTATTTACTCGTATTGTTGGACAATCACTTTAATAAATTGTATGATAACATTAATTACCTTCATGTAAACAAGACCATGTCTATTTAATAAAAGTCTTCATCAAAAGGTCTACCTATTTCACTCCAATATTTATAAAAATAATTAGCATACTCATCAAAATATCTTAGATCACAAATTTTTAATTGTTCTAAATTTCTAATACTAATTTTTTTTCATTAAATCCATAAAACTAATTACTGTAATATCTATATAAAAAATTTTCCAATTCTTCTAATTTGTTTTCTTCATCCATTATCTCCATCCTAAGTATATTTGTCTTTCTCTACTTTCTAAAGTACTTTCTAAATATAGCAATTTATAATTTGGGTCTACTATTATTGCTCATGCATCCATAGAATGTCTAAGTAAATTACCTTCCCATTGATTAAATACTTGTTTCCACTGGCTAGGTTTATGGTCTTCTAATTCTAGTACTAATAAATCTCTAGCTTGTGGCATAGTTTTCCAATTTTCTAATTTTGGTTTAGCTTTAAATACTCTTTCTGCTTCTATGTATTTTTCATTAGTTTCTGGGATTCCTCATTTGTCTAAGTAACTTTCTACATTTGATGGTTCTACTACATGTTTGAATACTGGTTTATGGCTATTTTCTCCTACTTCTAGTTTTTTATCTTCTTCTCTTACTAATATTTGATCTACCGGTTCTAAGTAATAAATTTCATCTATTTCTAAACTTTTAAAATCTAAATTTTTTATTAACTCTCTGTTTATATTATCATCTATTAATTCATCATTATTGCATAATTCTTCAAATAATTCTTAATCTAAATTTTTTATGATATTTATTATATAATTTTCCTAGAAAAAATGCTTTAATCCTAAGGTTTTTATATTCCGCATTCATTTTATATCCTTTAGTTTGTACACTTAATTTAATATGTTTACAAAATTCATTTATGTCTATATCTATATTGGGTAAGCATCCTACTACTACTGCTTCATTCTTTAAATATACTTCTGCACTGGATATTTGAGCTTGTTCATAATCATAAAATCTATTATCATATAAATATAAATGTACTTTTGTGTCTCGACCTTTTCTAGCTTGACTAAGAATTCCTATAATTATTATTCACATATGTATATCTGTATAATTTTGTTTTCAAGGTAGTCTCTTCCTGCTCAACTGATTAAAGTTAATTCTTCTCATTTGTTTACTATTGATAATTTAGTTTCATTTGTGTAAATATATAAACTATTGTTAATTTTGACTTTAATCCTTCGTTATATAATCTTTTCTTCTTAATTTGCTCAAAACCTTTTTCTAATAATTTGTCTGGATCTTGTTCGTCTATTATGTCTTTTGTTCTTTCTATTATTTCTTTACCTTTACTAGAAAATGAAAGTGACCTTCGAATTCTTTTTGCCATGTTTACATCTATCCTATTGTTTCTTACTAGATCCATTACTTTTTAATATTACTTTGGTCATAAAATATCTTTAATGTCTACTGCTCTACGTGTTAAGACTAGTCCGCTTAAATTTAACTTTTCTACTCTATTAGTCAATATATCTAATTATTTGTCTAAGTTATCTAAAGAGTTGCTAAGTTCTAGGTGAGACACAGATTCTTTATTTTTTCTAAAGGTTTGAGAATTGTAGAGTCTATTAAGTCTATTGTCTAAGGTTGCGTTTACTTTTTTATCTGAAATCTGAATAGGTCTGAATTTAGCTTAAGTCTGAATAAATCTGAATGAAAATATCTAAATGACATGTTTGTTTTTTTTTTTCAACACTCGAAAAGAAAAACTTAAAAACTAGCAGTTTGACATAAATATCATTTTAAGTGGTGCATATATTTGTTTTTCACAATTTATAATTTTTACAAGTTGATTAGTTTGGTAATATTAAAAAACATATTGTCACTGTTTATCTTAATTTAATTTTTTAATAAAAGATGTAATGATAACATCAAATTTTATTATAAAGTCAAAACTATTATTTTATTTTTTATTAATCACAATTGACATAATTTGATTTGTTCAATATTTCAGTTTAGTTAATCTTATGACGTGAATAAAAATTTAAAGCAATTAAAAAAATAACTTCAAGAATAATGCAAAAATATTATATTTTATACATAATATTGGAAATACATGAACTGTTAAGGGTATTTTTGAGATTTGAAATTGAAAATTTTCATTTAGATTTTAGACTTCAGATAAAAGTGGATTTTTTCTACTTTTTCTATTCAGATAAAATTGTCTGATAATAAGCGATAAGTTAAAAAAAATCTAAAATAAAAAAATGTCTAAAAAAAGTTAAATTTAGACTTCAGACTAAAAAACAAACAGCACCTAAGTCTTCTAGCCTATTATTGATTTTGACTAATAATTTAATTATAGTATTGGCTTGTGCTTGTTGAATATTATTACTTTCTTGACTAAATTCTGTATAACTATAACCTACTCGATTTAAGTGTGGAATTTCTCGTTTTAATTCTGCTAAAGATTCTATTAATATTTTATCTGAAGTCATTCACTAACAATTATTTTTATAGCGTCTAATTGAATTTGTAAATCTTGTTGTGTAAATTTAATGTTTTCTATTTCTAATTTTAAATTTTCTACAA
Source organism: Citrus australasica (assembly GCA_029618585.1). Taxonomy (NCBI): domain Eukaryota; kingdom Viridiplantae; phylum Streptophyta; class Magnoliopsida; order Sapindales; family Rutaceae; genus Citrus; species Citrus australasica. The sequence goes on from JARCIV010000006.1 coordinate 10,420,478, forward strand.
TATGTTTAATTTCTAGTTCTACATGATTAGGTGTTTTTATGTCTAATAATTGAATTAATTTTATTATTTCTTTCTTGCTAGGAAATCGTCTAATCTGACTATTAAAGTCCGCTAATAATTCTTTTATATAATCTAAATTTCTTCTAAATGTATTAATATTACTTGTTTCAAAGAATTTTCCTAGGCCTAGTACTAGTTCTTTTAGTTTTTCTATATTGACTTCTAAATGTTGTCCTAAATTAATTAATAAATCTACTATGAAATTTTGTTGACTATGTTGTCCTAAATTAATTAATAAATCTACTATGAAATTTTGTTGACTATTGCTAGTGTGTGAATATGTTTATATTGATTTTCTAAGTGCTCGATATTACAACTAATTTTTATTCTTTTTGTCAAATTTAATTTTCGCTTTCTATGATGACTAATTTCTAAGTCTAAATAATTTAATCGCTGAAAATTCATAAACTAATTTGCTAGATCTTCTTGTCTATTCCTAATTTTTAATGCTAAATTCTTGTACTTCTCTAATAATTTATTTTGTTTATTAATGTTATAACATTGCAAATTATGCCGTCTAAAATTAATTATTGGTAAATTTGTAAAAGCATAGTGTTTAGTATTTATTTTTCTTTCTATTTAAGGAGATGTGTAATCTACACAAAGCTTTAAATTGCCTAATCTTTCTTCTATTAAAGTGTCTAAATATACTTGTTCAATATTTATTTTGTTTAGTTCGGTTTCTACAATTTCTAAAGCACGTTCTAAAATTTCTGTGTAAGGGTTATTTTCTATCCAACTATCAGAATCTTTTTTCTAAAACAGCAAATGGATTTTTATAAAAGCTTTCAAAAGTTTGGTCAAAATTAGCAATCGTAGAAAAATGTCATGTAATAAATGAAGTCTGTCTTGTAATTACTCATATAAAAAATATTTAAAACAAGAACAAAAGAGGTGCTATGATACCAAAGAGAAGGAAAGACAAAACGGAAGCTCGATTTCAACTAAGAGAAACCTGTACGTGGCTTGTTATGCCAACAGTGCAAATTGAATGCTAAATATGAACTAGTAAATACCCAATAAAGATGAACTAGTAAATTGTATATGGAATGCTAAATATTTTTTTAAATTTGATTGTAAAAGTGGATTTTAGTTCTTTAAATTCATTTCATTTGTATATACATGATATATTTACAATTAGAACTGATTGTAATAATATTATAGAATTTTATAAAAAAGTATAAAAGAAAAACTTTGAAAAAAAAAATTCTTTTATTAGTAAGAGATGGATATATTTTTTAAAAGTAATAACTGGTAGAGGATACAAAGCAAAATTTGAACATATAGTTGGTAAAGATAATACATTAGCAGATATTCTTTCAAGACTAATAAATAAATAATGATTTTGCATAAATGGAGCGATTTATGAATTTCGGTCCAATTAAATTTAGACAATTCCCATCATGAACAAATTTAAGTTTTAAGAGTAAATTTTAGTTATTAGACAGTCAACAATACATTTTAGACAATTTGTGGTGTGTTAATAACCCAAAAGATAAATTAAAGGTAGCCAATGCACTCATGCATTATTTTAGACAAGTTAATGAACATGTAGACAATAATCACTTTGCATTTTTTGTATTAGTTAGAGGGAGACAACCAGAAATTTATAGTCAATGGAGAGAGGTAGTTGATTCAATAATTAATTATCCTGATCCATATTATAGAGGTTTTTATACATTTTATAAAGCTATAGAATTTGCTAGAAAATAAATAGAACCAAATTATCATGTTAGTCATTTAACAAATCCTTTAAATAATGCATCAACATCTTCATCTAGACAGTCAAATAATCCTTTAAATAGTGCTTCAGCAACATCATCATCATCATCATCCATACAATTTTGCAATCATTGTAAAGCCATGACACGAACCATTAAAGATCTCAATGAGACTATATGTCATTTAGACAATGAAGTAAATTCATGTAGCCAGAGAATAAGTGCATTAGAAAGTACTAAAGAAGAATTAATTAGACAGAATATTATATTACAAAACAAATATCAAATTCTGTTATTGGACCACCAAAAAACCCAAAATATCCAAAAAAACCCAAAAAAAGCCCTTATACCAAAACACTCATTAAACAAATTATTTGACCATACCCCAGCTAGACAGCTAACTAAAATACAATAACTTTCATCTTTTCTTGGTGATGCTATCGACATAGTAAAAGAAAAAATTGTTGAAAATCTATACACATATTTTGTTTCTTTAGCAAACCAATTGTTTGATAGCCAGTTAAACTTCTTACTTGAATTTAGGCCCAGTTGGTCAAAATTAAACAACATTACTTCACTTAAACATAATTTTCCTACTATTTCTTTGGATTACTCCCTAACCAAAACTATAGACAATGAAGACATTCTGTACAAAGCCCTTAGTTTTGGAATGATACGAACCATTTATATTTTTAGCCAAGATAGATTTAAATTCTTTCTACCAACCCTAAACAGAGCCTTATCCATTATAAGACAAGCACCATTAGTAATTAATTTTAATTCTATACCACCTAGGCCTCAAGTAATCAATAAAACCAAAACTGGTGTCATACTACCAACCTATCATGTCATTTTTATTTGCGAAGGAGCAAAGAAGCACATAAGAAGATTTTATCATGACAAGCTCAACTTCTCCGCAAAAGAATTATATCAATTTTAATTATATACCACCTAGGCCTCAAGTAATCAATAAAACCAAAAATAATTAGCATACTCATCAAAATATCTTAGATCACAAATTTTAATTGTTCTAAATTCTTAATAGCTTTAATATGTTTAATTACAACAACTCAACTTGTACTCAAAATCAAAATCAATAAAAGTTTCTATTTCCATAAACACTTAGCAATTTACATAGACAACAACTAGCAAGCAATTATCAAGTAAGTAGTTTTACTCTTTACTTTTATTTAGCTTTCGGGTTCAGAAGTGTAGCTGAGTTAATGAAACTATAAATTATATTTAAAGCATTAACAAAAGGCGGTCCTTTCTATCATTTAAGAGTAAAGAAATTTTGGAGGGAAAGTTTTTGAAAATTAAGGTATTTTTTTTGACAAAAACAATAAGAACTTAGTAAAAGTTTCTGCTGATTTTCTAAAAGCTTATTTTCAAACACAGTCTTCGTTGGCCTGTTTAGCCGTTAATGTGTTGACAAGACATTTTTGGGTGTGAGTTAGGAGTTAAAAGTGTTTTTAACATGTATGTTTTCAGAAGTAGATAAATAAACTTTGAAAGGTCAGTTTTTGGCAAAGCATCTCCTGCAATTTCCATAAAGCTTTTTTGGGAATACTATGTCTATAGGCGGGAAACTAGCAACGTATATTCTGATAGTCAACCCGAATGGGGACTAGATCAGTTTGCACTGTTGGTATAACAAGTAACGTATAGGTTTCTCCTAATCGAAACCTAGCGTCCGTTTTTGTCTTTCCTTCTTTTTGGTATCAGAATTGTATACAGAATGCTAAATATTTTCTAAATTTGATTGTAAAAGTCTATTTTTTGTTTTAATAATTTTATTTTCTTTATAGAGATAACTATATTATTATTTTTAAAACAATCTAAAATTTTATGTAAATGGGTAATATGCATAAATTTATTTTGGCTAAAGACTAAAGTATCATCTATATAAACTATACAAAATTTTGAATAAAGTTTTAATATCCTATCCATTCTAGCTTGAAATACTTGTGGGGCGTTTTTAAGTTCAAATGGCATAACTAACCAATCAAAATGTCCTTCTGAACAACTAAAAGTTGTCCATTGAACAGATTCTTCGTGGAGTCGTACTTGCTAAAATCCACTTTTACAATCAAATTTAGAAAAAAAAATTAGCATTATGTATACAATTTACTAGAGTTTCACAGACATCCCCTAACGGCCTTAGCTCCGGCTGTCGGCTCATCTGTTTACCCGGGCTTGCTTATAGCGGTTGCAAGAAGAGAAGTAATCTAGTAAATTGTATACAAAATGCTAGTTTTTTTTTTCTAAATTTGATTGTAAAAGTGGATTTTGGCAAGTACGACTCCACGAAGAATTTGTTCAATGGACAACTTTTAGTTGTTCATAAGGACATTTTGAGTGGTTAGTTATGCCATTTGAACTTAAAAACGCCCCACAAGTATTTCAAGCTAGAATGGATATGATATTAAAACCTTATTCAAAATTTTGTATAGTTTATATAGATGATACTTTAGTCTATAGCCAGAATAAATTTATGCATATTACCCATTTACATAAAATTTTAGATTGTTTTAAAAATAATAATATAGTTATCTCTAAAAAGAAAATATCATTATTAAAACAAAAAATAGACTTTTTAGGATTAACAATAGATAGAGGAACAATAGAATTAAAACCACATATAGTTAACAAAATATTAGAATTTCTAAACAAAATAGAAGATACAAAAGAATTACAAAATTTTTTAGGACTATTAAATTATAATAGAAAATTTATACCAAATCTTAGTACATTAATAAGACCTTTATATAATAAATTAATTAAAAATGGACAAAAATATGAAGATATAAAATTAATCCAAAATCTTAAAGGAATAGTTAAAAATCTCAAACCCTTAGCATTACCAATAGACAATTATTATAAAATTATACAAACAGATGCTAGTAGCTTAGGAAGGGCAGGAATATTAATCCAAAAGCCCAATAAAGATAGTTCTAAAGATAAAGAAGAAATAGCAATGTATACTCGCGGTAAATTTACAGAAACAGATGGTAGAAAATCTAGCACAAAATTAGAAATTTTAGGAATAATAAATTCTTTAAATTCATTTCATTTGTATATACACAACGATACATTTACAATTAGAACTGATTGTAATAATATTATAGAATTTTATAAAAAAGTACAAAAGAAAAACTTTGAAAAGAAAATTTCTTTTATTAGTAAGAGATGGATATATTTTTTAGAAGTAACAACTGGTAGGGGATACAAAGCAAACTTTGAACATATAGTTGGTAAAGATAATACATTAACAGATATTCTTTCAAGACTAATAAATAAATAATTATTTTGCAAGAATGGAGCGATTTATGAATTTCGGTCCAATTAAACTTAGACAGTTCCCATCAAGAATAAATTTAAATTTTAAGAGTAAATTTCAGTTATTAGACAGTCAACAATGCATTTTAGACAATTTGTGGTGTGTTAATAACCCACAAGATAAATTAAAGGTAGCCAATGCACTCATGCATTATTTTAAACAAGTTAATGAATATGTAGACAATAATCACTTTGCATTTTTTGTATTAGTTAGAGGTAGACAACCAGGAATTTATAGCTAGTGAAGAGAGGTAGCTGATTTAATAATCAATTATCCTGATCCATATTATAGGGGTTTTTATACATTTCATGAAGCTGTAGAATTTGCTAGAAAGGAAATAAGACCAAATTATCATGTTAATCATTTAATAAATCCTTTAAATAATGCATCAACATCTTCATCTAGACAGTCAAATAATCCTTTAGACAGTGCTTTAGTAGCAAGATCATCATCATCCATACAATTTTGCAATCATTGTGAAGTCATAACACGAACCATTAGAAAGATTAATGACACTAGATATCATTTAGATAGTATATTAAAAGCAAGTGTTTTTAACATGCATGTTTTCAGAAGTAGTTAAATAAACTTTGAAAGAATAGTTTTTGGCAAAGCATCTTCTGCAATTTTCATAAAACTTTTTTTGGGAATACTCTATATATAGGCGCAAAACTAGCGACGTATATTCTGATGGTCAACCCGAATAGGGACTAGATCAGTTTGCATTGCTGGTATAAACAAGCCACGTACAAGTTTCTCCTATACTTCAAAAGAAAAATTGTCCATTTAAACCTCAATTTTAGTCAAACTATATACTCTCAGGATAAGACTAGCTACAACAAGTTCTGCTTTGCCCTTTGATTTGTTAGCTGAGTCAATGATCCCCATGGCTATACATCAACCAAGAAATTCAATAAGGAAAATAAAAATTGGAAAAAACTTCAAGTTGACATATTATTCGTTAATGATAATAAAAGTTACATAATCTATTATGTGATAATATAATTACGGATAAATACTCGTTTAATCTTTATATTTTGAATTAAGTATCCATTTAATTTATATACTTTATCCTAAGTGTTGTATGTTCTCAATCCTTTCTAAGTAACAAGTTTTTTTTTTTTAGCAACTCTCCGTACATATCATTATCCATTCCATATCTGAAGAACAAGAATACCCATAAATAGATCATATAATAGATTAAGTTTTGATCAAAATCTAGTTATTTAATCACCATAGGCCGTTAACATCAAGAAATTAGTAATTAATAATTAATTTCTTGAGGACAATGGAACCAAATTCAAGTTGACCAAATTGAGCAATTTTAAGTAATGAACTGTAGCCGACAAAAATAAAAGATCTGGATAAGTGAAATAAGAGTTAAAGGGGGCAGAACCATCAATTTTTAAGTTAGTTAGACTTCTGCTAACTTCGACGGCAGCATTTAACATAATGGCACCAACTTGATGAATGTAAAAAATTGTGGCAACTGGGTGAAATAAACCCTTAAATATAAGTTAGTTTAGAGGGTGGGGATGGTTTCACTTAGAGGTGGCCAATAGGCCGTGCTGTGCCAACCTAGGCCCATCAAAGCAAGCCCGTGCATGCTCGTGCTCGTGTCGTACCATGCCGTGCTTAATTTTTTTGCTTAGGCCCGGCCCACCACACGTGTCGTGCCGTGCCTAAGAGAAAAAACCCACGAAACTTTTTTCCTTTTTTATTTTTTTAAGAGCGTATGTCAAGTTGTTGTCTTATTTTTTTCAAGCCTATGTACTTTTTTAGTTTCATGTTCCTTTATTGAAATTTAATAGAATAAAGAATTCAAAACTCAAATTCATAGTCAATAATAATAAGAGAATGTAATATTAATTACTAAGTTTGACTCTATATTAGAATTCTTTTTTAGTACTTAACAACAACAACAATAATTAATTTTTTTTAAGGGTTAACTTAATTGTTAACTTGGAATTACGTAGAGTCATATATCATAATTTATAATAATATTAATACACATTTATAAAATCATGATATCAATTATTTATTTAATAAATTATAAACATAAATCAATTTTTTCTTGAAACTAAGAATTAAATAAATTTAAAAAAATTGAGCTAATAAAATATATTAAAAGATTCAATTTCAAGTTATTTATAAAATCATAAAATTTTAAGTTTATTTTTATTAAAAAATAAAACATGCTTATTACATGTTTTTCCATGTTCTCTATTTTGACTCATCTCTAATCGTGTAGTGCTTTTAAGGCCCATGTGCCTAAAATCTAAGTCCGGCCCAACCCACGTGAGTGCTGTGCGGTCTCGCATGCTCTAACAAAACGTGCTCGTGTCGTGCTGTGTTGTACGGATACGTGTCGTGCCTCGTGCCGTCCAGCCTATTGTCCACCTCTAGTTTCACTCCATTATTTGTAATCCACCCCACTTTTAAAAAATAGTTACAATAAATATAAATATATTTCTAATAAATACAAATCAACAAACAAATTATGTAATTAATCAATTAAATCATTTTTTTCTTACTTAGTTTTTTTACTATTAAAGCAGCTTTAATATAATTTTTATTTAACTATTTTGCTTTATGACATAAAATGACCCACTTGCCCGAAAAAATGTGTTCTTGTATCTAATACTTTAGAAACTTAATTTTGTAACTTATCATCTAACTTCTTAAACAAAGTCTAATAATTTTCAATATTTCACATGTAAATGACATAAATTTGATAGCCTAATAATTTAATGAGTATTTTCTCATAAAATCATTATGTTATTTTAATTAAAAATTATTAATCATACTAATAAAGTAGAATAAACTATTTCGAAACAATGAATTTTGTATAAAATTAAAAAATTGTTGAAGTTATATTAAATTTTTGGTATTTTTACCCTTTAAGGGTAAAATAGTTAATTTAAATTTAGGTTAAAGCAAACTTATTAGTCAAATATAATAAAAAAATTTAAGTCACAACAAAATAAATTAGGATAAATTTAATTGATTAATTCTTTCAAATTCTTTTTTATTTAAAATTTTTAAAAATAATGAAATTTTTTTTATAATTATTTAAAAAAAAAATTTATAAAATTTGTGGGATAAAAATATCACCATCCTTAAAGGTGAATAAATTATTATCTATTTATCGGTAGAAATTCTTTAATTCATATACACAAATTTAAATTATAACCTATGTCTCTTTGTTTATTTTTCAGTTTACAGTTTAAATTTAGTTCAAAATCATGGCTCAAGTACATTCGCACAGCGAAGTTCTGTTATTAAACAAATTCAGCTTCTGCAATTTCCCAAGCAAGTTGCTTCAACGCAAAAGATCGTGTTCGTTTACCAGAAACGATGCCGTATTGCCGAATCACCGTCGCGTTCAATCGTCCTCGCCAGGTTATTACTTCTGAAATTGTAATACGGAAAAAATAAGAGAACAAAATGTTAAATGTACTTCTGATGTTCCTCCTAACTTATAATTTTTGCAGTTGCTTTGAAGGTAGCAGTTGCAGACGATGTTAAAAAAAGCTCAAATGATACTGAGGTACTGCATTATTAGCTGTCAAAGTAAAAATTGGAAATTTAACGAACACTTTTAGCGGCTGTGCTTCCAAAATTAAGCAGAAGCAAGCGATTTACAAATATACCTGTATTGAATTCTTGTACGGAATTCTAGTGTTCAATAATTAGTTGTTAGTTACTGGTATTTATTCTTAATTATCGTTGTAACTGCAACATCAGATTAGTGATTAATATTTATCTGGGATAGTTGCAATTGTAATTGACGAAAAATTAATAAATATTAATGACTTAGATGATGTGGCAATTACATATAAGCTAATGCTTGTATGATCTAGTGAGCACTGGCGCCCATGATATGGTGAGCATCTGGACATTTGGTATAATTCTGTGACTCTTAGTGAATAGAGTTGAAGTTGTGGATCAACCAGATAGCACCACGTGGCATGGTTGCGTCGTCCATTAGATCATTGCTCATAGTTGAGATACCTAGTATTATTGTTATGTTTAACTATAAAATTTAATTAGGATGCTGTTTTAGATTTTATTCTGTTTAATGTGACACCTTGCGGCCGTTGTGATTTTAACAATGGATGAATGATATCTTTAGGATCATATTTGTGATGGAATAGAATCAGACGTCTTGCCGCATATACAAACTCTCAGAAGATTTCCTAAGGTGGAACTTGCTGGAAAAGTTGCTCTTGTCAGGTTTGATTCTACCATCTTGCTTAACCAAGAACTAGACCCGAGATCTCGATCAGTTTTCAATGCACTTTTCACCATCAAGTATTTACTTGAATTTGGGGCCAAGGTAATTCTTGCGAGTGACTGGAGCAATAAAATTAATTCAAATGTTCTTTCAGCAGAATATGTCGCAGGTATCAATGTATATGAAAAAGATGTATCATTTGAAAGTTAAAGCTTATGGTTGTTGACCTGTTGTTAATGCATGATAATTTCAATATTTCAGATGTATTTTCGTCTGCTCTAAAATACCAAGTTGTTACCGTAAAGAGCCTTTCTTATAAGATTTCATTGGACGTGGGAGCTTTCAAGAAAACTGATATTCTTCTTCTTGAAAATCTTTCTGAGTTCAAAGAGGAAGTTGCCAACTGTTTAAAGTTTGCTCAATTATTGTCATCAGGAGTGGATATTTTTGTTAATGATTCTTTTTCTCTGTCTCATAAAATTCTTGCATCAACTGTTGGGGTTGCTCGCTTTTGCTATGCATGTGTGGCTGGTTTTCATTTTGAAGAAAGCCTATTTCAACTAAGGAAGATGGCAAAACTTGATGAGAAACCATATGCTGCCATTGTATGTTTCTGCTGCCATTTTAAGTTAATTGATTTCTTTTAGTTTATAAAGTTTCTGGACAGTCTAGTCAATCTGGGGACAGTTTTGCCTTCCAATTTCAGCTCTTCATTTTTCCAATATCCTTGTATACATGTGATGCAGATTGGAGGGGGCAATCTCTGCAACAAAGCAGCTGCTTTGCATTTTTTAGCTTCTAGATGTGATGGGTTAATCTTTGTTGGATTGATGTCATTTCAAATAATGCATGCTTTAGGGTTGCCAGTTCCTCCAGAATTGGTAGAAAAAGGGGCTAATGATGCAGCGTCAGATCTAATTCAGTTTGCAAGGGATAAAAACATAACCATTCTGTATCCAAAAGACTTTTGGTGCACCAAAATTCATCATCCAAATCAAGTGGAGATATTTCCTTCTCATGTTATTCCAGATGGTTAGTTTAAATTGAATTTACATTTCATTTTCCGTAAAATAAATAAATAAACTGTCGTTGCAATCACATATGCATTTGCTTAACTGTACTCTGTATCTTTTAGTTATCATCTATCCAGATAACTTTCAAATTTTCTCAATGGTCATTTGGCAGCCTTCAAATTATAAGGATGTGATAATATGGGATCTACTTCCCCTTCTTATTGGTAGTGAGAAAATGGTCTTGATAAGATACGTTTTCCAATTGTCTCAAACTAGTAGTTGGCAATTTTTGAGAATTAGTTTTAGGACTACTACTATGAGTTGTATCAGATAACAATAATATCAAACAAACCATGTTTGGTTGACTAAGTTGAATTATCATTTGGGATATCACTGCTTTGTATCTCCTTCTTGTTTCTTCTGTTGTCACTTGCAGCTATAGAGTGAAGTTTACGTAACTGATAAAATTGCTTCCGTTGAAATTATTTATCAGCAACATTTTTCTATTTTAGGTTGGGAACCTGTCGATATTGGGCCAAGGTCTGTGGAAGAGATTACTTCTACAATTACAAAATGCAAGGTAATTTGAAAACAAGAGAAAAAAAAGCTTGCCATGGTTTTATGAGACTTAAATGTATTCTGGAATCTTGTTGTCAACTTTGGAAAATGATATTTAGTGAACTATGATTTTCTCTGGAGATGATGTAATTTTGTTAATATTTTCAGTGTGCCACTTAAGTATAAAATGCAGGAGAAGTGCATAGTTAATGATGGCATTTTATTTGTAGGACTTGTTTGTTGCACTTTCGTTCTTATTTTAAATTTTTATTATTTTTTGTATAACCAATTCTTTTTACTGCTTTCCGTGCTCAGATGCAATGATGTATTTTCTCATTATGTCGCAGAAGGTCATATGGGTTGGTCCGGTTAAATTTAGATTCTCTAGTCAGTATTCATATGGAGAAAGTAAATTAACTGGAAGGCTCTGTAAAGTAAGTCAAGGCACTTGCAACGTAACTGTCATTGGAAGCATGTCATGCAAGGCCATAGCGAAAGTGTCAAGTTCCATATTCGGTTTGAACATGGTTGAGAGTGGTTCAGCTGTCTGGGAGTTTCTTAAAGGAAGAATGCTTCCAGGAGTCTCTGCCTTAGACAGAGTAATTTTCTGAACTTCATCTCTGTTTAATTTTTTTATGAGTAATGATATAGCTACAAACTCTTGTACAAATTTATTTTGTACAAACTAATGTGGCATGATAAGATTGGTTGAATTAAATATCATTTGGCCCACATGATTTATTTTTATTATTTTATATTTTCATTCAACCAATGAATTAATGTCACGCCTATTTGTACAAAATAAGTGTGTACAATAGTTTGTGGCTGTATCATTACTCTTTTTTTATATTGATATAGGATTCTTGAGAGGATTAGATTTTTCTCATGATGGTACAATGGAATAAATTTGTCATGCTTATTAGAATTTTCTTATGACAGTAGAACAGAAGGAATTTGTCATTCTGCTAATACATTTTTTTTTTAAGTTAACTAACACCCAACCCCCACCACCCTCAAATTAAACGCAGCTCCTTGGACTTGAACCTTTGACCTCTTGCTTCTACTGCAAGAGGTCAGCCAACTGGGCAATCCTTTGGGGATATGTCCTTCTGCTACCCTAAGACTTAATTTTTTTTTTTTTGCCCCATTTGTGTTTTCATTTTATTCACTTTCCTTCAGGTTCTCAAGAAAGGTCAAAATATGTCAATGATCCTTGCCACTTGATATATGTTATATATTGTTGAAAGTCAATTCTGTAGAGATATGGACGTTGCGATCATCAGATATGTTGACAGCTTGACATGTCCGCAGATAATTTCACACTGAGAGCATTTATCTATTTACCACAAATGGAAAACTTTGGACAAATTTACCCAAAATTTTGAACTTCTATATCAAACGATGAAACAAAGTAATAAGACTTGTGCTTTTTAATAGTGTGGTAAGTCAATTCTCCTTATAGCCGCACTAGATTTGGGATCCTCCCCAAACTGATGATTTGACTTGTTTGATTGAAGGAGCAATGGAATTTGACTTATCAAGTAAACTCTATTTACTTCAGCTTAATTTGTTTTGTAGGCATTTCCTTTTGATATCGATTGGAGTGCTGCCTACCATGATCCAGCCCAACCTCTGGTAGTTGATATCGGAAGTGGTATTAAATCTGTTATTTCTCCTTTCTATCTAGTATTTTTTTAATAAGTTGTTTGAGATTCATATGAATATTTGAAAGAGAGTTTTCAAAACTGTAGAGCTAATGACATAAATTAGTATATTTACACTGCATAAATGCCACATGACTAAATAAGGGAATGCTAAATAAGGGGAATGCCCGTATCCCTTTTGCATATGTTCTTCTTTGTGTATTATAAGATAATCAAGTGAATTCCATTGTAGTGAAACTAATTTTTCAGAAATGAAAGGGACAACAAACTCCGGAATTATTGTTTACTTCCTTATGTGGAATCATAAATGACAGGCAATGGATTGTTTCTACTGGGAATGGCTAGGAAAAGGAAAGATTTGAATTTTCTTGGCTTGGAGGTTAATGAAAAGGTTTTCTACCCTCTTTTAGAATATTTGACGTTTCCTGCTTACTGAAGTTTCAAACTTAACTAATTTTAACATCTCCACAACCTTTTCAGCTTGTGACGCATTGCCGAGATTCTCTTCAACTATCTGGCATAACAAATGGGTATAAGCTGGATGACGCTGTACTAACTTAAGCATCCAGGGAAAGAAAGAAAGACATTTTTTAATTAGTTAGACTTTATATTAAATTAATCTGACTGAAGCTAGTCGGTATCTCTTTCTAATTTGACATTTTCAATACTGGGATGTGAATTTTAAAGTTTTTTTTTGGACACATGGTCGCGGTATTTTGTTCCATCATCTTAATGTTGTTGTTAATGTCATTTTTAGGTACTTCATTGCAACAAATGCTACATCAACATTCCGTTCAATAGTTGCCAGTTACCCGGGAAAGTTGATTCTTGTTTCTATACAGGTCAAGATTATCTTCAATCTGTATTATTCGCTTCCATTAAGTTTTTGTTATTATTTTGATCCACATATTAGACAAACCATAAGAAAATTTCCTTCTTTTGTGTCTGTTAACTGCATGTTATAGATATAAATTGCTTTACCTCAACAATGTTGCCTACCTCACCCCAAATCCAATATCAATTCCTTTGCTTTTGAGGCTACATTATCTTTATGAACAACACTATCACTTACATACACTGCTGAAGGATCATTATAATGACTGCCACTATGCCGCTTCCTGAGATCCATGACAGTCTTCGTACTGCCGCCACCACCTCTACTGTCGCCATTATTTTATGAAATGGAATATGCTTCTGTTTTTTAGTTATGCTTGTGGTTGAAATAGTTTATACAAGTTCTCAAATTTGATTGAAGAATAGAAAATGCATTAGTTGCTTTCTGGTACACCTTGTATGATTTCCATTCAAAATGGTGCTGAAACTTGGTTAGTAGATTTTATAAACTAAATGGCATTGGCTTCTTTCTTATTGTTGTGTCTTGCCCTCTTCTGCTTCAACTATTGAAACTAACCTAATAATAATTGCTTCTCCCCCCCCCCCCCCCCACAAAAAAAAGGAACCTAATAATAACTGAAGATTCCATTTCTTTTACATTTTTCGATTTATTTGCAGTGTCCGAACCCTGATTTCAACAGACCCGAGCATAGATGGAGAATGGTGCAGCGGTCATTAGTTGAAGCCGTGTCAGATCTCCTCGTTCATGATGGGAAGGTACATGATGATTCTGTTTTTTTTTTTTTTTTTTTCCTTCTTAACTCTCGTGTTTCGATCATAGCCCTTCAATTTCATCTTGAAGTACACAATTCTGACAGGTCAGATCACAGGCATGATGAGGTTATTTACTAATATTTCCCATTCTACAGGTGTTTCTGCAGTCTGACATAGAAGAAGTCATGTTGAGAATGAAGCAACAATTTTTAGAATATGGAAAGGGTAAACTTGTTCTTGTGCAAGATGAATGTGATACAAAAACTAATCAAGGAGGATGGCTCGGGGAGAACCCATTTGGAGTTCGATCAGATTGGGAGCAACATGTTATAGACCGTGGAGCCCCAATGTACAGATTAATGCTATCTAAACCAAGCTGTGTCAAATGAAGGATAGAGGAGTTATTCTTGTGTGAACACCGGCTATGTCATATACCCACAAAAAGCAGCTTTGCTATTTATATCTTCTTAATGTCAGTCGCAGAGGCAGAGCAGCAGTTCACTGTGAGTGGTGCGAAAATCTCAAAGTTATAGCCTGTCTTAGCGGCAAGCCTTAACTCTATTTCCTTGTAATCATAAATTATAAATTTTCATATTATTACCTTCCACAATAGAAAATACAGATTGTGCCTTGCAGATAAATAATAAAGGAATTTTTGTCGACAGTTCAACTCGGCAGATACTGCTATCTTTCTGGAGGATTGCTGGTGCCATGCATTGGATAGAATAAGCAATCAGACACAAACACAGTGAACGATCAATGCTTCGACAATTGGAAGACATTGCTTAAATGAACCACCACAGGTAGTCACTACAGCAATACTCGGAGAGAAGATGCAGGTGGATATAAGGTTACAACAGGCGTCGACAATTAGTAATTTTTGGTTGTTGATATAATAAAAACACTAAAATGGTTCTTTGTTTCATAGTTTCTGCTTGCTTCAGAATTCTGTTTTCCTTCAAGTTATGCCAGTTTGTTTCATGTTTTTCTTGAGAAAAAGAGCATGGCTTGGCATAGTTGCTTAAATTACGTGCATCTTTTGACTAAACCACAGGGTAGATTAATTAATTAATTAATTTTTAATTTTATTTATTTGTATGTATTTGATGACCACTGTGTGGAGGATGAACCTTATCCGAAGGAAAAAAAAATAATAATAAAAGCAATTGTCGAAAAGAAAATAGAAAAATGGTTGAAAGGTCAGGTGTTGTTGCCCACAACCGCCTCAAAACCTGAAAAGATGTAACAGAAAATCAGAACCAAGTGAAAGATAAAGGAATAAATCAACACGGCCTCACATGAACAAAAACCTCACGATATGCAATAACTATTGAATCACACAAATCAAAAATCACGACATTGATGATTAATCCACCACCAACACGACATGTGTCGATAATAATTACACTACTAATGCATATTTGAAACGGCAAAAAAAAAAAATTACATTATTTAACTATTGAAATTACCACCATCTGTCACTTTTACAATTTGTTCATTTTTAAATACCTCTTCTTTTCTTTATGACCAAAATAGTAAGACAAGCAAAAAAATATAAATAAAAATAAAAAGAGCCATATCCTATTCCCAGATTATTTTTAATCTATCAAATTAACTAATAACGACCTTTTTTTTTCGAGTTTTTTCTTTTCTTTTCAGCAAAGTGAAAAATTTTAAAAGAGAAATAATAATAATAATAATAATAATAATAATAAAGAAAATTCCTTCTTTTCTCTTCTTCTCCTAACCGTAGAGTCGTCTGTCGGAAGATTCCGTCCGGTTTCGATTTGCTTTTTGTTCGTGCAATTCCTTGGTTCGCTCTCTTTCAGGTTTTTTTTTTTAATTTATAATTTTAACTTTTTGTTTTTGCAGATTTAATTGGTATCTTAATTTAATTTTAAATTAATATAAATGCTCAGCTGATCGGAATTGTATGTTTCGAATCCCTAGCTCCCGTTTAGTTGATGAGAAAACTGGTCGAAGAAGGGGGAAAAAAAAGAGAGATTTTTTTGGGTGCTTTCTTTGTTGATTTGTCAGAAAAATGAAGAATTGAATTAAATTCAACCGAGTTTAAGTAATTTTATTAGGTAAAGTCAGGTTTGAAGTTTGTTTTAGAGATCGCTCGCTTGCAGCATTGTGAATTACGAAAATTAATTCTTTTATTTGAAATTTATTCGTTATAAACTTCATGTGGTGCCTACTTTTTTTTTTTTGGTTAACTTGATTGTTCGTAATTAGGGTTTTTTAGGGACATTTAGATTGGGCCTCATTTATAGTCTCTTCTCACAGGTTTAAGATCAGCTGTGATGGAAATAAGTTTTAGGATTTGAGATTTATGATTTGAGCTTACGCACATAATGACTAGATTGAATTTTTTTCACTAGCAGGTTGTGGGATTTCAGCTGTAAATCCAAGTTGAAGGGCAAAAGGAGAAATTTTTCGCACGTGAGAAGCTCAGGATCATGTGTTTACTGTTCTTGTGATTGTGATGTCTTCAAAATGCAGATGGAATCACAGTTGTCCATGAACTCCGAGGTGCATCTTCATCCTAGGAATATTCCAGTTCAGGATGAAGACCCTCGTGTAGTAGCCTCATCTACCCTCGATAATGTTATTCTGCAGCAGTCTGGTCTGTTATTCTGCTTGTAACTTTTTAGTTTTCTTACTCTTGAGTGTTTTAGTGATTCTATTCTTCTTAATATCAAATGCAGCTAAAAGGCCTACACGGCAATGGGCTGCTTGGACACGGGAAGAGGAGGAAAGCTTTTTCACTGCATTGCGACAAGTTGGCAAGGCATGTTATGGCTGACAACTGTTTTGGTGTCATATTTTCCCTTCTTTTATGATTTTCCCTAACTTTGTTACCCCTGGATTGTAGAATTTTGAGAAGATCACTCTTCGAGTCCGAAGCAAAAACAAGGATCAGGTGATTTTTCATGAGTGCCCTCAATTGATGGTGGCTTGTTGTTGAGTGTTTCTGTTTCTGTTGTTTCAGGTCCGACATTATTATTATCGTCTGGTGAGGCGGATGAACAAGCTGCTGGGTCCAGGATTATGTCTGGATGCAAAAAACTCTAAAGATACCAATGCCGCAATGCTTCGATGGTAATGCTAATGCAACTGGATTGACCTTTTATCTTAAGTTTCATTCACTGTATGCACGTAAAACACTTTGAGAAGGAATATATTGAAACTAGATGTCATATGTATGGGAGAATCATATTATACATGGTAATTTTTTAAGCCAATTTAGATGCATTGCAAATATTCTTTAGGTAATCAACTTAAGTGCCTGATGAGGAGAAATTACATTTCTATTAATGACAATTATTGAAGGGTTGTTAGAAGTAATTTATTTAATGGGAATTCTTCATCTGGACTGATAGATGACTGTAGATGCTTTTATGATTTTGAAAGAATAATCCTAGGACTTGTCTTGCAGGTGGTCTTTACTGGAAAAGTATAGCTGCAAAGCCTCAAAGCTTCACCTGAAGCCCCGAAGGTTCAAGATATTTGTAGAAGCCTTGGTTAGTCAAGATTGTCAATTGTTTATCCTTGGATGTTTTCACATGTTTAAAACTTGGCCATCTTGTGTGTGTGCTGAAACTGACAATGATTATATCTTTCCCATGAAGGAGCATCAACTCCTGAAAGATAGGAAGAGAAGTGTTAGAAAGCGACCTTCTCAAAGGGACAACTATTCACCTACAGCTCCAACCCCCATTCCAAATCAGAGTAGAACATCAGGACAGGATACTTGCACAGTAAAATTAGTTCTTGTTGATAGTCAAAACATACAAAAATTAGGGCCTGCAAAAGGATCTTTGAAGCGCAATGTTAACATAGGTATTAATCGTAGCAACAATAAGGCAGACTCTGCTACTCTGAAACCTAGGCAACGACGGAAACCAGGTAATTTGTTTTTCTTTGTTTGCTTGTTTTAAATTTTTTGGAGAGAGAGGTGGTGTATAGGCTGTGGCAAATAGAAAATAGATTTCTCATTATTCTTTTGTTTGCATGTCCATGTTGTTGTGTGCTGATTTAGGATTTTTCTCTGTTTGATTGTTATTTGAATTTAGCAGATAGCATCTCATCAGCTGCATATAAAAAATGGGAAAAGGCTGCTATTGCTGGGGTTTCTTTGGTTGCTGATGCTGCTGAGCATTTAGAACGAACATCCACTGATAAAGAAGTTGAACGTCAGCAAGGTGAGCTTGGTGAGGTTGAATATCTTCATTATGCGTTCATAATGTCAACTAAATTTATTATGAAAACTCAAATTTCTTAACCATGAATCTTTACTTTTTACTGTACAGAGCACACAGCTCTTGAAACTGCTGATAAAGTTCTTCCCCCCACTATTTCACCAGCTCTTTTTGCTGAGGGCAATGTACAAACTCCTGTGAAACTGAAGCTCCAGCTGTATCCAATTGATGATGGTACTCGAAAAGCCCTAGAAATGGTGAGCTAAAAAGGAAATTATTTTGATGAGACTGAAGTTTTTAGCTGCTGAACAGTGGTCATGAAGTAATTTGATCTTTATATGTTCACAGGATAACCATAATCCACACCTGGAGCTCACTCTTAGTACAAGGAAAAAGATATCATCAGTACTGGAACATTTAAATCGCAAATGGGGCAATGCAAGTGTAGCATCTGGAGAGCTAATGCTTTTTCCTTATGGTGCTCAAAGGGAAAATCTGGTGGGTTATCGGAGATGGACCCAGGACTCCGTTTTTAGTGCAGCAGATGTATATGCAATGATCGGAAGCCCTCCAATGTTCCGCTTGAGGTTCCTACCTCATTTTTCTTTAACTTTATTACAATGCTTCCCATGTGCTTACCTTAACTGATTTGTGTACTACCTTTGAAGGTATGGTTGGTTTTCTGATGCTGAACTTCGGTCTGTAGCACCACGTGCTCCTTCAGCATCTGGCTGTGTTCCTAGCTTCCATAATATAAACGTGGAAAATAAGAAGGAGCAGATTGTTGATTCAGTGCCCGGACGTGTGCCATCTACCAGTGATCACTCTGAGAATTTTGTGGATCCCTATAAAAAACTAACATCAGTTAAAGAAAACGACACATTTGCAACTTCTTCAAGTAGTATGCCTAAGGAGACGAGTAGTTACATCAGCGCTTCCAAACGTGATATTGCAGACACATCTGATCCTGCAGCAAATGTATCATGGCCCAGGAAGGAGACTGGTAATGAGATTATTACCGGACAAGTGGAAGATATGGTAATGAATTAATGATCGTACTATATTTTTAAATCTATTAGATACTTTTGGAACACTGGTCCTGATTTCAGGTTCCCATTCACGGACACTCAGGACCTTATATCTCTACCATAAATGCTACAATTAAGGATCTTATTTTAGACTTGCTAGTGTAGCTTACTTTCTTTAGCTGCTCGATACAAGTAAACAAGTGAATTGTCTGTTAAAGGAAGGGATTTACTCTTTGGATCTTTCAACCTCTTCTTTCTTAATAATGGATGTTTGCACCTCTTTGGCCGCTTATCTTACTTGTCAAGAATTAGCTTAATTCCATACCAGAAGGGCGAAGACTGGTTTATTGGCAATCAGTTAGCTTTATTCTACACTTTCCACTATTTCCTGAATTCGTAATTTTAACTGTGTATGTTTTAGGGTGACGAGAGGTTAAGCAGTGGTACTGCACTGTCAGCAGGGGAGTGGGCAGATAGTCTCACCAACATAAGTGTTGGAGATCTGCTCGCTGAGGTGCCTCATGATTTGGATGCTGCACCTGTTGCTGAAAGTTCTCAATGTCTTCAGCAAATCCCGTTCAGCTGTGATTCATTTGATGCTGCCATCGCTGCTCATATATCTAGACATCAAAACAAGATGGGAGCCTTATCAACCTTGGCATCCCATGCTTCTTCCATCTGGGATGCTGAAGAAACATGTGATGCATTCTCATTTCAAAAAAATCCAGTTCTTTGTAATGAGGTTTCCAGATTGCCTGACATTGCTCCTCCAGCAGCAGACTGTGAGCAGATTGCAAGAACAAATTCAGTGGGTTCTGGTGGCTTTTTCGAGGTATCATTTGTAAGAAGTTCTAGGATGGCAAGTTTATGGCATAGGAGATGAAACAACAACATAGCAAGAGTAATAATTTTTAAATTTGCAACTTTTCTTGCAGGAGTTACTTGATGCTGAGGGCCCTACTGACTACCCTGCGCATGAAGATCCTATGGATGATTGTCTCCGCAATCCCCACACTTTGGATAATTCTGTAAATGATTTCAATGGGCTAACAGATATATATTGGGTATGTTTTTTTCCTCTATCATACCTTTGTTGCATTTTCCAATTATGTCACATTATTTTTATTTTTCATTTTTTTAGGTTTTGAAACCTTGTAATTTCAAATTTCTCCTAGGAGACATAGCTTTAACAATGCTAGGTAATAGGAAATAGGGAAAGCTTAAACTCTGTGCCATAATTGATAAGAGTTTTGTATCTTTTGGGCAGCACTTTCTTGGAAGTTGACCTTTTCTCATGTTCTCTCCTTATGCAGCCCGACTCTTTAGGACCATTAGATTTGGACATACCATCCTCTAAATATCGTGGTGAAGATATAATTCTTAGTGATAGCCTTGGAGGTCTGAACCGTCTTATTGCCAGTAGTCTTGATGCATTTCAAAATTGCTCATTCTTTGGGTTGGACAAGAAAGAACCAACACCAACAGTTGAAGCTGGAGAAACTGCCTCTTTTTCGGATTTTAAAATTGGCAGTCAGGGTTGAGATCTCCACCAATAAATTGGATTTTCCGATTGCAAAGGTAACTTTATTGTCAGTTTGATGTGGCAATAATCATGTCCTAGTTTAGCTGACTTGAAGGGTGCTCACAGTGGGGGGTGTGAAGGCAAGAGGAGTCTTCATTTTGTGCGGAAGAATTCTCTGATCAAAGAGTCACCTTGTTTGTACAAAAAATAGACACCGAAAACTGTTTCAGTTCTCTTTCTAATATTTTTTGTACCACCCTGTATATTGTTTCTAGAACCGATGTGAGGAAATGTGCAACTCCAATAGACAACTTTTTTTTTCCCACCCCTCTCTGTGACTTCATTTTTATGCTTTCTTCTAACATCTATTAATTTGTCCAGTTTCAGTGTTTTCCGAATCCTTAGATGACATAAATCTTTGATATGGGATTATTAACTTTTTTAAAAGTTTAAATAAGTACATTGCCATCAGCAACTCGAATTAGAGATATAGTGTAAAATGGTCCTTATGCTTCTGGGTATGTAATGAGTATTGAGTTGTTGAAAGTTATTGTTATTTACCTCTTGACAGGAAGTAGAGCCTATTAGTTTAGTTTATTTACGTAGTTATTTTTATTCGAGTTGTAGTTCTAATTTAAACATGAGCCTTAGCTTTAGATTAGTATAAATAAGTATTCTCATAAACAATGTGAGTTTAGTTTTTATTTTTCTATTTATTCTCATAAATAATTTGAGTTTAGTTTTTGTTTTTATATTCCCAACATTTAGGGGTGTTCTTGGATCAAATTTTGCGGATTGGACATCAATCCATATCTGATCCATGATTTTGCTTATTATAAATTTTCAATCCAATTCAATTCACGAATTGGTGACACTCAATTCAAATCGAATTCATATGTCTACGGATTTGATCCAATTCATATTTAATCTATCATTTTATAGATTGATTTGTATATTTAAAACTTTTTAATTTTGTCCAATTTACGAAGTAATTAAATTAAAAAAATTAATATAAAACTTTTTTCTACTGATTAAATTTAAAATTGAATAAATTTTAAAGAAATAAATCGTTTAAATAAAGTTGGAATAATACATTTAAATTTGTAAAATATTACACATTGAAAAGAAAAAATCTCATTTGTTTAAACCAATAAAAATTAACTAAAATTATGAAGTTAAATATGTACAAAAGCTGAAACTTGAGACCTTAGATGTATCAGGGAAAAAACTAAGAAACTTGAAGAGTTTGAAAAAGAAAGTAAAAAATTATAAGTATATTAAGTGGTGAAGTGAAACAATGATGACTTGTGCGTGCGGTGGGGTAGAGATTTGGTGTTATGTATTACAATATTTTGTTTGGCTTAGGGTCTTTGTTTTGCTGTAGAATTTTTAATGTTTATATAACTATATTTACTTATTTAATTATTCAAATATTGAATTATTTTTTATTTTATATAATTATCGAATAAGATACAATATAGTGTTAATTTAACTATATTTTAATTTATTTATTTATAAGTAAGTAGCAGTGCTACATTTATAAGTTCTATTATTTTATTTAAATAATTTTTTTTATTTTTTTTGTAGATTCACGGATTTTTGTGTATTTATAGAAGTAAATTCATATCTAATTCATCTCGATAGTGGATTTTTAAATTTTCAATTCAATTCAATCCACAAATTAAATTTTTATATATCAAAATTTTATGGATCAAATAGATTAAATAGATCAGATTAAATTTTGAACACCTCTACCAACATTCTTACGAAACAAAATATTGAAAATATACGAACCTCTCCATTACCCTACATTAATATTAGTTTGTCATATTGCTGTATCAATTTCAATATAGGGAGGCAACAATATATTACCAATTTTAATATAAAGCAAGTAGGCTAAGCAAAAAAGTTCGGATTGACCCACCTTCAAAAGGCCTGGTCAGCTTAGGCCCAACCCTCACATGGGTCAAATACCAGAGGCCCACGGTGAGAAGGTCTGAATAAGAGTTTAAGGAAAACAATCCGGGTTAGATGGTTCTCTATATGATTTAAATAATTGGATTTAAATTATAAATTAAAATTATAAATCAATCTCTAACATTTCATATTTCCTTATTAAGTTTAATTATTCAAAAGTGATTTAATATAGGACCTTGGGGCTTCAGGTAGCCTTATTTTTTATTTGTTCTTTTTTATAGGAGGTAATGTTAGTTAATTAAGAGGCTATTTTAATTAAAATTCAGTACTAAAAAAATTAAATTTATAATATATTTCCTTTATTTATTAATTTATTTTGAGACAATCATTTTCTTTAATTCATTGTTGATTATTATCCAATTACAAGTTTATAACAATTTTAAAATTTATTGAAGTCTAGGGCTGTGATGAGACCGACTTAGGCCTAACTCTCCAAATTTGGATGGGCAATTAGGGACCTAGGCCTATTTCTCCTAATGTGGGCTTGGGCATATGCTTGAAAAAGCCCAGCCAAACCCATCAATTTGCCATCCCTAAAAATAAAGGAAGACAATAAAAATATGTATTAGGTACAGTAATGTTTAGGTTGGATGTTTATATGAAAAATTCATTTAGACATAATTAAAACAAAAATTAAAAAAAGAATATTATGAACTATAATACTCTGAAAGATAAAAAAAGTACATTTGAAATCCATATTTATTCTTATATTTTAGCTCCGTCTGCATTTTAAATTCATCCGAATGTCCGCATTTGAACACCACTCATATTAGGTATCTTTGCTTCTCAAATTATACTATTATTAACAATGGCGTTCCAGTTTAAATTAAATTAACTCTTCATGGTATATTCATAAGCATTCTATGAACGGTTTTGTATAAATCTAGAAGAGTACACAAAATTTACTATCTTGTGGATATGTAAGCTGTAATTAGCGTTGATGGAGGAATTCGAGAGTGTATAGTAGAGTTGAGGAATCGGGATCCTTATGTGATAGGACTATATGCATAATGATTAGAATACTCTCTCGATTTGAGCACTTCTGAATTTTTAATAATTTTATACTATCTGTGATGTAGTAATAGTATATGGATATGATTTAACTTCTTTATATTTTAAGTTTATTAACCACTAATCAATATTAGGGATGGCAAAATCCTCCACGGGTTTGGGGCCCCATGGAGCCCCATCCCAAATGGAGAAAATTTTAAATAATTTTTGGGGAATGGGGTGGGGAGTGGGGGGAAAATAATCCCCAAATTCTTAATGGGGTGGGGTTTGGTTTTGCACTCCCCACCCGACCCCCACCCCAATCCCCATTATATATAAATATGTTTTTAATTCTTATCTGATAATTTTTATTTTATGAATTATAATGTCAATTAATATTTTTTTAATTTTTATGCAATATAAACAAGATATGAATGAAAGAAAACCTACAATATTTTTCAACTATGAAACATTGTTATATTTTCTTTTCTCTTTTAAAGTGCTACGCTCTTTAAATATTTTTCACTTTTAATATCATTTTAAGATATTGTTTCAAACTTTTAGATATTTTTTAAAAGAATTTAAATACTTTATAATATAGTGATGATTTTATTTTAAGTCTCTAATTTTTAACTTACTGAAATCATATATTTATACATAATATAAAATAGATAAATGGAGAATGGGGTGGGGATGGGGAAAACATTCCCCACATGGGGATTCACCATCCCCACCCCACTAAATTTATTGGGGAATGAGGTGAGGAATGGATGCAAAAATTTCTAACGGGGTGGGGCATGGGGTAGGTGAGTTTTTGCTTAGGAAAAACTCAGATAAGGAGAAGATTCTAATTATATACATAAATGTATAGTTATAAAAACACTTAGTTAACTTCAGAATAGACGAGATGGACTCATGCTTCACTTGAAAAGCCTAAGTCCAGCCCAAAAGTCTAAGAAATATTTAAAAAATTAAAAAATATATACTATTTTAATTAAAATACACTTTTTTTTACATATATTTAATCCATTCATAACATATATTTATTGTTTTTAATTATATAAGCCCACTTTTTAAAGTCTAATCCAACAAAAGAAATAAAATTTTATTATAAATTTATAAAACACAATGAAAAAATTTAAGAAACAAATGTAGAATGTAAAATTTGGACTTTTTGACCAAGTCCCACAGAAAAAAAGAAAAAAAACCCAACGCATTAAAAAACATGATAGTCCCAAAGTTGAATTTTGCCAAATTCGACTCGAGTTGAACATTTTACCACTCCTAAGAATCAGCCTGTGTGTCGAGCCCTTGTGAGCCACTCTCTATAGTCTATAACCCTATATTCAGCTGAATTTTGCGAGCAAATTAGCCCAAGCAAATGAGACAAATTACCAACTTGATTTTGAATTTAGCTACATTTGGAGCTAGCATAAAAACGTCAATCGGGATGTATAATTAATAATTTGACTAAAACTGTTGAGAAGTATGTGAAAGGAACTTCCTTTAAATTTTAGAAGTCAGCAACATTAATTAAATTGTATTTAACTACTTCTGAGACACTTCAGAGCTTTGACTGCATTTTGGCTGTCTTTTATTTTTACTTTTTTATTTTTTTAGGAACATGATCTTTTGATTAATTGCTTACCTGTCTCTTGAGAAAAAGAAGTTTTACTAAGGGAATAATGTTACCTATTCTAATATTTAAGACATAATTTGAGTCTCAATTAACCTGTCATTCATATATTAAATAGTAGTTAAGTAATTTTACTAATTATGAAATCTATCGTCCAATAAATGAGTGACACATAATATTGAGATTCAAGTTTAGATTCAAACAGTGAGATCATAATATTATTGATTCCTACGATCTGCACATTTTGGTACCGAAGAACAATTTTGCGTTCGGTTGTGAACCCTTCATCATCACTCACTTTTTTTTTGTTTTTGAATTAGCAAAAGAATTTCCAATTTCAGTAAGCATTAGAGAAGATTGCACATGTTTTGTCTCTTTGATTTATTAATAGTTTGTTTCCACATTCTTTGATCGATGTATGTGTGTGTGTGTGTGTATAAGCTGTTAATCCATTTCTTGAAGTTTCGCTTTTCTCAGCGTCAGTGTCACCGAATTTGCACATCTATTTCGTGGATCGTCGCTTAATTTTTCGATAATCGAAACTAAATCAAGGTGACTGAAGTTATTAAGCTTGTATTACTGTTAATTGGCTTCACGTTTAGTCTAGTATAGGTTTTTTTCAAGGTTGTTTAATTTTAGTTATTTTTTTAATAGTTACTGCATCATTTGTTTAGATTTCATGTTGTTGCTATAGATAGAGTTAGGACAAGGAAGTTTGTTTATGCTGAGCTATTGTTCTGTTAGGAGATTTTTTCCTCTTTTTTTTTTGGGCCAGAACGTTTCATTTCTTTTATTTGATGATAAGTGTTGTATATTATTAGCTGAAATACTGCTAATTTTTTATTAATTCATAAATATGTAATCCATTAGTTTATCAACTATTTCGATCTGCTATCTGTTGTCCCTATAATCGTTGTTATTTTAAGGTGATGACAAGTTTTCTTTCAGATGTTTAGGGTTTTATTTTCTAGATCCAAAAACTGGAAATTTGTGTGTATTGAAAGATGGCCTAGTGGGGAGCCTTCATTTATTTGACAGTATCAAAGATCGTTTCTAAAGCTTGTGTCAACTCATATGAGGAAGCTTAAATGCACACCTTTTTGGTACATAGATTCCGTATTTCAATTCAAATCATGTTTAGAAGATGACATAATATTACTTTGAGCTGGTGCTGGAATTTGGTGTTTTCCATTTTTTTCTTTTGGCTTTTTGGGGGGGGGGGCAGTGAGTGACTGTGGGTCTTTGTTATATTCGTAGATGTTGCCCGCTTTGGTAAGTGGCCAGCAGTGCTTTTGCTGTAATGTTGATAGTGATGATTTGCAATTTATAATTCTGGTTACAACATATGATGAACTTCCCGAGGGAACCATTTCCATAATTTCTGTTATGATCTTAAGTTGTAGTGCAATGTCTATTTCCGTTTTTCTGGGTATTCATGAGCTTACAACAATTTCTTTTGGGGAATAACAAATAGCCGACGCTGTTTGCCATCCCTAAAAACTTAGAATAGAATGCCAACATGCTAGTTGTGTGTTTTGCCATTTTTTAATTTTGTTCAGTACAGATTTTATAAAATTACCCATGGGTTTTGAAATATCTACATATAGTTCGTTTATTATTTAATAGTAATAATAATAAAATTAATAAATTATTATTATTATTATTATGATTATTATTATTATTACCATCCTTCATTTGTTGTTATTGTTAATCATTATTATAAAAATTTATTTATTTTATGATTTTAATTATTATTGCCTTTATTTTTATTATTTTCAATTTTAGTATAATTTTATTATTATTATTATTATTATTAATATCGTAATAGATACAAAAGAAGCAACAATTAACAAAAAGTATTTTAATAACTTATAATAATTTATTCAGCTTTTAAAATAAAGTAAACGCATCAATTTGAATGAAGTTCATTTTGATTCTTATAGTTTAATTAAATAAACAATTTATTTTGACTTTAATCTCTCATTTCAATTTTAGTTCATTATAATTTTAGTTCATTTCGATTTAAATCCATTCTGATTTTCATTTTGTAAACAAACAATAAATTAGCAGGCAAACTAACGTAAAGGAGGCAATGACTTTTCAAAATTCTGAATCTAGAGTGGAGTCATCAATGTCAATTGCCATACAGTCAAATTTACCCTTTGAGAAATTACTATGGTTAAATATTGTGAAGAGAGCGAAAATTTGTGTGTGTGTGTGTGTTTTTTTTAAAATTGAAGTAAGGGTGGCAAAGTCTAGTAAAATAAAGATGCACAGAGCAACTTGACCACACCTCTATGTATAAATAACCTAAGAAATAGAAGATCTTAATCCGGATGCATAGCATTCGTCACATTAATAGAGACACAAGCTATATATTTGAAGTTCGTAAACATAGTATTAAATCAAATATTTGTATGAATATGAATGGCATACATCCACACGTCGTATATCATAGGCAGAATTCTTCGATTTACAACTTATTTAGTTTTCATTTAATTAAGTCCATCTTGAAATACTTTTGCAAAACCTATTTCAAACTGCCTCAAATTCATTTATATAATACAATGACATTGACTAAAGTAAGAGACTGCATGACTGAGTAAAATAGTGAATTCCAAAATCATCACATTGCATATTCCCTGGTTTTGTTCTCACACTGAGACACAAGTACCAATAGATCTAGGTAAATTAATTAAATTCACACTCTCATTTCTTCCATATGCCCTGTCAACTAAAGAAATATCAGGTCCATCGACGGTGGCGTTGGAGGTGGGCCCGTCCTCAGTGGCGACGTCGATAATGGCGGCATGGCTAATGTTGGTTTTGCTACAGTTTGTTTCATTGTGGCAGCAGAATTTTCGGTCAAGGATACATCATTCTCTATATGTTCGGCTTCGTCTTTGAACTTGTATAGATATCATCTTGGTTAAAGTTTTTGGTCCTTAGCACCAAAATAATTGGAACAATACAAGCAAAAAATGCTGCTGCTGAGATTATAAGAACGGCCATTCTGTAACACAGCAGGCCAATGCAATTCAAGTTGCTTTTTACTTGCTTCAAAGCCACTCTGTCATATAAACGACCAGCCATGCTCACACTGAAAATATATGACCCAAAAGGACTCGAAACGGATCCTACATTGTAAAATGTTGAATAATGCTTGAAGGCCAAATATCTTTGATATGATCGTGACTAATAATGACAATTGTGCTCCAAAGCAAAAGCCTATAATTATTGAAGCAAAGTAGAGAGAATTATGAACAGCCAAGGTAATCAAAAGATGGCCAACACAAGATGGCAGAATAACAAGAGTGAGTAATAGAGGACGAGGGACTTATGCTTGGCTAAGAAGATTTCGGAAGCAAAACCGGATACAATTCGTCCAGGAAATTCCATATGCTTATAGCAGCTAAAAGGTGTCAAGAAATTTGTTCACTTTCGATGCTGGAATTAATCGCTTGATCGTAGTGAGGATCCAGGGCTTGTTTGTTGCTCTTCTAGGTATTTCATTCTTGTTTTACGATCCCAGCAAGTGGGATGAAGAGTAGAAGAACAACCACAACTGACGCCGGGGTAATATATTCGCTTCTTGTAAACCTGAGCCTCTTCTGAATGATGATTGTCGCCATTATAAATCTAGCCAATACCAGTAAAATATAGAGAAAATTGTAGAAAACTTTGAGCTGATCATTTTCTTGCCAAACGATCTTAATAATCCGGATTGTTAGAAGAAAAACTATGGGAACGACAGTAGGAAGACAAGCATGTAGTAAGATAAGAGAGCCTTTGTGTTATCTCCTTTTATAGCATGGTAGATTTGTGCCATGATTGCACAACTAAGACCGATAAGACCCTTCAAAAGGCCTATGATAGTGGCTCTGCTTTCTGGAAAATTCTTAACACGTGACTAAGCTTTTGCCACACATGGGGCTTGGCGCCTAAGTGATCAGAAACACTCAACCAGATAATAAAAAAGCCAAAAAAAGTTCATGATCGAACCGGATAATATAGCAGTCCATGGCGCCGCATCCTCGTAGGCCAGCCCTATCAGGACTCCAACATTGCCACCCAAGTTCTTGAAGAAGCTTATCAAATTGAGTGCGGTTTGATCATAGCCTAATGATGATTTTATGTCGCTAGAGTGTAGACCAAACATGCAAGATGCGCCACTTGCGGACATGATTAATGATTAAAAAGATAGTACAGAACATAAACCACACTACTAGAAAAATGGGCTTTACTGACACTAAATTAGTGTCAGTAATCACTTTTACTGACACTTGTTAATTGTGTCAGTAATGCTCAAGCCAGAATACACTGACACTAAGCTTTGGTGTCAGTGATTTTTTGTCACTAAAGTATCACCAAAATAATGATACTATGATGTTAGTATCAATTGATACTATTTCTATGTCAGTATTTTGTGTCACTAGAGAGTCACAATGGATAGTGACTCAATCGTGTTAGCATTGAATGATACCATTTACATGTCACTGATTTATGTGACTACAGCATCAGGAATCCACTGACGCAGTAACATCAAAAATTATGATCGTCATTTCAATAATTAGTGTCTTTTGAATTCGACTATACCGGTTGTATTTTATTTTTTTTAATCACATTATTCATGTTTATTTTACAATTAAAATAAACCCAAAATATATTAAACATGCCAAATCTTATAATGCAATTCACATAATACATATTTCAAATACATCAGTTAAATTAAAATAGTTCAAATACATCATTGTTTGGGGGTAAAAAATAAGTTCAAGTACTAAATTAAGCTTTGAACAAGTAGTATACATGATAAAGGGCTAAATTAATTTCGGAAAATTTACCCAAGAAGAAAAAATAGATAACAATGTTACTGATTTTGGAGTCACTGATTTTGTAGTCCGCATATATGCCTTCATTTTTTTTCCACCTACAAGTATATAAAATCAATTAGGACACCACAAAAAATAAGTCACAGATTTGTTTTAAGGAAAAATAATCATAAATTACTTGTATGTTACCTCACGATTGTAGGCTGTAATTAACTTGGCAACGTATGTAGCTCACTGATCACGAAGTCGCGAGAGGTCCTTGACAGTGTATTCCTCAACTCCCTTGAACTTTAATTTTAAAACAACAAGTTATTCACATATACAAAATACCAATTTTACCTTACTTTAAGGAAAAATAAAAACGAATATGGTGTACCCAACTGTGAACGTATTAAAACATGTGGAAACCATAGTTGTTTAACTAAATGAGAGGTGGGCAAGAATCAATATGGAGAGCCAGCCTACTTTCCCTTAAGGTTATCTGTTCTCTCCAGAGCAGGAAGATGAGTAATCCTATAGATGCAGTATATTATTCCTATGTTTGAAAGCAATTAAAATTTTCTTAATTTTCATTGAAGGCCGAAAGTATATTGACGCAGTCAAAACTGTTATCATTCTTGCC
Organism: Citrus australasica; assembly: GCA_029618585.1. Taxonomy (NCBI): domain Eukaryota; kingdom Viridiplantae; phylum Streptophyta; class Magnoliopsida; order Sapindales; family Rutaceae; genus Citrus; species Citrus australasica. Next base: position 10,451,491 of record JARCIV010000006.1, read on the forward strand.
GTAACAAGGCGTGACACTCAGTTTATTCTATCCAAATTCCTAGCCAATACAACGAAATACATTTAGATTATACCAATAAGTATATTGCACATTAAAGTGTACCCGAACAACTTATTGGAATTAGTCCCATCGCAACAGTTACTGAGAAAGGTCAAGGCAGGACAAATAGAAATATGCCTTAAACTAAATAAACTCAACCAAGCCCTTTGCATGTAAACATGAAGGATAAAAACATGCATCTTACAATTTAACTTGAATGTTTATCTGAACAACTCTTCCAACACAGAGAAAACATAACACGTAAAACAATGAGTCAAACTCAAGCTTCACAATTTCCAGCAATTTAAGAAATTAGTAACTTTTATCAAGATGAAAACCAGAACTGACCCATAATGACACAGATCAAGATACCACCAATAGCTATATCTATTCAGCTTTAAAGAAATGTACATCCCAAATCCTAATTCATGTCTATATGGATATTCATATGATGCAGTATTGTAAAAATCATTGTCAATACTTACATTATTTTTCAGAACGTTCACATTTGTGATGATATCTTGCATGTATTTCATCACATAGTAACCACATTCAAAGCTGCTCGGCTACCTCGGACACTACAAGATCAAAATTACATTAATTTTTTACTGTACGTTAACAATAATTAGTTAGGTTTGTCTGATTTTTACCTTGACAGGTACCCATTGAACATTGACCTTTGTATCAGAATTTAAACTCTGATGTATTCGAATCCCCCTACAATTAAGAGACATAGCTAACGTTAGCAAATAATTAGCATAAGACATACAAATAAAATAGCATGATTAAAGATACAAATAACAAACTTAACTGATTGACAATCTGCATTAGCTCTTCATCAGGACCACCTTCCAAAGGATCAAGGTAATAGGTTGTACGTCTCACCATATCAATTGCCAATAACACCCAGTGGGCACTAAACAAAGTAAAAATTGCTCTCATGCTATTTTTTTCAAGTAAAAGTTTTTAACTTCGTGATTAATCTACAAATTAAAGAATATAACTAGCAAATGAAAAAGGTTATACCCAGGGTTATACGGGAATACGATGACTTGTCCCAATTCTGCCAAACCTAACAGTTTTGAAATGTATTGAGTCCTGTCTTTGAAGCTGACCCTTGGATATAACTTCTCAAAAAGCCCAAATTGAACTGGTTTCGTACTTCCATTGCTCTCCATCTCCTCATACAGGTGTCTAAGAGGAAATAAATATATATAACGAAGTAAGTTTGAATATAGGAAACAAAATAATAGGGCCAAGTTTACTAAAACATAAGTTATGATTTACCGTACTTGATCCATAGGTTAATGACGCAGTTTGAGACCTCTTTAAACTCGATGATTTCAGCACAAATCATTTTGTCCAAGTGTGTTTCCCAAATTTCACCAAAGGTTGCTGTGTCGTGCCGAATCCTGATCAACCGAGGTAAAGAATTCTCGATGAACATGGTAAACATGTTCATATATTCACTCCTGGCATTCTTTCTTGAGCGTGCCGCTGCCCGTGTATCCTTCACACGTACATTGAGGTCTTTTGCTGCTGGTCTGATGACTCGGGGTTCTTTTTTGGCTACTTTTGCTGGTCTGATGACTGTGGGTTCTTTTTTGGGTACTACCAGTGGTTCTTTGTTGGGTAGTTTGTCATGACAGGAGAACTGCCTCTCTAGTACTTTAGGAGTTAGTCTGGGAGATCTTCTCGGTGTGGGCTTTGAAGTAATTTCACACTCTACTTTTTCGGGGGTTTGTTGAGGAGTTGCTTGGGAAATTGTGGTGGGACTGTCCTTCATTTTACTCTTCACAGATTTTGGAGTCGACTTACCCGATGGGAAATCAGCCTATGCAATAATCAAAATACATACCATTAGTAGTAATACATGCATATACAAATGGAAACTAAATAAAGACATGTAACATGCCATATACCTTTCTTTTTCCAAGAGTTTCAGGGGATTGGTGATCATTGTCCATCTGAACACCAGTGGAACTTTTGGGCTTCGGAAAGTTAGAACTTCCAACTTCAGTATTGCTGTACGCATTTAACCTTGCATTCATGCGTTCTAATTGAGCAGACATGAATTGGAAACTGTCTTGATACATCTTTCTTTCTCTTGCTAACTCAGTGGCATCAGGGACATGAAAGTAGATAGATGGGGTGACGAATTGCCCCACTCCTTGCACCCTGCTTCCATTTGGTTGCTTCTGAAGAGCTTCACTTAGAATGTCATGTGACCCTTGTGATTGGAATGTTCCTTGTTCAACCTGACTCTTCAGCTCATTCTACAAAAAAAAATATTGTACATCCGCAATTACGAGTAGAAGACATCAGCTAAACTAAACTAATATCCTTCTTGAATCTTTAACAAAGAGCAAATCCATATACAGTTCAAATTGAAACAACAGAAAATATTACAAGACAACACCTCACACAAGTTTTACAGAAAATCTACCCCACACACACATATTATAAAGAAAATTCATAAGAATTCAGTATACAAGTGACTTACTATTTTCTCAGCAATTGGCGTCACGTCAGAAGCATATTTGCCATCTCGGTCTGCTCGTGCCATTAACCAAGCTTCACTGCGATCAATCTCCCGCTCAGAAACTCCACTCTCCTTCTTCTGTTACAAGGTGACATAAAACATAAATAATTGATTCTATGATATTATACGTACTAGATTACTTATGTTACTGTAATTACCACACTTACTTTTCTATACAACATGCCACCATATCCTGTGCTACCCAAGCAATGGTTGTAGACATTCTTTGCTCTTTTGTCTTTTGCCTTCTTACTTTTTTCCTGTACAAACAGTTTATATGAAGCACAAAAGTTACCACTGATTATTAGTAACTACCAACAATTAAATCAGGTAATATTAACAAACAACACACCTGAAATTGTTCAAATAAAATTTTGTCAACAAAAAGTTTCCAATCTTCTTTTTTAATGCTTGGATACTCAATAGGAGGCAACCTTAGTGACTTTCGATCGTCCTTGTTAGGTAGAACGAATTCAGTTGCCAGTTCACATCGAAAGTTTCTTGATGCAACCCCCATCCACTTTAATACTTGGCTTTTGCATTTCAAGCTCAATTTGAATTTTTTTCTGTAAACCAATAACATGGATTAGAAACAACTTTAAACAAACCTGGATGTTATATAAAATCTTTAAACATACTATGAAACAAGAAAACAAAACCTGAAAATGAGCCCACAAAGTTTCCTTCATCTTCATCAAGCGAAATTGGAACTGTTTCACGTACAATGACTCCAATGTAAGTCCTCAGATCATTTCTTCCCTTTCCAACTGGAACACCATAAGAATTGTACTCAACTGCAGCTTCATGACTAACTTCTTGTTTTTGCAAACCTTTTTTTTTTTGTTTGTTTTCTTCTACTTGGTCTTCCGTCCAGCTCCGGAAGAGTGAACTCAACATCGTCAGCCATCTCTTACAATCCTGAAAATGATTAAAATAAATAAGTATATCATTTACATTAATAAGTTAATACAAGAGCAATAATGAAATAAATAAATCACTTACTGAAATAAATAAATCACTTACTGAAAAATTGAGAAAATTGGTGCTGGAACCTAACTACATTAATGAATTCACTGATTTTCTAAATCAATATCTATTGGAATAGCATCACAATCTTTTCTGTCATAAATTCCTTCATCGTCTTTCTCATCCAACTCACATACTGGAAGTTTGTTAGATAATGGAGAAAATACATCCATGTCTTCACATCTTTCCCCATTTAACTTATAAGCTTTGTCGGTCACTGAACAAACTATTGATTTATTATTATCTAGCTGGTCCTTTACATAAAATACTTACTTTGCATGACAAGCCAGAATAAAGCAATCAGATTTATAGCCAATCCGATTTAAATCAACTACAGTGAAACCTAAATTGTCAGTGCAAACCCCTCTATCATCGACCCAATCACACTTGAAAAGTGTTTTTTTAACCATTAGATAATCAAGCTGCCAAATCTCATCAATGACTCCATAAAACGTCATGTCTCCAAACTGAGGACTTTTATCTTTTGAGCTTGAAATCTGTAGAGTGTTAGCAACAACCCTAACACCACTATTTTGGGTCACACGATTACAGTCCCGGTCCCTCGTTGTAAAATTGAAGCCATTTATCTCGTAGCCAGAGAAGGTCACCACGCTTGAGCGTGGGTTGTTTGCCAACCAGCACACTATTTCGTCAATCGGCACATTATTTGCTTTATCATGTGCCACCTATAAATTAAATTAACAAGTACAGTAATTAGACACATGTAGAAAAAACTTGTTAAGTTTATATCCTATACTGTATTTAGTTAAGTAATTCTAACCTTTGCTTGTAACCAACCAGAAAATGTACGTATGTGTTCATTTTGCAACCACAGATTTGTTTTTGCCTTATAGGGGTTTCTTGATGCCAAATAATGCATATGCTCCCTACAGTGAGACATATTACGATTTAAAAACTAGTATATTAATCTAATAATACAATAGTAATATTTTTTTGGAAAAATTAACAACTTACTTGATATATATTTGGATTTCAGGGGTGTTCATTAGAACACACCGGTGTGCTTGTGCCAACAAAGGATCATCAACCACCTTTATGGTTGCACCTCCCAAAGGCTTTTCGATAGATAAATCAGTTGGACAACCAGTAGGCAGCCCAATAACATCACAATTTGAGAGGTACTCAGCACAAAATGCAAGTGCTTCTTCTACAATATAACTTTCTACAATACAACCCTCAGGGCGGTAGCGATTACGAACATAATCCTTGAGAGTTTTCATTTGTCTCTCAAAAGGATACATCCATCGAAGATAAACAGGCCCACATAACTTAACTTGTTCAACTAAGTGGACTGTCAAATGGATCATTATGTCAAAAAAGCTAGGTGGGAAGTACTGTTGCAGTAAACATAAAGTGATTACCAGTTCCTCTTGCAATTGGTCAAGAGTATTGGGATCTACCACTTTACAACACAATGTATTAAAAAAGAAGCACATCCTGATTATGGCCCTTCTCACATTTATAGGCAAACAACTTCGAATGGCTAGTGGTAGAAATTGTTGCATCAAAGTATGACAGTCATGGGACTTAAGGCCTTGAAGCCGACAATCATCTATTGAAACAAGGTTTTGGACATTGGAAGAATACCCATCAGGGACTTTCACACTCAGCAAGGTTTCACAAAACTGTTTTTTTTTCTTTTTTACTCAAAGTATAAGGAGCTGGAGGTAGGACTTTGTTTTTTGTGTTTGTTTCATCAGGAACTAGTTTTCCCCTGATCTTCAAAGACTCAAGATCTTTTCTAGCATTAATCCCATCTTTTGTTTTTCCTGGTTGATGAAGTAATGTGCCATATATGTTCTCGCACACATTTTTTTCAATGTGCATCACATCTAATTGATGGCGAACTAATAAATGCTTCCAATAATCTAACTAAAAAAAGATTGACTTTTTTTGTACAATTTTTCAGTTATGTTCTCATCACCATCACCGCCATCATGTTTCCGCTTTTTGGCCTTCTTTTTCCCGAACTTAATATCTATATCTTCCACCATATTAAAGATTTCCTCACCAGACAAAATTTTAAGAGGCTCATTCCACTCTTGCTTCCCATTAAAAACCTTTTTCAGTTTCCGAAATAGGTGACCGAGTGGTAGAAAGCGGCGATGAACCATATATGACATTTTTCTACTATGTGGCAGCCAACATGCACAAGTGTCTATCCCACAAATTGGGCAAGCATAATAGCCCTTAACAGTACAACCAGAGAGGTTTTCATATGCTGGAAAGTCACTGATTGTCCACATCAAGACAGCCCGTAAATTAAAGGTTTCCTTTCTATAAGAATCATAAACATCAATACCTACATCCCACAGAGTTTTTAAGTCCTCAATCAAAGGTGCTAGGTATACATCTAGATCATTTCCAGGTTGTTTAGGGCCAAATATCAAAAGTGACAACATCAAAAACTTTCTCTTCATACACAACCATGGAGGAAGATTATATGTTATTAACATAACAGGCCAACAACTATAAGTAGTGCTAAGTGTACTATGTGGGTTAACCCCATCAGTTGAGAGAGCTAAACGGAGATTTCTAGGTTCTTGTGCAAATTTTGGCCACTTATTGTCAATTAGTTGCCAAGCTGGTGAGTCTGCTGGGTGGCGAAGTTTGCCATCTCTAATTCTTTTATTAGCATGCCATGTTAAATTTTGAGCTGTTTGTGGTGATTGAAACAATCTTTTCAACCTAGGAATAGGTGGAAAATACCATAATACCTTTTTAGGAACCCCTTTCCTAAATTTGGTTGAGCTATCTTTTTTTATTTGATACCTAGATGCTCCACAATTTGGGCATTCAGCAAGATCAGCAAATTCATTCTTATACAAAATGCAGTCATTTGGACATGCATGTATTTTTTCATACTCTAAGCCTAGCACTTTCATTGTTTTCTTAACCTCGTACATTAACATAGGTAGAGTATTATTATTTGGCAAAATATCAGCAAGGACTTCTAACAAAGCAGTAAACCCTTTATCGGACCACCCATAGTTCCCTTTGACATTGTAAAGTCTCATTAAACTAGATAACTTTGAATATTTTGCACCCGGGTACAAAGGCTTTTCAGCATCTTCAAGCATATCCTTAAAAGAACTAGGATCTCTATCACAATGCTCGTAAGCATCTTCGACCACGTCAATTATATTACTATAATCATGACATCTAAATCTTTGACTATGTGAATGGTCTTCACAGTTTGTAAATGTAGATTTTAAGTCAGTCTCACCATGCCAAGTCCAAACAACATATCTTGGGAGAAAACCTTTTTCAAATAAATGATCCTTCACCTGTTGAGGAGTATGAAACTCCATATTACAACAAAAGGTGCAAGGACATCTAATTGACATTCGATTTTCAGCATTCAAAATGGCAAACTCTAAGAAATCAGCAACTCCAGAACGATACTCTACAGACAATCTATCACAAGTTATCCAACTTCTCTCCATTTCAAATATTTTACCTGTTCGCATATGTAATGTCAGTTTAAGTTTAATTAAATTGCATGATTAATTTAAAGTTCAATGTTATTATGATTATAGTTGTAATAATAAACTTATAATTCATATCATAGTCATTCTATCTATTTCAAATCGTCCAACCAAAACAGAATAAACAAGTAGGATTATATAACAAAATTTGCCTCTCTTTACATGAAACAAAGATGTAAATAGTTTGTAACCACTAAATACACAGTCATTCAGCCAATATAACACCCAAAAAATCATCTCCTAATCACAAAGGCAAAAGCTAAAATGAAATTTCATATTTTAGCACATTCAAAATCAACTAACTTATTGCTCATAAGTTAAGAAATGGAGCTAACAGTTTATTTCACAAACTAAAAAAATGCACATTCTTAGTTTTAAATAACAATGACAGTAAATCACATGCACAAAAGTTTGAAACTGACCTCAAATGTGGCAGAAAAAACAGAGTCGCAGCAGCAACTGTTTTGAGTTTAAGTAATGCACCACTTAAAATGCCTTTATTTTTGGACTGCAAGTGAGTGAAGATATAGAAAAATAAGAAAAAAAGTTTGAGTTACGAATAAATCAGAGAAAAAAAAGATTTGGAAAACAAAACCCACCAGGGTTGCAAGGAGAATGAGATTACCTCAATACCGAACCAATGGTGCCACTTCACCCCTTGTCGATGGCTATTACTTGCTTGCCTAGTATAGGCACTGGATGGTTTAGTTGGAGAAAACCCCCTTCCATAACAAGCGATTAGGGTTTTGGTTTGTGTTTCAATTTGGGGAAAATGGAAAAACGAAACAGAGTTGCAGGGAGAATGAGATTACCTCAATACCGAACCGATGGTGCCACTTCACCCCTTGTCGATGGCTATTACTTGCTTGCCTAGTATAGGCACTGGATGGTTTAGTTGGAGAAAACCCCCTTCGATAACAAGTGATTAGGGTTTTGGTTTGTGTTTCAATTTGGGGAAAATGGAAAAACGAAACAGAGTTGCAGGGAAACTAAATTAATTGAATTTAATTTGTAAATGGATAGTGCAAAACAGAAGAGATCGAGAAGAGAAAAACGAAAGCTAAAGTGCACGATGAAAGCAAGATAGAGACTAGACACAGTCGATATAACCTAGATGGGGAAAATATGTTGTTGTTATTTATATTTTCATTTTTAAAAAATTTAAATATTACTATAACTTTGACTCATCGAGATTTGATGGTCTGTGCTCCAAACATTAAGGCTTTAAATCTTAGAGCTCTCGGGTTCGAGTTGGAGCTAAAACAAAAGTTTTATGAATTTTTTTTATCATTGATACTCTAGTGTTAGTAATTTTTGATATTTAGTTTACTGACACCCTAGTATCATTAATCTCTGATTCCTATTTGTCAAAAGTGGAAAATGGTGCATATGTACATAAGTACTGACACTTTTTGCAAAGTGTCAGTAAAGCTCATTTTTCTAGTAGTGCCATCTGCTATCAAGCAAATGCAAGCCAAAGTTGTTGGAGTTTTATTAGTATTTCAAAATACTAATTTCTCACATTCAAGGGAAGTGAGAGTAATAACTTTTATATTTTATTTGAAATTAGTCATATTTTTGATTTAATGACAAATTAGGTTTTAATAAGTCAAATCTAAATTTATTCAGACACATGGATGACTGATTCAAATTAAATAAAGAAAGGGGGTGAATTAGGAAAAAGATTATAGAGGGGTTCTCTCTATATAAAGGGACATAAAAAGTAGGGGTGTTCGCGGATCGGATTTTACGGATTGGACATCAATCCATATTCGATCCATGATTTTGCGGACTATAATTTTTCAATCCAATCCACGGATTGATAAAATTTAATCCCAATCTAATCCATACATCTGCGGATCGGATGCGGATTTGACTCAATCCATATCCAATCCACCATTTTGCGCATTAGTTTTCGAATTAAAATTTTTTAGTTCTCTCCAACTAATGAAATAAAAAAAATTAATATAAAAATAATTTTGCTACCAATTACATTTAAAATTGAATAAAATTTAAATAAATTAATTATTTAAATAAAGCTAAAATAATACATTTAAAGTTTCAAAATATAACACATCGAGACTAATTATTCAAATAAAGCTACAATAATATGTTCAAAGTTTCAAAATATAACACACCAAGCTTAATTGTTCAAATAAAGGTACAATAATACGTTAAAATCACACTGAAATTAATTGTTCAAATAAAGCCACAATTAATTGAAATGACAAAGTTTCGAAAACCAAACACAATCTGATCCTTCACCAGGGCTGTTGCACATGTCGAAAAGTGGTGATTACGGAGCCGCCACGATGGGAACCAGGAGAAGTCGTACGGGTGGCGATCTTGAAGGTTGTGATAGTGAAATTGTTAAGATGGAACCAATGAATGTGAAGTGGCTGGATGGACTTGGGGAAGAAGATGGCTTGGTCTCGCCGGAATCGCGCGGCCGATGTCCTTCAAATCCGTGTCGAGAGTGTATCCAACCAGTATTGAGTGTTGATAGTGTGTGTGACGGCGGGGAAGCTTAGGGTTTTTTGTTTGCAAATTGTTGGTGACTTGACATCATGTTACTTTGCTTTTGGGTGACTTTGTAAATTGTTGGTGACTGGACGTTATGTTACTTTGCTTTTGCTAGTGTGTGTGACTTTGCTTTTATTTTGTTTTATAATTTTTACAAGTTATATTTGTATATTTGATTATTTAATTATTTTTTATTTTATATTATTATTGGGTAATGGCTAAGATATGTTATAGTGGTTATGTAACTATGTAATGTCATATTTATAATTTTTTTAATTAAATTTATAATAATTTTTTAATTATATATATATATTTGCGGATTCACAGATTTCTGCGGATTTACAGAAGAAAATCCATATCCAATCCATCGATTGCGGATTTTTAAATTTTTAATCCATATCCAATCCACCAATCCACGGATCAGATTTATACGGATCGGATTGAGCAGATCGGACGGATTGGGCGGATCAGATTGGATTCTAAACATCCCTAATAAAAAGCCTTCAAGGCAAAAAAACCATCCCTTTTAACTCGTATTTTCTTCATAAAATTTTCTTTTGCTATTTTAAATTGTTGTGCTTAGAGTGCAACCTCACAATAGTGGCATCATTAAATCCTAGAGGTCAATATGTCTTATTTTTGTCCATTTTGCATAAGAAAATCTTATTAGAGAAGCGAAAATTGGTCTTAAAGATAGTGCTTCGCCCACCCTTAATGAATTTTAGAGTCGTCGTCAGACGGACTGTGTTATGAATAGTAACAATAAGTAGTAATAGATGAATAGTGTTGTAAATAGTAATGGATGAATAGTACCAGTGAACTATGATGTGAATAGTATCAAAACTACTATTCATACTTTGGACTTTAAAAAACAATATTGATTGACCAAATTTGTGAGTTTTGATTATTACTTCAAATAAAGTACGCAAATTTATACTTAGGATCTTTTATTACCGAGATCTTCCATGGATTTATTATGATAGACGGTTATTACAAAATTTGTAATAGCTAATACAAATTGCATTTGTATTTGAAATTTTTTTATGTTATACTAGACATTCAAAGGAATCTTTTGAAACTTGTTTTAGAAAAATTGGATAAAATTCACTTTGTAACGAATTTTTTGAGCTCCAGTCTGTTAACTGAAAATTTCTAATTTTAGCACAATGCATGAGTTATGAAACTATTATACCATACCTAGACTTCTTAAAAAATTATGAAATTTGGAGAGTCATTTCCTATATATGTCTAGTATAATTTTGGAAATTGTTATGATTAAAGGATGAATTGTTTTGAATTTTTGAATTCAGTGAGCTCATAGCAGAAAACGTTTTGAGAAGTTTCTTGAGATCTAAAATGAAAATGGTTTTCAATTGTTTTAGATGGAATCAAGTTATGAAAACTTTATTATTAAGAACCCTATATGTCAACATACTCTATGTAAAATTTTAGAATATTCTAATTAAGGAACTACTAGTGATATTATTTGAGTCTTGAAGATATAATTTGATTGATAAAATCAAAGAGGAAAATATCATATTGAGAATAGAAGAACTAAGGAATTAAAACGGTAAATTTATTTGAGAATTATACTTCTCATAGCAAGAAGCACAACAAAAATCGTTTTTGTTATTTCAATTTTATTATTAAAGGAAAAGAAATTGTATTGTAGTTAGCAAAATTTGGCACTATGTTAGCCAATATAGCATTTGAGCTTAGAGGAATGGAGACAACACACTTCTCCACAAGCCATTTTCGCTAAAAGAAATGGCTTTATTATCGTGGTTGTACAGCGGTAAACATTGTTGATTATGCTCTAGTGAGGGAAGGAGAAGAATTTGTTTCCTTGATGATTTCTGATCGACACCAGCCTTGAGAAAGGAAAATGTTTTCTTAGACTTACTTTTGAGAAAATTCTATCATTAAGCAATGCACGCCATGTTTATAGAATATAATACTATTTAAATTATGTCTTTGTATTAAGCAAGACATATATTAAAAAGTGTTGTTTCGAAAGTGACAAAATAATATTGTCAAATAGAGGGATATTTACAGGGGAAAAGATATTATTTTGATGAACTCTTCAAGTATATAATTCTTAAGTTAAAGATGAAAGATGAATCATCTTCACTTGTATTATTGACTTTATAGCATGGGAGACATAGTCATGTGAATTTTCTTATATTGAGAAAATGTGAGAACTTGATATGCTGTCTAGTATGAGCTTGTCAAATGACAAATGTGATTTGTGTGTGCAATAAAAATTTACAAAGGAGACATTCAAACCAGTTTTGATTAAAGAAATTGAATTTTCTCAGTTTAGTTCACAATGATGTATTAAGAAATAAAGATGAGGCATGTGAAAAGTTTTAATGTATAAGAGTGAAGTTGAAAATCAACTTAAATAAGCAACTGATAGAGAAAGTGAATATGATTCAAGCATGTTTAATGCTTATTGTGAAAATTATAGTATCATATCCATGATGCGCCACCTCCCTATTCCCCTAAATCAATTGATGTTGATGAAAGGAAAATAGAATATTGAGGAACATGGTCAATGCCATGGTAATAAATTCTAAAGCACTGCTGAATTTATGGGGGTAAGTGATAACTCTAGAAAATGAGAGTTATTACATCAATTCTAGACTTGAATCAAGATCATTTAGAGAACAAATAAGGTATTTTTATTACATTTTGCTTAAACATTCATTTTAGTTTATTATTAATAAGTTTTGTTTAAATCATAGTAATTTGTACTAAAAACAGATGGATAATTGTAGGTTCGTGGAAAAACTTAATTCATGAGGGGATGTTTGTTGAGTGTTAGAAAATGCATATTTATAAAAGAGAAAATAGTCATTTTACATATCAAGTCTTACTAACAACCCTTACTAACAACCCTTACTTTTATGTGTTTAAGTTTCTTGTAATTTAATTATGTGTGTTTTATTTTAATTAAGTATTTTATGTATTTTAGGGGCATCATAGTCATTTCACAATAAACGAGAGATCAGATAGCAAAACGGACATCATTTTTGAACTCAGGACGGTCGAAAACCTTAAGAGGAGCATAAAAGAAAAAATGGCACTGTTCACATATACGGGCACTATTCACATGTACGGGTACTGTCTACGTTACTGTTCACGGCACTGTTCATATAGACGGATCGATGATGTGGCATTGACTGATGACGTGACATTGACTAATGATATGTCAAGATCCTGTTGGACTAAAATTCTTATTTACTGTTGATGGTGACGTGGCAGCATATTAGTGGATCAAAAAACGCGCGTACGGTACATGCAACACATGGGATTATTTACTGTGCAAACCGTGTTACTGTTCAAACCGTGTGCGAACCGTGTTACTGTTCAAACCGTGGTCAAACCGTGTTACTGTTCACGCGTACTGTTGACTGATGACGTGGCGCAATCCTGAGCGTCCAAACTGTTTTTAATCCGATGACCATAATTTACTCGATGTATCTATAAAAAGGGGCCTTCCCCCCCTAATTTGGCACCTCTGAATCCATTTTTGGACTCCATTTTCTGTAATTCCTTCTTCATCTTGTATTTTCTACGTATTTTAATAAATTCCTATTTTGCCCCTAGTTCAATTATGAGTGGCTAATTTCTTTTCAAGCTTGGGTTGAAGGTGAAGTCTCAACATGTGTCATGGGCTTGATTTGGTAAATTTATTATCTCTTCCCCTCTAGTTTTTGTGGATGTTTTGACTTTTCGTTGACAAATAATAATAATCTTGTCTAGTACCGCCCTGGTTTCACCGGCTCCCTAGTATAAGATTAGTATTATTTGGCACGATAAACCCTTAGCACCATATTTATTAGAGCGTGGTTCATGAGGTGTGGATTCCCCCCTCATGATTTAATTGGTATTAATAAGGAATATTTAGCCCATGATGCATGTTGATACAGATCCAGATACCCAAGTACGTCATTTCAATAGAATTCTCTTCAATTTATTCTTACCATTTCAATTCCAATTTCAGAATTTATTCTCGCCATTTTAATTTAAGTTTTATCATATTTCCAAATCATTTCACCACAAATTCAACCACCCATTTACAAAATTAATTCTATATATAATTAAAATCCACCTCCTCGTGGGATCGACACTCGTCACCATTAATCTATACTACAATAGATTCGTGCACTTGCGAGTTCAATAAAATTTGCACAACAAGTTTTTGGCGCCGTTGCCGGGGAGGTAAGTAATTTTAATTCATAGAATTAATTTTTGTGAATATTTCCATTTAATTGTTTTCTTGTATTTTGATTAAAAAAAAAAAAGGGCGGATCTACATTTAAAGGTTAGTATTTCTTTTATTTTTCTTTTCTCTTAAATTATGTAATTTAATTTCAATTTATTTTTCTTTATAATTTTTATTTTTGTTTGTTTATCTTATTAATTTATTTTTAGTTAATTTATTTTCACGTATTTTTTTTAGTGTGTTTTTATAGTAAGGTTGTAATAGTGTAATAAGGTTAGTATCGTAATTTCTCCCTCTTCTTTATTTTTATTTGTTTTGTTCCCATCTTTATTTTTATCTTATTTGTTTTGTTCCCATTTATTTTTGTGTTTCTTGCATGCATGGTCGTATGTCATTATTACCTAATCTTGAACCTATAGACCTTGAACTTGAGAAAACAGTTCGCACACACAAAAACGTTAAAAATAAAATGGATTTACAAGCACCACAAGAGAGGCCATTTAAGGACTACTTCAGTCCTTTAGCTAATTTGAGCACATCATGTATAAGGTATCCAAATGTAGTTGCTAGAAGTTTTGAACTAAAACCTAGTGTGCTAAATTGTCTCCCCACATTCTATGGCTTAGAAAATGAGGACCTTATAATCATCTGAATGATTTTCATGTTATCTGTCAAACATTTAAATATGAGAATTTTTCAGATGATGATGTTAAACTCAGATTATTCCCATTTTCTTTAAAGGATAGAGCTCGTTCATGGCTTAATACATTACCTGCTAATAGCATTTCATCATGGGAACAAATGGTAACGAAATTTTTAAATAAATATTTCCCAGTGCATAAAACCAATGCTATTCGCAGGGAAATCTCGGAGTTTACTCAGAGAGATGACGAGCAGTTTTTCGAAACATGGGAGCGATTCAATGGGCTACTCTTGAAGTGTCCACATCATGGGTACGAGAAATGACACCAATGCCAATACTTTTTGGAGGGATTATTGCCGAATGTGCAAGAATGGCTAATGGCAACAAGTGGAGGAGAGCTAATGTCAAAAAGTGCATAAGAGATTTGGGAATTCTTCCAGCGACAAGCAGATAATTCCCAACAACGGAGTCGATCACTCAGGAATACTAGAAGGATTAAGGGAGTAAATGAGGTTCACATTGGCAAGTCAAGTTCAGAAATCAAAGAAGTCAAGGAGATAATTGAAGGTCTCTCTCGACAAATAGCATCGTTATCGACTGCTAAATCAACAGAGCCACATGACCATGACTCATACTCAGATCAAGCCAATGCTATAGGTGTAATGAGAAAACCATTGAATTACAACCCATACTCCAACACATATAACCCTAGATGGAGAGACCACCCCAATTTTTCATGGTCTCAAGAATTCCAACAGAATGGACCAGCAGCTCCAGCTCCACCAATGCAACCAATTGCTCAAAATCCTCAAGCCTCTCAGCCACCATTCAGACCATTCAACCAGAACCAGAACTACTCTCAACCAAGACCATGGGAGGATGCATTCCAGAATTTCAGGAATGTTACTCACTCCACGATTGAGCAACAAAACCGCACCATTGATGGACTACGAAATGAGTTGAGAGCGGGCTTCAACTCACAAGCCCAATCAGTTTCAAGCCTAGAGAAGATGGTGGGACAACTTGCTTCTTCAGTTCAGACCTTGGCAATGACCGTTGAGAAAGGTAAATTTCCAAGTCAACCAGTGCCTAACCCTAAAGGAGTGCATAAAGCAAGTACCAGTTCACTACAGCAGCATGGAGAGGTCAAAGCCGTCATGACCTTGCGAAAAGGAAAAGAAGTCGACAACAAAGTGGAGATGCCAGTGACAAAAGAAAATCAAATTGTACCTGTGAATGTTGAGGACTCATCACCGGAGGAGAAAGAAGAAACCAACCCACGAGAATATGTTCTCAGAGCTCCATTTCCTCAGAGATTAGCTAAAGGGAAAAAGGGAAAATCCACAGGTGAGATTCTCGAAATCTTCAAACAGGTAAGTGTTAACATCCCATTGCTTGATGCTATTAAACAAGTTCCATCTTATGCTAAGTTTCTTAAAGACTTGTGCACTAAAAAGAGAAATATGCATGTTCAAAAGAAGGCATTTTTAACAGAAAACGTTAGTTCTATACTCCAACATAAAATTCCTCTAAAATGCAAAGACCCGGGCTCCCCCACTATCTCATGTAGCATAGGGAACCACACAATTGAGAATGCTTTGTTGGATTTAGGAGCTAGTGTAAATTTGTTGCCTTACTCAATTTTCGTGAAACTTGGACTGAGAGAATTACACCCAACTCCAGTGGTGTTACAGCTTGCAGATCGGTCCACGAAAATACCTCGTGGTATTGTGGAGGACGTGCTTATCCAGGTAGACAAGTTTTATTTTCCTGTTGATTTTATTGTAATTGACACTCAACCAATACAGGATTCACGGAAGCACATCCCCATTATTTTAGGCCGACCTTTCTTGGCAACTGCGGATGCTCATATTCAATGCAGGACTGGAAATATGCAATTGTCCTTCGGCAACATGACTATGGAGCTGAACATCTTCAACATTGCCAAACAACCTCACAATGCAGATGATGGAATTGTTGATGTGGATTTAATTGAAGCATTAGTTGATGACACTTTTGTTTCAAACCTTAGTGATGATCCTTTACAAATATGTTTAACTCACTTTGGTTTGGATTTTGATATTGACAGATCAATCGATAAGGTCAACGCTCTACTTGACTCAGCACCATCCATGGACACTAATAAATAGAAGCCAAGAGTTGAACAACTAGCACCATCAGAGAAGAAACTCATCCCATCATCAGAATCACCACCGAAACTCGAGCTCAAACCATTGCCCAACACTTTGGAATATGCATTTTTGGGGGAAGAAAGTACTCTACCGGTAATCATCTCAGCATCCCTCAATGACGAACAAAAAGGTAAGTTGTTGGATTTTTAAAAGAGCACAAAGGAGCATTAGGATGGACCATAGCAGACATAAAAGGTATAAATCCAGTAGACTGCATGCATTACATTCACCTCGATGAAAATACTAAATCTACTAGGAAAATGCAACGTCGGTTAAATCCTAATATGAAAGAAGTGGTTAGAACTGAAGTCCTTAAGTTATTAGATGCAGGTATCATTTACCCCATTTCTGATAGTTCATGGGTCAGTCCTGTGCAAGTTGTCCCCAAAAAGTCAGGAGTCACTGTAGTTACGAATGCCGATAATGAATTGATACCAACTAGAGTAACTACAGGATGGCGTGTATGCATTGATTATAGAAAGTTGAATTCTGTCACACGTAAAGACTATTTTCCTTTACCATTTATCGATCAAATGCTTGATAGATTAGCAGGCCATGAATTTTATTGCTTTCTAGATGGCTACTCAGGATATAATCAGATTCCCATAGCACCAAAAGATCAAGAGAAGACCACTTTCACTTGCCCTTTTGGCACTTTTGCATATAGGAGGATGCCATTTGGATCATGTAATGCACCTGCTACATTTCAACGATGCTTGTTGAACATTTTTTCTGATATGGTTGAACGATTCCTTGAGGTCTTTATGGATGATTTTTCTGTCTTTGGTGATTCATTTGATCAATGTTTACACCATCTAACACTAGTTCTGCAGAGATGTATTGAGAAGAACTTGGTCTTAAATTGGGAGAAGTGCCATTTTATGGTAAAACAAGGTATTGTTCTCGGTCACATCATTTCGAGCAAAGGTATTGAGGTTGACAAAGCCAAGGTGGATCTCATTTCTAATCTTCCTCCACCCAAAACGGTCAGAGAAGTAAGATCTTTCCTTGGGCATGCTGGTTTTTATAGACGTTTCATTAAAGATTTTAGCAAAGTTTCTAGACCCTTATGCAATTTACTTGCTAAGGATGTACATTTTATCTTTAATGATTCATGTCTTGTGGCTTTTGAAAAATTAAAACAATTGTTGACATCATCACCCATCATTCAGCCCCCAAACTGGAACTTACCATTTGAGCTAATGTGTGATGCATCTGATTATGCAGTAGGAGCAGTATTAAGACAAAGAGTTGATCAAATTCCCCATGTTATTTATTATGCTAGTATGACACTGAATGATGCACAGTTGAACTATTCAACTATTGAAAAAGAAATGCTAGCAGTAGTTTTTGCATTGGAAAAATTTCGATCTTATCTCATTGGTTGTAAAATAATTGTATTCACAGATCATGCTGCTCTTAAATATCTTCTCACAAAGAAAGATGCAAAAGCTAGACTAATTCGTTGAGTGTTACTTTTACAGGAATTTGACTTGGAATTCAAAGATAAGAAAGGCACATAAAATGTTGTGGCGGACCATCTCTCTCGTCTCCATTTTGACACAATTACAGAGCCATTAACCTTGAATGAGTCCTTTCCAGATGAACAATTAATGAGTGTGGAAGTATTACCTTGGTATACTGATATAGTTAATTATCTTGTTACAGGTAAACTTCCGGAGCATTGGACCAAGCAAGACAAAGCTAAATTCTTTGCAGAAATAAAGAATTTCTTTTGGGATGACCTGTATTTGTTCAAGTATTGTGCAGATCAAATTGTCAGACGATGTGTCCCAGAAAGTGAAATTCACAATATCCTTTCATTCTGCCATGAACAAGCTTGTGGAGGCCATTTCAGTGCTAAGAAAACAACTACAAAAGTTTTACAATGTGGTTTCTATTGGCCAACTATATTTCGAGATGCTTACACTTTCTGTTCTTCATGTGATAGGTGTCAACGAATGGGGAGCATTACACGAAGGAACATGATGCCACTAAATCCAATTTTAGTGGTTGAGATTTTTGACGTATGGGGTATCGACTTCATGGGACCATTTCCTCATTCTTTTGGCCATCAATACATATTAGTTGCTGTTGACTACGTATCAAAATGGGTAGAAGCAATTCCATGCAGAACCAATGATCACAAGGTGGTGATAGGGTTTTTGAAAAGAAACATTGTTTCGCGCTTTGGATTCCCTCGAGCGATAATCAGTGATGGTGGTGCCCACTTTTGTAACAAAGCATTCAAAGCTCTTTTGACAAAGTATTCAATCACTCACAAAGTGGCGACCCCATATCATCCGCAAACCAGTGGCCAAGTGGAGATCTCCAATCGAGAAATAAAGTACATATTAGAAAAGACGGTGAGGCCGGACAGAAAAGATTGGTCATTAAGACTTGATGATGTATTATGGGCATATAGAACGGCTTTCAAGACCCCGATTGGGATGTCACCCTACAGGCTAGTGTATGGAAAAGCTTGCCACCTACCTGTGGAACTCGAGCATCGTGCATATTGGGCCATCAAGAAATTCAACTTTGACATGCAGCAAGCCAACTCAGAAAGAAGATTACAACTGGCAGAACTTGAAGAAATTCGCAAAGACGCATACGAAAATGCCAAGATTTACAAGCAACGAATGAAAGTCTTCCATGACAAGCATATTATGAGAAAATCTTTCACGCCAGGTCAGAAAGTGCTTTTATTCAACTCTCGCTTGCACCTATTCCCATGTAAGTTACGCTCTCGATGGTCTGGTCCATTTATTGTTCATATTGTTTTTCCACATGGGGCAATTGAAATTAAGGACCCAAAGAACGGTGTCACGTTTAAAGTTAATGGTCAAAGATTAAAGCCATATCTAGAGTACCAACCACATGGAGAAGACACCGAAATAAATTTGAGTGACTCACCAGATTTGAATTGATTTTTTCTTTTCGGTGGTTTGATTTTTCTTTCTTTCTTTTTATTATTCTTTTGCTAATTGAAATTTATTTTTGCATAAGTGTGTTTGTTTTACCATTAAGTTTTCTCTTATCATTGTTAATCATGAGTCTCGTACGTAGACCGTTCCTCCTGAACATTCTTAAACCACTTCAACGTATCAAAACTCATCTCAGAAGGCAGATTCAATCTTGTAAAACACATCGCGTTTGGGCTCTACAACCACCAGAGTTAGTAGCCTATGTTGAGGATTTAGAAAGCCAACTCAGAAATATTGAGAGAAGTGTTTACGACATCCAGTTGGAGTTTGAGGTAAATTCAATAAGAGGACGATTTTGATTTTCTTTGTGTGTTTTAATTTGTTTTTTTTGTTTGTGTGCTTTAGTTTGTTACCCCGGTGAAGTGGCGGATAACGGTACTCTGTGACAATCAAGTCGGTTACTTCAATTTCCCATAATAACTGATATTCTGAGGCGAAGGTATGGACAGAAATGAGATTCTAGCGAATCTTCACAAGCGATTCCCTTCACTTCCTCAGAATGCCCTCCTTACGATCTATAAAGCTCGGTCCGAACGCATGCGATTGCTCATGAGGAATAACATACCTGCTGACATCCGTTGGTTAATCGAGGCAAAAGTACGATTGGCAGGTGAATTACCTCCAAAATTTATTGCATACATGCCTGGTTGTGGTAAAGGAAATTATGCAAGAAAACGACGAGCTCGAAGAATTTCTGTTGCTTGTCATAAGTGTGCCAGAATGAGTTGCAATAAAAACCCATGTTCTTTAGGAATGGTGTCTGATAACAGGCAAGATAAGATTCAATTCATTAGGGATGACTTGAATAAGGAGTCATTGGATGATATCCTTCTGTCTATTGAAACGCATCCCAGTGGATATGTGCAAGGAGCGATTCTCCAGTTATGGCCATTATTCCAGAAAGAGCATGCACGATATAGTCTCGGGAATCTGACTATAAACGACCCTGTTTGCCAGTTTATAAGAAAACTGGATGGGAAGCCTATCCTCGACCTATAGAGGGCGTTCAAGCCGTTTCTGGACATAAAACCAGAGGAAGATGTGAGCCACAGTCGCAACTACCTGTAAATATCCTTTTACTTTATTGTTATTTTATTTAATTTCACTGTTGTTTTATCATTTGCATTATTGTCTTTAATAATTTTATTACTGTTTGTTTTTACTGTTTGCTTTTTGACTATTGAGCCATGTGCTTTACGCGTTATTTGACACTGACATACCACCTCATACACAATTGTGATCCATTGTCACCAAGATTCTTAAATATGACTTTTTGTTAAGCACTCACAAATTGTTTTTGAGAAATATTCCAATGGCAGCTACTCCCAATAGACAATTCAAGAACATTTGTGTGCTTTCTGAATTTACCTATGGCAAACATAAAGTGTTCGTTGATGCAGCCATAGATCTTGGTCGAAGTATAGCAGAGAGAAAATTACACTTGGTGTATGGAGGAGGTAACCGAGGGTTATCAAAATTGGTCTCAGAAGCTGCTTTTGTCAGAGGAAGCCAAGTCTTAGGCATCATCCCAAGAGTCCTAAAACCTTTGGGCAGTGTGTCTGACTCACAAACTGGAGAAGAGTTAGTCATCTCAGGTATGCAAGAACGAATAACTGAAATGCTTAATCATGCTGATGCTTTTATTTTCCTTCCAGGAGATCTTGCAACACTAGAGGCACTTATCACACTAGCATCTTGGGTCCATCTGCACATTCACCAGAAACCCATCGGTTTGTTAAATGTCAATAACTTTTATGATGACTTTATCACATTTCTTAACCATGCAATAAAAAACTATTTTATTCCTTCTAGTGCGAAAAAACTTTTTATTTGTGCTCACACTGCTAATGAGCTACTTGATATGTTACAAGCTTATACACCGGAGCCAGACCCCTGGAGCTTTGTGTTGGAGCGTTCAAATGATGACGGTAATAGTAGCCGCAGTAAGAAGTACAAATTAGATTTAACTCTCCGCCTGTAAAAATTTTCTTTTGTGTTACACCACCCAGGTGATGTCTTCTAAACTCTACTTCTTTCCTTTAAAACATTGAATACAATGTTTCGTTCTGGTTGGGGGGAGGGAATAGTCGACAATTGTGGAATCTTGGTTAAGTTTTTACTAATTTTTTATTGTAGAAACTAACTGTTGCTAACTTGTTGTGTTGAAGATGGCTGAATATGGAGTGTAGTGACTCTAGAAATGCATCTTCATCGTTTGAAAAAAAAAAACCAAAAAAAAAATTTAAAAATTTAAAAAAAAAATTCAGATATTTTCTTTTTCTTTATTATGTTTTGATGTTCATTTTTCTTCTTCTTTTTAATTTCTCCTTTATAAATATACATTTTTAAAAAATGTTTTGAGTCGAAGATGGCTGAATATGGAGTGTAGTGCCTTTAGAAACGCATCTTTTTAAGTTAAAAAAAAATAATTTTCGTTTTCTATCATTTTCTAATTAGTTTTTCTGCATCATTTTCAAATTTCTGCATGTATATTTTCCTTTCATGTTTAGAATAGGTTGGGGGGTAGGGTGTTGTTTAAAAAAATAATAATAATATTTTGTGATTTGTTTTAACATTGGATGACATGATGAAGTTCAAATTTTAGTATTTGTATTATCTTTAGTCTGAAGTGATGTTACACTATGTTTGCTACTCTACATGTTGATGTCAGAGACAAATATGTGTTGCTTGAAGGAATGAACATGTCATGATAAATACCAAGTGAGTTTTTGAGCCTATCATTTCTCTTGGAGAGTAACCCTTTTGCCCATTCTTTATACAACTTAGCAGTTTATTATTGTATACATGATCTCTAGATTTCTTTTGAGTTAACCCTAAAAAAAAATGAAAATTAAAAAAAAAGAAAAAAAAATGTGTGTTTCTACATTTGAATGCCCATCTAATTAGTAGATATGGAAGATTATTTAGAGCCCTAAAAAATGATGGAAAGGCCATCTTTGATCCGTTTGAGCCTTTCTAGCCATCCCTTTTTATCAAATATCCATAGTTAACCCTTTTGAGCCTTTAAAAAAAAAAAACTTTTCTTTGTCAACTTATCATCTTGACCCACTCCGATTTGGAGTATTACCCAATATCTTACAAGATCCATCACCTATTTATGTTTGAGAAAAATGTAAATAAACATTTTGTATAATGAAGTTATGCCTAGTTCAAAAAAAAGAAAAAAAATGGTTGCTTAAAAAAAAACAAAAAATTAAATTGTTGTTTCAAAAAATAAAAATAATAATAGGTGAAATCCACCTTGCAACTTCCAAAAAAAAAAAATTCTGCATTTTTCTCAAACATACACTTTGTTTTTCCTATTTCCCTTCTTTGTTAGCCATGTCCTTAGCCTACGTTACATCATAATAAAAGTCCTTCTTGATGTTAGGGAACTATAGTCTGAAGTAGAAGCTAGTTATATGGGCTAAAAGAATGTAGTGATGCATAAAAAAAATAATAAAAAATAAATAAATAAATTGGGTTGACTAGCATTTTTTTTTACTGGAGATCGTATTATTTCTAAGTTAAGGGCATATTTCTTTCATTTTGGTGAGAGCATGTGAGATCACTTCTTTATTATTTTCTCTCAATTACCATTCATTGGAGTGACTATTTTATTGGGTTTAATTTCTTTGTGAGAGTGTCACTACTTCCAGTGAGATTTTGGGGTTTGACATGTCATTCTTGAAGGTAGCTACAACAAAGTCTACTGAACTGATTCATGTGGATGGTTGATGTGGGTGTGATGTTTCTTTAGACTTGAGATAATGCTTATACTTTTATTTGATTGTTATCATTCGTCTGATTGAATAAACAAGAGTATTAAAAAATTATATTTTTGAATTTTGTTTTCGCTTTATTTGCTAGGGACTAGCAATAAGCTAGTTGGGGGGTGTGTTGAGTGTTAGAAAATGCATATTTATAAAGGAGAAAATCGTCATTTTACATATCAAGTCTTACTAACAACCCTTACTTTTATGTGTTTAAGTTTCTTGTAATTTAATTATGTGTGTTTTTTTTAATTAAGTATTTTATGTATTTTAGGGGCATCATAGTCATTTCACAATAAACGAGAGATCAGATGGCAAAACAAACATCATTTTTGAACGGGTTATTTTCGCCCCGCACCCAATTGTTTTGACATTTTTCGCCCCGCACCCAATTGTTTCAACAATGTCACTCCACACCCAATTCCGTTAATTTGACCGTTATGTTTAACGGAACTATTTGAAATTTAAGTAAATGACCGAAATACCCCTTATCTTGAATTAGAAATTAAATTTATTTGATAATTTAATTGATGGGATTATTATTAATTATTTTTAAATAAAATTTTTTATGTAAATATTAATTATTAAATTAACATTTTATCTCATTTTATTCTTCTCTAAGGGGTATTTCGGTCATTTACTTAAATTTCAAATAGTTCCGTTAAACATAACGGTCAAATTAACGGAATTGGGTGTGGAGTGACATTGTTGAAACAATTGGGTGCGGGGCGAAAAATGTCAAAACAATTGGGTGCGGGGCGAAAATAACCCTTTTTGAACTCAGGACGGTCGAAAACCTTAAGAGGAGCATAAAAGGAAAAATGACACTGTTCACATATACGGGCACTATTCACATGTACGGGTACTGTCTACGTTACTGTTCACGACACTGTTCATATAGACGGATCGATGATGTGGCATTGACCGATGACGTGGCATTGACTAATGACATGTCAAGATCCTGTTGGACTAAAATTCTTATTTACTGTTGATGGTGACATGGCAGCATATTAGTGGATAAAAAAACGCGCGTACGGTACATGCAACACATGAGATTATTTACTGTGCAAACCGCGTTACTGTTCAAACCGTGTTACTGTTCAAACCGTGTGCAAACCGTGTTACTGTTCAAACCGTGGTCAAACCGTGTTACTGTTCACGCGTACTGTTGACTGATGACGTGGCATAATCCTGAGCGTCCAAACTGTTTTTAATCCGATGGCCATAATTTACTCGATGTATCTATAAAAATGGGGCCTTCCCCCCCTTAATTTGGCACCTCTGAATCTATTTTTGGACTCCATTTTCTGTAATTCCTTCTCCATCTTGTATTTTCTACGTATTTTAATAAATTCCCATTTTGCCCCTAGTTCAATTATGAGTGGCTAATTTCTTTTCAAACTTGGGTTGAAGGTGAAGTCTCAACATGTGTCATGGGCTTGATTTGGTAAATTTATTATCTCTTCCCCTCTAGTTTTTGTGGATGTTTTGACTTTTCGTTGACAAATAATAATAATCTTGTCTAGTACTGCCCTGGTTTCACCGGCTCCTTAGTATAAGATTAGTATTATTTGGCACGATAAGCCCTTAGCACCATATTTATTAGAGCGTGGTTCATGAGGTGTGGATTCCCCCCTCATGATTTAATTGGTATTAATAAGGAATATTTAGCCCATGATGCATGTTGATACGGATCCAGGTACCCAAGTACGTCATTTCAATAGAATTCTCTTCAATTTATTCTTGCCATTTCAATTCCAATTTCAGAATTTATTCTCGCCATTTTAATTTAAGTTTTATCATATTTCCAAATCATTTCACCACAAATTCAACCACCCATTTACAAAATTAATTCTATATATAATTAAAATTCATCTCCTCGTGGGATCGACACTCGTCACCATTAATCTATACTACAATAGATTCGTGCACTTGCAAGTTCAATAAAATTTGCACAACAATGTTGAGATATCAAAAGAGTAAGAAGAGGAAAGAAGATGGCCACAAAAGAAGAAAAGCACAATCGGGAATAATGTAGTGCTGTTGAGGATGTTAGAGCAACCTGTGCTGTAGCAATTTCGGAGCAATGCAGGAGAAAACTTAAACGCGAGTCAGCGCATGTTTCCTAATTTAACGCATGCACGCTAATGGGCTTGTGTTTACCCTAATTTGCAATATAAAAGGGAAGAATGCACCACATGGAAGGGCAACAAGAAAAAGGGGAATTATCATTAGATTAATTACAAGGAACGAAGAAGAAGAAGATCAGAATTGAAGATTGTTGTTTCGACAACATTGGAGAATCATGCAGAATTACTTTGGCTTTGATTTTCACCGTGCTCAACTTATATTTATCTTCTTCCGTTAATTGATTTGATGTATTCCAAGATCAATATGTTTATGTTTATTTTTCTCATCCAGATTATGACCTAAATTTACTTGTAGTTGAGTGACAAATAATCCAATGGGTTCTTGACTATTCTTATATGTTGTTATGGTATTGTTGTAGCATTTTACTCTAGTAGTTTTTACGAATATAACTGTTATTTCGGTTGACCACCCATTTAATAGTTTCAGTTAAGATAGAGCAGCAAAAAGGCATGTCTTAGTGGACATTATTAGAGTATTACTTGTTCTTAAGTCGAGTTTCCTGGATTAGGTTATCTTGAATCCCATAAGGGCATTGCTTGAAGTTAAAATTTGTGACACTCTAGACATAGATGTTCACCTTGTAGGGTAGAGAGATTAAAGGTTATAATGCCTTACTATAAATGTATGAGCAACTGATCATTGTTTGTAGATTTAAAGGTATGAGATTTCCAACATGCGATAGCTGCGGATGCAGATTTATTCTACCCATTACTGCAGCACTTATTGTAATAGCTGGCGCTAAATTGGTAAACAACAGTCACCCAATTAGGAGAGTTTGATAATTCAACTACTATATTCTCAATTGAATCTTAGACATATTTAACTTAGTTTATTTCGTTACAGTATTGTTTTATTTTCATCTCTCGCAATTATTAATTACGATAGAATTATTTGGCAATAATTTGTTTCGTTCTTAAGATTGAATTTGCACCATTATGATTGCTTTAGCATTTTAAGTAACATCAATCCCTGTGGAGACGATCTTGAATACTTATAACTTTATTACTTGTTGTGTATACTTGCACATTGGCATTGGTATTAATTGATTATATAAATCAACCAACATTAAGCCATGTTGTTAGTTTGTCATGTTTAAAATAAAATATTCTATAAGAAAACCAAAAAGAGACCCTATAAGTTATGGAGAGGTTGTAGGCCTTACTTATCATGCCTCAAAATGTAGGGTAAAGGTTCTTAAAACCTAACCATAAAAGGTCTAGGTTGATACCTAAAACTGTAGACTATTTATTTATAGAGTGTACCTAGAACGATGATACTTATATGTACTCAGTACTTCAAAATGAAGGACATTTCTTTAAGGTGGATACTATCATTAAGTCTAAGAATGCTGAATTCTTTGATTCTGTTTCCTTAAGAAAGCTGATATTAGTTACTTATCTTAGATAGAGACAATTGGGGATTCTCTTGAGAATTCAGATGTTGAACATAGGAAAAGTAAAAGGATGAGAACATCCATTAATATTGGTGGAGGCTTCTTCTTCTTCTTCCTTTTTTTTTTACTGAGAATAATCTTTAGAATTTAAAAAAAAAACTATAGCTTCTTGAGATGCACCTCTGTAGAGAGAGGCAATCAACAGTGAGTTAGATTCTATCATGAGCAATCATATATGAGAATTAGTTTATTTTCCTTTAGATACAAAACTTATTGGGTGGAAATGGATTTAAAAAAAAATTGAAAGTTGATGGATCAATTGACAAATATAAGTAAAGATTAGTTGCTAGAGTTTTGATTACATTAATTGTAATTCATAACTTACATGTTTATTAGATGGATGTCAAAACTATGTCAAAACTACTTATATGA
This sequence comes from Citrus australasica, assembly GCA_029618585.1. NCBI lineage: Eukaryota > Viridiplantae > Streptophyta > Magnoliopsida > Sapindales > Rutaceae > Citrus > Citrus australasica. The sequence goes on from JARCIV010000006.1 coordinate 10,478,932, forward strand.
AAATATACTTAGATGAGGAAATCTACATAAGCCAAGTTGTGTAATTCGAGCAAAAAGATATATAAATTGGCTAAGTCATCATATGGCTTAAAAAAAGCACAAAAATTATTGCATGAGAAGTTTAATAAAGTAATAATATCAAATGGATATGCAAGGGAACTAAGAGAGTACTTAGTTCTAAATTCGATATGAAAAATATAGGAGAAGTTGATATTATATTAGGCATCAAAATCATTAAGACTAGTGATGGTCTTATGTTGTTCAAAAGAACACTATGTTGAGAAGGTTTGTGTATTATCATGAGAAACTAGTCACTATAAAAACCCGCCTCGCCTTAAGAAAAATCTATAACCTAGTTTTAATATATTAAGATATGTCCAAATCATTTGTAGCCTAATATACATAATCAATAGTATAAGCCTAACATTGCATGTACTGTAGGCAGATTGAGTAATTATACTCAAAATTTTAGGAAGGATCATTTGATTGCCATAGAAAGACTTGTAAAATATTTAAGAGGCAAAATTGTTGTTGGAATTAACTATAATAGCTCTCCATCTATGCTATAAAGGTATAGCATTGCAAATCCAATTTTAGGATAAGATGAAATCAAACCCCACTAGTGGTTATATATTTACCCTTGATAGAGGAGTTGCGTCTTCGAAATCTTCTAGTGAAACATGTATAGCTCATTCTACCATGGAGTCTGAGCTAATTGCTTTAGAGAAAGCATGTATTGAGGCTAAGTAGCGAAGAAACCTCTTAACATATCTTTCATTGATGTTTATCATTCTATTTCTGTGTGATTATATTGTGATTGCCACACTACTATTGCCATGGACAAATAGTTAAGATATATAATGAGAAAAATTAGATAAATTTATCTGAGATATAATATTATTGCGCAGTTGCTAGAATATGGGTTTGTGAGATAGATTGTGATGCTAGAGACAAATATGGTCAATTCTTTGATCAAATTACTAAACATGAGGTTAGTGGTAATTACGTTAAGGGGGATGAGACTTTTGTCTACAGTAAAAGACAAGAGTGATGATAACCCTGCCTATATAATTGGAGATCTATGAAGTAGGTTCATAAGGGTAATAATAAGTCACTTGTTGTTTTGTGCCACTATCAATCTATTTATTTAAGTCCCCTCTACGATGAGATAGTTGTTTATTGCAGGGATTTAACTTGAGCAATTGAGCTTTTAGTGAACTCTATAGCCTATATTTCATGTATAGTGGTGTGTCAAAAATATATAGCACACTTGATAGAGGTTCGCCTATGTGAGTGTTGAATTGGGTTAGTTCTTATAAGAGCAAGACATGTATCTCTAGAGCACTAATAAATTCTAAGGAGCACAGGGTCAATAAAATGCCAAATCGCAGAACGGTAAAACATTAAAGGAGTTTAATTTGAGCTTCTAGTCCTCTACCTTACACAAAATTAATATTAGTTCATAGAAGCTATAAGTTTTATCAAGTTCCTATGAGACACAATTAGTTGTTCTATGACTGGTTCATAGCCAAAAAGACAACGGTTCATATGCATTAAACTTTATGATGAAATTGAAGTATTTTGAAATATGTCGGAAATTATTGGAGTTTCATTGGTATTTCGAAATACGTACTAATTTCTCACATTTAAAGGAAGTGAGAGTAATCACCTTCATATTTGATAAAAAAAGTTTTGTGTTTGATTTAATTACAAATTAGATTTAATTAAGTTAAATATAGATGTGATTTGGATTTTTTAAAAGCGAATTGAATTATGAAACTCATGAATGACTAATTCAAATTAAATAAAGAAAACAAGTAACTAATTCAAATTAAATTAGCAAAATGAGTTTCTCTATATAAATGAGACATAAAAAGCCTTCAAGAGAAAAAAAACCTCTACCACCACTCCTACAACTACTATTCATATCTTGGAGTTTTAAGAGGCAATGTAAACTCATAATTCCAACAAAAACACCTCGCAACAATTGGCTCGAATTCAATTGAACTTGGACGTAGCCATTATTTTCTCAAGCTAATTCCCTCTGACAGATGTAACAACTGCTTGAAGTTTGATTTTGATGAAATTTTCTAAGAGAAGCAGTATCAATTTAGTAGACCTTTCGAAATGAAAAAATAAATTACTGTCACGTGGCCAATACTACTACTACTAATTTATAATTTTTATGTGCAAGTATAAAATAAAAAATATTGATTCTACATTATATGATTGTCTTGTGCTAATCGTCGGCTTTACTTGTCTTTTAGTTGATAAAATTAAATGGAGTTTGTAATTGAGGTCAATGCCATGTGAAGCTTAATTCTTATTAAATAATTAAAGAGTTGAGCTATTGGCACCCCTACATTATTTTTACAAAACCCCATTTTAAATAAAATTACAATTAAGGATAATTGAAAAGTAAACACTTATAGATTTTTTCCGAGCAAATTACTTAATTCATAATCAATCTCCCCCCCCCCCAAAAAAAACTTTTTATATGTTACTTCTTATCTAACTAAAATAAATTATACAACACTTTTGATTTCTTATTGATTAAATATGTTTAAACTTAAAATTGCTTTGAAATTATAATTTGAAATATGTGTTATTTTAGCCAATAATTAACACTAAAAAACTTATCACTCATATAACTTTTTAATTTGTGTGTAGGGTAATAATAAAATTGACATAATTAAAAAAATAGCACAATAATGAGTTTTAACAATAAAACAAATCAAATGAAAATTGAGAACTTTGAAAAGTGTATCGAAAAAAAGGGGCATTTTCGGAAATAAAATGAATATAACTAAAACGGGGGTTTTATGAGGAGATTAGAGGCGTGCCACTAGTCCAACTCATAATTAAATGAATTTGATTAATTAATTCGTCTGCATTGAGGAAAAGCAATAAGACAATTCTATAAGTTAGTTAACAATATTGAAAGCCTCCCTATTCTTTACAAATTAAAAGAAAAAACAATTGAAAATATCCTTGAGGCCAATGGATTAATCATAAATTTCGACAAATGTGAATACATAGGGGTGGCAAATTTTTCCAGACCCGGACAAACTCGCACCATCTAGGCTAGGTTCAACCTGCACCATCTCGGCTGGGTTCAACCCGCACCAGATGCATTAATAATGTGGATTTAGTTGGATTTTTCAAACTCAGACTTGTTCGGGTTCGATTCCATGTTTAGTGAACCCGAATTTCTAGAACCCGGACTCAGACTACCATTGTTCTTATAATTTATTTATTAATTAATTTTTATTAATAAAAAAATAAAAGCAATAAGTTAGGGAGGAAAAAAATTTAATTTTTATTAATTAATTTGTTATTATAATTTATTTATTAATTAATTTTTATTACTACCACTGTTCTTCATCTTCCTCATCCCCACTGGCCGCCACATCAATCTTCATCCCCAATGGCCAAGTTCATCAATACATCATCAATTTAAATCATCTTCAGTTCATCATCTATTATCATCAAGAACAATGAACAACAACCCAGCTCCGCCACCGTCAAATTTGATCTCATCTCTCTCCAAAAAGCAAGATTTGCTAGGTGCTAACCCCGTTCTCGCCGGCGATCACATTTTTCACTAGACTTAACAACCCATCAAGGCCTTAGTGCGAGCTGATCTAATCAATGAAAGTAATCTTCTTTCGTTTTTCTATATTTCTTTTTATTTTTTTGCTTCTGCGTAATTTAAGTAATTATTAAATTATTTTCTTGTTGTGAATAGCCAAACGTAGCATTTTAGCACATAATATCCATATAATTGTAAATTTTATTATTAAAGTAAGCAAATTTAGTTGAGATCCCATGAATTTATCCTACTATTTTCTACTTCAGCAATTCCAAAGAGCCAAAAGTGGCAAGCATTGAGTCTATCTTCATCCAACTACTGGGTTTAAAACACGCAATATGGAAACCCAGATTTATTTGGGTTGAACCCGAATCAGACCTGGAGTTAAATAATTTGGGTTTATATCCAATTTGGTAAGATAAATTGTTACCCGTGTCCGGAGCTGAAAAGGTCAAACCCAAACCCAGACCCAGACCTGAATTTTGCCATCCTTATTAATACACACCTTAAATCACACTCATCTATCAAATTTCATCATCTCCTATTCTAATTTTAACATGTCGTATTTTCCTTTAAAATAAGATGATTAATCTAGAAACATGGTAGGTTCTACTCTAAAAATAATTAAATCACATAAAAAGTACATCTATAAAAAAGGAGCCAAAATAACCTCTGTTGAGTGACGCAAGACACTAAAATAACATGAGTTTGAATTTCACCTACATTGAAATTTGAATGAAAATGTATGTTTTGAATATATATATATTTAAACAAAATAGATGTTTAAAATAATAAAAAATTAATCTCCGTTTAATTAATTAAAAAAAGCCAAAAATATTGTTTCAAACTTATCAAAACGTTGTCATATCCAAAAATTTAAATCCCTATTTACCTAAGCGTAAAGCACAATTGATATATAAATACACAAACACACATATAGACACACGAATGTTGATGATATGAAGAAAATTTATTAATTAAATTAAAAAAATGTACGCATAATTTTGTTTTATGTGTAAAGCACAGTAAATTGAAAGGAATTTAGATCTATCACAAATAGATGCAGGCAATTAAAAATAAAAAATTAACAACTTCATTAATTTTTCAGAAATACTGTTCACTGTTACTGTTCACAATAACTGTTCATAGTTACTATTCATGACTACTGTTCATCCGCATAAAAAATATTAATTTTTCAAAAACATAATAAAATGAAGAAAATAAATGATACATATATTTTTACGTGATTTGGATTAATCAATCCTACATCCACGAGGTCACGCCCAGATGAAAAACAATTCACTAAGTTGAGATGTTACAACCTATGAATTTATCAAACTTAAGACTCTCACTTACAGTTTATTACCATACAATTTACTCAATCTTAGACTGATTCTGCTTCTCTTGAATAATTCCTACCCCTCTTGATCCACGATCCTCAAGGCACTTCGCAAAGTGATTAATAACAATTCTTCAACGTCTAGTGATCCATGATCCACATAGACTCTCCACAGAGATGAAAAAAAGATAAGAAAATAAATTAACACAACATTATGCGCCAAATCCAGATTCTCTAGAGAGGAGGCCGAATTTTGCTTCTCTTCTTTATGCTCTGTGTTGTGCGTGCCTTCAATTGTGAAATACCTCTCTTTATATAGGCACTAGGGTTTCACCAAAATAACAAGTCTTAAAAGACTTAGATATTTTCCAAATAAGAGTTTCTTTCCTCTTATAATTCCTAAAAAATTGAAATCTCACTAAATTGGGGAATTAATAAATTAATCACTATTACAAGATATACAATAAATAAACTTCCAATTTAACTAGACTTGCCATGAGATGTCAACTCTATAAATAATGGTCTTAACATAAATAAATAAATATAATATGTGCATTTTGTTACCAAGCAGATCCCCAATTATTTGCCCAATTTTAATTTTGTTTATTCTCTCATATGCTAACCCTAAGAATGCAAAATATTTTGCTTTGTCTTTCAATGCTCAAGTGACAAGACTTCCATCACATTTTCATCAGCTTGTCCTATACAGTAATTAATTTTCTCCAACAATCACCTACTGGTGAAAAGGACACCAGCTTGGCAAGTGGTGTCAAAGAAACCATTGGATATAAATAGTCCAAAAGGATCAGGAAGCAGCTGACTTCTTTGAAGTTCTTAAGCACTTACTGAAGAGGTATCACCAGTAAAGTGATCCCAATGCCCGCCAACTTAAAGGAAACCACCAATCAAGGATACTACTAGCCAATCGTGGAAAATATCTCATTGGCTTAGATATTTGAATACAAGGCACATGAGAAGGGGTCAGGCCAGCAGCTCTCTTCTATGTGTCCTCGTGGACCCTATGATGCCCTTATTGCACTCTGTATAAAAGGTCAAGGTCAAGATCAAAGGAGGTATATTTATCTTCTTGGATTTTGCTCCCTCTATCTTATTACTTTCTCTCCCTTTACTAGCTTGACTTGACTTCCTACATGTCATCGCCGGCTGCTACCAACATTGCCTTTTAATGGCTTTTTTTTAAAATCCCTAAATACCATCCATTAAGAGCTCCCTATGTGCATTCTTCACCTTCATGCTTTGAAGCTCAACATCATAGGCCTTTCCAATTGTTTTAAAGACAATTCTTTCTAATGTTTTAACCTACCAAAAGTTCGTTGAAACATTTGTCTTTAGTTTTTAGCCACATTTTAGCTTTTTTTTTCCAACAATGCAATACAAATGCATTGTTAATAAAATAAGTCCGAAGATCTGATTTTCTCTCATGAAAGATGACCTTTGACTTTAAAAATGAATAAGGAAGTGGCAACCACAGGCAACCACAAGAAAAAAGTATGGTTGACAAAGGCATTTTACCTTAACAGACCATTTTTTCAAAATTCTTGCGGACTTATTCTATTTTTGCCTTTTTCAAGGACTTTTCATAAAGTAGTTGCTCAATAATTATCAGCCTTGGGATTTCTTGGCCTCTTTAATTATCATTAAGTTAGTCTTTATTTATGTGGCCATATCTTATTATTAGGTTGTCTTTTTTTTTTAAGAGAAAGCAAACCTTTCATTACTTACTAAACAACACTGTCAAATACATTTTACACTTCTATTGGTAATATATCTAACCAGACAGTAGTTGTATTTTTTTTAGAGCAAATTTAGCTAAGGAATGAGCGTGAGCATTACAAAACCTTGGCACAAAATTAACATGGATATTTTGGAACTCTCTTTTCTGGTTTTGGATTTTCGAAATTATCCAGAAAATCTCAGTCCTGCTACCCTTTATGTTGTTGACTAACTTAGTTACTACATTGCAATCTGTCTCTACAATCAAATTTACTGCAACTGCCTCCTTTGCAATCTGTAAACCTCATTGGATAACTTCTACTTCTGTAAAACTTACATCCTTCTTGTAGAGGGCTTGTTTGATGCCTGTTGCTACTACCCTGCCATTTGAGTCCCGTAAAACTACTCCCAAACCAACCCTCTGATCTTTGCTGTTAGTAGCTGCATCTACATTGTGCTTGAGCACATTGGGGGGGGGGTGGCCATCTATGTTGGCTTTCCTTTCTAGTATTGCCAATATGAAGTGTTCTTGATTTTCTCACTCTTTGGTAAGCTTCTAGAATTGATTCTGCTTTTACTACTGAAATTATTAGTTCTATCTTCTTTCTTTTAAATGTCAACTTGTTTCTAGCATAATAGATAGCCCAATAATACATGATCATAAGCTGAGCTGCAGTTATCATCGAATTGTTACACATATTCTGGACATAGCTGAAGATATCTTGGTACAGGATATTCTGATGTTCAAATGTGGATGGACCTAAGTTCCAAATCTTCCTTTCTGCTTTACAATCAAATAGTGCATGACTTATAGTTTCAATACTCTTGTTGCATCTTTTACAGATAGGCTCTGGTAAACATTTCCTTTTCCATAAATTTTCAACCGTTGGTAAAATATTTTTTATAGCCGTCCACATGAAAATCTTAATCTTCTCAGGTAGCTTGAAGGCCTAAAGAACATTCCATTGCCTATAACAACTTCTTGAACTACTTGGCATATCTTAGAACTTAAGTCTGAATGCTAGCTGATATCCTCTTTTCATTGAATACTCTCATCTTTTGTCATAATGCTACATTACTTCATCCTCTTTTTGGCTTCTAGGAAGGGGAATATGTAGTATTGGTTCAATATCTTGGGGGTAGAAAATGTTGTTCTAACTTGTTTACATTCCACTTATTTCCTGCATCAATCAGTTCAGCCACCATAGTTTTAGCTGGCAAGGTTTGAAGGTGTCTGGCCTAGATAACAAATTATCCTTGTAAGCTCAGATTTTCCTTCCATTTCATACCCTCCATTTTACGCCTTTGTCAATCACTTATCTTCCCCATAGAATGCTCCTTCATACGTAAGATGGATTGGATCCTGTAGTGGCATCCTCCCTTGATCCCCACTAAAATTTCACAATGGCTTTTTAAATATCATCACATAGTCCATTTGGAAGTCTAAAAACATTCATAGCGTACGCTGGTACTGCATGTGCTACTGGTTTGATGAGTATTTCTTTCCCTCTACTAGAAAATATCTTGTGACACCAACTTGATATCTTGCTTATCACCTTTAGCTTCACCTCATTAAAAAAACCTCGTTTTCCTTCTACCCATCATAGATGGAAGGCCTAAATATCTTTCATATTTCAACACCACTTTGAGCTTGAAGATGTTTTTAATTGCTGCAATCTGACCACTTGTAATCTTACCACTGAAAAATATGAAAGATTTCTCGTAATTAAAAATCTGCCCTAATGCCCTAGCATAACAATCAAAAATCCCCTTTAGATTCTTACAATCTAAATCTGAAGCTCTGGTAAAGACTAAGCTGTTATTGACGAAAAGAAGATGGGATATGGTAACTTATTTTGCGAATCTCAAGCCTCTAATCTGTTGCTTCCTCTCAGCCTAGATTAGTAAATTCGAGAAGGCAGAAGCACACATGATGAAGAGGTATGGAGAGAGGGGGTAGCCTTGTCTTAGCCCCCTTTATGGGAGGATTAAGCCTTTGGAGGTCTCGTTGATAATAACTAAAAAATGGGCAGTAGTTATGCACCTCATAATCAGACTCATCCATTTATCTGAGAAACCAAATTTTGCCATGGCTTGATTTAGAAAGTTCTACTCAATTCTGTCATACTCCTTACTAATGTATAATTTTAGAGCCACTAACATGTTTCTTCTCCCTTTGCTATGTCTAATCTTGTAGAGGCATTCATAGCCAATAATCACATTATCTGTAATGAGTCTATTGGGGATGAATGCGCTCTGAGTTGGGGATATGATTTTAGAAAGAATTGGTTTCAACCTATTTGCAATTGCCTTAGCTATGATTCTATAAATCACATTGCAAAGACTAATAGGTCTAAAATCAATAGCTTTCCTAGGTTTCTCAGTCTTAGGTATTAGGGCAATGTAAGTATGGTTGAGTGAAGCTAAATAATCTTGCTAATTAAGAATGTGTAAGCATTTATGACTATACCTCTACCTACTGTCTACTAATGTTTTTTGAAACAAAGTAGCAGGTAATCCATCCGGTCCCAGAGCTTTTATAGGGCAAATTTGAGAGAGCGCATTTGCAATTTCTTTTGCTGTGAAGGGTTCCTTCAAGTGAGTATTCATCTTCGAAGTTATCTTTAGTGGCATTCATTTAAGGGCTTCCTGAATCTGACTTTGAATTGGCCTGGAAGAAGTGAAGAGTTGCTGGAAATAATTACAAAATTCCCTATCTACTTCTTCTTTATCATCTGTCTGATTCCCCTGGGTGTCTTCAACTCCCCATATTTTATTTTTTCTTTTACTAGCAGAAGCTTTAGAATGAAAAAACTTTATATTTTTGTCCCTTTTCCTGAGTCAATATGCTCTTGATCTTTGACGCCAATACATTTCTTCATCAATCAGCATGTTGTTGATTTGATTTTCAAGTTTCCTGATCTTTCCCCCATTTACATACTAACCACTATTTTGCTTTGCATTCATCAATTTCTCAATCAAAACCTCTTGCTTCTTTTTTCTGCCATCAAACTCTTCATTTCTCCATAACTTGAGTTGAGATAGAGAACTTTTAACTGCCCTCTAAAAATGATTCATTGGATTCTCCCAACTTCTTTTACCATAAGTTGACCATTATTCTTGCACTATATTTTGACATTTCTCGTATGGACTCCACATGTCTTCGTAATAGTCCTTTAGAAAAGATCTTTTCTTGTAATTTGTCTCTTTGCCTCTCTCTTCAACTTCCAGAATGATTGGGCAGAGATCTGAGACCCAATTCACTAAGTGTGTTGCTAGTAGTTTCTGAAAAATTTTGCTCTAATTTTTACTACAGAGAAATCTATCCAGTATTTTTTCTACATGGTGTGTCCTGAACTTCTTATTCGACTATGTGAATTGGTAACCTTATAACCCATGTCTACCAAATTACATGGTTGAACAATCTCTCTAAAATCAGTTACCATGTTTAGGGTTCTATCATTGCCCCCCGATTTCTCATGTAGATAAAGAATTTCATTGAAGTCACCAAAGCAACACCAAGGATAAGAAAATAGGCCTGCTAACCTTTTCAATAAAGACCAAGTGTGTTGTTTTTGACCAGCTTATGAAGGACCATAAATCTCTGTACATCTCCACACTTTACCACCTGGATTTTGTATAACCACATCTATATGATGAAAGATGAAAGACTTTATGCTGACATTAACACTCGAACTCCAAAACAGAGCTAAACCACCCCCCAAAATCATTCTATCTACCACAAAACGATTCTCAAAATTGAATTTATTGTATATCGAATGAACTTGCTGGGCTGTCATCTTTGTTTCACAACAGAAGAAGATTTTAGGCCAATGTAGGTAGATAATGTTTTTGATGGCTAGGCACGTTTGAGGCTTCCCCAGACCTTGAATGATCTAACTTATGATCTTCATTGCTGCTAGCGGGGCTGGCTATTAACTCCCGCCAATACACCTTCCACCATTGCTGTTGCACCCACAGTTTCATCTTGCTCTGTATCTATTAACTTCAGTTGAGGTTTTGCTTGAGAGGGGCTAAAATAATTATAGCTGAGTGGTGCCTTTGATAGGCTAAAAACTCTCTTCTTTTTATTTTCGGGGTTCGGCCAAGCAAGCTCACTATTGGGCCTTTTGGAATTGATTGGCCCATTGTTATTCCCCCTTTCTATCCTTGAGCTTCTAGCTTGTAATTTCCATTTTCTGATTTTAGGCTTCACTTTTACATTGTTTGGCCTATTGTCTACCTTTTCCTCATCTGTCTTTGCATATTCATCATCCCAATTTTTTGTGTTTGTTCCCGGCACTTCCGTTTCCCTTAAATTTTTCTTTTTTGCATCCATGTTTTTATTTTCTGACTGGCTGTCATTGTCAGCCACCCTAGCCTGCTGCTTCATGATTTCTCTGCTTGTATTTTTATTTTCTGATTGCTGATTTTTCGGCTTTAGTGTACTCAAAATTAATGCAACATTTCCAGCCTCTGTCTCCTGACTTGTGACCATTGGTAGGATCTCGTCACCCAACTCTTTCCCTGTTTTTCTTTTGTTAAACCCGTTTAGGTCGTTGGGTTGAATTGAACTTAGCTTGTATTGGTAACTGCTTCACTTGTCTTCGATTGAAGGTGTTCCCTATTTCATTTTTCTTTTGTTTGAGCTAGTTTCACCCTATTTGTTGGTGTTATTGCTCTCATCCATCCCCCATATGACAGGTTCTTCTTTATTTAGCCTTTATACTTAAGACATTCTCTATATTGATAGCCTATCTTTGAACAACGGAAACAAAAATCTAGAAGTTTTTCATACAAGACAGGCATTGGTATTTTGGCTCCATCATCTTACAAGAATACCACTTTTTTTAGAGGTTGTGTTATGTTAATGGAGATTCTTATTCGAGCAAATTGACTTATACATTCCCCCGTTGTATCTATTCAATGTCTTTCACCTCTCTGATTTTCTCTCCTAGATTTTGGATGACCTCTCTCACCATACACATTATAGGTATATTATGGATTTGCACCCAGAAGGATGTATGCGTGAAAGACTGCTCTTTTATGTCCCCTATACCAATGAGCTCTGATAGCACTAACAAGGCTCTATCAAAATGCCATGGCTCCCTATGAGAACTCTTTTTTTTTTTGTCATTCCGATGAAAATTTAAAAAAAAATGTTGTCCCCTATGCTTTTAATCTTTACCTCATTGACTGTTCTTCAAGCTTGCTGCATTGTCGATCTCAATCACTCCCTATTTACCCCTCTTGTTAGTAAGATCTTCCCCACTAGACAATTTGCTGCAATTTCCTCTCCCGCATTCCTTATCTTGCCCTTGAACGTTACTGTGTCTTCTTCTTCTTCCTTCAAGAAAATAGCTTGACACTTCATGACTAATTCTTCAGTATCCATTCCTCATTAGACATTTGCTCCCAGCAATAAAACCTCCACCAACCGTTCTGCAACTATAATTAAACAGACTCTAGAAAGATAGTTGTGAGGATTAAATCAATAAAACAAAAAAGAAAAATGAAAAAGAAGCACCCAGTTAATAGGTGATTAAATGAAGCCATAAAGGCTTCCGTGTCCTTCCATTCTTTGCACTTTTTTCAAAGAAAAAAGTACTGTAGAAGGAAGAAAAAAATATATTTACTTTGTTTTTGTTTAGAATAGTTGTGTAGCACAATAAATGTGAGTTTATTTCTATTATTAGGTTGTCTTTAGTTACATGACCATATTACAAATTAGGGTCACCAAACGATACCTAAAATTCAAAAATCTCGATTTAGAAAATCATTGAACATTTAACTCTTTAATGCTTGAGCAAGAAATTAATTAACCCAAATGACCCAGCAATATTAGCCTAGTTTGGGAAGCATAAATAAACTGGTAAACTTTTTGAAATTTTAGCGAAGTGTGTGTGTGTGTATATCTATATATTGTGCAGTTTTGAGTATTAATTAAAAAACTAAAAAACAAAGAGCGGTGGTGCACAATTTAAACTTGTGTCTACTACCTTATAAGACGTAATTAATGTAACAATATTTTAAAGATAAAAACTACTAAATACAATTTTTTTAAAAAACTCACTTTATAATATAACACCTCTTATGCAATGGTAATCTTTGAAATATCCTTAATTATTCTGAATATCAATTTACTCTCATTTTCTTAAGAAGATAAAAAAAATTTCATCAATGTACCAATTTTTCTTTATCTTTTTGTTTTTAGTGGATTTTGGGCGTGTAAGTGGAAGATGCAAAACTTAACAAAGAACAATGAATTTATTTTTGTTGGGATGTAGGGTGCCTCGTTTAGTCGGGGTATGCGGGTTGTTTTGGTCTTTATGGAGATGAAGGAAGAGTGGGAGGATGGCGAAAATGGTGAGAGGTTCTAATCTCGACACAGAGAGCTCTAAAAGAAACCTTAGGCCTGGAAAACAACAAAAAGGAGGTTAGATGTGGCGTTTAGGATGGCTAGCGATCACACTCTGACACTCAAGTTAGAGTTGGGTTATCGCAAATTCGAGAGCTTACAAGCACTTGGTAATGGTGGCTAGAGGTTGAAGAAAACCTCAACCTTTGTGGTGTGTGTATAGGTTGTAATCATAAAAATAAAAATTGAGTAACCTTATAAGGAATACCCCGACTACCCTACTATCTAGCATATTTTATTGGCGTTCTTTGCTGTCATCGAAATGATATTTTTTTCCATAGGCAATCTTTAGGTATTTTAAAATATGCATGGAGAATAAGTTTGGGGCACATACACATGTTAGGTGTAGGGTGATGGTCCCACGTACCTTTGCTGAGGCTGTTGGGGATTTTTAGGGATGGTAGGTGAGGACAGGTGGTCCCAACTTTCCTAGTAACTACCTTTTTTAGTTTATTTGTAGGTGTGATAGACCGTTATCCCTCTTTTTTTCAGCACGATATTCTCTCATTGATTTCTTATTTTTTACTAGAGAATCAACCAATCTTTTTGGGATAATACCTTCTTTGTCACCCAGTACTTTTTAAAATATTTTCCTGACCTTTCTACCCTTGTAATTTAAGCTCAAAGCAACTAGGGTATCTGGCATGAGTCAATATCTTTTTGATAACTTTTCTTCCGTTATCAAAATTTGTATCAACACGTGGCACTTTATTACTTGATCTTTCACTTTTTTCTCAAACAACATCCCCCTAGTTTCTTTATAGCAAAAATAGTTGAGGCAAAAGAAACTCACAAATAAAGTATATGCATGCCGGTGATCTTCGTCCCTCCTTTCTAAAGGGTAAAATAAAAAAGAGATACCTCGTTGTTGTGTAAATTTTATTGAACTCGCAAGTGCACGAATGTATTGTAGAATAGATCAATGGTGACGAGTGTCGATCCCACGAGGAGGTGGATTTTAATTGTGTGTAGAAATAATTTTTCTAAATGGGTGGTTGGATTTATGGTAAAGATGATTTGGAATATCCTAATATTTGAATTGAAATGGCAGAATTAAATTAAAATGGAAGCTATAATAATTGTAACGCTTGGGTATCTGGATTCGTATCAACATGCACCATGGGCTAAATATTCACTATTAATGTCAATTAAATCATGAGGGGGGAGTCCACACCTCATGAATCACTCTCTAATCAATATGGTGCGAAGGGCTTATCGTGTCAAATAATAATAACCTTGTCCTAGAGAGTCGGTGTAACCAAGGCAGTATCTAGACAAGATTATTATTATTTATGGACGAAAAATCAAATCATCCACAAAAATTAGAGGGGAAAAGAAAATAAATTTACCAAATAAAGCACATGACACATGTTGAGACTTCCCCTTCAACCCAAGCTTGAAAAAAAATTAGCTACTCATAATTGAAATAGAGGTAAAATGGAAATTTATTAAAATATGTAGAAAATACAAGATGGAGAAGGAATTACAGAAAATGAATTCCAAAAATGGATTCAGAGATGCCAAATTAGGGGGGAGGCCCCTTTCTATAGATACATTGAGTAAATCATGGCCATCGGATTAAAAACAGTTTGGACGCTCAGGATTAAGCCACGTCATCAGTGAACAGTATGCGGTTTGAACAGTAACACGGTTTGACCCGTCTTGAATAGTGATGCGGTTTGGTTGAAAATAATCCTGTGTAATGCATGTACCGTACACGAGATTTTTGGTCCACTGATATGCTGCCACGTCATCGATCAACAGTACATAAGAATTTTAGTCCAATAGGATCGTGACACCTCATCAGTCAATGCCACATCATCGGTCAATGCCTCGTTATCGATCCATCTAGGTGAACAGTGTCATGAACAGTTCCGTACAATGTGAATAGTACCGTACATGTGAACAATGCCATTTTTTCTTTTATGCTCCTGTTAAGGTTGTCGACCGTCCTGAGATCAAAAGTGATGTCAGTTTTGCCGTCTGATCTCT
This sequence comes from Citrus australasica, assembly GCA_029618585.1. Lineage (NCBI taxonomy): Eukaryota > Viridiplantae > Streptophyta > Magnoliopsida > Sapindales > Rutaceae > Citrus > Citrus australasica. Next base: position 10,494,007 of record JARCIV010000006.1, read on the forward strand.
CGTTCATTGTGAAATGACCATAATGCCCCTAAAATATATAAAATACTTAATTAAAATAAAACACACGTAATTAAATCACAAGAAGCTTAAAAACATAAAAGTAAGGGTGTTAGTAAGACTTAAAATGTAAAATGAGATTTTCTCCTTTATAAATATACATTTTCTAACACTCAACACACTCCCCAACCAGCTTATTGCTAGTCCCTAGCAAATAAAGCGAAAACAAAATTCAAATCCAAAATAATTTTTTTAACAATCATGTTTATTCAATCAGACTAATGATAATAATAAAATAAAAGTATAAGCATTATCTCCAGTCTAAAGAACTATCACACCCACATCAACCATCCACATGAATCAGCCCAGTAGACTTTATCACAACTACTTTCAAGAATGACATGTTAAACTTTAAAATCTCATTGGAAATAGTGACACTCTCACAAAGAAATTAAACCCAATAAAAATAGTCACTCCAATGAATGGTAATTTGAGAGAAAATAATAAAGAAGTGATATCACATGCTCTCACCAAGATGAAAGAAATATGCCCTCAGCTTAGAAATAATACGATTTCAAGTCAAATAAAAATGATAGTCAACCCAATTTATTTATTTATTATTTCTTTATGCACCACTACATCTTTTTAGCCCATATAACTAGCTTCTACTTCAGACTATAGTTCCCTAAAATCAAGAAGGACTTTTATTAGGACGTAATGTAGGCTAGGGACATGGCTAACAAAGGAGGGGAAATAAGGAAAACAAAGTGTATGTTTGAGAAAAATGTAGAGATTATTTTTTTGGAAGTTGCAAGGTGGATTTCACCTATTATTATTATTTTTATTTTTGAAACAGCAAACTTTTTTTTTTTTGCTTTTGTTTGGCACAACGTCACTGAACAAAATAATTATTTACATTTTTCTCAAACGTAAATAGGTGATGGAACTTATAAGACATCGGGTAATACTCCAAATCGGAGTGGGTCAAGATGATAAGTTGACGAAGAAAAGTTTTTTTTTTAAGGCTCAAAAGGGTTAACTATGGATATTTCACAAAAGGGATGGCTAGAAAGGCTCAAACGAATCAAAGGTGACATTTCCATCATTTTTAGGGCTCTAAAGAATCTTCCATATCTACTAGTTAGATGAGCCTCCAGATATAGCAACACAAATTTTTCTTTTTTCTTTTTTTTATTTTACAACAATTTTTTTTAAGGGTTAACTCAAAAGAAATCTAGAGATCATGTATAAAATAATAAACTTCTAAGCTGTATAAGGAATGGGTAAAATGGTTACTCTCCAAGAAAAATGATAAGCTTAAAAACTCACTTGGTACTTATTATGACATGTTCATTCCTTCAAGCAACTCATATTTGTCTCCGACATCAACATGTAAAGTAGCAAACATAGCGTAACATCACTTAAGACCAAAGATAATACAAATACTAAAATTTCAAATTAATCATGTCATTCAATGTTAAAACAAATCACACAATTTTTTTAACAACATGTTACCCCCAACCTATTCTAAATATGAAAGGAAAATATGTATGCAGAAATATGAAAATGATTAAAAAAAACTAATTAGAAAAGTTGGACTTAAAATGATAAAAAAATATTTTTTATTTTTTTACTTTTTAACTAAGAAAATACGTTTCTAGAGGCACTACACTCCATATTCAGCCATCTTCGACTCGAAAAAACTTGAAAGTGTATATTTATAAAGGAGAAATTAGAAAGAAGAAGAAAAATGATTGTAAAAAAAATTAATAAAGAAAAGAAAATATCTGAAAATTTGTTTTTGTTTTTTTAACGAAGAAGATGCGTTTCTAGAGTAATTACACTCCATATTCAGCCATCTTCAACATAAAAAGTTAGCAACAGTTAGATTCCACAATTGTCGACTATTCCCTCCCCCCAACCAGAATGAAACATTGTCCTCAATGTTTTAAAGGAAAGAAGTAGAGTTTGGAAGACATCACCTGGGTGGTGCAACACAGAAGAAAATATTTACAGGCGGAGAGTTAAATCTTATTTGGACGCTCCAACACAAAGGTCCAGGGGTCTAGCTCCGGTTTATAAGCTTGTAACATATCAAGTAGCTCATTAGCAGTGTGAGCACAAATAAAAAGTTTTTTCACATTGGAAGGAACGAAATAGTTTTTTATTGCATGGTTAAGAAATGCGATAAAACCATCGTAAAAATTATTGACATTTAGCAAACCGATGGATTTCTGGTGAATGTGCAGATGGGCCCAAGATGCTAGTGTGATAAGTGCCTTTAGTGTTGCAAGATCTCCTAGAAGGAAAATAAAAGCATTAGCATGATCAAGCATTTCAGTTATTCTTTCTTGCATACCTGAGACGACTAACTCTTCTCCAGTCGGTGGGTCAAACAAACTACCCAAAGGTTTTATGGCTCTTGGGATGATGCCTAAATCTTGGCTTCCTCTGACAAAAGCAACTTCTGAGACCAATTTTGATAACCCTCGGTTACCTCATCCATACACCAAGTGTAATTTTCTCTCTGTTATGCTTCGACCAAGATCTATGGCTGCCTCAATGAACTCTTTATGTTTGCCATAGTTATCCAGAAAGCACACAAATGTTTTTGAATTGTCTATTGGGAGTAGCTGCCATTGGAATATTTCTCAAAAATAATTTGTGAGTGCTTAACAAAAAGTCATATTTAAGAATCTTGGTGACAGTGGGTCACAACTGTGTATGAGGTGGCATGTCAGTGTCAAATAACGCGTAAAGCACATGGATCGCGAGTACAAAAGGAAAAAGTAAAAAGAAAAAGAAACAATGATAAAATAAAATTATTAGAGACAATAATAGAAAAGATAAAACAACAGTGAAATAAAATAACAGTAAAGTAAAAGGATATTTACAGGTAGTTGTGATTGTAGCTCACATCTTTCTCTAGTTTTATGTCCAGAAACAGCTTGAACACCCTCTATGGGTCGAGGATAGGCTTCCCATCCAGTTTTCTTATAAACTGGCAAACATGGTCGTTTATAGTCAGATTCCTGAGACTATATCGTGCATGCTCTTTTTGGAATAATGGCCATAACTAGAGAATCGCTTCTTGCACATATCCATTGGGATGCGTTTCAAGAGACAGAAGGATATCATCCAATGACTCCTTATTCAAGCCATCCCTAATGAATTGAATCTTATCTTTCCTGTTATCAGACACCACTCCTAAAGAACATGGGTTTTTATCGTAACTCATTCTGGCACACTTATGACAAGCAACAAAAATTCTTCGAGCTCATCGTTTTCTTGCATAATTTCCTTTACCACAACCAGACATGTATGTAATAAATTTTGGAGGTAACTCACTTGCCAATCGTACTTTAGCCTCGATTAACCAACGGATGTCAGCATGTATGTTATTCCTTATGAGCAATCGCATGCGTTCCGACCGGGCATTATAGATTGTAAGGAGGCCATTCTGAGGAAGTGAAGGGAATCGCTTGTGAAGCTTTGCTAGAATCTCATTTATGTCCATACCTTCGCCTCAGAATATCAGTTATTATGAGAAAACTGAAGTAACCAACTTGATTGTCACGGAGTACCGTTATCTGCCACTTCAATGGGGTAACAAACTAAAGCACACAAATAGAAAAATAAATTAAAACACACAAAGAAAATTAAAATCGTCTTCTTATTGAATTTACCTCAAGCTCCAACTGGATGTTGTAGACACTTCTCTCAATGTCTCTGAGTTGGCTTTCTAAATCCTCAACAAATGATACTAACTCTGGTGGTTGCCGAGCCCAAATACGATGTGTTTTACAATATCGAATCTGCCTTTTGAGATGAGATTTTACACGTTGAAGTGGTTTAAAAATGTTCAAGAGGAACTGTTTAGCTATGGTACTCATGATTAACAATGATAAGAGAAAACTTAATGGTAAAACAAACACATTTATGTAAAAATAATTTCAATTAGCAAAAGAATAATAAAAAAGAAGAAAGAAAATTAAATCATCGAAAAGAAAAAAAAAACTCAATGCAAATCTGGTAGGTCACTCAAATTTATTTTGGTCTCCTCTCCATGTGGTTGGTACTCTAGATATGGCTTTAATCTTTGACCATTAACTTTAAACGTGACACCGTTCTTTGGGTCCTTAATTTCAATTGCCCCATATGAAAAACAGTATGAACAATAAAGGGGAAGAACAACGAGAGCGTAACTTACCTGGGAATAGGTGCAAGCGAGAATTGAATAAAAGCACTTTCTGACCTGGAGTGAAATATTTTCTCATAATTTGCTTGTCATGAAAGACTTTCATTCACTGCTTGTAAATCTTGGTATTTTCGTATGCGTCATTGCAAATTTCTTTAAGTTCTGCTAGTTGTAATCTTCTTTCTGAGCTAGCTTGCTGCATGTCAAAGTTGAATCTCTTGATGGCCCAATATGCACGATGCTCAAGTTCCACAAGTAGGTGGCAAGCTTTTCTATACACTAGCCTGTAGGGTGACATCCCAATCGGGGTCTTGAAAGCCGTTTTATATGCCCATAATGCATCATCAAGTCTTAATGACCAATATTTTTTGTCTGGCTTCACCGTCTTTTCTAATATGTGCTTTATTTCTCGATTGGAGATCTCAACTTGGCCACTGGTTTGCGGATGATATGGGGTCGCCACTTTGTGAGTGATTGAATAATTTGTCAAAAGAGTCTTGAATGCTTTGTTATAAAAGTGGGCAGCACCATCACTGATTATTGCTCGAGGGATCCAAAGCTTGAAACAATATTGCTTTTCAAAAATCCTATCACCACCTTGTGATCATTGGTTCTGCATGAAATTGCTTTTACCCATTTCGATACGTAGTCAACAACAACCAATATGTATTGATAGCCAAAAGAATGGGGAAAGGGTCCCATGAAGTCGATACCCCATACATTAAAAATCTCAACTACTAAAATTGGATTTAGTGGCATCATATTCCTTTACGCAATGTCCCCACTCGTTGACACCTATCACATGAGAACAGAAAGTGTAAGCGTCTCGAAATATAGTTGGCCAATAGAAACCACATTGTAAAACTTTAGTAGTTATTTTCTTAGCACTGAAATGGCCTCCACAAGCTTGTTCATGGCAGAATGAAAGAATATTCTGTATTTCATTTTCTGGGACACATCGTCTAACAATTTGATCTGAATAATACTTGAACAAATAAGGGTCATCCCAAAAGAAATTTTTTATTTCCGTAAAAATTTTGGCTTTGTCTTGCTTGGTTCAATGCTCTGGAAGTTGACCTGTAACAAGATAATTCACGATGTCAGCATACCACGGTAATACTTCCACACTCATCAATTGTTCATCTGGGAATGACTCATTCAATGTTAATAATTCTGTAATTTTGTCAAAATGGAGACGAAAGAGATGGTCTGCCACAACATTTTATGTGCCTTTCTTATCTTTAAATTCTAAGTCGAATTCCTGCAAAAGTAACACCCAACGATTTAGTCTAGCTTTTGCATCTTTCTTTGTGAGAAAATATTTAAGAGCAGCATGATCTGTGAATATAATTATTTTACAACCAATGAGATAAGATCGAAAATATTCCAGTGCAAACACTACTACTAACATTTCTTTTTCAGTAGTTGAATAGTTCAACTGTGCATCATTTAATGTCATACTAGTATAGTAAATAACATGGGGAATTCGATCAACTCTTTGTCCTAATATTGCTCATACTGCTTTAATATTACACATGAGTTCAAATGGTAAGCTCCAGTTTGGGGGCTGAATGATGGGTGATGATGTCAACAACTGCTTTAATTTTTCAAATGCCACAAGACATAAATCATCAAAGACAAAAGGTACATCCTTAGCAAGTAAATTGCATAAGGGTCTAGAAACTTTGCTAAAATCTTTAATGAAACGTCTATAGAAACCAGCATGCTCAAGGAAAGATCTTACTTCTCTGACTGTTTTGGGTGGAGGAAGATTGGAAATGAGATCCACTTTGGCTTTATCAACCTCAATACCTTTGCTCGAAATGATGTGACCGAGAACAATATCTTATTTTATCATAAAATGACACTTCTCCCAATTTAAGACTAAGTTTTTATCGATACATCCCTGCAGAACTAGTGTTAGATGATGTAAATATTGATCAAATGAATCACCAAAGATAGAAAAGTCATCCATAAAGACTTCAAAGAATCGTTCAACCATATCAGAAAAAATACTTAACATGCATCGTTGAAATGTAGCATGTGCATTACATAATCCAAATGACATCCTCCTATATGCAAAAGTGCCAAAAGGGTAAGTGAAAGTGGTTTTCTCTTGATCTTTTGGTGCTATTGGAATCTGATTATATCCTGAGTAGCCATCTAGAAAGCAATAAAATTCATGGCCTGCTAATCTATCAAGCATTTGATCGATAAATGGTAAAGGAAAATGGTCTTTACGTGTAACAGAATTCAACTTTCTATAATCAATGCATACACGCCATTCTGTAGTCACTCTAGTCGGTATCAATTCATTATCAGCATTCGTAACTACTGCGACTGACTTTTTGGGGACAACTTGTACATGACTGACCCATGAACTATCAGAAATGGGGTAAATGATACCTGCATCTATTAGCTTAAGGACTTCAGTTATAACAACTTCTTTCATGTTAGGATTTAACCGACGTTGCATTTCCCTAGTAGGTTTAGCATTTTCATCAAGGTGAATGTAATGCATGCAGTCTACTGGGTTTATACATTTTATGTCCGTTATGGTCCATCCTAATGCTCCTTTGTACTCTTTTAAAACATCCAACAACTTACCTTTTTGTTCGTCGTTTAGGGATGATGAGATGATTACTGGTAGAGTGTTTTCTTCTCCCAAAAACGCATATTCCAATGTGTTGGGTAATGGTTTGAGCTCGAGTTTCGGTGGTGATTCTAATGATGGGATGCGTTTCTTCTCTGATGGTGTTAGTTGTTCAACTCTTGACTTCCATTTATTAGTATCCATGGATGGTGCTGAGTCAAGTAGGGCGTTGACCTCATCAATTGATATGTCAATATCAAAATCTAAATTAAAGTGAGTTAAGCATGTTTGTAAAGGGTCATCACTAAGGTTTGAAAGGAAAGTATTATCAACTAATATGTCTATTAAATCCACATCAACAATTTCATCATCTGCATTGTGAGGTTGTTTGGCAATGTCAGCTCCATAGTCATATTGCCGAAGGACAACTGAATATTTCCAGTCCTGCATTGAATATGAGCATCCGCAGTTGCCAAGAAAGGTCGGCCTAGAATAATGGGGATGTGCTTCCTTGTGTCATGTATTGGTTGAGTGTCAATTACAATGAAATCAACAGGAAAATAAAGCTTGTCTACCTGCATAAGCACGTCCTCTACAATACCACGAGGTATTTTCGTGGACTGATCTGCAAGCTGTAACACCACTGGAGTTGGGTGTAATTCTCCAAGTCCAAGTTTCACAAATACTGAATAAGGCAATAGATTTACACTAGCTCCTAAATCCAACAAAGCATTCTCAATTGTGTGGTTCCCTATACTATATAAGATAATGGGGGAGCCTGGATCTTTTCATTTTAGAGGAATTTTATGGTGGGGGATAGAACTAACGTTTTCTGTTAAAAATGCCTTCTTTTGAACATGAATGTTTCTCATTTTAGTACAAAGGTCTTTAAGAAACTTGGCATAAGATGTAACTTGCTTTATAGCATCAACTAAAGGGATGTTAACACTTACCTGTTTGAAGATTTTAAGAATCTCACCTGTGGATTTTCCCTTCTTTCCTTTAGCTAACCTCTGAGGAAATGAAGCTTTGGGAACATATTCTCGTGGGTTGGTTTCTTTTTTCTCTTCCGATGGCGAGTCCTTAACAATTACAGGTACAATTTGATTTTCTTTTGTAACCGGCATCTCCACTTTGTTGTCGACTTCTTTTCCTTTTCGCAAGGTCATGACTGTTTTGACCTCTCCATGCTGCTGTGGTGAACTGGTACTTGCTTCATGTACTCCTTTAGGATTAAGCACTGCTTGACTTGGAAATTTACCTTTCTCAACTGTCATTGCCAAGGTCTGAACTGAAGAAGTAAATTGTCCCACCATCTTCTCGAGGCTTGAAACTGATTGGGCTTGTGAGTTGAAGCCTGCTCGCAACTCATTTCGTAGTCCATCAATGGTGCGATTCTGTTGCTCAATTATGGAGTGAGTAACATTCTTGAAATTCTGGAATGCATCCTCCCATGGTCTGGGTTGAGAGTAGTTCTGGTTCTGATTGTATGGTCTAAATGGTGGCTGAGAGGCTTGAGGAATTGGTTGCATTGGTGGAGTTGGAGCTGCTGGTCCATTTTGTTGGAATCCTTGAGACTATAAAAAATTGGGATGGTCTCTCCATCCAGGGTTATATGTGTTGGAGTATGGGTTGTAATTTGATGGCTTTCTCATTACACCTACGGCATTGGCTTGATCTGGATATGAGTCAGGGTCATGTGGTTCTGTTGATTTAGCAGTCGATAACAATGCTATTTGTCGAGAGAGACTTTCAACCATCTTCTTGACTTCTTTGATTCCCGAAGTTGACTCGCCAATGTGAACTTCATTCACTCCTTTAATTATTTTAGTATTCCTGAGTGATCGACTTCGTTGTTGAGAATTATCCGCATGTTGCTGGAAGAATTCCCAAATCCCTTATGCACTTTTTGACATTAGCTCTCCTCCACTTGTTGCCATTAGCCATTCTTGCACATTCGGTAATAATCCCTCCAAAAGGTATTGGCATTGGTATCATTTCTCGTACCCATGATGTGGACACTTCAAGAGTAGCCCATTGAATCGCTCCCATGTTTCGAAAAACTGCTCGTCCTCTCTCTAGGTAAACTCTGAAATTTCCCTGCTAATAGCATTGGTTTTATGCACTGGAAAATATTTATTCAAAAATTTAGTTACCATTTGTTCCCATGATGTAATGCTATTAGCAGACAATATATTGAGCCATGAATGAGTTATATCCTTTAAAGAAAATGGGAATAGTCTAAGTTTAACATCATCATCTGAAAAATTCTCATATCTAAATGTTTGACAAACAGCATGAAAATCATTCAAATGATTATATGGGTCCTCATTTTCTAGGCCATAGAATGTTGGGAGACAATTTAGCACACTAGATTTTAGTTCAAAACTCCTAGCAGCTATATTTGGGTATCTTATGCATAATGTGCTCAAATTAGCTAAGGGACTAAAGTAGTCCTTAAATGACCTCTCCTGTGGTGCTTGTTGTTGTTGCAAACCCATTTCACTTTTATGTTTAATTACAACGTGTTTGTGTGTGCGAAGTGCTTTTTCAAATTCAAGGTCTACAGGCTCAAGATTAAGTAATAACGACCTTCGAACATGCATGCAATGAATACAAAAAAAAAAAAAAAAGAATGAGAAATTACGATACTAACCTTATCGCGCTATTACAACCTTATTATAAAAATAAACAAAAAAAACAAATACATGAAATAAATTAACTAAAAACAAATTAGTAAGATAAATAAAAATTACAAAGAAGAAAAAAATAACTTGAAAATAAATTACAGAATTTTAAAGAAGAGAAAAAGAAAAGAAATACTAACCTCTAAATGCAGATTCACTTTTTTTTTCTTTTTTATTTTTTTAATAAAAAAAAATACAAGAAAACAAATAAATGAAATTATTCATAAAAATTAATTCTACGAATTAAAATAACTTATCTCCCCGGCAACGGCGCCAAAAACTTGTTGTGCAAATTAAATTCGCAAGTGTACGAATCTATTGTAGAATAGATCAATAGTGATGAGTGTCGATCCCACGAGGAGGTAGATTTTAATTGTGTGTAGAATTAATTTTTCTAAATGGGTGGCTGGATTTATGGTAAAGATGATTTGGAATATCCTAATATTTGAATTGAAATGGCAAAATTAAATTAAAGTGGAAGCTATAATAATTGTAGCGCTTGGGTATCTGAATCCGTATCAACATGCACCATGGGCTAAATATTCATTATTAATGCCAATTAAATCGTGAGAGGGGAGTCCACACCTCATGAACCACTCTCTAATCAATATGGTGCTAAGGGCTTATCGTGACAAATAATAATAACCTTGTACTAGGGAGCCGGTGTAACTAAGGCGGTATCTAGACAAGATTATTATTATTTGTTGACGAAAAGTCAAATTATCCACAAAAATTAGAGGGGAAAAGAAAATAAATTTACCAATAAAGCCCATGACACATGTTGAGACTTCACCTTCAACCCAAGCAAAATAGAAATTTATTAAAATATATAGAAAATACAAGATAAAAAAGGAATTACAGAAAATGAATCCCAAAAATAGATTCAGAAATGCCAAATTAGGGGGTTTTTATAGATACATTGAGTAAATCATGGCCATCAGATTAAAAATAGTTTCGACACTCAGGATTGCGCCATGTCATCAGTGAACAGTACGCGGTTTGACCATGCGATTTGAATAGTAACACGGTTTGACCTGGCTTGAACAGTGACGCGGTTTGGTTGAAAAAAATCCTGTATAATGCATATACCGTACACGAGATTTTTGGTCCACTAATATGCTGCCACGTCATCGATCAACAGTACATAAGAATTTTAGTCCAATAGGATCGTGACACCTCATCAGTCAATGCCACATCATCGGTCAATGCCACGTCATCGATCCGTCTATGTGAACAGTGTCGTGAACAGTAACGTAGACGGTTTCGTACATATAAATAGTACCGTACATGTGAACAATGCCATTTTTTCTTTTATGCTCCTGTTAAGGTTGTCGACCGTCCTAAGTTCAAAAGTGATGTTCGTTTTGCCGTCTGATCTCTCGTTCATTGTGAAATGACCATAATGCCCCTAAAATATATAAATACTTAATTAAAATAAAACACACGTAATTAAATCACAATAAGCTTAAATAAATAAAAGTAAGAGTGTTAATAAGACTTGAAATGTAAAATGACGATTTTTTCCTTTATAAATATACATCTTCTAACACTTAACGCTCGCCTTCTTCCCTTTTTGCTGACCTTATGAATTTCTAAATCAAGATCGCTTTGCTTTCTTTCTTCCATCTTTCTCTTTTTTTATACATACACACACACACGTGGCATTCAGGAACTTAGTTGACAAAAGTAGTGGAGTGAGGCTTAACTGTTGAATTTTGAAAAGGGTCAAGTCCTTTCACCTGCTGGCTTCGTGTTTTCCCATCTAGAACATGTTTCTTGTCATACATTTTCTTCTCTCTTACATAGCTCCCTTCTTGTTTTCTTTCTCTTCCATATTTTTTTCCTCTCCCATTTTTTAAATCCTTAGAATTGTCTTCTACTCTATCTTTCTCTCACAGTATAACTGGGTGTGCCCAAAGCCACTCACCCACACTATACCGCCTCTTCCTTTACCTTCGTTCCTCCTTTTCTTTTGCTTTCTTCTCTCCTTTTCCCTTTTTTTATGTATTCATTTCCACCTTCTTCTTCGGTGGTGTTTGACAAAAAGTTCCGGTGGCGTTGTACTGGCTTTTAATGAAAATCCCAAAAAATTCCTTTTTTTTCTCCTTTTTTATTTGTTCGTTGCAGCGGTGTTTGATGCTATATTTTGGCGACGTTGCAAGGTGCACTCTTCAATTTCTCTCATTTTGTCTTTTTTTTCTTCTCTTTTTGCCAAAAGTTCATATGAATATCTTTTTTATATATATGACAACAATGACCTCTAGTTACCACTCTTTGGTGCTTGTCTGTGGTGATTTCAACCTTCCCCATGTCCTCTAAGTACAACTGTTCTTGTCCAATTTTTTTCTTTTTAAGTTCTGTTTTGGCATTTTCTACCATCTTATTTTTCTCTCATGACATTGATCATTGCGGCTCTATTATTTTTAAATTTAATTTCGTGGTGACTCAGATTTGTTGATTTGGTGAATCTTATGTATCCTTTTTCCTATTCATTTCCCTTTTCTTGGCATATGCATGGCTGTGTTAATTCCCCTTTTTGGGCTTCATGCAAAATTTCCCATTTTTCCTCCTTTTATGTTGAATTTCAGACTTTTGGTGTATGTTTGATTTAATTGCAAATTTGGTATGGGGCCAAGTGGTTTGTAGACTTTGATTTGTAGCTTCTGTTATTTATTTGTGTGTTGTATTTTAGAAAACGAAATGAGAAAGAAAAGGGTTGGGTTAAAAAAACATAATGTGACTAAAGGTTATGGCGGGGACAACCCCTTTTTTGAGTCAACCCCCCACACGTCAATTAGTGATGATGAAAAGTCCACTCTAGGTAGTTCTATGAGTGATAGCCATATTCCAATATCCTTCTCCTGTGTTCATATTAGCTGTAGTAGCCCTAGCTTATCCCAAACTGACTCTACTGGTTACAAATTTCGGTTTAAAAAGAAACAACTGGTCCAATAGGCCCAGAAGAAGACTAAAGCTAAAAATCCCAAAACCAAATCACACTTTCCTATTAGATTCCCTAGGTCTCGTCCTACATCCGCTTCTAAGTCCCGTAAGCCTCACTTGTTAAGGCTAGGTGGGCTACCCTTAACGACTTAGAGAGAAATAAAGCTAAGTACGACATTCCTTCCCGCGCCCATCTTAGGGTACCCGACAAAGATGAGCATCCCAGTATTTTAAATTTGATGATATAACCCCTCTAACCTTTTTTTAAGAAGATGTTAGCGATATAAAAACCGCTCGGGGGAAGTTGTCCTTACTGTGTAGGAGGATACTTACTGGTCTTGAAGTACTATGGTTGGAGGTGTTCAGGCATGACATTTCTTATAGGGATTTGAGGGGACTTAATTAATTGAAAAAACCCACTGGTCTAGCCATTGCTTACTTTATCACTTGGGGAGTTTATGGTAACCTAGTGAACACGGACCCTGTACTAAAAAAAGGTTACATGTATGGTTGGTTAGTAGTTTATGGTGAGTGAAGAAGGGGTATCCCGACTGATGACAACGATGTGCAAGTTCAAAATTCTTTAAATAAAGATAGTATGTATTTCTTCTCTTTTCATTTTATCATCCTAGTTTCCCATATGATCGTTTCTCTCATTTGGGCCTCCTTAGGACCTTGTAGATATCACTTAGACCAAAGCACATGCCTCCTTTATGAAGTGGAAAGAGGAGTGATTTTGTAGAGATGTTCCGGGCTTTACAGAGAGATAATGATGCGCTGAGTATGAATTTGTTAGTGAGAGCCCGTCTAATTAACGAAACTTTCTGACTAACTTTGGTGGTGACTTATGTATCATTTGCACTCATTTTTAACTTTCATATTTTATGCTTTTTATTTTGCCACTTGCGTATGGTACTTTAGTGCTTGTTTGGTGACTTTTTCTATTTTCATGCTTGATAATTAGCAGATATAGATCCGTTTAATAAAGACTTTGACGTTTTCTTCAATCAGATGAACGACAGTTCTTCAAAAACCCCGGGTACCAATCCTTTCTCAAATGGTACCCGACCTCCCATTATTCCAGGCGCTAGGACTAAGCCAGAAGTTTCTTTTCTTGGCAGTTCCAAAGTTACCTCAGTTACCGAAAGAGAAAGTTTAGTTCCTTTTTCACTCTGGATAGAGACATTGCTTAACTTGATCTAGTGGCGAATAAGAATGTCGTATTGGTTGACTGTTTCCTTAATAGCTCTTAGAGCGTCTCTTCAAATATGGCAGCTGAAGTGGACAAATTAGATTTGAACAATTGTTATAGTCGAGCGCTCAAGGCATAGCACGATGTGAGTATATCTCCTCTCTCTTCCTCTCTCTCTCTCTCTCTCTCTTTCTCCTACTTCTTTTTTCTCATTCTTCCCATCTTTTATAACTGCCTAACATTCTTTATTTATCCCAAGCGACTTTCTACTTCAGCCACAGCCTTCGAGATTTTAGTAGTACCTTAAGCGGATAAGTAAAGGCTGAAAAATTGATGAGGGAGCTCAAATACAACTGATCTCGTGAAGAGAAGCTTGTTCAAAAGGTCAAGGCCTTGAAAAGGCGCGTTGACGATCTTTCTTAAGAAAACATCCACATATCTAAGGATGTTGAATAAGTAGAGGCTTGACATGATGAGTTATTATCTAACCAAAAAGAAGTATGACAAAGCTTTTACTCATATCATGATGGAAGTTTAGAGCGTGGATCTAGGGCTTTTGGTGCCCATTGTAGAGAAACGGGTAGACAAATCAGCCATTTTAAAGGCAATCAAGATTAGGAAGGGAATCCATACTTTTTAATCTAGCAGCCCACACCGGTCATCTGGGTAACCGCATGTCCCAACCAGAGCTCCTATCAGATGTTCCTACCTATGAGGGGCATACTTATAAACTTCAAGGAGCCTTCATCGACCCCTTATTCAGAAGAGTAGATGAGATGATGATCATTGTACTACATGACTTCATTTTGTGTAACCTTTTGAAACTTTTTGAGATGATATCTTTGTATCTTTCTCTTTTTTCCTTTTTATTTCTGTGTTATGATATCCCATTCTGATGTATTTGGACATATATCTCTCACAAGGTTGATCCGACAATCTTATTGTTGATTGTACTAAACTTCTATGATAAGTTCAATTTGATGTGCCATTGGCTTTACTGTCTTTAACTTTATATCGAGACAACTAATTACACAGATGTTTTAGAGATCCTTCAGGCAACCCTCGATGCATATGAGGAATGCTTCTTTGGTATGGGGTACCCTACGTATCTGCTAATTTAATCTCTTTATTCAAATAGTGATTAATCCGGTCATGTTTGTTTTATTTGGGGGACCTTCTTAGCTTCTTTTTTTTTACAAAATAGTCAAAAAGCGAACATTTAGTAAGATAATAACAACAAAAGTGATTGCTTGCCTACCTCTTTTCTTTTAGGCATTCAATTCTTCTGATTGCCAATAATTTTTGGATTGCTTATTTTTTACTTCACTTAAGTAAAAAAATGGAGGTGTGGGCATATGCATACTTTAACGGAGCCTTATAATGTTAGGGTATGCTAGTTTACTCTACCCCTGAGCCTTTTTCGACCCTCCATCCTTTTATTAAGGCAGCTGTATGTTTATAATCATTCTGAAAAATTACTTTTATAACTTCCCTGTGTTTTTTCCATTGGCTCTAATCTCGAGTAGATCATCATGATCAGGACAGGTCCGTTACCTCAGCTCATTCTACAATAAGGTGATTATAACTGAAAGGCACATACAAAACATCGCACAATAATAAATATGGAGTTATATAAATGGAAAAATTGAACAGCAACACCACTTTCCATAATTGAAAAGGCGAATAATGAGAAGAAGAATGTACATCATCAAATTCTGGAAACAAAATATAATCATAAATAACAGAAGCACAGATCATTACATGACACTATTTTGTTATCCCAATGAGAATGGGTAATCACAGAAACACCCACTTTGGTCGATTAAGACTTAGGGAATTGAAAATTTCTATTGACTATTTTATGGTACCCTAGGTAACCTTTATGGCCTACCACTCATTACAAACACATAAATCGTTAAAGGCAGTAGATAAAGTAAAGAGAAAAAGGTTAAGGCACTGTCTTTTAGCTAGTAATACTTTTTCAACATTATAACATTCCAAGGATGATTCATAATGATTTCAACCATGTAAAATAGCTTGTATGCACTGGATCTTACTCGCTTGTCCACATATATAACCCTTTTTAGTTTGCTCCGAAAGAACTGTCAGAGGGTACCCTAGTTTACTCTTCGCAAGACTAAATCTCATTTCTTAAATGATGTGGGGCGTACGATCTTGTCATATAGACCTGAACTATGATGTTGGCATGAAACTATTCTCAATTCTACTCTAGCTCTTTTTTCGGCTACAAGGTCGGGACTAATTACAATAAAAAAAGTGTTTTCCACTTCATCGAAGTGTTATTTCCCATGGGGAGGTGTTCTGATCCTTGCTGCTATCACAACATCATCTCCGAATGTAAGAAAATAGGGCATTTCCCTAGCGGCGATATTCTAAGATGTCTGATAAGCCCGAAAGTAACTAGATAGCTTATTTACCTAAGCTCCCTTTTTTTTTCTTCAGCTTCCTTTTTAACATACCCTTAATAATCTTGTTAATAGTTTCGACCTGATCGTTAGATCGCGGATGAGCGGGAGAGGCAAAACAAATGGCTATCCCGAGTTTTAAACGGAAGCTACAGAATCTTTCATTGTCGAACTGCTTTTTATTGTCGCTAACTATAGCTTTAGCGATGCCGCAATTGTAGATGAGTTTTTTTCCAATATATTTAGTGGTTTTCCACTCTATAATACTCATTAAGAGTTCAACTTTTGCCCACTTACTAAAGTAGTTGACTACAATAACAACGTATTTTGCGTACGATTTTGTCATATAGACCTGAACTATGATGCTCGTATGCAACTATTCTCAATTATGCTCTAGCTCTTTTTTCGGCTACAAGGTCAGGACAAGTTACAATCACAGAGGGGTTTTCCACTTCATCGAAGTGTTATGTCCCATGGAAAGGTATCCTGCTCCTTGCTGCTATCACAACATCAGCTCCGAATGCGAGAAAATAGGGCATTTCCCTAGTAGAGATATTCTAGGTTATCTGATAAGCCCGAAAGACACTACATAGCTTATTTACACCAAACTCCCTTTTTTTTCTTCAGCTTCCTTTTTAACATACCCTTGATAATCTTGTTAATAGCTTCGACCTGCTCGTTGGATTGTGGATGAGAAGGAGAGGCAAAACGGATGGTTATCCCGAGTTCTAAACAGAAGCTATAAAATCTTTCATTGTCGAACTGCTTTGTATTGTCGCTAACTATGGCATTGGCGATGCCGCAACTGTAGATGAGGTTTTTTTTCAAATAAATTTAGTGGTTTTCCTCTCTTAATACTCATTAAGAGTTACACTTCTGCCCACTTACTAAAATAGTTTACTACAATAATAACATATTTTGCGTACGATCTTGTCATATAGACCTGAACTATGATGCTGGTGCGCAACTATTCTCAATTATGCTCTAGCTCTTTTTTCGGCTACAAGGTCGGGACTAGTTACAATCGAAGAGGTGTTTTCCACTTCATCAAAGTGTTATGTTCTATGGGAAGGTATCCTAATCCTTGCTACAATCAAAACATCAGCTCTGAATGCGAGAAAAGAGGGCATTTCCCTAGAGGAGATATTCTAGGTTTTCTGATAAGGCCGAAAGACACTAGATAGCTTATTTACCCCAACCTCACTTTTTGTTCTTCAGCTTCCTTTTTAACATACCCTTGATAATCTTGTTAATAGCTTTGACCTACTCGTTGGATTGTGGATGAGAAGGAGAGGCAAAACGGATGGTTATCCCAAGTTCTAAACAGAAGCTATAAAATCTTTAATTGTCGAACTGCTTTGTATTGTTGCTAACTATGGCATTGGCAATGCCGCAACTGTAGATGAGGTTTTTTTCAAGTAAATTTAGTGGTTTTCCTCTCTTAATGCTCATTAAGAGTTCAACTTCTGCCCACTTACTAAAGTAGTTAACTACAATAATAACTTATTTTGCGTACGATCTTATCATATAGACCGGAACTATGATACTGGTATGCTTTTATTCCTAATTATGCTCTAGCTCTTTTTTCGGCTAGAAGGTCGGGACTAGTTATAATCAAAGAGGTGTTTTCCACTTCATCGAAGTGTTATGTGATATGGGTAGGTATCCTGATCCTTGCTGCTATCAAAACATCAATTCCGAATGCGAGAAAAGTGGGCATTTCCCTAGTGGAGATATTCTAGGTTGTCTGATAAGCCCGAAAGACACTAGATAACTTATTTACCTCAAGCTCCCTTTTTTTTCTTCAGCTTCCTTTTTAACATACCCTTGATAATCTTGTTAATAGCTTCGACCTGCTCGTTGGATTGTGGATGAGAAGGAGAGGCAAAATGGATGGTTATCCCGAGTTCTAAACAGAAGCTATAAAATCTTTCATTGTCAAACTGCTTTGTATTGTCGCTAACTATGGCATTGGCGATGCCGCAACTGTAGATGAGGTTTTTTTCAAATAACTTTAGTGGTTTTCCTCTCTTAATACTCATTAAGAGTTCAACTTCTGCCCACTTACTAAAGTAGTTAACTATAATAATAACGTATTTTGCATACGATCTTATCATATAGACCTGAACTATGATGCTGGTATGCTTCTATTCTCAATTATGCTCTAGCTCTTTTTTCGGCTACAAGAATGTGAAAAAGAGGGCTTTTCCCTAGTGGAGATATTCTAAATTGTCTGATAAGCCCGAAAGAAACTAGATAGTTTATTTACCTCAAGCTCCTTTTTTTTTCTTCAGCTTCCTTTTTAACATACCCTTGATAATCTTGTTAATAGTCCCGACCTTTATAAAATATCAACTTAATCAACAAATTAAGATTCAAGATGCAACATTCATCATTCCAAGCTCATGTCTTATCTTTATAAAATGCTCTTCACTAAGAGGTTTTCTAAAGATATCCTCAAGTTGATTTTCAGTAGAAACAAATTTAATTACAACATCTTCTTTTTGCACATGATCTCTAAGGAAGTGATGCCGAATTTTTATATGCTTAGTCCTAGAATGTTGAATGGGATTCTTGGATAGATTAATAACACTAGTATTATCACACAAGATAGGTATTTGATTAAGATTAATACCTTAGTCTCTAAGAGTTTGTTTCATCCAAAGAATTTGTGCACAACAACTACTAGCGGCTATATATTCGGCCTCTGTAGTTGAAAGAGCAACCGAGTTTTATTTCTTACTAAACCAAGAGATAAGTGAATGGCCTAGGAAGTGACATGTTCCACTAGTACTTTTTCTATCAACTTTATATCCGGCAAATTCAGCAACTGAATAACAAGTTAAGTCAATATGAGTTCCCCTAGGATACCAAAGGCCAAGATTAATGGTGCCAATCAAATATCGAAAAATTCGTTTGACAGCAAGCATGTGTGACTCTTTAGGACAAGATTGAAATCTAGCACACAAGTATACACTAAACATAATATCAGGTCTATTAGCAGTCAAATAGAGTAAGGATTCGATCATACCTCGATAAGTCTTGATATCAACTTCCTTACCTTCGTCATCTTTGTCCAGCTTGATGGTAGTACTCATTGGAGTGCTTTTTGCCGTTCCATTATCACATCCAAATTTTTTGAGTAGATCTTTCACATACTTGGCTTGATTTATGAAATTTTATTCCTCGTTTTGTTTGATTTGGAGTCCAAGGAAGTGCTTCAACTCTCCCATCATACTTATCTCAAATTCTTTGCTCATACACGATGAAAATTCTGTACACAACAATTCATTAGTAGAACCAAAAATAATGTCATCAACATAAATTTGAACAATAAGTATATCTTGGTTCTTATGCTTAACAAATAGAGTTGTGTCCGGTTTTCCCATCGAAAAATCGTTATCTAACAAGAAGTTTTTAAGCCTATCATACCATGCTCTAGGTGCTTGTTTTTAGTCCATACAATACCGTAGATAACTTATAAACATGATCTGAAAATTTTTTATTTTCAAAACTAGGGGGTTGTTACACATACACTTCCTTCATAATATAACCATTTAAGAAAGCACTCTTGACATCCATTTAATATAAAATAAAATCTTTATGACATGCAAAAGCTAAGAGCATTCTAATGGATTCTAGTCTAGCTACAGGTGCAAACGTTTCATCAAAATCAATTCCCTCCTTTTGGTTGTAACCTTAAGCCACTAATCTAGCTTTATTTCTTACAACCAAACCAGATTCATCAATTTTGTTTCAAAATACCCATTTAGTACCTATGATGGATTGATGTTCCGAATTAGGAACTAATTCCTATACATTGTTTCTTTCAAATTAATTCAATTCCTCTTACATTGCCATAATCCAAGATTCATCATTTTCCGCATCCGCAAATGATTTTGGTTCAATTTGAGAAATAAATGCAGCATGCTCACATGTGTTCCTAAGAGATGATCTAGTTGTAACACCTCGTGAGGGATCTCCTAAAATTACATCCTTGAGATGAGAAGAAACATACCTCCACTCTTTGAGGAGTGTTTAAGAAGTACCTTCATTTTGATCTACATTTGTTTCTTAATGGTGTTCCTCTTGAATTCCATGTGTTGCATCTTTTTGGTTGTCATTTGATGCTTCTTCTTATTGTTCTTCTTTTGCATTATCATTAACAACAACTTTCTCCGTAGAGGAGGGGTTAGACTCATCAAATGTAGCATGCATAGATTCTTCCACAACCAAAGTTCTTTTATTATAAACTCTATAAGCTTTGCTTGAGTTTGAATAACTAAGAAAAATATCAATATAAGATTTTGGATCAAATTTACCAAGATTATCTTTTGTGTTCAAAACAAAACGTTTGCATCCAAAGACTTTAAAATAGCCAATATTGGGTTTTCTATCTTTCCAAAGCTCATATGAAGTTTTATTAAGATTAGATCTAATCAACACATGATTCAAAACATAACAAGCGGTGATGACGGCTTTGGCCTAAAAATACTTAGGCAAAGAATTTTCATTCAATATGGTCATAGTCATTTCTTGAATAGACATATTCTTTCTCTCTACAACTCCATTTTGTTGAGGAGTCCTAGGTGATGAAAATTAATACTCAATGCCAAAATCATTACAAAAGTTCTCAAAAGCATAATTTTCAAATTCTCCACCATGATCACTTATAATACAAGAAATACTACATCCCTTTTCATTTTGAACCATTTAGCAGAAAACTTTAAAAGCATCAAAGGCATCACCTTATTAGTTAAGAATAATACCCATGTGTATCTAGAATAATCATCCACAAGTACAAACGCATAATATTTGCCATTTAAACTAGCATATCTAGAAAGTCCAAACAAGTCTATATGAAGTAGTTGAAGTGGTTTTGAAGTAGAAATGTTTTTCTTGCTTTTAAAAGAAGTTTTTATTCGTTTTCCAAATTAGCAAGCTTCACAAATTCTATCTTTTTGAAATCTGATTTTTGGAAGACCTTTAACCAAATCATTTTTTCACGATTTTTGAAATCAAATCCATGCTTGTATGACCTAATCTTCTATGCCACAACCAACTATCATCATGTAATGCGGAGAAACATTTATCATTTATAGGTGCACAATCTATATTTTAGTCCAACAGGATCGTGACACCTCATCAGGCAATGCCACATCATCGGTCAATGCCATGTCATTGATCCGTCTATGTGAACAGTGTCGTGAACAGTAACGTAAACAGTACCGTACACGTGAATAGTACCGTGCATGTGAACAGTACCATTTTTCCTTTTATGCTCCTCCTAAGGTTTTCGACTGTCCTGAGTTCAAAAGTAATGTCCGTTTTGCCGTCTGATCTCTCTTTTATTGTGAAATGACCATGATGCCCCTAAAACACATAAAATATTTAATTAAAATAAAACACACAATTAAATTACAAGAAGCTTAAATACATAAAAGTAAGGGTTGTTAGTAAGACGTGAAATGTAAAATGACGATTTTCTCCTTTATAAATATGTATTTTCTAACACTTAACATATACCTACTTATTTTACATTCTTTCACTTGATTCGTGTCTTCATAAACAACTTCAAGTTTGTGTCAAATTTCATTCGCGCTTTCCCAACTAGACACTCTATGAAACTCTTTCTTATCTAGTGCACAAAGCAAGACATTCATAGCTTTGGAATTTAGAGAAGCTTTTCACTTTTTCAATTCATTCCATTCCCGTGAAGGTTTTGGACTATCTTCCCCGACTTCATTTTTAGTCAAAGGCATGAAAGGACTATCATTAACGATTTCCCAAATTTCATAATCTAAAGCTTGCAAGTAAATTCTTATCCTAGTTTTCCAATACAGGTAATCGTTTCCATCAAAATATAGTGGTCTAGTGGTGTATTGTCCTTCCCTAAATGTGGAATCATTTTGAGTTGCCATTGATCTTTAGCTCTAGACGGTTAAGTCTAAACAAGAGCACCTAGCTCTGATACCAAATGAAATACAAATGTGCAACCCAAGAGGGGGGCAAATTGGTTTTTTTTTTAAATTATCCTAACAAAACCACACAACAATCCAATTTAACGGCTTAGTAAATTCAAAAGCAATAAGTTCAATAAAAGCACAATAACAAATGAGTAAGAGAGAAGAGAAACAAACACACGAATTTTTACGTGGTTCGGCAATCCCCGCCTACATCTACGCCTCCAAGCAATCCAAGCTTGAGGTTTTCACTATGCAAGCCTTCCAAGACTTCAAATGGTTACAATTGACTTCAAGGTGCCAATAAACCTTTACAACAAATAAATTATCTTCCAATCTCTCTATTCAAGTGTCTCACACACTCAAACACTCACAATGAAGATGAGGAATTGAAGATTACAATAAAACTCTCTTAAAAAGTAGATATACAAATTGAAGAACAAAAGATGATTCAAGGTTATATGATTTGCGAAATGAGAGCTCAATGAATGTTGTGTGCTTTTTGATTTTGCTTGCAAGAGAGAGTGAAAATTAATTGGATTTGAGTTTATATAGTTTGAGTTCAAAAACTAGCCGTTATGCATATTTTGGTGATAACCGACTTACCATTTATGGACATTCGGTTAGCCGCTTAATGTTACCGTTACAGCCAAAATTTAAATTTCTGAACATCCGGTATGCCGCTTGTGAAATTCGGATAGCCGTTTATGTTCCAAAAGCTTTTTGCCCAAATTCGGTCTGCCGTTTGTCAAGATCCGAATAGCCGCTTGCTACAGTAACTACTACAGTAAACTGTTTTCTAAAATTATAGTTTAACCCTAAAACTTTATAAAACTATAGTAAGGCCCAAAATGTTATGAAAGTTTTCAACTATGTCCAATTTCAGAATTTCTAAATAATACTTTGTCAATCCCAAAAATTTATGAAATTATGATATGACCTAAAATATGTGAAATTATAAAATGACCCAAAATATTTAAATAGGTCCAAATCCGAATTTAAACAATATCAAAGATTATAAAATGCTTTCATTTTAGTCCACAACAACTTAATTCCATGAAATCATTTCCTTATTAAAAAGCACAACACATAAATCTTTATTTAATCAACAAATGTGGTTTGTTATCATCAAAATTAATATCTATAGCCATATAGGCTAACACATATCTCACATTGTCATCGACTAGCTGGTCTACCAAAGAAAGGGGAAGTTATCCTTAGGGCAATTCTTGTTCAAGTTTGTGAAGTCCATACACATATGCCACTTCCTGTTGGATTTATTGACTAGGAAATTGTTCGACACCTAGTTAGAGTACAATGCCTCCCTAATGAATCTGGTTGCCATTAAGCGATCCACTTTTTACTCAATTACATCATACCATTCTTGGATGAAAGTTCGGTGCTTTTGCTTGACAGGCTTGTTATGTGGATTAACATTGAGCTTATGGCAGGAAGTAGATGATGGGATACTCCGCATATCTGCATAAGACTAGGCGAGCACATCGTGATTTTCCTTTAAAAAGTTGACAGGCTACTCTGGTGTTGTATGAAGAGGTTGGAACCAACTTTGATCGTCTTAGTCAGGTCATCATTACAGATTGAAACAAAAATGAGATCTTCACCTGGAGTGCCTCGTTTTGATTCTCTCGGTACCCAGGGATCCAAGGGTACCCCTATTTCCTCGTTTGATTATGTCCTAGTGTCATGGGGTATCCCATGTACACTTTGCGTCACTGCATTCACCTCTATCGGCGAGGTTGCATATTCTTTTGAACCACCGATTGTTCATAAAGTTCTCTTGTGCACATCGTTTTGTCATTAACAAGTGCCCGTCTAGTTCAGTGAACTGATGGCCTCATGCTGCTGTGATAACCCTACAGCAGAGTATGAGAACTGTTGTGCAAATTTTATTAAACTCGCAAGCGCACGAATCTATTTTAGAATAGACTAATGGTAACGAGTGTCGATCCCACGAGGAGATGGATTTTAATTATATGAAGAATTAATTTTGTATGAGGTGGTTGGATTTTGTGGTGAAAATGACTTAGATTATCCTAAAATTGAAATTGAAATGGCGAGGATAAATTGAAGAGAAATTTATTGAAATTACGTACCTGGGTATCTGGATCCGTATCAACATGCTTCATGGGCTAAATAATCCTTATTAATGCCAATTAAATCATGAGGGGGGAACCCACACCTCATGAACCACACTCTAATCAATATGGTGCTAAGGGCTTATCGTGCCAAATAATAATAACCTTGTACTAGGGAGCCGGTGTAACCAGGGGGTATCTAGACAAGATTATTATTATTTGTCGACGAAAAGTCAAATCATCCACAAAAATTAGAGGGGAAAAGAAAATAAATTTACCAAATAAAGCCCATGACACATGTTGAGACTTCACCTTCAACCCAAGCTCGAAACAAATTTAGCTACTCATAATTGAACTAGGGGCAAAATAAGAATTTATTAAAATACGTAGAAAATACAAGATGGAGAAGAAATTACAGAAAATAGATCCCAAAAATGGATTCAGAGCTATCAACTTAAGGGGGAGGGAGGCCCCCTCTTTATAGATACATTGAGTAAATTGTGGCCATCGGATTAAAAATAGTTTGGACGCTCAGGATTGCGCCACGTCATCAGTCAACAGTACGCGGTTTGATCACGTGGGTAAACAGTAACACGGTTTGACCCGGGTTGAACAGTGACATGGTTTGGATGAAAATAATCTTGTGTGATGCATGTACCGTACGTGAGATTTTTAGTCTATTGATATGCTGTCACGTCACCATCAACAATATATAAGAATTTTAGTCCAACAGGATCGTGACACCTCATCAATCAATGTCACATCATTGGTCAATGCCACGTCACCGATCCGTCTATGTGAACAGTGTCGTGAACAGTAACGTAGACAGTACTGTACACGTGAATAGTACCATACATGTGAACAGTGCAATTTTTCTTTTTATGCTCCCAAGGTTTTCGACCGTCCTGAGTTCAAAAGTGATGTCCGTTTTACCGTCTGATCTCTCGTTTATTGTGAAATGACTATGATGCCCCTAAAATACATAAAATACTTAATTAAAATAAAACACACATAATTAAATTACAAGAAGCTTAAATATATAAAAGTAAAGGTTGTTAGTAAGACGTGAAATGTAAAATGACAATTTTCTCCTTTATAAATATACATTTTCTAACACTCAACACACACCCCAACCAGCTTATTGCTAGTCCCTAGCAAATAAAGCGAAAAAAAAATTCAAAATCCAAAATGATTTTTTTTTTAACAATCATGGTTATTCAATCAAACTAATGATAGTAATCAAATAAAAGTATATGCATTATCTCCAGTCTAAAGAAACATCACACCCACATCAACCATCCACATAAATCAAACTAGTAGACTTTGTCACAGCTACTTTCAAGAATGACATGTTAAACCCCAAAATCTCACTGGATATAGTGACACTCTCACAAAGAAATTAAACCCAATAAAAATAGTCACTGCAATGAATTGTAATTGAGAGAAAATAATAAAGAAATGATATCACATGCTCTCACCAAGATGAAAGAAATATGCCCTCAGCTTATAAATAATACCATCTCAAGTAAAACAAAAATACTAGTCAACCCACTTTATTTATTTAATTTTTTTTTATTATTATGCATCACTACATCTTTTTAGCCCATATAACTAGCTTCTACTTCAGACTATAGTTCCCTAAAATCAAGAAGGACTTTTATTAGGACGTAACGTAGGCTAGGGACATGGCTAACAAAGAAGTGAAATAAGGAAAACAAAGTGTATGTTTGAGAAAAATGCAGAGGAATATTTTTTTTTGAAGTTACAAGGTGAATTTCACCTATTATTGTTATTTTTTTTTCTTTTTTTTTGAAACAACAATTTTTTTTTTTTGCTTTTTATTGGGCATAACTTCACTATACAAAATATTTATTTACATTTTTCTCAAACATAAATAGGTGATGGAACTTGTAAGATATTGGGTAATACTCCAAATCAGAGTGGGTCAAGATGATAAGTTTGACAAAGAAAAGTTTTTTTTTAAAATTTTTTTAAAGGCTCAAAAGGATTAACTATGGATATGTGATAAAAGGGATGGCTAGAAAGGCTCAAACGAATCAAAGATGGTCTTTCTATCGTCTTTTAGGGCTCTAAATAATCTTTCATATCTACTAGTTAGATGAGCCTCCATATGTAGCAATACACATTTTTTTTTTATTTTACAATTTTTTAAGGGTTAACTCAAAAGAAATCTAGAGATCGTGTATTCAATAATAAACTGTTAAGCTATATAAAGAATGGGTAAAATGATTACTCTCCAAGAAAAATGATAGGCTCAAAAACTCACTTGGTACTTATTATGACATGTTCATTCCTTCAAGCAACTCATATTTGTCTCCGACATCAACCTGTAGAGTAGCAAACATAGTGTAACATCACTTAAGACCAAAGATAATACAAATACTAAAATTTGAAATTAATCATGTCATCCAATGTTAAAACAAATCACAAAATTTTTTTTTAAACAACATTCTACCCCCCAATCTATTATAAACATTAAAGGAAAATATGCATGCAGAAATGTGAAAATGATGCAGAAAAATTAATTAGAAAAGTTACACTTAAAATGATAGGAAAATAAATGTTTTTTTTATTTTTAACTAAGAATATGCGTTTCTAGAGGTACTGCACTCCATATTCAGCCATCTTCGACTCAAATATTTGAAAATGTATATTTATAAAGGAGAAATTAAAAAGAAGAAGAAAAATGAACATCAAAACTTAATAAAAAAAAAGAAAATGTCTGAATTTTTTTTTATTTTTTTTTGAAGTTTTTTTTCAAACGATGAATATGCGTTTCTAGAGTCACTACACTCCATATTCAGCCATCTTCAACACAAAAAGTTAGCAACAGTTAGTTTTTACAACAAAAAAATAGTAAAAACTTAACCAAGATTCCACAATTGTCGACTATTCCATCCCCCTAACCAGAACAAAACATTGTCCTCAATGTTTTAAAGAAAAGAAGTAGAGTTTAGAAGACATCACCTGGGTGGTGTAACACAGAAGAAAATATTTACAGGCGGAGAGTTAAATCTAATTTGTACTTCTTACTGTGGCTACTGTTACCATCATTATTTGGACGCTCCAACACAAAGATCCAGGGGTCTAGCTCCGGTCTATAAGCTTGTAACATATCAAGTAGCTCATTAGCGGTGTGATCACAAATAAAAAGTTTTTCGCATTGGAAGGAACGAAATAGTTTTTTATTGCATGGTTAAGAAATACGATGAAGCCATCATAAAAGTTATTGACATTTAACAAACCGATGGGTTTCTGGTGAATGTGCAGATGGACGCAAGATGCTAGTGTGATAAGTGCCTCTAGTGTTGCAAGATCTCCTGGAAGAAAAATAAAAGCATCAGCATGATTAAGCATTTCAGTTATTCTTTCTTACATACCTGAGACGACTAACTCTTCTCCAGTTGGTGAGTCAGACAAACTGCCCAAAGGTTTTAAGACTCTTGGGATGATGCCTAACACTTGGCTTCCTCTGACAAAAGCAGCTTCTGAAACTAATTTTGATAACCCTCGATTACCTCCTCTATACACCAAGTGTAATTTTCTCTCTGCTATGCTTCGACCAAGATCTATGACTGCCTCAACGAACTCTTTATGTTTGCCATAGTTAAATCCAGAAAGCACACAAATTTTCTTGAATTGTCTATTGGGAGTAGCTGCCATTGGAATATTTCTCAAAAATAATTTGTGAGTGCTTAACAAAAAGTCTTATTTAAGAATCTTGGTGACAGTGGGTCACAACTGTGTATGAGGTGGCATGTCAGTGTCAAATAACGCGTAAAGCACATGGTTTGCGAGTCAAAAAGAAAACAGTAAAAAGAAAAGAAACGATGGTCAAATAAAATTATTAATGACAATAGTGGAAAAGATAAAACAACAGTGAAATAAAAATAACAGTAAAGTAAAAAGATATTTACAGGTAGTTGCGACTGTGGCTCACATCTTCCTCTGATTTTATGTCTAGAAACGGCTTGAACGCCCTCTATGGGTCGAGGATAGGCTTCCCATCCAATTTTCTTATAAACTGACAAACAGGGTCGTTTATAGTCAGATTCCCGAGACTATATCGTGTATGCTCTTTCTGGAATAATGGCCATAACTGGAGAATCGCTCCTTGTACATATCCACTGGGATGCGTTTTAAGAGACAAAAGGATATCATCCAATGACTCCTTATTCAAGTCATCCCTAATGAATTAAATCTTATCTTTCCTGTTATCAGACACCATTCCTAAAGAACATGGGTTTTTATCGCAACTAATTCTGGCACACTTATGACAAGCAACAGAAATTCTTCGAGCTCGTCGTTTTCTTGCATAATTTCCTTTACCACAACCAGGCATGTATGCAATAAATTTTGGAGGTAACTCACCTACCAATCGTACTTTAGCCTCGATTAACCAATGAATGTCAGTAGGTATGTTATTCCTTATGAGTAATCGCATCCGTTCGAACCGGGCATTATAGATTGTAAGGAGGGCATTCTGAGGAAGTGAAGGGAATCGCTTGTGAAGCTTCGCTAGAATCTCGTTTTTGTCCATATCTTCACCTCAGAATATCAGTTATTATGGGAAAACTGAAGTAACCAACTTGATTGTCACGGAGTACCGTTATCCGCAACTTCAATGGGTAACAAACTAAAGCACACAAACAGAAAAATAAATTAAAACACACAAAGAAAATTAAAATCATCCTCTTATTGAATTTACCTTAATCTCCAACTGGATGTCGTAAACATTTCTCTCAATGTCTTTGAGTTGGCTTTCTAAACTCTCAACATAGGATACTAACTCTGGTGGTTGCAGAGCCCAAATACGATGTGTTTTACAAAATTGAATCTGCCTTTTAAGATGAGTTTTAACACGTTGCAGTAGTTTAAGAATGTTCAGGAGGAACGGTCTAAGTATGGTACTCATGATTAACAATGATAAGAGAAAACTTAATGGTAAAACAAACACACTTATGCAAAAATAATTTCAATTAGCAAAAGAATATTAAAAAGAAAGAAAGAAAGATCAAACCACTGAAAAGAAAAAAATCAATTCAAATCTGGTGGGTCACTCAAATTTATTTCGATGTCTTCTCCATGTGGTTGGTACTCTAGATATGGCTTTAATCTTTGACCATTAACTTTAAATGTGACACCGTTCTTTGGGTCCTTAATTTCAATTGCCCCATGTGGAAAAACAGTATGAACAATAAAGGGACCAGACCATCGAGAGTGTAACTTACCTGGGAATAGGTGCAAGCGAGAATTGAACAAAAGCACTTTCTAACCTGGAGTGAAAGATTTTCTCATAATTTGCTTGTCGTGGAAGACTTTCATTCGTTTATTGTAAATCTTGTCATTTTTGTATGCATCATTGCGAATTTCTTTAAGTTCTGCCAGTTGTAATCTTCTTTCTAAGCTTGTCAAAGTTGAATTTCTTGATGACCCAATATGCACGATGCTTGAGTTCCACAGGTAGGTGGCAAGCTTTTCCATACACTAGCATGTAGGGTGACATCCCAATCGGGGTCTTGAAAGCCGTTCTATATGCCCATAATGCATCATCAAGTCTTAATGACCAATCTTTTCTGTCTGGCTTCACCGTCTTTTCTAATATGTGCTTTATTTCTCGATTGGAGATCTCAACTTGGCCACTAGTTTGTGGATGATATGGAGTCGTCACTTTGTGAGTGATTGAATACTTTGTTAAAAGAGCTTTGAATGCTTTGTTACAAAAGTGGGCACTACCAACACTGATTATTTCTCGAAGGAATTCAAAGCGTGAAACAATGTTGCTTTTTAAAAATCCTATCACCACCTTATGATAATTGGTTTTACATGGAATTGCTTCCACCCATTTCGATACGTAGTCAACAGCAACCAATATGTATTGATGGCCAAAAGAAGGGGGAAAAGGTCCCATGAAGTCGATACCCCATACGTCAAAAATCTCAACCACTAAAATTGGATTTAGTGGCATCATATTCCTTCGTGTAATGCTCCCCGTTCGTTGACACCTATCACATGAAGAACAGAAAGTGTAAGCGTCTCAAAATATAGTTGGCAAATAGAAACCACATTGTAAAACTTTAGTCGCTGTTTTCTTAGAGCTGAAATGGCCTCCACAAGCTTGTTCATGGCAGAATGAAAGAATATTCTGAATTTCATTTTCTGAAACACATCATCTAACAATTTGATCTGCACAATACTTGAACAAATACGGGTCATCCCAAAAGAAATTCTTTATTTATGCAAAGAATTTAGCCTTATCTTGCTTGGTCCAATGCTCTGGAAGTTGACCTGTAACAAGATAATTAACGATATCAGCATACCATGGTAATACTTCCACACTCATCAATTGTTCATCTGGGAATGACTCATTCAATGTTAATGGCTCTGTAATTGTGTAAAAATGGAGACGAGAGAGATGGTCTACCACAACAATTTCTATGAATTTCTTATCTTTAAATTCCAAGTCGAATTCCTGCAAAAGTAACACCCAACGAATTAGTCTAACTTTTACATCTTTCTTTGTGAGAAGATATTTAAGGGCAGCATGATATGAAAATACAATTATTTACAACCAATGAGATAAGATCAAAATTTTTCTAATGCAAATACTACTGCTAGCATTTCTTTTTCAATAGTTGATTAATCCAACTGTGCATCATTCAATGTCATACTAGCATAGTAAATAACATGGGGAATTCGATCAACTTTTTGTCCTAATACTGCTCCTACTGCATAATCAGATGCATCACACATGAGTTCAAATGGTAAGCTCCAGTTTGGGGGCTGAATGATGGGTGATGATGTCAACAATTGCTTTAATTTTTCAAAAGCCACAAGACATGAATCATTAAAGATAAAAGGTACATCCTTAGCAAGTAAACTACATAAGGGTCTAAAAACTTTGCTAAAATCTTTAATAAAACGTCTATAAAAACCAGAATGCCCAAGGAAAAATCTTACTTCTCTGACTGTTTTGGGTGGAGGAAGATTAGAAATGAGATCCACCTTGGCTTTTTCAACCTCAATGCCTTTGCTCGAAATGATGTGACCGAGAACAATACCTTGTTTTACCATAAAATGACATTTCTCCCAATTTTAGACTAAGTTCTTCTCGATACATCTCTGCAGAACTAGTGTTAGATGATGTAAACATTGATCAAATGAGTCACCAAAGAAAGAAAAGTCATCCATAAAGACTTCAAGGAATCGTTCAACCATATCAGAAAAAATGCTTAACATGCATCGTTGAAATGTGGCAGGTGCATTATATAATCCAAATGGCATCCTTCTATATGTAAAAGTGTCAAAAAGGCAAGTGAAAGTGGTTTTCTCTTGATCTTTTGGTGCTATGGGAATCTAATTATATCCTGAGTAGCCATCTAGAAAGCAATAAAATTCATGGCTTGCCAATCTATCAAGCATTTGATCGATAAATGGTAAATGAAAATGGTCTTTACGTGTGACAGAATTCAACTTTCTATAATCAATGCATACACGCCATCCTGTAGTTACTCTAGTTGGTATCAATTCATTATCAGCATTGTTAACTACTGTGACTCCTGACTTTTTAGGGACAACTTGTACATGACTGACCTATGAACTATCAGAAATTAGGTAAATGATACCTGCGTCTAATAGCTTAAGGACTTCAGTTCTAACAACTTCTTTCATATTAGGATTTAACCGACGTTGCATTTCCCTAGTAGATTTAGCATTTTCATCGAGGTGAATGTAATGCATGCAGTCTACTGGGTTTATACTTTTTATGTTTGCTATGGTCCATCCTAATGTTCCTTTGTGCTCTTTTAAAACATCCAACAACTTACCTTTTTGTTCGTCATTGAAGGATGATGAGATGATTACCAACAGAGTACTTTCTTCTCCCAAAAATGCATATTCCAAAGTGTTGGGTAATGGTTTGAGCTTGAGTTTTGGTGGTGATTCTGATGATGGGATGAGTTTCTTTTCTGATGGTGCTAGTTGTTCAACTCTTGACTTCCATTTATTAGTGTCCGTGGATAGTGCTGAGTCAAGTAGGGCGTTGACCTCATCGACCAATCTGTCAATATCAAAATCCAAACCAAAGTGAGTTAAACATGTTTATAAAGGATCATCACTAAGGTTTGAAACAAAAGTATTATCAACTAATGCTTTTATTAAATCCACATCAACAATTCCATCATCTGCATTGTGAGTTTGTTTGGCAATATTGAAGATGTTCAGCTCCATAGTCATGTTGCCAAAGAACAACTACATATTTCCAGTCCTGTATTGAATGTGAGCATCCGCAGTTGCTAAGAAAGGTCGGCCTAGAATAATAGGGATGTGCTTCCTTGAATCTTGTATTGGTTGAGTGTCAATTACAATGAGATCAACAAGAAAATAAAACTTGTCTACCTGGATAAGCACGTCCTCCACAATACCACGAGGTATTTTTGTGGACCGATCTGCAAGCTGTAACACCACTGGAGTTGGATGTAATTCTCCAAGTCCAAGTTCAACAAACACTTAATAAGGTAACATATTTACACTAGCTCCTAAATCCAACAAAGCATTCTCAATTGTGTAGTTCCCGATACTGCATGAGATATTGGGGGAGCCTGGGTCTTTGCATTTTAGAGGAATGTTATGTTGAAGTATAGAACTAACATTTTCTATTAAAAATGCCTTCTTTTGAACATGAATGTTTCTATTTTTAATACAAAGGTCTTTAAGAAACTTGGCATAAGATGGAATTTGCTTTATAGCATCAAGTAAAGGGATGTTAACACTTACCTATTTGAGGATTTCAAGAATCTCACTTGTGGATTTTTCCTTCTTTTCTTTAGCTAACCTCTGAGGAAATTGAGCTTTGGGAACATATTCTCGTGGGTTAGTTTCTTCTTTCTCCTTTGGTGATGAGTCCTCAGCATTTACAGGTACAATTTGATTTTCTTTTGTCACCCGCATCTCCACTTTGTTGTCGACTTCTTTTCCTTTTCGCAAGGTCATGACAGCTTTGACCTCTCCATGCTGCTATGGTGAACTGGTACTTGCTTCATGTACTCCTTTAGGATTAGGCACTGGTTGACTTGGAAATTTGTCTTTCTCAACAGTCATTGCCAAGGTCTGAACTGAAGAAGCTAGTTGTCTCACCATCTTCTCAAGGCTTGAAACTGAATAGTACCGTACATGTGAACAGTCATCGATCCGTCTATGTGAACAGTGCGTGAACAGTAACGTAGACAGTACCGTACACGTGAATAATATCGTACATGTGAACAATGTCATTTTTCCTTTTATGCTCCTCTTAAGGTTTTCGACCATCTTGAGTTCAAAAGTGATGTCTGTTTTGCCGTCTGATCTCTCGTTTATTGTGAAATGACCATAATGCCCCTAAAATACATAAAATACTTAATTAAAATAAAACACACATAATTAAATTACAAGAAGCTTAAATACATAAAAGTAAGGGTTGTTAGTAAGACGAGAAATATAAAATGACGATTTTCTCCTTTATAAATATGCATTTTCTAACACTCAACAAGAACCAATTTGATAACTCAACTTAAAGGCAACAGAATAACATCCTCAGGCTGACTGTTAAGCCCCCTTAGTGGTCATAACTTCCCTAGCGGTTGGAATCTTCATGGCGAGGTAATGCATGGATACTGCAGCTTTAGTGGACGCAAGGAATGGCTTTCTCAAAAGAGTGTCTACTTATAATATAATAAAAAAAATTAAATCTAGTAGTCAATTTATTAAACAAAGAAAATAAAATTTGGGAAAAGAAATTAATAAGAATCAATCTAAAAATATGCTAAGGTTATGTGATCCACTCTCCGATTTCAAATTATGGTTATAACACTCTTTCATATTTGTATTTTGCATTTATTTTGCTAGTTAATTATTATGCCATTTAATTCTTAACTAACCATTCGTGTGATAAATATCGACCAAGTCCCTAATGTGCCACAACTATATTAAAGTGTTAACATTATGTCAAAATACTATATAAATCTAAAGAGATCTAGATCTATAAATTAATATGACATAAAAGAAACTGTAAATAGAAAACACAACAAATAAAATAAACTTTAAGACTTACTTGAGAGAGTAATTAATCAATAATTTAAATCTTTGAGCTTCACCTTTCACCTCAGCTCAGAAAATTAGCCACTTATATTGAAAAATAAAACACTCATTTTATTTAACAAACTTTTTAAACATATTACAAGAGAATGAATTGAACAAAAGAAGAAATTTCCCTAAGCCTCAATCTCAGCTTCCTCCCTTCTCTGCACTCCTCCCCCCTCCATTCTTCCTCAAGGCAAGGAACACATCTTTATTTTTTTAATATTTATTTATTTTATTATCTATGTACATAAAGAAGTGTGATGGTCAATTGGCAAAATCGCCACCTGACCATCACGAGCATTTTTGCTCACTTTTTCTTTGTTTCTCGCTTCCAGTTGTAACTCCTCTTTATTCTTAAAATATATCTACAATATAAAATTAAAATAAAATTAACACGCTAAAAATTAATTTAACATAAAAATATATTTGGGGAGTGTTAAGATAATTTATGAGTTGTGAGCATATAAATCAATATTGTAAGTGAAAAATTAATAATTTTATCCTTATTAAATGTATATTTTTTACTGTCAATCAGTAACGGTCAATGTGATAATACCCTTAGGGATGACTACATCCCTAGTAAAACCAATGAGCAACGTGTCATACGGAGTGATCCGTGGTGATTCAATCAACAACTAATCCAAGGTGCTTTTAAAGATGATGTCTACGGAGTTGTCTATTTTTACAAGCATTATTGCCATTTTACCAATAACAAATTTCCAATGTGAGTACCAGGGATCGATGACCTACTATAACGCTTGAAGGCTTTCCTAAAGTTTCCAGCGAGGGTAAGTTCATCATCTATCATTCAAATGAAAATTCCTTTCTTAGATCCTTGAGATGCTTCCTAGTCAGGACTTGAGTCAACGATCTGCTCACCCTTGTCTTTTTCAGAGACTTCCTAGCCAGTAGTATATTGGCCACAAACTCCTTAAGGTACCCACTCAGAATTAAAAACTCAATTTCCTCCTACAAACTGAAGAATTCGGTACTGCTATAGTTGAAATCCTTATGAAACTTGCAGTATTTTAAATTATGTTTCATATTGGGGTACTTTCGTATTAGCTTGGATGGGCAGAGAATGCCACTTCTCTAATTTAGTAGAAGATCTATTCTGGAGACTGATTTAAAAGAAGAAAATAATCATATCAGAGTTTCTGTAGCGGTTCCCTTTGTTCTAGTGGCAGTGGCTTGACAAATGGTAGTGCCCAAGGTATACCAAATACGTTGAATCCTCGCCTGCGAGTAGTAAGAGGTGGTGTGCTACTTGCCTAGAAAACCTCATATTTCTTTAGTTTCAAGGCTTGTGAGTAGGCTTCCGTATATGAGAGAGGGCGGTACTTTTGGAACGATTACTACAACTTTTCTAAATGTAAATTCTTCTCAAAATGAATGAGTGTTTGTTGGTGGCTAAATGCACTGATATATAACACCTCTTAGTAGAAATAGTTTACATAATTAGCTAATGATTCTGGTTATCTTTGCTTAATAAAAGTAAGCTTGAAAGTTGCCTTATCTTAGGACAAAGCATAACAAAGCTCATGAAC
This sequence comes from Citrus australasica, assembly GCA_029618585.1. Classification (NCBI taxonomy): domain Eukaryota; kingdom Viridiplantae; phylum Streptophyta; class Magnoliopsida; order Sapindales; family Rutaceae; genus Citrus; species Citrus australasica. The sequence continues at coordinate 10,529,786 of JARCIV010000006.1, forward strand.
AAAATTTTTCAATAACTGGTCTAGGGAGGATATGCTACATGTCTTCAATTATCAGAACCATGATTTGGCGGGATGAGTGAAGGTGTGCAGGAGCATTCGACATATAGTGTTGTCATGTGCACCTTTAATCAGCATCTAATCACACATAGCTTAGTATGCTCTGCAGGATCTTACGTACCCCAGTATTGGGGTATTTGGGGCATGGTGAATGTTTTTGGGAGAGCTATTGTTTAAATCTCCAAGGTGAATGGCAAGTTATACGCTATTAGCACCGAAGTACTAGTGCCATTATTCTTTTTAGAAAAGAGCTTCACTTGAGCTTCAAGATACTCTATTTTGCCAAGAACTCCCAGGTTACCCTAGGTGCACCTTGAGGATGCCATTGTCATTTGGGAAGCTCTTTCGATATTCAACTTATGTTGAAGATCTTCCTGAGCTCTTTATTTGGGCTTACTATGGCTACTGCAGGAATGATAAGACACAGTGGATCATTCCTCTCAAGAGCCCTCAGTTTAGAACTTTGAATCGATACCCGATGGCCTGTGCTTTAGTTTACTGCCCTTAGGTGTCTTGATTGTGGTATGATTTGCTACTACTTTGCAATAATGGAGTATTCTAAATCACAGGGGAAACTATTGGTTTAAGTAACTTAGATCCTACTACACTAAGGATAGCGGGGCTAAATTCTCGAAGTGCTTATAATTAATGAGTTTTTCGTCCAGATGAGTACTAGTTGACTGCTTGACAGGTTTGCCTTTGTCGAGGTAGGTACTCTCCTTGTTGAGTCGCCTCTCTCATCACTATTGTGGTCTCCCAGTTTATCATGATCTAGCATTATGTCGTCGGGTCCCATGGTTGTGTGAACAGACATATCGACAAGCTCAGTAATGGTGAGGCTTTTTGTGTGCTCCCTACCTAGATGACACTAATTTTTTTTAGTAGATTTTGGGTGTATAAGTGAAAAGTGCAAAATCAATTTAAGAACAATGAATTTATTTTTGATGGGATATAAGTTGCCTCGCTTTATTGGGATGCATGGGTTGTTTTGGTCTTTATGGAGATGAAAGAAAAGTGAGAGGATGGTAGAAATGGTAGGAGGTTCTAATCTAGACTCAGAGAGCTCAAAAAGGCATCTTCAACCTATAAAACAACGAAAAAAAGGTCAGAGATCAAGCTTAGGGTGGTCGGCGACCACATTCCAATGCTTCAGTAAGAGTTGGGTTATTTTATGTTCGAGAGCTGGCAAGCTCTCGGTAATGGTGACTGGAGGTTGAAGAAAATTTCAGCCTTTGTGGTGTGTGTAGGTTGTATTCATAAAAATAAAACATGAGTATCTTTATAAAGAGCACCCTAGTTGTCCTACAACCTGGGTTATTTTATTAGTGTTCTTTGTTATCGTGGCAAAGATTTCTTTTTCCTTAATTCATGAGACCGTTTAGGTATTTTAAAATTTGCATGGAGAACAAGTTTGGGGTGCATACATGTGTTGGGCATGGGGGATGGTCTCATGTACTTCTACTAAGCTTGTTGGGGATTGACAAGCTTGGTAAGTGAAGACAAATGGTGCCAACTATCTTAGTAACTATGTTTGCAAGTGTGACAGGCTGTTATCCCCTCTTTTTCAACACAATATTTCATGATTGATTCCTTATTTTTTTTTAGAGAATCAACCAATTTTTTGGGATAATGCCTCTTTTGTCACCCGATACCCTTTTGAATATTTTCCTAACCTTCCTACCTTTGTGCAGCGTACCCCATGTACCATTCGGAGACCTGGGGTACCTGACATGAGTCAATATCCTTTTGATGACTTTTATTCCGTTATCAAATTTATATTAACACGTAACAATTTATTACTTGGTTTTCCACTTCTTTCCCAAACACTTTTAAATAAATGGTAATTATCCACCGACCACTTATTTTTTCTAGCTTTTTATAAAATACACAAATTTTTTTTGGGCAGCGCTCCATCTGAAGTTAACATTTTTTTCACTAGTCCACTCTCGTTATAACACTATTATAACTTTGCTGACATCGTAAGGGTAAATTTCTCATTTCACAACGATATTGTTTGAAGATAGAGGTGGACAGATGCAAAACAATATAAGTTTAAGCGGGGTTCAGCAAAAAAAAAAATTAAGAATTGTGTATTTTTCAAAAAATTTGAAAAAAAGGTGGTTGGTGGATAATTGTTCTTTTACATGTGGGGGTAAAAAAGTCATTTATACAATATTCCATTAGTTCTCTTAACAGTTTGAAGACAAAAGTGGACAAGTGAAAATAATATAACTTCGACTGGAGTTTAGCAAAAAAAATTAAGAATTGTGATTTTTTAAAAAGTGCAAAAAATAGGTGGTCAATGGATAATTATCCTTAAATAAAAATAGGAGTAAGTTAAGATTTACAATAATTTTAGAGTTATTTTGAAGATCGTTATTTCAAGAAAGGAGCAATATGAGATTTGCCCAAAAACACTTGTATGTATGATTTTGAATAATGCTATTTTGACACCAGAAAAAAATTAGGCTACAAAATTTTGAAAAAAAAATGAAAAGACTAAAATATCTTGATAAAAAGTAGTTTGTTACAAACTACCTTGATATTTTATATTTATGCTTTTTGTCAAAATTTTGTAAAATATTTTTCAAAAATAGAACATAAGACTTATAAATAGAAAATAAAACAAATAAATTAATACAAAATTGATTAAATTTCTGTATTATTATAAAACAAAATAAAAACTTACAAATATTAAATACAACGAGTAAATCGACATTAACTATAAAATAGAACACAATTATGGAAATGGAACAATTGACTTATAAATGGAAGGTAAAACAAAATCAATATAAAACTGGCAAACTGATGTGTTATTGGCAAACAAAATAAAAACTTATAGATGTAACATAAAACTACTAAATCAATATTAACTATAAAATAAAAGATAAATTTTAGAAATAGAACATAAAATTCGTAAATGAAATATGTAACAAGTAAATTAATATAAGCTGGCAAATTTATGTATTACTGGTAAACAGAATAAAAATTTACAAATATAACATAAAACTAATAGATTAACATTAATTGTAAAATAAAATATAAATTTAAAAAATGGAACATAAGACTTATAAATGAAAGGGAAATAAGTAAATGGATATAAAATTAACAAATTAATGTATAATTGGTAAACAAAATAAAAGCTTACAAATATAAGAGCATCACCAAAAACTCTTCAAATAAGATTTTATTACTTATTTGAAGAGTCACATCAGTATTTAAGGCTCCAAAAGGCATTCCAAATTAAGATTCTTCAAATAAGAAATGATCATCTCTCTTCAAATTTAGAGAGTTGATTTCTCCCTCTTCAATTTATATTTTATTACTTTTTGTTGGAGAAAGAGAGAGGTACTTTAATTATTATTGACTTTTCCTTTAAAAAATAGTTATTTAATTAAAATAATATTAACTCATTTATATTTGAAGAGTCTTTTGGAGAATAATATATTTTTTCACTCTTCTATTTGCCATATAAGTAAGTAAGTAAATATTTGAAGAGTAAAATTATACAGTCTTTTGGAGATGCTCTAATATAAAACTAATAAATCAACATTAAGTGTTAAAAAGAAAACATAAACTTTAAAAATGAAACACAAGACTTGTAAGTGAAAGTTATAATAAGTAAATTAATATAAGAGTGGTAAATTAGTGTCGTATAAGTGAGCAAAATAAAAACTTATAAATTTCATATAAAACTTATAAATCAAAATGAAGTATAAAATTAAAAATAATTTTTGTAGATTTTGCCTAAAACGAATGAATAAAAGGTAAAATAAATAAACTAACATAAAAGTTACAAAAAAAAACTTACAAATATAAAATAAAAAACTCATTATAATGTTGATTTTGTATTTAAATTGAATAATGCTAGTTTTGAATTTATGTAAAATATGTCATGTTTTATTGAGGATGAAATTTATTTTCAAAATCGGATTTTGAAAAACTTTTTATTTTAATGTTTTCCAAAGCTATGGTCAGATGCAACTATTTTGCATCCTTCTACACTTTCTCAACAATGACCCCAAATGGTTTCTAAGTACAAGTAAGGAGCAAGTTTAAAACTACAATAAGACTCAAAATTAAAAATAATTTTATTAATATATCATATATGTATCTAGTAATATAAGAATATTTTTTATTTTATTTTGGGAAAAGGACAACTACACTTTCATAATTTATGGAAGTGGTCATTGAGAACCCCAATTTTTTCATAAGGGACACCAAAACCCTCTTCCATTAACTTTTACTGTTAGTTTGGATGTAAACTATTAAATTTACTATTATACCCTTATGATGCACTTACTTTTTTCCACATGGAATTATAAATTGAATAAATAAATATTTGACAAATGTGGCTCAACACAATAACATTGATTTACAATTTTGTCCCTGTATAGATTACAAAATTAAAAAAAATTGTCTTATAGAATCATTGTCGATGAAATTTTAAATGGCATTTATACGCTTGCAAATAATTTTAATCACAGAAATATCATTAAATTATAATCAATTTTTAAAAATTTGATGCCAACTGTAATATTTTAAAATATAGTCCATTTGTACTAGTTATGTGATTGTAATTTCTCATGAAAAATCAATTTTAATTCAATCAAGTTCCATTGTTCATTAATCCATCAAGTTTATTTCATGGAAATAAAATTCGTCAGGCTCATTCATGAAAAAGTGAATGGAGGCATGATATTCAAGAACAAGTCATGGTGTTCCAATAGCTAAGCTGTGACAAGCAAAATGACCTTGATATATATATATATGCTATCAATTCAATTCAAATGCACCACAAAGTCTGATTAAAAACTATGTCTATGATCCAAATGCGTCATATCCAATTCTATTATAAAATTAATATGATTTCCTAATCTTTGCCACTTTGGCTGTGATTGTCTTTCAGATTGAATTGCATTTAGTTAAGTTGCTACTGACAAATTACCATACGATAGGAAGACAATAAAGTAATTAATTGCAGCTAATACAATAAATAATTTGAAATTTCAAGTTAATAGAATGTAGCTTTGATGAACTTTTGTAGGAGTCTTACAATACCTTTTGTTGTACCCTATATCGCTGCAGTTAGCGCACTTGATAGTTTTCTTATCTTTCTTTTCCTAAGAAGTTCATTTGGTTCCTTCTTTGTTGCTTGTTTTTTAGGCTTGCAAACTTGCACTAGCATTTCAGGTGGCTCAATTTCAGGTCCTTGAACACTAGGCCATATTGCTTGATCTGGCAAAAGCTTTATTTACTCTGACTAAGTTACAATATAATCTTGAACTGTTAGATGTGGATCTACATAATTAGCAACACGTTCACGCCTTATTGTAATACATGGCATTGCATGCTTACAAGGATGCCACTAATTTGATATGCCTCATAACCACATGTTCTTTTATCTAGATCAACTATAAAATATTCATGTGTGACGTTGCACTGGTAGAAAAGCGGCCTTCTTTGATGCTATTTTGGTATCAGTAATGGTTTTTACTGACACCAAGTTTAGTGTCACTGATCACAGTGCAAGAAATTTACTGACACATTTTTTGTATCGGCGATTCCGTGACAGCTTAGTATCAGAGAAATGCTAATAATTAAAACATCACATAGGTTTTGATGTTACGGTGTTAGACAATTTGTGATCCCATAATATCAAAATAATTGTGATTTTATACAGTCATGCAAATAATGATTCTATGGTAATAAAGCATGTTTTGGTGCGCTAGTATCATATATGTTGTGATTGAAGAATATTAATATTTATAGATACTAAATTGATGTCAATAGATTTTTGAAGATTTTAAAAAAATTCATTACTACAATTACTAGTAGTTTAAAATTAAAACCTAGTAAACAACTATTTTCAACAATGATTATAGAACAAATGTTGGAAACAAAATCCAATAATCTACATTTAACAAATACCATCAAGCTGCATTCAATATTTAACACCCAACATTCAATAACCAAATTTTGTTCAACAACCAAATTCATCAACTATAGGTTCAATAGCACAATATTGCCAAAAACCACAACTAATTTCCAAAGTTTATCATAACAACAAATTGAATATGAATCCAGAAAAGAACCAATGTAACACAAGAACTAAGAAAGCAGAAAAGAAAAGAAGCAAACACAGACAACACAAGAATCAATTATGTGGTTCAGTTGCACCAAGTGGCACAACCTACATCCACGGGAGAAGCTTTCTTCAGAGCTTTTATTACTCAACAATGGAGGATCCCAATTTATAGAGATTGTTTACAAGATATCAGAGAACTCTTATCACACATCCCCTGATCTCTCTCTCTCTCTCAATACGGATAAACACGCTGACTAACAACTGTTACACTAGTCTGTTCTTAAAGTTAACAGAGCAACCACCCAGGTAAACCCAGATTGAACAGCTTGTTTACACATAGCATAACAAACTTAACGAACTGAATAAAATTGCTTCACACGGCTGTCACATGCATCACTTAAAAGCCTTCTCTTAAACGACACAATTGAACTACCGTTTCAAGCTCCAAACATAAGTGACCACACACGTGCTTTTCCCGTGAGTTTTAAGTGCTCTTCTATTTGCCAAAACGCCACCGTTTAGAGCTAATGAGTTTGATTCACCAGCAAACCTCACAGTTCAATAGCACAATATTGCTAAAAACCACAGCTAATTTCCAATGTCTATCAGAACAACAACTTGAGTAGTTGTTAATAAGGCAAATGGTCTAAAATAAAAAGCAACCCCAACGTTGTTCAATCACCTCATTTCTCAGACAACAAAAATCAATGATCACTTGAAAGACAGCCTTGTTCAACAATGTTTTTTATGTGTAACCAAAAATTAATGCATCATGTTCGATCAATAACTCTTATCAAGAAAACTGTCCACTATTAAAGAAAATATATTAATGCTTTAACTGGTGTTCTTTCTCTAATGTGCAGCTAACCTAATATTTTTCCTCAATATCATTCATTGGAGGAAAATGCTTAAGTCCAACATGGATAATACAAGGGTCTACATGTAGTCTCTTTCAGTCTAGGAGACCATCTTGGAGACTTTATTGGAGTCTTCTTTGAAGACTTTTTCACTTGTTCTACCTTAGTTTCAATTGGAACTAGAGGAGTTGGTACGCTGCCACCATCATTCTCCATGATCACTTTGCTCAATGATGTCAATAACTCTTATCAATAAAACTGTCCACTATTAAAGAAAATATATTAATGCTTTGACTGGTGTTCTTTCTCTAATGTGCAGTTAACCTAATGTTTTTCCTCAATATCATTCATTGGAGGAAAATGCTTAAGTCCAACATGGATAGTACAAGGGTCTACATGTAGTCTCTTTCAGTCTACGAGACCATCTTGGAGACTTTATTGGAGTCTTCTTTGAAGACTTTTTCACTTGTTCTACCTCAGTTTCAATTGGAACTGGAGGAGTTAGTATGTTGCCACCATCATTCTCCATTATCACCTTGCTCAATGATGTCAATTTTGGAGATAGTTTATTCATAAAATCCATAACTCATTCGACAAATAAACATGACACATCAATTAGTTAAATAAATTAAATATAAAATGAAAAAAATTACAAAGATAATAATGTTTGTCTTTAGCTTTGATTGAGCTTTCAAGTCAGCATTGCGACTAATGGGCGATTTGGTATTGACTGCACTGCAACTACCAACCTCTATTTGACTATAAACATTTAATTTTGCATTCATCATATCTAATCGAGCCATCATCATCCGCTACCTTTCCTCAAAAACCCTTGTTTCAATAACCATTCTTTCCATATCCAAGTTTGAAGCAGTTAGCACATGAAAATACATAGTTAGGGTTATTAACTACCCTAGACCTTGGACTCTACAACTGCTTTTCAAGAGTTGTAGTTAGGATGTCATTAACCCCATGATAGTGAAAGGAGTCTTTCTTTACTTGACTCTTTAAATCCTCCTATAATGACATGGATAAAAAATATAACCTCAATGACATATAAGGACTTGAATTAAAAAAAAAATCAAACCATTGCAAACCAAGTAATAAAAAAGTAACACTTACGATCTTTTCTACCACTTACTGTACATCAGCTTCATAACCACCACTGCTATCTTTCGAGCCATTAGCCACAATTAACTATACCCGATCTCTTTAATAGAAACTCCAAGCTCATCTTTCCATTTTATGTTAACAATAACAAAATATATCTAAAGTTTCCTTGAGTATGAAAAACCAAAAATAGAAGTTTCTACACATTTGAAGTGCCTATATTTAAATTAAAAGATGTTGTAATAGCATACCTTTCGATATATTAGGGCACCGTATCCTGAACTACATAAACGATGGTTTTATTTAATCTTTGCACGTAATTGCTTCTCTTTCTGGCTTTTTTCCTTGGAGAAAACATTTGAAATTAATTAATCATTTTCATTCACAAAATAAGTGTAACAAAATAACTAATTACTGTTGCAATATGACCTACTTGAAATTCAACCCCAAGCATCCTATCAACAAACTTTACACTCTGACTTTGCAATTCTAGGATACTCTCTAGGTGGCAACTTTAACTTATTACGGTGATCCTTGTTTAGTTGGATAAATTCAATGTTAAAAGCTAATCTAAAGTTTCTCAAAGAAGTTCCCATTGACAACAACACATAATTTTTCCTCCTCATGTCCAATACAAACTTAGCCTGCTCCACCATATGAATAAGTAATAAAATAAATTTATTTTCAAAAACCAAATTATAGAATTACTGAAATAAATAAGAAATTATATATTACCAATATATGGACCAAAAGTTTTTTTTTTAATCTCCAGGGGAGAATGCATATTTATAAAGGATAAAATTGTCATTTTGTAAGTCTCACTAACATTTCTATTTTTTTGTGTTTAAATCCTCTAAACTTTAATTGTGTATGTTTTATTATAATTTAAGTAGTATTTTATGTATTTTAGAAATATTTTGGCCATTTCAAGATTCAAAAAGAGTTGGATAGCAAAACAGATGGCATTTTCTAACTCGAAACGGTTGAAAACCTTGGGAGAAGCATAAAAGGGTATGCGGTACTATTCACATATATGGAACTATTCATATATACAGTATTGTTTATGTATACGGCATTGTTCACATGTACGGTATGATGACTTGGCATCGACTGATGATGTGGCATTAGCTGATGACATGGCAACATCCTATTGGACCAATGATGTGGCGTCGACTGATTATGTGACGTTGACTGATGATATGACGTTAACCAATGATGTAGCATAATTCTATTGGACCAAAATGATGATGTGGCATTAACCAATGATATAGCAGTATATGATTGGACCAAAATGTTGATGTGGTGTTGAGTGATGATGTGACATTAACCAATGATATAACAGTATATGATTGGACCAAAATGTTGATGTGGTGTTGAGTGATGATGTGGCATTAACCAATGATATAACAATATATGATTGGACTAAAATGTTGATGTGGTGTTGAGTGATGATGTGTTTTAGCCAATTAAAGCTTGCCCCGTGGCACAATGTTAAATGTCCGAATTGTTTTATCTGATGGACATGCTTTACTTATTGTATCTATAAATAGGGGGTTCTCCCCTAATTTGACACCCCTAAATCTATTTTTTAGGTTTATTTTATGTAATTCTTTCTCTATCTTGCATTTTCTATGTATTTTAATAAAATTACTATTTTACCCCCAGTTCAATTATAAGTGGCTAGCTTAGTTTCAAGCTTGAGTTGAAAGTAAAGCCTTAATATGAACAATGGGCTTAATTTGATAATTTTTTTTTCTCTCTGATTTATGTGGTTGTTTTGACTCATTGTCGACATACAGTGTATCTTAATTAGATTTTGCACAGTATACCAGTTTCTTAGTGAAAGATCATTACTATTTGGCACAATGAGCACTTTACATCATATTTATTAGAGAGAAAATCACGCTCTAGTATTTTGTGGGTCGTCTTGACTCAGTGTCGACAGAGAGTGCATCTAAGCTATTTAGTGGACGGTCTTACCATGTTATTGACAAAATGATTATTATTGTCTGGCATAACGTGTTCTTGACACCAAAATTAGTGGAAGATCATTACCCTTTGGAATACTAAATGTTTGATACCACATTTATTAGAGTGAGGATTATGAGAAGTAGAAATACTCCTTATGAATCAATTGGAAATAAAAGGAAATATTGAGCCCATGGTGAAATATTGAGAGTGAATTCAGAGACTCAAGCACCTCATTTGCATATTTTAATATTTAATTCATTTCTGCCATTTTATTTTAAATCTTCAGATAAAGAAATCACTTGCAACTAACTCATATACACACTTAGAAAATTAACCCTACATATAATTAAATCTACCTCTTCATGAGATCGACACTAATCACCATAAATCTATTCTACAATATATTTGTGCGCCTGCGAGTACAATAAAATTTTCACAACAGAGCATGTCACTATTCATCGTACAAGATTGAAACATTATCTCTGACCACAACACTAATATAAAGGTTCATGTATCACTATGTCAATACTCCCATCATAACCTACTGATTTATTGACTCTTTGACCCACTGAACAAACAATTGAATTTTTTAGATCTACCTGATCTTTCAAATAAAATACTTGCTCTGCATGTGAATCTAAAATGAAACAATCATACTTATGACCAACCTGATTAAGATCAATTACAATGAACTCTAAATCATCAATCTTAACCCTCCTAGTTTCTACCCAGTCACACTTAAAAACAACTCTCTTATTCATGAGATATTGAAGCTCCTAAATCTCAACAAGGACCCTATAATACTCCATCACTCCAGTGTGCAGATTTTTATCCTTTGAGCTTGAAACTTGTAATGTTGTTGGTGAAACATTAACTCCACTATTTCTTGTAACACGATTATTATCGTAATCCTTAGTTGCAAATTCGAAACCATTGATAAAGTACCTTATATATGCTATGACAATAGATCTATGTTTGGTTGTTGTAACAGTGAAGCATCAACCATCGTAGTCTCTCTACCTCCTAAAGGTTTTTCAATTGTATATCTACCATGTAACTTGGTGCCAGTCTAATAAAATCATGATTAGACAGATATTCAGCACAAAATTCAAGTGCTTCCTTTGCCACATATCATTTATCAATGCATCCCTCAGGGCAATAATGGTTATAAACATAACCTTTTTGCAATTTCATGTTTCTCTCAAATAGATACATCCAGCAAAGTTGAACAGGTCCACATAATTGGACTTGCTTGACAAGACGAACCATCAAGTGGACCATTATGTCAAAAAAAACAGTTGGAAGAATTGCTCAAACAAGCTCGTAGTGACGTAATGTTGTTTTTCCAATTTGTCAAGAGATTCTGTTTCTAGCACATTACTACACAATGCATTGAAGTAAAAGCACATCCTTATGATGGCTTTTTTAATATTTTCTGGCAAATAACCATGAATTACTAAGGGTAGTAACTATTGCATCGAAGTATGGCAGTCATGAGACTTAAAACCTTGAAGCCGACAATCATCCAAGTTTTCAAGATTCCTGAAGTTAAAAGAATAATCTTCTGGAACTTTGATTTCAAATAAAGTTTGACATAACATTTTTTCTCTTTTTTTTCTCAAGGTGTAAGGTGCTGCAGGTATAAAATTTTTATCATTTTCATTAGGAATTAATTTACCTCTAATATGTAATTCAATGAGATCTTTTCTAGCCTTGACCTCATCCTTCGTCTTTCCAGGTTGATGAAGTAATGTGGCATAGATGCTCTCACACACATTTTTCTCAATGTGCATCACATCTAACACATGGCTAACTAACAAATGTTCCCACTACTTCAAAATATCTTGACCAGACAAAGTTTTGGAGGCTCATCCCATTCTGTCTTATTATTTAGAACTTTCTTAAATGATCTAAATGAGTGGTCATGTGGCAAAAATCGACGGTGCCCTAAAAATACACATTTTTTACTGTGTAAACCACTGTGACTTTTTGTCTAAGCCACAAACTGGACAAACATAATAGCCTTTAACAGTACACCCTGAAAGATTCCCATATGTGGGAAAATCACTAATAGTCCACATCAAGACAGCACACAAATTAAAGGTTTGCTTTTTAAAAGCATCATATTTCTACACCAATATTCCAAAGGGTTTTTAAATCACTAATTAAAGGTGTTAAATGGACATCTGGATCATTCATAGGTTGTTTAGGCCTAGATATCAATAAAGGCAACATAAGGAATTTTCTCTTCATGCATATCCATAGAGGAATATTATAAATAACCAACATAAGTAGCCAGCAACTATGGGTAGAAACAAAGATTGTTGTGTGGATTAACCCCATCAATTAAGAGAGTTAGACAAAGATTTCTAGGTTCTTGACCAAAGTCATTTTACTTAGAGTCAACTAAATGCCATGTTGGTAAATATGCTAGATGGCGAAGTTTGTCATCTTTAATTCAATGATTAGCATGCCAAGTCAAGTTCTCGACAGTTTATGGCTATTGAAACATATGTTTGACCTAGGAATAAGAGGAAACTACCATAATACCTTTGCAAGCACCTGGTTACTACTTGTTTTAACCTTTTTTTTTCCCTTAAACTCTCCGCATGTAGGACATTTATTCAGATTTTCATACTCTTTTCGGAAGAGAATGCAATCATTCTTGCATGCATGTATTTTCTCATAATCAAATCCTAATACTTTCATTATTTTTTCGGCCTCATACATTGACTTCAGAACGTTCTTATTTTCTAGAAGCACATGAAAAAAAAAACTTCTAATAAAGCAGTAAATCTTCCTTTTCATAGTCTACAATTTCATTAACCCTGACAATTTAGAATACTTTGAACCTAAATACCAAGGCTTCTAAGCATCCTCAATTATATCCCTAAAACACATAGGATTTTGATCACATTGTTCATACACACCATGGATCATGTCCTCGACATTACTATGATCTTAGAACCTAAATTCGTGATATTCAAAATACTTTGGGCAAATCGCAGAGGCTGCATTTGAATTAACCTTTCCATGTTTATGCCAACTTGTTGGTAGAAAACAATTTGAAACAAATGATTCTTTTATTCGTTCACGAGTATAGAACTCTGGGTTGCAACACTCAGAACAAGGACATCTAACTGATCTACGATTTTCAAAATTAAGAGTAGCAAAATTCACAAACTCCTCAGCTTTATCTTCATATTCTTTGGACACTCTTGTAGACAATATCCAAGATTTATCCATTTCAACAATGATTCTTGTTAAGGTAAAATTTTATTTAAATAAAACAATAATGAAATAAAGCAGATATGCAGGCATTCCTCACAAATAAAGTAACAGAGGTATAGCTAAAGTGAAAATGTATTTATGTTAAAACATTTATTCGTACCTTCAATAATCAAACACCTTCTCATTATTTTGTAAAAGATTTTAGCACAACAGCATAACAACAATTTGTAAAATTGAATCAGCCAAAGAACAATCTACAAACCACATGTAAATTATAACAATATTAATACTTTTATCAATAAATATATCGAGCATGGTCAAAAAGGTAAATAAAACTTCTGAATCTTACAGCCAATATTAAAGAATCATTAAAAATTCAAAGTAGATTGTATTCTTATAATACCAATTGCAAATGAAATGTTGACAAGTGTATAACATAAATTTGAAAGAAACAATGGAAACACCTTAGCTAACAGATACAATTTTAATAGTATATCCGGGATGATTAGGAAAATGAACTAAAATTCTGCATATTACAGTCAAATTCAAGAAATCATCAAAAATTCAGTACCAACGCTATTCATATGATTCCAATTGCAAATGAAAGATTGATAAGTATATAATGTGATGTGGAAATAAAGTACGAAAAAATCACATCCAATAGATACAGTTTTAGAAATTCATCCAGCATGGTGAGAAAGGGAAATTAAATTTCTACCTCTTACAACTAATTTCAGAAAATCATTACAAATTCAATACAAATGATATACATATGGTACCAGTTACAAAAGAAAGCTTAATTAATGTATAATTTGAAATGAAGAGAAAATAAACAAATATCTTATCTTTCGAACAATTATCACTCACTCATATATTTTCCTAAATACCTTGTGGGCACAATTTTGTATCATCTTCTTTTGACAAATCTTATTTCAAATTCTACCAACACAAATACAGTACCCAACAACAGAAAAACATACAAATGTAAAAATTAATTAAAGATTATAGCCAACAATAAACAAAAGTTATAATATACTAGTTCAATTCATTCATGCAATTCCTGTAGAAAACTTTATCATTTCAACTACACAAGCACAACAAATGTTATCCAAAAATGAAAAATGAACTCATCATCAAGTTGTTGCATCTAACTCTTTAGACAACCGGCCACAAATAAAGAAACTAATATCAGAGCCAGCCCAAATTGGATAAAATAAAAAATAGAACTAGCCCCAATTGTTTCAAATTGGCATTTTCCATTATTGGGCATTGTTAGTTTGATGAAAGATTGAAGAATAAAGTAGCAGATAATATGAGATTTAAAAAATTAAATGAAATTAGCCCCGAATTGTTTTAAAAATGAGGATTTCTACTATTTCTCTTATTATAGTCAAAATTGAAGAAACTATGATGGCTTACTTCTTTTTACAGGTTCGATGATTCTTAAATCCTCTTCTGAATCTTCTTCTTCAGAATTGCTAGGTGTTGTTGCTCAACAACTTCTACTTGCATCTTCAAATAAAGGCATACTTGTTAATTAATACGTATCTGGCCACGAAGAGTAATTGAAGGGAAAAAAAACTAACAAGAGGGCTTTAGGGAGATTGAAAGGGATTTCGATTTAAGTGGGTGAAAAAAGGGGTTTGAAATTTAAGTTAGAAGGCTTTCATTGATTTTGTTTTAAGGTTCTTGTAGAAAGTGAGGAGGGAATCGATTTTAAAGGGAAAGGGAAATGATGAGCCAAAAAATTCTAACTGTTCAATTTATATCGATAACATTTTAGCAATAAGAACGATGCCGGTTAGATTTAGGGAAAATGAAAAATTAAAAAAATTAAAATTACTTCACCAATTAGTATCAGTAGTTGGTTATGATACTATAGTATCAATGATCACTAACACTTATATGTAAAAGGTACTAAAAACCTCTTAGGTTAGCAAATGTTGATACTTTTTTATTTAGTTTCTGAAACTTAATATCAGTGTTTCTCATTTTTCTAGAAGTGTTGTCTATGCTTTCAAAATCATAATCATCGGGGTCTAAGACCTTGCATGGCCTTCTTTCTTCCCTATTCACATCTAGTTTCTTTCCACCCTTCCATGTCCTAGCCTTTTTCATTCTCTTGCACAATCACTTTATTACTTTCCTTTCAATGTAATCCATGAGAGTTAGCATTGGACTACCCTTATGTTTCTTTAACCAACCATTCCATGACTCCGTTTTGCAAGATGATTGAAAGCATGGCTGGCCCATTGAGTTTCTTCAATCTTGGTCAAATATGTGTATGATTCCACTTTTTCCTTTTTAATCTTTTCCATGTAATTATTAAAATCATTTTCATATGTTGTTCTTGTTGTTGACTAAAACAAAGTTCTAAACACTTGTTCAAGCCATTTACTCCTCACATTTGCAAATAAATGCCTAGCACAATAGCTAATAGTAAATCTAGGCCAAAACTCTGCCAAACTAGCTAATAAGCCCTTCTACTTATTAGTCATAAAGGTAATAAGATTTTCATCTTCAATTTTAAGCCATTCCCTCAAATAGGAACCACTTCCAAGTCTCTGAACTTTCTGTCTCACAAATGCACAAAGTAATATGGAAAATGCCACTATTTGCATATAAGGAAATTGTTGTCAACATGATTCCACCATAAGGTACCTTCAAATAACACCCATCAAAGCCATCAAACCACCTACAATTCTTTATAAACCCATTCTTCAAAAATGGAAAACTAAGCATGAACCTTTGGACCTTAACTTTGTTACATCTACTTTCAACTAAACATTGTAGCCTGACAAGTACTCCTGGGTGTGTTTGTTTCAAGATTGCTTCATATTTCCTTAACAGCTAATAAGACTCTGAATGATTTCCACTATTTCTAATCTTACAATCTTTTATCTCTATAAATCTTCTTGATAATACAGTGTAATCCATACTTCTGTCTCGTCTCTTCATCATTGCATTTAGGGGCATTGTAGGCTTATTCTTCAATGAGGTCTAAAAATAATTGGCAATCCAGTACATAGAAGCATTTTTTGTCTTAGTGTTTCTGTCATGTCTGTACTTCTTGTTGAATTGTTGAATTTGAAAAACAGTTTCAAATTTTATCCTAGCTGTAAAAATGCACCATGTACATGAAACTCCTTTTTCAGTCTCACCTATACATCTAGCCTTAAATCTCCTATTTTCATTATTAAGTTTAACAATATCAAATCCCTTTTCAATTATATAAGTTTTTAATACTCCTTTAAACTCAACCACAATATCAACATACCATCTAGACCAACCTTGCTTTTTGTGTTTCTAGAGATTTCATAACCAAACAAATGGCATATCTTCATGTGATTCAAATGTAAATCCTTGATCTCTATCATCAGACTTACAATTAGACAAAACTACATCTTTCTCACTAACTTTAGTTTCATTTACACCTCAGATCATCTATATTT
Source organism: Citrus australasica (assembly GCA_029618585.1). Taxonomy (NCBI): domain Eukaryota; kingdom Viridiplantae; phylum Streptophyta; class Magnoliopsida; order Sapindales; family Rutaceae; genus Citrus; species Citrus australasica. The sequence goes on from JARCIV010000006.1 coordinate 10,546,552, forward strand.
TCTCTACCTTTTTTAACATTATGCCTATCCTCTTCAATAAATATATCATCAACATTGTCATCATTTTCCCAAAATGCTTCATCTCCTGTAAATTAAACATCATCTTCTTCAGCATACAATTGTGTTTGATATGCTGATCCTTTGTTTTGACTTTCTGCTGGCTCATCTACTTGCATTAGCTCACGGTTGATGGTTCAAAAGGGTTGCTGTGTTGGTTGACATGTTCATTTGGTGGAATTTAGTTCGTTGGTGGGCTTTGAAATCTTAGGTCAGTTGGTGGGCTTACAAACCTTGGATTATTGGTGGGCTGCTGCTGTTGTGTAGTTTCAGTGGATTTCATATGCGAAGGACAAAACATTTGCAATCAATATTTCATACACACATCAAACGATCATCTTAAGCAACGATGCACCAAGGAAATAACATGACATTAATTAATTCCATACATTTTTAAACCCAAAAAATAAAGAATACTTACAACCCACTCAATATATAATTCAAACCTCCTTCAAAATTAACAAGCAATAAAACTGTAACAACCAGCAAACAAAATAAATGATTGGCTTTATGCACATTAATATTTAAAATTATTTTATATAAAAATATATTTAAAGGAAAGTGAAATTTTTCTACTTCAGAATATTTTTAATTTCCTTTAATTTGATTCATTGTTGCCACTGAATCCTAACATCAAACCATAATACATTTTTCAATATATGCACAAATCAATCGAAGCATGCAAAGTCAATGGACAAAATTGATCATGAACAATTAAAAAAAAAACACAAAACAAAACCCACAAACATTTGCCAAAGCCCCTGAAAACTTGCAACCAATTGATCATGAATTTTTAAGCCATGTGCTTGCAAATTAGTGTGCTATCATTTACTTGGTTCAAATAAACCAAATAAGCAAAAGCAAATAAAGAGAAAGTCCATTCTTTCTCACCTTGCATTACTAGACAAGTATTTTGTAAACTTCAATAGTACACTGGTGACTATGAAATCCTCCTCCAAAACCACGGATTATTCATATTCCATATATACAAGTTTGGAAAGGATAAAATATAATCTAATAAAATGGGTTAGGTTTTTTTTTTTGTTTTGTAGAAGTGTGTTACAGAAGATGATGAATTGTGAAATACGTTTTAATTGGCATAAGAGCATATAAATGTTTGTCCAATTAAGTTATGACATGTACCATTGATTGGATGCTTACATGTATCTCAAGTCGGCATTTTTAAAATTATAAGTTAATTCAAAGTAAAAGTATCCAAATATCCTTTCATTTACTAGTTTTATATGTAATTTATAAAATTTATGCCTATTACAGTATTGATATTATAATTTTAATCACGATATTATAGAATTTTCTTGAATTAGTAGAAGATCTTAGCCATACTTTAAATTAAATTCATTCACTTTCTAAATTAATAAGTCAGCTCTTCTAAATTCAACATTTCATTTATTTTTATTTCTTTATTTTCTTCATATATTTTCAAAATATGGAAACTTTTATAAAGTATGTAACTCAGTTTTAGAAGGAAAACGAGATATAACATATAATTCTTGTCAATGAAAATCTTTGTGGCCATGGAAGAGCACTGATAGATGCATAGAAGAATTTTAGTAAACAACAGAAGAATCAATGCTAAATTTGGGGTGAGATTATCATTATTTAAAAGAATAATAAAAAAATAGTACATTAATTTTGACTAAGTGTACCATTATTTTTGTAACTTTTCTGTAACCCTTCGGAATGTTTATTATTTTTTCTTATATGAAAGGGCACAATTGTAAGTTTAATGGATAAAAGCATGTTTAGTTCTTATATTTTGAGATTAATATTCGTTTAATTCCTATATTTTTAAAAATATCTCAAGACATCCATGCTTTTAAACTATTGACACCCTGCCATTAGTTTTTGTTTCTCTTGGCTTATTCTACAATATTACCCTCTTACAATAATTTTTTTTTTTTACATTAATAGAAAGGAAAAACTAAATTACCAATGTAATCATAAAATAAAATATAAATATAAAGAATATATATTTATTTTTGTAGAGGTTCACATATGTCAAAAAAATTAAATTACTAATTTTTTAGACATTAATAAAAAAGCTAATATATTAACTCTTCAGCAGAGTGTTCCATAAAAATTTATATATATATATATTGGGGTTAAATTAGTAACTTAATGTCAAAAAAATAAATATTATTGTAAAAGAGTAATATTATAAGACAAGTCAAAAGAAATAAAAAGTAACAACAGGGGTGTCAATAGTTTAAAGATAAATATATTTTAAAGTATTTTAAAAAATAAAAAACTAAAAGAGTACTAACCTCAAAATATAGAGATTAAACAGACTTATGTCTTCTACCCTAGGTTTAATACAACTTTAGATAAACCACGACTAAATTCATTAATTCGGCATCGATTATTGAAGCTAATAATATCTACATTAATACTTCCCCTCAAATGCTAAGTGGAAGACAATTTTCTTTTCATCACAAGTGGCCCAAGTTTCCTTAAAACTAGAGGTGGCCAATGGGCCGGATGACACGAGGCACGGCACGTGTCCGTACAACACAGCACGGCACGATCACATTTCGGTAGAGCACGTGGCAAAGCACGACACGCACGTGGGTTGGGCCAGGCTTAGATTTTAGGTACGTGAGCCTTAAAAGTACGGCACGATTAGAGATAGGTCAAAGCACGACACGCAAAAGAAACGTAATAAGCACATTTCATTTTTTAATGAAAAAGTTTATGATTTTATAAATAATTTGAAATTGAATCTTTTAATATATTTTATTAGCTCAAGTTTTTTAAATTTATTTAATTCTTAGTTTAAAAAAAATTGATTTATGTTTATAATTTATTAAATAAATAATTGATATCATGATTTTATAAATGTGTATTAATATTATTATAAACTATAATATATGACTCTACGTAATTCCACGTTAACAATTAAGTTAACCCTTAAAAAATTATTATTATTGTTGTTGTTAAGTACTAAAAAAAGAATTCTAATATATAGTCAAACTTAGTAATTAATATTACATTCTCTTATTATTATTAATTTATTATTATTGAATATGAACTTGAGTTTTGAATTTTTTATTTTATTAAATTTGAATAAAGGCACATGGATCCAAAAATGTACAAAGGCTTAAAAGAATAAAACAATAATTTGGCATGTACTCTTAAAAAAAACACTTAGTAGACTTTTTTTCGTAGGCACGGTACGACCCACGGCACGATACGTGTGGTAGGCCGGACCTAAGTAAAAAAAATTAAATACGGTACAGCATGATAAAAAATATATAATGGACACCGCACGAACACAAACACACTTAAATTTTTTTTATTGGACCTAGACCGGCACGGCACGGCCGGTTGACCGCCTCTACTAACTGTGGTGTATTAATTATGACCTGTAAAAGTCGTGCCGGCATACGAAATACAAACATCTAATGTAGTGTCGGTATCTTCTTCTTGGCAATAAATACATGTACAAAAACCAACTTCTTTGCGTATGCAATTTGTCCTATTGATTTGACGATAACTCATGGGCCATGATTTGTTTCTCAATGATTAATTATCTGCGGTCTCTAGATGTTCCCCACCTTCTTCATCATCTTATTTTTCAAAGTAAAGGTGATGGCCGCCAATTTATTGACTGAACACGTACATTATTGTCAAGCTAACAATAATGATGGAGTCACAAAAAATTTTATATAAATTAATATGAGTAAATTAACATGACATAAAGAAATTGATTATAATAACAATTATTTTTTTATGTGATTCATCATAATTTTACATAATTAATCTCTTCATTCCATGATAATTTATACACACTTATTTATTTATCAATTTCTTTACATATGTAATTGTCCTCTTGCTCTGATGATAACTCGTGGGCCATGATTTGTTTCTCGATGATTAATTATTTGTTGTCTCTACATCTTCTCTACCTTCTTCATCCTCTTATTGTTTATGTGAAGATGGTGGCCTCCAATTTACTGATTGAACACCATCCTTTTGCATATCTGTAGCTTACAATATTATAAAGCTAAACATACAAGAACGTCAAGTATTTTCGACTGGTATCTAATTAATTACGGAAATTAATTTGAGATCATATGAATTGACTATCTCATTATAGCAAACACTTGTAAGTGGCCTTTAGGTCTGATTATTCTACCGGTTAAAAAGAGTTTTTTTTTTTAATTTTATTTTGACGTAAAAAATTCATTAAAAGGTTTTTTTTTTTAACCGCTTTTGAGAGTAACAAGTAGTTTGTCTCTATTGAAAAGACATTCAAATCTTAAACTTTTGGAAGCGGAAATTAATTTTTAAATTTTTTTAAAGAATTAAATTATCTATTAAAATAATTTTATTATTTTTAATTAAAAATCTTATTAGCAACCAAAACACTGAAGATATATTTGTTAAAATAAATTTTATTAATAAAAAAAATGTACTTGTTTAAGTTCTATTCGAAAATTGATAAGAAATGAATTCTAACTCTCTCATTTTAATCGTGAGTTACAAACTCTTATACAAACTTAATTTATACAAACTGATATGACCTAAATTTATTGGTTAGATGCCTAGAGCTATTTATTCCAATTAATTCAATTATACTATATCAATTTGTACATAGAGTTTATAACTTTCCAATTACAAAATGTTAATTTACATATAGCTGTAAAGTTTCTGTATAAATATATTGAAAAAGCACATTTGCACTACAAAATAGCCCACCAAAATTTGTCATTCCCATCATAAAAAGCTAGAGATGGAGAACAATCCCAAAAAACCTAAGCCTCATGCAATTGCGATCTGCTACCCTCTCCAAGGTCACGCTATTCCTTTTGTGAATCTAGCCCTGAAGCTCGCCTCCAGTGGCTTTACCATCACCTTTGTCAACACTCATTCAATCCATCATCAAATAACCAAGGCTCAATCCAACGGTGACGAGGACGACATCTTTGCCGGCGCACGTAAAGCCGGTCTAGATATACGTTACGCAACGGTCAGTGATGGGCTTCCTTTAAATTTTGACCGGTCACTCAATCATGACCAGTTCATGGAATGTCTTTTACATGTGTTCTCTGCACATGTTGATGAACTTGTTGGAAATTTAATCCAATTGAACCCCGAAATGAATTGCTTAGTTGCCGACACTTTTTTTGTTTGGTCCTCAATGATTGCCAAGAAATATAACCTTGTTAATATCTCGTTTTGGACTGAACCAGCTTTGGTTTTAACTCTTTATTATCACATGGATCTCCTAAGAAGTCATGGCCACTTTGCTTCTACTGGTATGTAATATCTTCTTTGTCTTTAAGGTTGCTTGCATGGTACTACTACTATATGTTCGGCGAAGAAATCTTTCTAGTTGCCCCAATTTTTGCAATAATATCCGGAAAGTGTTTTAAGATAAAAATTAGGTGCTTCAGTAGTTTCAGGGATCCTAATAGTTAGGTTTTAACTGAAGTGGGCTTATTAGTAACTGTGGCATCATGTTAGTTATTAACTATGTCAGGTTAGTTATTAATTTTTAACATGATATAACAGTTATATACAGGTTGCAATATTAGTTGAGACTATATGTAGGAATACCTCTAATATTATAAAATGCTCAGATATCTTTTTGAATCAGAATATGCTTTCTAATCAATCATGTCTTGTGGATATGTACTCTCACTATATAATCAAATCTGATAGAATCTTACCATATCTACCTCTTAAAATATATGCATGCTCAGTAAGAATCCAATTAACAAAATATATAGTATACATCAGAAGCACATAAGACTATACATTAGATGCCTTGACTAATCATGTAAGTACGCATGTATTAAGAATCCACTAAACTAGATATTATATACTAGGAGCACCTTTTTTTTTTTTTTTGTTTACTATAGTAAATTATTACCAGATGCAAATGGATAATTTTTTTTTTTAAATATAAGTAATTAGACTTTTTTTGGGATACGGTTATTAGATAATCGTGAGGACACCATTGACTATATACCGGGAGTTCGGGCAATAGAACGAAAGGACTTGATGTCATATCTTCAAGCTACAGACACATCAACTGTGGTTCACCGTATAATACAAAAGGCCTTTGAGGGCGTAAAGAGAGTTGATTTTATCCTCTGCAACACAGTGCATGAGCTTGAATCAGAAACAATCTCAGCCCTACACCAAAAGCAGCCAACATATGCCATTGGTCCCATTTTCCCAACAGGGTTCACCAAAAGTTTAGTTCCTACGAGCCTGTGGTCCGAGTCTGAGTGTACCCAATGGCTCAACACAAAGCCTCGTGGGTCAGTTTTGTATGTGTCATTCGGTAGCTATGCTCACGCAAGTAAGAATGATATTGTGGAGATTGCACTAGGGCTTTTGCTTAGTGAAGTGAGCTTTGTTTGGGTGCTTCGCCCTGATATTGTTAGTTCTGATGAAACCGACTTCTTACCCGTTGGATTTGAAGAAAAGATAAAGATCAGCGGTAGAGGATTGATTGTTCCGTGGTGCAGCCAGATTGATGTGATCTCACATTCGGCTATCGGAGGGTTCTTAACTCATTGTGGGTGGAATTCAATACAGGAAAGTATATGGTGTAGCGTCCCATTGTTGTGTTTCCCTCTGTTGACTGATCAATTCACTAATAGAAAATTAGTGGTTGATGATTGGAAGATTGGGCTCAATCTTTGTGATCAAAAGAAATCATCAATCACAAAGGAGGAAGTCTCTGAGAAAATCAACCGTTTGATGAGTGGAAAATCAAGTGATGAATTAAGGAAGAATATCAAGGAGGTAAGAAAGAAACTAGAGAATGCATTATCCGCCGATGGATCATCACAAAAGAACTTTAATCAATTCATCAATGATGTGCAGTTTTTTACTACTAAGAAATGTGGGTCAGCCACTGCAAATCATGCTTTATTGCCTTGAGTGTTTTTGACTTTATCAAATGTACACGCTTTTTGCAAGTTGCTAAATGCTATTGTCTTTGGGACCCGTAAACAGATTTATTTGATTAGTCAATAAATTTAAATTCCAAATCAGAAAAAACTGATTAAAAATAAATTGATTCAAACCTTCTATCTTAGTAAATTAATAAACAAAATAAACTAACTAGTTGCCACCAAATTTGTGTAATCAAGGAAAAAAAAAATTGCATGCACTCCTTTTCATTGTTTTTAATTATTTTTAGGATTGGATGTTGTGTCCCATGTAATTATTGCCTAATTTCATGCTGGGAGAACACTTTGCATGGGTCCGCTTATAATACAGCCACTGCATGCCATACAGCCGTTTTTATTTTTTATTTTGAAACCTATAAGCAATCCAACGGCTTTTATTTTTTACGCATGAAACCTGCTACCGAACGAAAGAATTGGAAGTGGGAACTGGCAAATATCAGTAGCAATTATCACATAGCTACAACCAATTTTATCTAAATATCAAAATTATCAATTTAAATTAGAAAAATTTCAAAGACACCCTCCTCAGCATGAAAAATTTGCATTTTCTTATGGCTGAAAAAATTACTTTGAAACATTTAATGTCTATATTAGTGAGAATAATATTTATATTAGTGTAAACTAAGTATATTTTTTTTCTTATTTTCCATTTAACTATTGGATAGTTTTCAAATAATTATAATTATTCATAGTACCAAATATCCTTATTAATCATCAAATATTGTTATTCTCAATATTAGTTGAAATAGTGACTAATATTAATGGTTTAAATTTGTACTGTATACAAGGCATATATAATGTACCATATATTTGATATTTGGAATATACTCACAAAGTTTCTCTTACACAAATTACTTCATACAAATTTATCACAAATTAATTAAATTATTGCATACTTTGTTTAATTTTTTTATTTTGCTACATTATTAAATTATCGCATGTAACATATTTGATCTTGAGTTATTACTAGTATTATCATTAATGATAGTTACGAGAAAATGAGAATTACCTCCTACTGCCCCCCCCCCCCAAAGTTATAATAACGTTAGCTTTATATATCATTTTACTATTCTACCCCTAATCTTACTGTTAGCTATAAAATTTAAATATTTTAAAAATACAAATTAAGTAAAATAATTTATATATCCTTAACGATCAAATTTTATTTTATAATAAATTGTAAATTATAGAGAAAAATTACAAGTGGGGAAAATATCCCTAATAGTTGTAAATTATCCATTTAAATTGGAATAACATTTGGTTATATATATCCACAATATGTGTGTGTGTGTGTGAAGTAATTTTTCTCGATAATTTATTATTAAATTTATTTAATCATTAGAGTTATATAAGTCATTTCACTTTATTTATACTCTAAAAATATTTAAATTTTATGGCTAACATCAAAACTATGTGTCAAATAGTACAATGATATATAAAGCTAATACAGTTAGAGTTGCAGGAGAATTTGAACTTATTTTAAAACATGAGAGGGTTTTTCGTTTTTCTAAACAACAAAGGATAATCTTTATTTTTTTATATTGTTAATAACTGACATTATAGTAATTATTATTATGATTAAACTAAATTCAGCTTATGATATTTTTTACGATATTATAGATTTTTAATGAAATGTCTTGTATAGTCTATATGATTTTATTTTCTATAATAATAAAAGTTTTAATAATGTGTATATATATAGTCCAATTGAATGTATTTTTCTAAAGTGTGTATAATTTGATTTTATTTTTTAACCCCGCTTGAAAACCACTCAATCAAGTCAACAAGGTACAAATTGTTAAAAATTAAATTTTTAATAATATCAAGCATAATTTGTTTAGGTATTATTACAATAATTGTTATTGACATTGTATTGTACCCTTAACTAAATAAACAATGTAACTAGAAAACTATAATTTTAGTGCGACACTGAGAATTAAATAATTTAGGGAAAAAGATACCTACACCCCGAGATTTGAAAAAATGATCATATAAAACCTCATGTTTTCACCAAGGGACCCTAAGACCCCTTTGACTATAATACAATTTGGTTTTATTGATTCAAAAAAATTGACTTTTCGATTTTTAATAAGTACAAATATAATTTAAATAGTTTAATTTGTCTAATAAATTAATAATATTAAAATATTTTTTAATATATAAAATAATTTTTAAAATGTAAATTATGATATTTATTTTAATTATATATTTGTATTTGTTAGAAAATTTTAAATAAATCTTTAGGTTAAATAGATTTTATAATTAATAAAATATATCTCATGTATTAATAGTATTCAAATTTTGTATACAATATTGAAAATAATTTTAAATATTTATTTTAATATTATGTTCCTATTTATTAAAAAAATTTAGTTTAATATAATATAAGATTGTAAAGTACTAAAATATTTTTTATATATTAATTATTTTAAAATGTATATATTTTTACATTTATTTTAATATTATATTTCTACTTACTATAAAACTTTAGAGTCAATTTTTTTGAATTAATAAAGTCAAAAAGTATTATAGTTAAAAGGGGTTTTAGTGTCTCTTAGTGAAAACTCAGGGATCTACATGATCATTTTCCCAAACCTTGGGAAGTGACCTTTTCATTATTTACGCTTAATTGCATATGTGATTATATGATTTAAGTATAATAATTAAAATTTTAAAGTATAATATATTAATTTGAGTAATACTCACTTATAAAATAGATATTATATAATTCGACTATTAATCAATGAAAATTATGATGTATAATCAATTATTACAAATTTATAACACTATTAGTATACAATGAAATAAACTATCACTAAAATATAATAATTGAAAATAAGGAAACATCAATTAAGGTATAAATTACGTATCCAACTATATAAGTATAATGTTAAATAAATTTAATTTTTATGACTCAAAAAAAACTATTGCAATTTGGAGCAATAAATAAGGGTAAAAGCTCATTTAGTCCCTATATTTTAAAATTAGTGTTTGTTTAGTCCCTGTATTTTTAAAAATACCTCGAAACATCCCTGCCGTTAAAGTATTGATACCCATATCGTTACTTTTTATTTCTTTTGGCTTACTTTTACAATATTACCCTTTGCTAATAATTTTTTTTGAACATTAATAAAAAGAAAATAATTAAATTACAATTTCACCCTAGAAAATAAAAAAATTATATTATTTTTTTTGCAAGCACCATTTGGACACTTGGTAGTTTGCATGCAATTTTTGACAATTAAAAATTAATATAATTTTTATTTTATTTTTTAGGGTTAAATTGGTAATTTAATTATTTTCTTTTTATTAATGTCCAAACAAAAAAATTATTATAAAAGGGTAATATTGTAAAAGTAAGCTAAAAGAAATAAAAAGTAACAATTTAATTTTTGACAATTAAAAATTAACATATTTTTTTTTATTTTTAGGGTTAAATTGGTAATTTAATTATTTTCTTTTTATTAATATCCAAACAAAAAAATTATTATAAAAGGGTAATATTGTAAAAGTAAGCCAAAAGAAATAAAAAGTAACGGTATGGGTATCAATACTTTAACGGCAGGGATGTTTCGAGGTATTTTTAAAAATATAGGGACTAAATTGATACTAATCTTAAAATACAGGGACTAAATGAGCTTTTACCCAATAAATAAATAGTTTTAAAATTGTAGTCAACATTATTGTTAAATTATAAGGTTGAATTTATCTGTAAGAGAAAATTTTCCTTTTAATACTAAATTGAGGAAGCAAAATTAATGTTTTAATATATTTTCTTTTTTCTTGATTGTATTAATTTCCTAATGTGTTTTTTATAAAAAATATTGTTTAATTTGAAATGCATTTACTGTGCTTAAAGCATTAATTAAAGATAAATAAATGGTGACTTAGTTGAATTGGATTCAAAGTAAATGCTAATTTGCAAATCTTAAAATTTCAATATAAAAATTAATTTTCACTATTCATGTGATAATCATATAATAAATTAATAAATAATTTGTATTATCTTAAACATTTGAAAAATAAAAAATTGAGAAATACAAATTGCATATTCAATTGTTAAAAATGAAATTTTGGCTGAAGTGATGAGATATCAAAGAATTTATTTTGGAAAAAAAATGAGTACAATTAATTTGAATTAATAAAATAGGTATATCTATAATGATCAAAAGCTCAAGTATAAATAAATTGAGTTTAATAAATCTTATGAAGTCAAGAAGATTAAAAAGAAAAACAAAATGTTCCAACATAATTAGATTAAGTAAGTTCCTAATCTTTTAACTTACAATGTTGATTGTAGTTTATAGAAAATTGAATAGGGGTTACAATAGTGAAATTTTAATATATTGTTGTAAGTTGATATTTACTGAAATAAGAGGAGTAAAATGAGATTCACCTTAATAATATTATTTGTTTTTCGTAATAAAGGTACCTTTGAATTTTATAATATCAACTTGGAATTTAACCAATAATGTTGAAACATAACGTAAGCACTGAGAACTTGAAATACAAAAGTAGTGAACTAATTAATTGAAGTAATTGAACCCATAAGTGAGAAAGTTTAACCAAAATATGGAACTTATCTAACCATATATAAAATCTAAAAAGTAAACTTGGTATCTAACCCAATTTATTAAAATCTTACATAAATAATCGGAATATTCAACACAATACTAGTGAAATTATTAGTTGAAACTCATGTACCAATAAAGGATAAAGTTTAACCAAAAGTAGGGATTAGTCCAACGAGAAATGAAATTTACTTATAATTTAACCCAAAATATTGTTACTTAACGAATTTAATAGAAATATTAAACACAAAACTCATGGATTGAAAAGTTAAAATATATTAACCTATAATTGAGAAAGATTAACCAAAATTAGGGATTAGTCCAACCAAAAATAAAATCTTACAAAGTATACTTAATATTTAACCTAAATTATTGAAATCTTAACTAGATAATAGGAACACTCAACATAAAACTAGTAGAATTATTAGTTGAAATAAATGAACCTATATGAGAGAAAATTTAACCAAAATTAGGAAAATTATCCAATGAGAAATAATATATACTTGGAATTTAACCCAAAATATTGGTATTTAACGATTTTAGTAGGAATACTAAACACAAAACTAGTGGATTGAAAAGTTGAAACATATAAGGCTATAGTTGAGAAAGATTAACCAAATCAGGAATTAATAGAACCAACAATTAAATTTTACAAAGTAAAATTGGTATCTAACCCAAATTATTGAAATCTTACCTCGATAATAGGAAGATTCAATAGGAAGATTCAATACAAAATCACTGGAATTATTAGTTGAAATATATGAACCCATAATGGAGAAAGTTTAACCAAAATAAGGAACTATTCTGACGAGAAATAAAATTTACTTGGAATTTAATCCAAAATATTGATTTTTAACGATTTTAGTAGGAATAATAAACACAAAACTAATGGATTGAAAAGTTGAAATATATTAACCTTAAATTGAGAAAGTTTAACCAAAATTTGATACAAATCCAACTAAAAATTAAACGCTACAAAGTAATTTGGTACTTAACCCAAATAATTGAAATCTTACCTAGATAATGGGAACATTCAACACAAAGCTAGTGAAATTATTAGCTGAAACCCTTATACCAAGAAGAGAGAAAGCTTAACCAAAATTAAGAACTCATCCTACGAGAACTGAAATTTACTTGTAATTTAACCCAAAATATTAGCATTTAATGAATTTAGTTGGAACATTAAACACAAAACTAGTGGATTGAAAAATTGAAATAATTGAACCAATAAATGAGAAAGACTAACCGAAATTAAAGACATACAAAATAAACTTGAAACATCCACTCATTAAATTGGTATTTAACCAAAAAAATTGGAATATAATTATTTTTATAATTTCTTAACATTTATTTATGTTAAAAAAAATTAAAATATTTTTCTCATTTAATTGATTTTTTATGTTTCAGATTTAAATTTTTCATATTTTTTCCATTTTACTATATTTTTTTAAGCATTAAAAACAAATTTTAAAAATTATTTAATGAACAACCGGTAAAATACCGGTTGTTCTAGTTTTTGGCAGCGGCTGTATAAGATACAGCCCTGCACTGTAAGATGACTCCCCTTTGCATAAGACGTTTTGTCCTTTCACGTCAACAACAAGATAAAGAAGAATAATGAAAAAGAAGACAAAAAAAAAAGTAGAAGATGATGAGGAGAGATAAAAGGAAAAGAAAAACGAAAAAAAAAATTGAATGAGAAAAAAAAAATATCTTCTATTTTATTAGATACTTATTTCAAACTGAACTTAACAACAAAGTGAACAGAAGTGGGGCCGCAATGATCGTTGTCGAAAGTAATGGGTGCATAGTGATATAGGTCGAATCATTTGGGCGTTGGGCAAAATTAACCCTTGATTGCTAGAATTTACGCCAGCAATAGCAATTGGGTGGGGGATATTCCCCCATCCCGTTAATTTTTTTTTCATAATTACTATTTTATCCTCAAAATCTGAATGAAGTGCTGCCCTCTAGTTTGTATCTACAGAATCAAGTTCAACGAATGAAAATGAACTGTGAAATTACATGCTTCTCTTCTTGTTTCTCAAAAGCTTTTAGAGGATGTCTCTCTACTCTATTAAAAAAAAAAAAAAAAAGAGCTTGAGGTGTTTGCTGAAACTTTTTAATCTTCCTTTTTTCCTTTTTTAATAGAGCTTCTTAATCTTCTTTGTTTATCTTTACAAATCAGATATTACAACATAACAAACTCAAGTTCAGGAAGATTTAACTGTTGGGAAAATATGTTCTTTAAAAGCATATGTGTTTATTTAATTGTAATAAATAATTTTTTTGATTAATAAAATAAATGAGGTATTTTATTCAAATATCTTAATTGTATTAATATTTTGATTAAAGTCCATTTAATCATAGAGTAATTATACAGTCACAAACTCTTGTACAAATTTATTTTGTACAAACTGACGTGGCATTAATTCATTAGTTGAATGAAAATATAAAATAATTAAAAAAAATCATGTGGGTCAAGTGATATTTAATTCAACTAATCTTATCATGCCACATCAGTTTGTACAAAATAAGTTTGTATAAGAATTTGTGGCTATATCATTACTCTTAATAATATTATATGTATTTATGTGATCAACATGTGGATTCACAGAAGATATAAATACAAATTATCTTATGATTAAATAAATTTAGTTCGCAGTTGATAAAATAAAGTTGGGCACTTTATTTAGGTATAGACTCTAATGAATTAATTGAATGATTTGTCTTAATCATATATGAATTTATTGATGTAGTACGACTACATTGAACATGATCACATATGAAATTTAATTAAGCTTGAAATGACTGTCAGACTTATTAAATCTCATAGACATTGATTTACTATAATCTTAATCTTGAGTTAATTATGATTTCATGATTGTAATTGTTATTCCATTTGAGTTACCAATGGACACGACACATACTTGTAGTCAAGATTACCCGGTATCTTGGTGGAAGCAATTATGTGTATTGGAGTTATAGATTAACAATATAGAATTTGTACAACATATCTCTTGATGAGTTTTCGACACTTGATCATAGAATTCTCTGACCAGAGTGTGTCAACATATTTAGTATGTTGAAAATGATCATTAGAGAAAACCAGTAAGTATCAAGGAACAAGATGTTACTAAATTGATTGGACAGTTGATATATCAATTTAATTAACAATGTGGTACAAAGGATTGTGCAGTAAAGAAATCAATGTTGCTTGGGACGAATTATTATTCGAGTATACAATTATCGAGGTCGGTTCCAATTTTTTAGTGGAGTAGATTTGGAATTAAATAATTGGGCTAGATTAATTACATGCCTAATTATTGTAGCCACTATTGTATGTTCCCAAATGATCCTCGTGTTAGCTCATTTAATTGACTGCGCCACTGCTGGATTAATAAGCAAGATAACTAGCTATCTGGATTAAAATCCTAAATATATTATTTAGTGGGAGGCTCCATGTAATGTACTTGTGTCTAAGGGGCCTTGTGTTATTTTACAAGGTGAGCCCCTATGACAAGAAAGAAGTAACATTACTTTTGGTTTATTATTTTTAATTAAATCAAACTTGATTTAATAAAATTAAATAATATAAAAAAAGAGCCTAGAGTTTCCACTAGATAGAGATATAAAATGACTTATTTTCTCCCAAAAGAAGAGAGTAGCCACTTTATACAGATCAGAGAAAAAGATTTTTCTCTCTAATTGTTGAGAGAAAAATTTTCTTGTGCTAGTTGCTTTGGTGGTGATAAAGGCGCCCACACGTCAAGTGCATATTAAACTTGAGTCATAGCCTGAAGATTATTTGGTGGCGGATCGAGATCTAACAGGAGTTGCGGTGACAGATCGTGATCTAACAAGATGTTAGCTTTTATAGCTATAGATATTGATTTTGATGATAACAAAACACATGTATTGATTAAACAAAGATTTATAAATTGTGTTTTTATAATAAGAAAATGAAGTTATAAAATCAAAGTGTTTTGGATTAAAATGAATGTGTTTTTAAAGACTTTGATTTTGAATTTCGAATTTGGATTTAAATGACAAGTTTTGAAATCTTTGATTTTAATAAGTATTATTATAAAATTTCGGAACTGGACCTATTTGAAGTTATTTAAATGTTTTGGGTCATATTATGATTTATGAATATTTTGGACTAAAGTGAAAGGTTTTGAGAACTTTGAAAATATGGGTATTATATTGAAAAGGACCTTTGTGCGAAACAGTAAACTCTTTGGGGTCATATCATAATTTCAGAAAGTTTTGAGATTAACAAAGTAATTTTTAGAATTTCTGAAAATGGACCTATTTGTAACGTTTTCTATCGTTTTGGGTCATACTACAGTTTGATAAAGTTTTGGGGTCAAACTGTGAATTTGGAAAATAATTTCACTGTAGCAGTCACTGTAGCAAACGGCTAACCGTTTATTTTTTAACGGTTAACCGATAACGTCCAGAAAGCTTGTTTTGTCCAGTTTTATTAAAATGATGATTCTGGAACAAAACGGTGAACCGTTTACTGAAAACGGTTAACCGTTTATTTTAACCTTGAACCGTTTATTTGAAATTTGGCCCAACGGTAACATTTGACCAGCGAAACGGTTAACCGTTTACAGTTAACCTCTAACCGTTTTCGGGCAGACAAATGCATAACGGCTAGTTTTTGAGCTCAAACTATAAGAACTCAAATCCAACTCATTTGCAAGGTCTCCAACAAGTAAAAAGAAATAGCACACAAGATATCTTGAGCCTTCAACTTGTAAAACACAAAAGATTGAATCATTTCTTGTTCTTCATTTTTGAATATCTACTCATTGAGGAGTTTAGTTGTAATCTTCATTTGTTCATCTCATTTGTGAGAGGTTGAGTGTGTGAAACACTTGGGTTAAGAGATTGGGGATATAATCTCTTGTTGTAAAGGTTCATTGACACCTTGAAGTCAATTGTAATCCGTTGAAGCCTTGGAAAGGCTTGGATAGTGAAATCCTCAAGCGGGTGAGCTTGGAGGCGTGGACGTAGGCGGGGATAGCCGAACCACGTAAAAATCCTTGAGTTCGTTTTTCTCTTCCCTTACTTTTTAATTATTGTGCTTTTATTGAACTTATTATTTTTTATCTTATTAAGGCATTAGATTAAATTGTTGTGTGGATTTGCTAGGATAAGTTTTAAAATTCCAATTCACCCCCCCTCTTGGGTTGCACACTTGTATTTCAATTGGTATCAGAGCTTGGTGCTCTTGTGTAGACTTAACCGTCTAGAGTTAAAGATTAATAGCAACCCAAATTAGTTCAACTATCATGGAAGGCCAATCCACCACTAGACCTCCATTCTTTGATGGTAATGACTATCCTTATTGGAAAACTAGAATGAGAGTGTTTTTACAAGCCTTAGATTATGAAATTTGGGAAGTTGTTTGTGATGATTTACTCATTCCTAGAAAGAATGCTTTAAGTGAGTTGGATAAGAAAAAGATGTCTTTAAATTCCAAGGCTATAAATGCTTTATTTTGTGCCTTAGATAAAAAGGAATTTCATAGAGTTTCAAATTGTTCTAATGCTTATGAAATTTGGAGAAAACTTGAAATTGTATATGAGGAGACTACAAACGAGGAGAAATTTCATGAAGTGTCGAATTTGGCACTTATGGCATTTGGAGATGAATCGGATGATGAACTTGATGAGGTAAGTGATCTTCCTACATATGATGAATTACATGATGCCTTTAAGGATTTGCATGATGAGTTGATGAAGATTGGTAAAAAGAATATATGTCTTAAAAAGAAGATGATAGAGCTTAAAAATGAAAATGAATCATTTAGTGCAAAGATTACATGCCTAGAATTAGAAAATAAAACATTGCATGATAGCATGACTTTATTTGAGAATTCTAGCACTTCACATGAGCACTTAGAATCACATGTAGATAACTTGAAAAATGAAAAAGATGCCTTGCAAAAATCCAATGTTTCATTAAATGAAAAGATCAAAAAATTGGAATTAGATAATGAAATGTTACATGATAAAATTGCATCGTTCACATGTAAACAAAGTACTTCATATGAGCATGAGAAGTCACATGGTGATGAATTAATAAAAGAAAATGAAGTGCTTAGAAAGAAGAGCAATGAGTTAAATGAGATTGTCTTAAAATTCACAAATGGTCAAAAGAACTTCGAAAAATTGCTTAACTCACAAAAATGTGTTTTTGATAAAGGAGGACTTGGATATAAGCCTAATTTGAAACAAAAATATTATAAAAATTATTTTGTTAAGGCTACCTCCACAAGTGATCATAAGATTGTTTGCCATTATTGTAATGGAAATGGTCACATGAAGAATAGATGTCCAATTAAGAGAAATGTATATTATGGAGCAAAATGTATTTGGGTTCCAAAAGAAACCATTGCTAACACTCAAGGACCCAAGACTATTTGGGTACCAAAGGGCACAACGTGAATGTTTTCCTTGTAGGTACCACAATCAAGGAATGGTGGAGAAGTTCCTTGATGAAGCTTGTGA
The DNA here is from genome assembly GCA_029618585.1 of Citrus australasica. NCBI lineage: Eukaryota > Viridiplantae > Streptophyta > Magnoliopsida > Sapindales > Rutaceae > Citrus > Citrus australasica. The sequence continues at coordinate 10,564,654 of JARCIV010000006.1, forward strand.
GGGTAATCATTTGAGCATGATCGAGGAGAAAAAGATGAGGCGAGATGATTTAATTGTTTTGGTAACAATTCTTGCCATATTAATTTTGTTGAATGGATCATGATAAATGGATAGTAGCTTGAATTTGTGAAAGCATGCTTGTATGTTTACATGATTATCATTGTGTATAATATTGAGTGATTATCATGATGCATGATTATATATATATGATGATAGCTTGTCAACTCATCATGATAGCTTTGTTTGATTTTGATGATCATATAATGTCTAAGCTTGATAAATGAGTGATATGCTTGAATTATTAATCTTTGAATGTTTATATGTTTCATAATTGTGATGAATATGCATGATGAATATGTTATAATTTTGAGTTTTATAATTGGATGTTAATTATATTGATCCATGCATTAAAACGGTTTTAAAATTGTTTGGAAAACAAATGAGTCTTTGAAAATCTTAGTCTGCGCAAGCTGTAATGAATTGGTCATAACTCTTTCTAGAGAACTCCAAATTCAGCTTTGTAAAATTTATTGGAAAGCTAACTTAATTATCTTTCCAACGGTATATAGCTTGAATATTACTTCGGTCTCAGTCAATACAGTTTTTCATTTTGAATTCTCTTGAGACAAATTCCGGATAACCGGATTTGCATTCCGGAAAACCGAATTCAAGAGGCAAACTTTCTGCCTCAAACCGGTCTACCGGTTAGCCACATCCGGCAAACCGAATTCAGATGCATGCTTACTGGAACAAAACCGGATTTCCGGTTATACACATCCGGCAAGCCGGATTCGTGAGCTGTTGGCTCTGTTCTTCCTCTGCTGCGAATTTTCTGCACTTGTTCTTCCTCTCTCTCAAAACCGTGAGCCACCCTCTTCCATTTCCAATCAATTCCTCTTCATTTCTCAACCATTTTTATGCCAAGATCAATCTCTTAAACCATTACCCATGCATTTCATCTTCATTAAATTCTTCTCTATCATCATTTCTTCACTTGTTCTTCATCATTTCATTATCATCTTATTCACGCGTGAACAGTACCACGCCATTTCTTTCTCAAATCTCTTCATCTTCCACTCATTATTTTACAAAACCGAATTTGTGCATTTTTGGGTATTTTAAATTATCATGATTCCTTATTATTTTATACTCCTACATTTTTATATGCATAATTATTTTAATGGATGATGGTTGTTTAATATTTGGATGCTTGATATTTGGATATTGTGGATCTAATGTTCTTATGCTTATCTTGACTTTTTGATGATCAAGAGAGAGATATGAGATGTAAGGGAGAAATACATCTTCTTTGAGTTTCTTAAGCATATGAATTTTTAATTTTGTCACATTAGAATTTTGATGAGTTTAGTTGTCTTTATTTCTAAAATGTGATTAGTAATTATAGAGCTTGAATTGTTGACATTATGCTCTTATGACTTTTGCATTCCCTTGCTTAGCTTATTACTTGTTCTATTTTGGATAATATGCTTTTTGAACATTTTTATTGTCCAAAGGGAGAGGCAAAGTAATAAATCTTTTTTGATGTAAATTGGGGAAAATAACATGCATTTTGAGCATTCTTTTAATGGTTGATATATGATTATGGAATCCTCGAATTTAATTGATGCAAGTATTGGAGGAATTCATATTGATTTTGATGATTAATGATTATATGTGAGTTGCTTGATAAAACTTGTGGATTATTGAATATTGAAGTGTTGCTTTCTTCATCGAATTATTATTTTTTATCTTGTTTCAATTTGTTGCATCTATCTATTTTTTTTTGATGAAAGGGGAGATAAATATTATATGCCTTTGGATAAAATCTTTTTGGTTAAATTTTTAAATTGGCCATATATTTAGGGGGAGCATATAATATGTTTTTGGATAATATGCATTTTGAACTTTTTTGTTGTCCAAAGGGAGAGACAAAGTAATATATCATTTCGATATTATCAAACGGAGGAGAATAACATAAATTTTGAATAATTCTTTTGATGTTTGATATTTGATTATAATGATGATTTTGATGATTTTGAGATAATGTTGATTTGATCACATAGTTGTTTTTCATGAGTTGTTGACTTGGTAATTGATGGAATAATAGTTCATGATTTTTTTATGGTTAATGAACTATGTGATTATTTGTATATGGAGTTGGTTTTTATCATGATCTATAATAATTTGGATATATTATTACTAAATCTTGTATTTGAGATGATGCTTGTTGTCAGGGGGAGATTTTGTCGAAATTTCTATTCAGACAACATGGGTAACAAATTTGCTATTTTTATTCTTATTCTTTTCCTTTATGTTTTCTTTTTTGATGATAAAGGGGGAGAAGAATACATGCTTTTAAATTTGTAAAAATTTTCTACTCTTTTTCTTTGCCAATTAAGTTTTCTTTTTGATGATGAGGGGGAGAAAAATCCATGTATTTAAATATGTTAATTTAGTTAATTGGCAATTTGTGCAATTTGTGGAATCATTCTTTAAATACATGAAATGTTTGTCATCATCAAAATGGGGGAGATTGTTAACATATATGTTTCCATAATATTGATTTTGATGATAACAAACAAGATTAAGAATGATTAATCTTTTAAGCTCAAATTATGTTTTATACTTTTTAAATAAATCATTATTTTCACATTATAAATGTTTTATATTTTGGAAAAATGATTTGTGAAAATATACATGTATCTAGGGAGAGTATGCATGTATGCAGGGGGAGTTTATTTCAAATCATTGTTTTCTTTAACCTTGCATTAATTAATGAGTAGCTTTTTATAAATATATTAAATCTTTGTAATGTATTTTGTCATCATCAAAAAGGGGGAGATTGTTAGCTTTTATAGCTATAGATATTGATTTTGATGATAACAAAACACATGTATTGATTAAACAAAGATTTATAAATTGTGTTTTTATAATAAGAAAATGAAGTTATAAAATCAAAGTGTTTTGGATTAAAATGAATGTGTTTTTAAAGACTTTGATTTTGAATTTCGAATTTGGATTTAAATGACAAGTTTTGAAATCTTTGATTTTAATAAGTATTATTATAAAATTTCGGAACTGGACCTATTTGAAGTTATTTAAATGTTTTGGGTCATATTATGATTTATGAATATTTTGGACTAAAGTGAAAGGTTTTGAGAACTTTGAAAATATGGGTATTATATTGAAAAGGACCTTTGTGCGAAACAGTAAACTCTTTGGGGTCATATCATAATTTCAGAAAGTTTTGAGATTAACAAAGTAATTTTTAGAATTTCTGAAAATGGACCTATTTGTAAAGTTTTCTATCTTTTTGGGTCATACTACAGTTTGATAAAGTTTTGGGGTCAAACTGTGAATTTGGAAAATAATTTCACTGTAGCAGTCACTGTAGCAAACGGCTAACCGTTTATTTTTTAACGGTTAACCGATAACGTCCAGAAAGCTTGTTTTGTCCAGTTTTATTAAAATGATGATTCTGGAACAAAACGGTGAACCGTTTACTGAAAACGGTTAACCGTTTATTTTAACCTTGAACCGTTTATTTGAAATTTGGCCCAACGGTAACATTTGACCAGCGAAACGGTTAACCGTTTACAGTTAACCTCTAACCGTTTTCGGGCAGACAAATGCATAACGGCTAGTTTTTGAGCTCAAACTATAAGAACTCAAATCCAACTCATTTGCAAGGTCTCCAACAAGTAAAAAGAAATAGCACACAAGATATCTTGAGCCTTCAACTTGTAAAACACAAAAGATTGAATCATTTCTTGTTCTTCATTTTTGAATATCTACTCATTGAGGAGTTTAGTTGTAATCTTCATTTGTTCATCTCATTTGTGAGAGGTTGAGTGTGTGAAACACTTGGGTTAAGAGATTGGGGATATAATCTCTTGTTGTAAAGGTTCATTGACACCTTGAAGTCAATTGTAATCCGTTGAAGCCTTGGAAAGGCTTGGATAGTGAAATCCTCAAGCGGGTGAGCTTGGAGGCGTGGACGTAGGCGGGGATAGCCGAACCACGTAAAAATCCTTGAGTTCGTTTTTCTCTTCCCTTACTTTTTAATTATTGTGCTTTTATTGAACTTATTATTTTTTATCTTATTAAGGCATTAGATTAAATTGTTGTGTGGATTTGCTAGGATAAGTTTTAAAATTCCAATTCACCCCCCCTCTTGGGTTGCACACTTGTATTTCACAAGAGTGGTGACAGATCGTGATCTGGGAGCCTAAATCACTCAGTGGAAAAAGCCAAATCGAATTTTCAAGGTACGTTTTTTAGATTATAAATTCTTATATATTGTATGATAGCGATTTTAAAAGTTTTTATAAAATTTAAAAAAAAAAAACTTTTTTTCTCCAACATTAACATGGACAGAGAGAGATTGGTGAGGATGTGGTATATACATATTGAAGATTTGGACAAGATAGAATTTAAAAATTGTTAAGATAAAAAAAATAGAGTAAAGAATATAATATAGTACTGAATTTGTTTTTAAGTTGTGATAAAAGTTGAGTAATTTTTGAAGTAATTGTTTTGAGTTTGTGCAAATTATAGACTTTTGAGAGACAAATTTTGGGTGATTTTTAAATATGAGAAAGCAAAATAAACTATCCTCTGTAATTTGGAGATAATATTTTAATAAAATAACGTCATTTTCATTATATTATTTTTACTGAAATAAGAATGAAAACATAATATTTCACTCATTAAAAGAAAAAAAAAAAGCTTAATTGCAAGCGGCTGTGGAGGAGGACCGCATAGAACCGATATTTCAATTTGTACAAGGGTAATTTTGACATTCAAAGGGTTTACTTACAAAAGCATTTGAAATTGGGGTGGTATTACACTATTACGTAAACAAATATGATTGGGGGTGGGGGAACATCACCCCAATTTGAGTACTAACATCTAACATTTAGTAGTGTTGCTATCTTGGCAATAAATACGAAACTAACACTACAGAAAAATTATACTCACCCCACCAATAAATCTCAATAAAGTAAATTTTTGAGACAATTTTATTATTAATTTAAACTTTAAGTGGGTGTTAGGGAAAAACAAAAACTTCCCAAAAATTGCACTAGCCTGAATACTAGCATCTTATGGAGTAGTTATCTTGACAATAAATACAGAACCAACCTTGTAAAAGAATGATATGATTCCACTAATAAACACCTTAATCCCATTAAAGTAAAATTTTGGAACTACTTCATCATTGATTCAAACTTTAAGTGCATCTATTATAATATATTTTAATTTTATTTTCTCTTATGTGAAATTAAGGTTGGGTTGAAATTGACTCACTATCATGACTCAACCCGCATAATAATTAAATTAATTATTCATGACCATATGATTAGTTTCTCAATTATTAATTTTTTAAAAAATGATATGCACTCATCAATGAACTCCACCTTAACTCTATAAAAGTAAATTTTCAGAGTAAATTCTATTATAATTTAAATTCTATTGAAATTATAAACAAATCCATTTATAGTATGATATAAAAACCTACCAAACATTAGCTCGGAAATTTATTCTTATATATAATATAATCGGAGAGAAATCAATCTTAATTTATATTTTAAGAATAGGCCGATAAGAGGAAATTAAAATGATTGAGGCTGGAACGGCCCTCAAGGATTTTGAGGGCATGAGTCACCACTTGGAAAATTGGCCCAATGGCGGGGGCCATCAATTTATTGAACAGTGAACACGCATGCTCATCCTCATATATATATGGGCACACCTATGGTACCACTGTGGTACCACAGGCGGACCCACATATATATATATCTCTAGCTTTCTAGTAAAGCCAAATTGACTAGTCTGCGAAGTATAAGAGTTATTAAAATTCCTTACCTGTGTAACGGAGATTCGTTTGAGATAATTTGAATTGACGCAAAGGACAAGTCCATCCATAAGCAGCTCCCACAATCCACATGGAGGATCATCAATGGACCGGTTATTTAGACTTGAGATGATCTTGCATGGACCACATGTTTAGTCAAGGAGTCATGCTTCAAGTAATTATCTCCAATTTGTCATCTTTTGACATAAGAAGCTTTTGAAAGTTTTGCTGAAATGAATTTGAGGTTTATGCCCTTATCTTATATTTTTAAGTAAACACGTGCATTGGGTAAAAATTTGAGATTTATCTTGATTAACCATGAATTTGAGTTTGTGTGCTTGTTATGGAACTTATGCAGGTTGCCACAAACTGAATCCAAGCCACTGCAACTTGTTGCATTTCCTTAACTTAGATTTGAATGATTTGTAAAATCACAGCACGCACGCACACAAGCACAATCGATAGAGAAGGAGAGAGTGTCTAAGTTTTATGAACAATAAAGTCTCAATGAACTGAAGTTACTTAAATACTGCAGCTGAGTGTAGGAACCTCTCATGTGTTAGTACAAAATTATTTATCTCATTATAAGTTAAAATAACACAACTAAATGTTATACTTGTCCATAATATATTACTATGTAAAATGTGACAAAATCAGACTCATTAACATAATATTTGATCGCTTAATGAATGAGTCTATCAAAATTGCTTCTTAATATTTAACATTAGTCATGTATTAGTCTGGTAAAATATAAAACAATTAGAATGATTTATGTTAGTTCACAATATGTGAAAAATAAATTCAACATGTGTAATTTCTTGAAATACTTCTAAATTTTATTTTATGTATGCTCTCTCAATTACTAGGTACTATTCTCGTTACGGGTAGTCGATCAAATAATTTTTAAGTAATTTTCTTTGGTTAATTACCCAAATTCAAATCATATAAATAATTAAAAATAATTGTCTAATTCTCTACCTTGTAATAAATAAATAAAGGGAGTTGCTAGTTGCCATAGAAATTGCGCAATCAAGTGCATGGTGAACCATTGAGTATATTTTGCCATTTCCATGTGATTGGCATAATTGCAAGTCAACATTGAATTTTTTTTTTAATTTACATTTTTAATTCGATGTTATGTCCCACGTTCATAATTGCATGCTATAAGGACACTTTGCATTGGGTGTTAATTTGTCACCACAATTACAATGTAAAAACACCTCGAGTAATCGAGTTCTTTCATATACAGTCAACGGAGTCGCCGCCACGGTTAAGTAATTCGCCTCAATGATTATCCTAACTCATAATAAATAGGAAAACTAATAAAAGATAGCGATGCTTAGGTTTGTGTGTGGACTGTGGAGTGTAGTATTGTTCGTCAAATGAGTGTTTTTGTAACTATCTTAAAATATGAAATAATTAGTTTTTGATAGATTTAAAAACTTATTTTGTTCACAAAATATAATAATAAAAATAATAAAATTATATTTAACAAATTGTTATGAAAAATGATCAATGATATTTGAACAACAAGAAATACCGCCACGACAAAAATACTACTACAACAAAAATGAACTTACTATTATATATAATATTATTGTAGAGCATAAAAGAATGATACTGTCATGCTACACTATCTTTTTATACATCCTTCTTATTATTTGTTAACATGGCAGCATCTAGCTAATTTTATTAGAAGGATGATATTTAAAGCTAATTTTATTAGAAAGATGTTATTTAGACTCCTAAATTTCAAATTTCAAAGGTTGCTTTTTTGCCCCTTTATTGAGTGCCACATCAATTAGTGGGGACTACAAAGGGGATCAAAGCTAGATATTATAACAGTGTGTTTGGATCATAGGATAATAGGATATTAAAATACGGTTCATAATGACTTAATACCAAGAGTGTGTTTAATAAAATTAATGAGCTCATTGTGGTGCATTGTTTAGGCGCATTACACAAGGCCGAGGTTCTCTCGGGTTTGTGTAATGAGGTGGCTTTTGCCACAGTTGAGGCAAAAGTTGATGCCTCAATTGAGGCAAATGTATTTTATTATAATATTACAAGAATAAATTATTTCATTAAATAAATTATTTTATTATTAAATATTAAAGCTAATAAATAAAATATAAAGATAAATTATATGAAAATATTATTTTGTTTAATAATACTATATTTTATTATATTTTTATATAGTATTTTACTTATGTATTAATAATTAATATAAAAAATTATTCAATATTTAATTTAATATAATTAATAATAAATTGAAAATAATATTAATTTACTATTAATGTAAAATTAATACAATACAGTGTAACACCAAGTACTGTACAATATTATTGTAATACAATATTAATATAATATAACATAATAGAATATTAGTAATACAATACAGTGTATTAAACGCACCTTAAAGATATATTTGACACTCTTCATTGTACGGTGTTAGAACCCCTTATAATATTAAAATATTATGTTTGATAATTACTCTTCATTGTATTTTAATGTGGTTAGAACATGCCCTTAATGCAGTCAAACCCGCATAAACTAAACCCGTGTGAGAGTCGGTGTTATGCGGGTTTGCAATTATTTTGAGAGGGGGGAAAAATCACTCTTGTTCTCTTGTTCTTAGATCAAGTCTCCCTGCCATCTCCACACCATCACTTCATACTGCCATTGCTGTGCCTCAACAAACGATACCAACTCCACACCGCCTCAATTGTGCCTTAACTCCACAATGCCACTATCGCGAGACACCAACTCCACCACCCTGCAATTTGCCTTCGCCATGCGATCTATGTTGGCCCCACGACACCTCTGTACGACAGCAGCTCTACTGCCACCCTATACCACGCAACACCAACACTACCCCACCATGTGATCTCGTTTGATTTTGTTCTTTATGCATATATTATGGTGAGATTTTCATCCAGAATTCCAATAATTATGTTATTTACTTTTTCATAAATTGTTTTTCAACAAAAACTAATTGTGTATTTTCTGGAGCTACTAAGAAAAGTTTAAACTTTTTTTTTCTGTGGTTAAGGATGATTAAAGGGTGAAAAACCAAGAAAAGAAAGGAATTGTATCCAGCTGCTAGATTATTGGAATTGAGCATATGATGTCACTTTGATTGTGAAGTTGAAGATTCCTGGTGTGTTTTGCACCTACTACATAACTGTTTGAGAAAAATCCTGACTGGAGAATTGTCCTTGAATCTACATGATTTTTTTTATGAAATTGGTGCTTGCATTGAATGAGATTTCATATGAAACTGGTTGTTCGAGTTGGCAACATTTGTTCATGACTTGCCAAAACTAAAGATGACGTTGGTACGTGGCTAATTACAACACTAGTAGAAAAATGGCATTCTCTGATACTATTTCAGTATCAGTAACGGTTTTTAGTGACACCGAGTTTAGTGTCACTGATCACGGTGCAAGAAATTTGCTGACACATATTTTTTGTATCAACAATTCCATGACACCTTAGTATCAAAGAAATGCTTACAGTTAAAGCGTCACCTAGGCTTTGATGTTACAGTGTCAACCAATTTGTGATTCGATAATATCAAAATAATTGTGATTCTATACAGTCACGCAGATTCTATACAGTCACGCAGATAGTAATTCTATGGTATGAAACATATTTTGTTGCGCTAGTATCATTTGTGTTGTGATTTATAAATATTAATATTTGTAGATTCTAAATTAGTGTCAATAGATTTTGAATTTTTGTTTAAAAAATAAAATTTCATTATTACAATTACCAACAGCCTAAAATTAAAGCCATTAAACAACAATTTTCAACAATAGTTATGGAACAAATATTGGATTCAAAACCCAATACTCTTCATTTAACAAATGACATCAAGCTCCATTCTACATTTGACAATCAACATACAATTGACCAAATTGGTTGAACAACCGAATTCATGAAATATAGCTTGATTGGCATAATATTAGTAAAAATCACAATTAATTTGGAAACAAAGAAAACATTTTTTTTGGCAACGTCGTTAGTAGCAGTTAATAAGGAAAATTGACTAGAATAAGAAGTAGCAGCAACAACATTGGTCTATCCCTCGGCCTGAGTAGAGGCAAAACATTGGAGGCAAATGCAGCAAAAGAAAAGGTAGCAGCAACATTGCTATCTTTAATTGCCTGAGTAGCAGTAGCAATAAGAGGCAATTAGACTTATGATTAATCCCAACAAAATCAAACCAACACAGGCACATTGCAGCACATTAATCATGAACCTTTAATTATAAAACACAAACAAACAAGTGATATTACCTATTTTCTTAAACTAGTGATTAATTTAGCCACATATGCAGCCCACTCATTACGAACCTTTAAAATATCCTCATTTGTGTACTCCGTTATCCCCTTGAACTTCAATTACAGGAAAATGAGAAAGAAAATTATTTTATAAACAAAATGTTCATAATTAAAATAACTAACGAAGCATAGGTTTGAAACTTACATTTTGCTTTAATATGTTCGGATTTTGCACAATGTCTTATATGTACTTCATAACAAAATACCCACATTCAAAATCGCTTAATTGCTGAGGGCACTATAAATTTATGAAATTAGTTTTAGTATCAATTATATTATACTAAAAGCTACTTAGTCAAAATGAACATATCACTTACATCATTACTTGGACTAAATCCATTTCAAATTCAGCTTTGTTTTTTGCTTTGTTGCACGATACATCCTAACTCCTCTGAATATGAAAGCATACAGTGAATATAACACTCAATATACTAAAATTTAACCATATAAAACATTAAAATATAAGTATGGAAACTTAACTGCTCTATTATTCGCTCCAAATGACAGTTCACTTTATGGGTAAGTATTGAATCCAAATAATATACGGTGGAGGCCAACATATCGATTGCAACCAACACCCAATAATTGCTACAACAACAAGAACAAAACCATTATATGTAGCTATATCGATATATGAAATAACTATATATTCTATAATTTCTGAATTGTGGATGTTAATATATTGAACATATGAAGATAGAAGTCCTTGCCCTGGGTTGTATGGGATTAATACCAACTGTCCAATTAGAGCCGCTTTCAACAGTTGAAATACACAGTGAGACTTTGTTATAGCCTCCTCTGTTGGATTGAGCGAACTGATCATAACTTGGGTAAATCCCACTAGAAACGACTCCCCATCATTTTCCATAACCTCATGTAAATGCCTATGTGACAATACATCAAAGATCTATAAAATTATTATTAGTGTTCTTAGTGTAATGGCTTACTTAAAAAAGTTAAATAAAACATTAATAATTTAAAAATAATGACTTACTTTGCCCATAGCTCGATCACCTCATTTCTCAGACAACTAAAATCAATGATCACTTGACAAACAACCTTGTTCAACAGTGTTTTTGATGCACAACCAAAAACTAACTCATCATTTTCGATCAATAACTCTTCATCAAGAAAACTGACAACTATTAAGGAAAACATATTAATGCTTTGACTAGTGTTCTTTCTATGATGTGCAACTGACCTAGTGTTCTTCTTCAAAACCAGCTTCCTATTGGCATTTGGTTTCATCACCTTTGCCTTCATTGGATGAGGAGGCTTAACTCCAACTTCAATAACACAAGGGTCTGCTGCTTTGCTTTGTCAGGCTGTAATCTCTTTCAATCTAGGAGACTTTCTTGGGGTCTTTACTGAAGTCTTCTTCGGAGTCCTTTTTGGAGTCTTTTTGGCTTGTTCTGCCTCAGTTTCAATTGGAATTGGAGGAGTTCGTGTGCTGGCACCATCATTCTCCATGTTTACCTTGTTCAATGATGTCAATTTTGGAGATGGTTCATTCACAAAATTCGTAACCTATTCAATAAGTAAACATTAAATATCAATTAATTAAATAAATTAAATATCAAATGAAAAAATTACAAAGATAATAACCATTGTCTTTAGCTTTGATTGAGCTAATAACCTTTGTCTTTAGCTTTGATTGGGCTAATAACCTTTGTCTTTAGCTTTGATTGAGCTTTCATGCCAGCATCGCAACTAATGGGCGATTTGGTATTGACTGCACTGTAACTACCAACCTCTGTTCGACTATAAGCATTCAGTTTTGCATCCATCATATCTAGCCAAATCATCGTCAGCTGATACCTTTCCTAAAAAACCTTTCTTTCCATATTCATTCTGTCCATATCTGAGTTTGATGTAGTTGGCACATGAAAATACATATTTGGGGTTATTAACACCCCCAGACCTTGGACTCTACTACCATTTGGCTGCTTTTCAAGAGCTGTAGTTAGAATGTCATTGACCCCATGACAGTGAAAGGAGCCTTGCTCTACCTGACTCTTTAAATCCTCCTATAATAACATTAGTATAAAATATAACCTCAATAACTTACAAGGCATTGAATTAAAAAAAATTAAACGAAATCATTGCAAACCCAGTAACAAAAAAGTAACACTTACAATCTTCTCTGCCACTTGTTGTATATCATCTTTATAACCACCACTGCTGTTCTTTCGAGCCATCAACCACAATTGACTACAATTGATCTCTTTAATAGACACTCCAAGCTCTGCCTTCTATTTTATGTTAACAAAAAAAATATATAACTAAATTTTTCTTAAATTTACAAAGCCAACAAGAAGTTTCTACACATCTGAAGTGTATGGAATTCAAAGTAGAAGAGGTTGTGAAAAGATACCTTTCGATATAGTAGGCCACCATATCCTGAACTACCTAAGCGATGGTTGTATTTAATCTTTGCACGTAATTGCTTCCATTTTTGGCTTTTTCCCTTAGAGAAAACATTTGAAATTCATTAATCATTTCCATTCACAAAGTAAGAGTAACAAAAGAATTAATCACTACTGTAATATAACTTACTTGAAATTCAGTACCAAGCATCCTATCAATAAACTCTTTCCACTCTGACTTTGTAATTCTAGGATACTCTCTAGGTGGCAACTATAACTTATTTTGGTGATCCTTGTTTGGTTGGATAAATTAAGTGTTTAAGGTTGATATGAAGTTCCTTAAAGAAGTTCCCATTGTCCCTAGCACATACTTTTTGCTCCTTATGTCCAATACAAACTTACTTTGTTCCAACATATGCGTAAGAAATAAAATAAATTTATTTCCAGAAACTAAACTATAGAATTACTGAAATAAATAAGAAATCATATATTACCAGCACATGGTCCCAAAGTTTTTATTTAATCTCTAGGGGAACACGTCGCCAATCATCGTACAAGATTGAAACATTATCTATGACCCCAACACCAATGTATGATCTCAATTCAGTGCCACCTTCTCCAACAAGAATTCTATAGTCATTATACTCGACTATGATTTTGTTGTCAGGTGTTAATTTCATCAAATTCTTCTTCTTTGTTTTTTTCCACCTCGTTGGTCTCTCATCACATTCGGGCACACTCATCTCTTTATTTTCTTCTTTGTCAGACATCTCATTAAAATTTAAAACCAATGCACAAATTATTAATCAAAACAGATTGCAGAAAACACAAGTAGTCAACGTAAACATATATGTAGAAAGCATAACAAAGTTAAGAAACTTGCAGAATAAACTACTTTTCATTCCTCTGCTGAGTCATTATCAATAAGGACATCATCACAATCAGGTCTATTATAAATCCCAACATCATCTCGATCCATATCCATGTTCGAAGATGGATATTCTTTAGATAAAGGTTCATGTATGACCATGTCAACATTCCCATCATAACCTACTGATTTATTGACTCTTTGACCCACTGAACAAACAATTGATTTTTTAGATCTACTTGATCTTTCACATAAAATACTTGCTTTGCTGAAGCTAAAATGAAACAATCAAACTTATGACCAACACGATTAAGATCAACAATAGTGAACCCTAAATCATCAATCTTAACCCACCTACTATCTACCCAGTCACACTTAAAAACAACTCTCTTAGCCATGAGATATTCAAGCTCCCAAATCTCAACAAGGACCCCATAATACTCCATTAATCCAGTGTATGGATTTTTATCCTTCGAACTTGAAACTTGTAATGTTGTTGCTAAAATGTTGACTCCACTATTTTGTGTAACACGGTTATTATCACGGTCCTTAGTTGTAAATTTGAAACCATTGATAAAATACCCTAAATATGCTATAACAGTAGAGCTAGGTTTGTTGGCCAACCACTTTACTATTTCTGATATATGTATACCAACTGTAATATCATTTGCTACCTACAATTAAATAAACACTTATAAATTTTAAAAATCAATAAACAATGTTAGTTCAAACTAGTTATATATTCAAACTTTATGCGGTAACCAATCAGTAAAGGTATGAGCATGCTTAATTTCTAACTAGTGGCCACGTTTTGATTGCTTTGGGTATTTTATTTGCAAGTGCAATTTATGCTCCTTACAATATGATTATGAAAATATCAGTTGTTTTAAGTTTGTTATAACTTAAATTAGCTTTCAACAAGAACAGTCACTGATTACAATAAACTTACTTGATATAAGTTTCACACTCAATGGTGTTTTCCAAAACACAAAGATGTGCTTGCTACAACAATGAGGCATCAACCACCATAGCCTCTCCGCCTCCTAAGGGCTTTTTAATTGTATAATCTACCAAGCAACTAGGTGGTAGTCCAATGAAATCATGATTGGACAAATATTCAGCACAAAATTCAAGTGCTTCCTCTGCCACATAACACTCGGCAATGCATCCCTCAGGGCGACAATGGTTACGAACATTGCCCTTTAGCAATTTCATGTTTCTCTCAAACGGATACATCCAACAAAAGTGAACCGGTCCACATAATCGGACTTGGTCAACAAGATGCACCGTCAAATGGACCATTATGTCAAAAAAAGAAGGTTGGAAGAATTGGTAAAACAAGCACATAGTGACATAATATTGTTTTTCCAGTTTGTCAAGAGATTCTGTTTTTTTGCACCTTACCACACAATGCATTGAAGTAAAAGCACATCCTAATGATAGCTTTTCTAACATTTTCTGGCAAACAACCACATATTACTAAGGGCAGCAATTATTGCATCAAAGTGTAGTAGTCATGAGACTTAAGATCTTAAAGCCAACAATCATCGAAGTTTACAAGACTTCTGAAGTTGGAAGAATAACCTTCTGGAACTTTGGTTTCAAACAAAATTTGACAGAACATTTTTTTCTCTTTTTTACTCAAGGTGTAAGGTGCTCAGGTATGGAATTTTTATCATTTTCAGTAGGAATTAATTTGTCCCTAATCTGTAATTCAATTAGATCTCTTCTAGCCTTGACCCCATCTTTCGTCTTTCCACGTTGATGAAGTAATGTGTCATAGATGCTCTCACAAACATTTTTCTCAATGTGCATCACATCTAACACATGGCAAACTAATACATGTTGCCTATACTCTAAATAAAAAAAAATTGATTTTCTTCTGAATAATTTTTCAATATCATCATCACAATCATCACGCTTTCGCTTACTGTCTCTATGCTTACCACTCTTATAGTTAATACCATCTACCAGTTTCAAAATTTCTTGACCAGACAAAGTTTTTGGATGTTCATCCCATTCAGCCTTATTATTGAAAACCTTCTTCAGTGATCTAAATGAGTGGTCATGTGGCAAAAATCGGCGGTGCCCTAAAAATACACACTTTTAACTGTGTGTAAGCCATTGTGACTTTTTGTCTAGGCCACAAACTGGACAAGCATAGTAACCTTTAATAGTACAACCTGAAAGATTCTCAAATGTGGGAAAGTCACTAATAGGCCACATCAAGACAGCTCGCAAATTGAAGGCTTACTTTTTAAAAGCATCATAAGTTTCTACACCAACATTCCAAAGGGTTTTCAAATCATCAATTAAGGGTGCTAGGTAGACATCTAGATCATTCCCTGGATATTTAGGCCCAGATATCAATAAAGACAACATAATGAATTTTCTCTTCGTGCATATCCATGGAGGAAGATTGTAAATGACCAACATAATTGGCCAGCAACTGTAGATAGAACTAAGAGTGCTGTGTGGATTAACCCCATCAGTTGAGAGAGCTAGACGAAGATTTCTAGGTTCTTGGCCAAAATCAGGCCACTTAGAGTCAACTAAATGCCATGCTGGTGAATCTGTTGGATGACGAAGTTTGCCATCTCTAGTTCGGTGAATAGCATGCTAAGTCAGGTTCTCAGCAATTTGGGGCGATTAAAACATACGTTTGAACCTAGGAATATGAGGAAAATACCACAATACCTTTGCAAGTGCCTGGTTACTACTTGTTTTGACATTTTTTTTTGTTTTTCCACTTAGACTCTCCATAAGTAGGACACTTATTCAAATCTGCATACTCTTTACGGAACATAATGCAATCATTCTTGCATGCATGTATTTTCTCATAATCTAATCCTAACACTCTCATTATTTTTTTGGCCTCATACATAGACTTTGGAACATTATTCTTTTCTGAAAATATGTCAAAAAGTACTTCTAACAAAGCACTAAACCCTTGGTCAGACCACTCATGCTGCCCTTTCACATAATACAATTTCATTAATCCTGACAACTTTGAATACTTTGAACCTAAATACAAAGGCTTCTCAGTATCCTCAAGTATATCTATAAAAAACTTAGGATTTTGATCACATTGTTCATATGCATCATGGATCATGCCCTCGACATTACTGTGATATTGAAACCTAAATTCATGATTTTCATAATACTTTGGGCAACTTGCAAGGGCTGCATTTGAATCAACCTCTCCATGTTTATCCCAAACTATGTATGTTGGCAAAAACCCATTTTGAAATAAATGAACCTTTATTCACTCATTACAAAGACATCTAACTAATCTATGATTTTCAGAATTAAGCATAACAAAATTCACAAACCCCTCCACTCCATCTTCATATTCTTTGGACACTCTTGCTGACCATATCCAAGATTTATCCATTTCAACAATGATGCTTGTTAATGTAAAATTTTATTTAAATGAAACAAATAGTGAAATTAAGTTGCCATGCATCATTCCCAACATACACTAAATTATTAAATTAAGCAATCATGCATCATTCCCAACATACACCAAATTGTTAAATTAAGCAATCATGAATGCCTTTCTCATAAGTAAAGCAACAGATGACAAAATAAGACATTTGATGTCAATGAACCCATTATCATAAGTCACCAATGTACAACTAAAGTGAAAATGTATTTATGTTAAACATGTATTCATACCTTCAGCAATGAAACACCTTCTCGTAATTTTGTAGAAGATTTTAGCACAGCAGCAAAACAACAATTTGTAAAATTGAATTAGTCGAAGAAACAATATGCCAACCACATGCAAACTATAACAATATCAGTACTTTTATCAGTAAATATATTAACCATGGTCAGAAAGGTATATTAAAATTTTGTATCTTAGAACCAGTATTAAAAACATCTTTAAAAAATCAATGTAGATTGTATTCATATAATACCAATTTCAAATGATAGATTGATAAGTATATAACATAAATTGGAAAGAAACAATGATAACACCTCAACCAATAGATACAGTTTTCATAGTTTATCTTAGATACAATTTTCATAGTTTATCCAGGATGACCAGGAAGATGAACTAAATTTCTGCATATTATAGTCAAATTCACAAAATCTTTAAAAATTCAATACCAAAGCTATTCATATGATTCCAATTACAAATGAAAGACTGATGAGTATATAATGTGATTTGGAAACAAAGTATGAAAAAATCACAGCCAATAGATACAGTTTTAGAAGCTTATCCAACATGGTGAGAAAGGTGGATTAAATTTCTACCTCTTATAAGTAATTTCATAAAATCATTACGAATTCAAAATGCTATACATATAATACCAGCTGCAAAAGAAAGCTTAATTAATGTATAATTTGAAATAAAAATAAAATAGGCAAATAGCTTAACCTTACTACAATAATCAATAACTCATACATTTTGTCAAATACTTTATAGGCATAATTTTGTATCATCTTCTTTTGACAAATCTTGTTATAAATTCTACCTGCAATAATACAATACCCAACAACAAAAAACATGCAAATGTAAAAAAAAAAAACCAGCCCAAATTGGATAAAATAAAAAATAGAACTAGCTCGAAGTGTTTCAAATTGATGTTTTCCATTATTGGGCATGGTTATTTTGATGAGAGATTGAAGAATAAGGTAACAAATAACATGACATTTCAGAAATTAAATGAAATTAGCCCCTAATTGTTTCTAACAACAGGGATTTCTATTATTGCTCTGATTATAATCAAAACTGAAGAAACTATAATGGCTTACTTCTTTAATAAGTTCGATGGGCTTCTTACTTGAATCCTCTTTTAAATCTTCTTCTTCAAAATCATTAGGTGCTGTGGCTTATCAATTTCTACTTGCATGTTCAAAGAAATGCATGCTTGTTAATTAGCATGAATCTGGCCGAAGAGTGATTGAAGTGAAAAAGCTAGCAAGAGGGGTTTAAGGAAATTGAAGGGGATTTCGATTTGAGTGGAACAAACAAGAGGCCTCAAATTTGAGTTAGAAGAATAAAGATTTCAGGGTCACAAGTTTCATAGATTTTGTTTTAGGGTTCATGTAGAAAGCAAGGGGGGAAATCGATTTTGGAGGGAGGGGGAAACGAGGAGCCAAAACACTACAACTGTTCAATTTATATAGATAGCTTTTTAGCAATTAGAACGATGTCGTTTAGATTTAGGAAAATTGAAATAATTAAAATAAAATGAAAATTACTTCTCCAATTAGCATCAATGCTTTGTTCTGATACTAAAGTATCAATGATCACTGACACTTAATATGTAAAAGGCCCTAAAATCCGCTTAGGTCATCAAATACTGATACTTTTTAATTTAGTATCAGAAACTAAGTATCAGTGTTTCCCATTTCTGTAGTCGTGCAAATAATTGTTTTAATATGACTCAATGGTAAAACTAGTTGATTAAACAGTTTTAGTTAATTATTCGGGCCAGTCTTGTTAAGGTGACAAATTTTTTCTAATATTTGTTTCGGTACGTTGATTTAATGTGCTCGAAGGCTTGACATTGGCTTAAAGAAAATGTATAAAATATCTAATATAGATCCATCAATGGTGGAAAGTAAACTTTAAGTTTTTGGGATGAAAAACACTTCAAGGAGATGCCAAGAACAAAGGTTCAGAAATGAAGGGCTATGTTAATTAGTTTTTTTATTAAAATCAATTTGCAACATTTTCTATTATTTGGTCCTCCTCATTATTATATTACCATTATGTTTCTTGACTTGACTTTCACTCTCTGTGGAAATCACAATTAAGTATTAGAACTCAAGGATTTTATTTACATGAATTTTTTTATGAAATTATCCTTGCATTGAATGAGATTTCATTGTACTTTTTTTTCTTTTGTTATATATAAAATAGTATAGTGGTAGACATAGAATAGGAACAAAAATAAAAAAAAAGTGTATTTGTAGTGTTAATTGCGAACCATTTAATTCTTCATTGTCGTTCTTTTTTATAAAATAAACTCGAAGAGAGTGGCCTAGTGGTTGAATAAAAGGTATATTTTGTTGTCATCTTATTGTTTTGATGACATAATGACATTCTTTTAGAACAAAATGCGTTAGAGTTTTTAATCTCAGCTCATGTTAAATTGCATATTTTTTAAAACTTTTAACCTGCTTGAGTAAACTGTTATCGCTACTTTCAAGGAACTTCTGCAACTATGAGTAAAGATGAGTTTGGAAGAGCCACTTGGATGTTTCCTCACATTCTTACTGTTTATGTCATTTTATTATCACTGCTTTTGTTTCTTTTTTGTTGGTTCTCCTCTTCTTCCTTTTTTTATATTTCTTTTTTTTGGTTTTATATTTCTTTAGTCGTTTCAGCTACTTCAACTTGATTATTTTGTTCTCAGCATCTAGAAAATCCAACAAGGCAACAAAATAATAGTGACAAATATTATATTTAATAAAGCAAAAAGAGGTGTCCTAGCATTAAACTTTATGGAAATTTATCAATGGCCTACTATCTGTTTTTTTTTTCATTTTACTTGTTATTTAGATATGGACATTAGAAGAAAATATTTTTCGTCATGTGGCAAATGAAATCAAGGTTCATGTTCATTGTGACATATTTATTTTTGTTAATGATGTTGATTCGAAGGTATAATCAAAGAAAAATGATTCATACAATTACACTCCAAAACCATAGCACTTGATTATAATACTTAAATAGCATTATAGGTAATAGTAATATACAATGTGTGAATCAACTAAGAATAGATAGAAAAACATTTGGCCTACTGTGTGAGACACTTTAATTGAATTGGGGATTAAATGCTAATGGTTCAATGATGATTAAAGAGCAAGTTTTCATGTTCCTTCAAGAATCACACAATTGGCAGTAGATTTTTCAAATCTGGCAAGACCATTAATAGATACTTTAACTCAGTGTTAAAAAACGTGTTACAACTTCACGATATTTTATCAAGGGCACTAGAACCTGTACTAGAGAATTGCACTAATGAGAGATGGAAGTGCTTTAAGGTATATTGTCAATTATTTTTATTTGACCATAGCAGGTGATAGTCTAATGTTAATAATTTTTCATTTGTTTTATGGATGTAGAATTGCTTGGGGGTATTGGATGGAACTTATATTAATGTTCGTGTGCCAAAAAATAATAAGCGAAGACATTGAACAAGAAAAGGTAAGATTGCTACGAAAGTTTTAGGGGCATGTTTATGAGATATGCGCTTCATTTGTGTGATTCCTAGATAGAAAGGTTTTGCATCTGATTCAAGAATACTTCTCGATGCATTAAATAAGTCGATTGGTCCAAAAGTTTTTGTGGGTATCAAATTATATATTCAAACTTAAATTTATATTGATGTTTATGTGAAATAAATAGGTTACTACTATCTTGTGGATTCCATATACACAAATACTAAAGGATTCCTTGCACCAAAATGGGGGAACAAGATATCAAAATGGAGAGATAGCTTCACTTCTCAAAATAAAGAGAATAACATGAAATACTCCTTAGCAAGATATGTAATTAAGCGGTGTTTTGGACTGCTTAAAATGCAAAAGGCCATTCTTGAAAGTTCTTTATTTTATCCAATTAAAGCTCAATATCACATTATTTGCATGTTATTTACTGTATAATCTAATAAATGTTTGTAGATCCAATGGCGCATGAATTACTTGACATATCTAATAATAAAATACAAGATAATGATAATATAAGTAACCTTGAAGCTTTAGACCAATATATGAGTTGGAGGAATAATTTAGCTACTGAATATAGATGTCATTAGTAATTTATTGAGTGTTAGTTATGTGAACTTAACTTGGTTTTATATTTCAATTACTTAGTTTAAAAATTATTATGATATTAATTTTGTAGGCATAGAGATTGGTGTTCAAGTCATACTATTAGAAATAAGACAGGCTCAAGGTGACCATAAATAAAAGATGAAAAAGAAATAATTTTAACATTCTAGACGCAGTAGTTGCAAATGGTAGTTGAGCTAATAAATAGTATCTTCAAATCCAAAAGTTATAAACATATTGAAAATGAATTAAAAAACCTACCACCAGGGGGTGGTTTGAAGGCTTACCCACATGTTTACTCTAAGATTAAGGATATTGAAGAAAAGTTAAGGAGTGTTGTTTGATATATTGAATACAAGTGAACGATGTGAGAAAATGGAGGTTCAAAGTTAGTATTTTGAATTTAAAATAAGGAAAATAATTTTCTTTTAATGTTATTACTTATATTTGCATGATTGCATGGTTTATATAATTTGTTCCTTACGAATATAATAGAGTTGATTTATTAAATATCTTAACTTAATATTGTATTCCCATAAAAAAGCAAACAATTAAAGAAAAAAGCATATTATGAGAGGCGAGCAGATGTATTTGGAAAAGACCATGTAACCAGAAATTCAGCAGAGACTCTAATTGATATGCCTAATGTAACACTTCAAGAAGAGATTCATAGTGATGACAATGAGATTGATAGTGAAGGTTCCCCAATGTCTGCTTCCCTTTCTTCAAATTCTCAATACACTACTCGATCATGTTCACAATCAACATACAAGAAGAGGTTTAAATCAGATGAACATGTTGTTGTTGGTATTGACAAATTGGTTTCAACATTTCAACAAGCCAGCACTGACATGTTTCAGAATATGTATGGAAGTAGTGAAGATCATGATTACATTGTTGAAGAGCTTGATTCAATTAGAATTTTAGTAGATGATGAGCTTACGGTCTTAAATTTAATAGATGAGAAACCTTCAAATATAAGAACTTTAAAGGCATTATGAAATGATCGTGACCATAAGTTGGCATATGTTAGTATGCTTTGGCATATGGATGTGTGTACTTGGATTATTTAACACAATCAACTTTGTTACAACTATTGTATCACTTTATTTTTTTTTATTATCTTGTAGTATGTATAAACTTTTATTCTATCATCCTAAAATGACTTTTGAACTAATCTTATATGTTTTAACTATTTATTTATGTTGTGATGTTATTTAAAGGTCATTTGATTGAATTATTTGCTTCGATCTTTATTAAAAAGGTTATATATCTAGAAAATACTAAAAAAAATAAATGTTATGCTATTGAAAAATTATGGTCATAAGCTTCAATCTTGATGAAGAATGATGTTTTTTTAACATTTATACTAGGGGTGGGCAAAAAAAACCGTGGTGTTAAAAAAACCGAACCGAACCGGCGGTTTTTTCTAATTCGGTACGGTTTTTTTTTTTAAAAAAACCGAATATACTGTTTGAAAAAAAACCGAAATATCGGTTCGGTATTCGATTCATTTAGCTGAACCGAAAAACCGAACCGAATAACCGAATTAATATTTAATTATTTAAATGGCATCTTATTTATATAGATTGATTATTTTTTTTAAACTAGCATCTTATTTTTATATATTGTTTATTTAATTATTTATTGTTTAAATTTTTTTAATAGATCCAAATATTGAGTTGGAAGATGCCTAAAGTTGATGTTGATATTGATGAAGATGGGAGAATGTTGTTGGCGTTTGTTTGTAATTTTTTTTTTAATTTTGTGTTGTAAGTTGTAATTGTGGTTATTTTTATTTCTCTTTATAACATTATGATTATGTTTATATAGATGGAGTATTGGAGTTTGGTTATGTATTTTGAAATTTTAATATTTCATATTTTGGGAGTATCTTATTAATAGTTAGTAAGATATTAGTGATAAAATGTGTTTTGAATACTTTGTATTTATTGTTAATATTTGTAATAAAATTAAGATAAATTAATTGTTGAAAAAATTATTACATTCATGAGGCCCAATGGGCTAAAAATTTAAAAATTCAAAATAGGCACATAACCGAAAAAACCGAACCGAACCGAACCGATCCGAAAAGAACCGTTTGAATTCGGTTCTTTTTTAGTTCGGTTCTTATTCGGTTCTTTTTATAAAATAACCGAATTAAATCGGTTCTACAAAATTTCGAACCGAACCGTGCCCACCCCTAATTTATACTAAATCAAATAATGCTAAATTTTTAAAATTTAAGTCTTCTATATTTATCATTTTTCTAAGTACTAATAAATATTATTTTCTAAATGTATAATTTAAGTTAATCACAAAAACAATTAATATAGCACAGTATAGCACCAAATATTGTATAGTATTAGTATAATACAGTTATAACACTACAAGAAAATTGTCAATAGATGACGAAAAAAAACTATCATAAGAGGGGGTGGATAACAATAAAAGTATCCGTCATCTATGTACCTATCACTCTTTTATGATATAAAAAAAATGTCATTAAGTTATAATAGTGTTTAGATGTCATATGTCTGTAATGACAAAAATGAATATTTTAATTAATTTTTTTTTGGCAGGAAAATTGAATTTTTTATTTGAAATTTTGACGAGAAAATTTTCATGCGTCAATTCTTATCCAGTTAATTTCAGTAGATAAATTATTTTGTTTATGATAGAATCTATAGTTGAGGTTTTCTGTCATAAATTATTTTGTTTGTAACATAATTTATAATTAATATTTTCTATCACAGGATTTAAATTTATATTGAAATTATGAATTATTTCATTTAAATTTATACATTCTTGTATTTGAAATTCAACCACATATTCAATATGAACCAAAAATTAAATTATACATTCTATTAAGTCCAAACACACTTTATATTAATAACATCATCCAACAATAATATCCAACAATAATTCCAGCAATAACATGACCCAACAGTTAATATCCAACCAAAGTAATTCAAAAGACAAATTCCAACAACCAAGAGCAAATGTTTCAAATTTTACAAGCTAAGAAGCCATCAAATCTTGTAGTGCAGGACTCCTCCCATATTCTCAGTAAAATTCCAATAGATAAACTCCCATTGTCAACAAATACGCAGCAAAACTCTTAAGTCCAGCAGTTTCTTTCAACCTGCATGTGGAAAACCAATTGAATATACCAGCACTATCATTATAAATCATTAACTACTATAGTAAAGCTCTCAAGTTTTGGATGAAACAGAATCATTTACAAATTCAAACTCAATCTGCATGTGCAGCAGAAATGAATCTAGCCAATACTATCATTATAAAGAGTTATCTATTAAAGTAAAACTCCAACTTTCAGATGCAACATAAATTAATTCCTTATTGCAATAAAACATGGAACTAAAAGGGTATCTATAAAAGGTGGTTAACTTTCCTACAAGTACGAAAATAAAGAAGAAGCTTTGCTTTGAATAAAAAGTAAGGAAAAAATGAGGAATGAATTCTTATGCTGAGAAAATGGTTACTATGTTGGGTCGACGAGACATGGGAAATTTGGGCTACAATTCCTATGTTACAATGTTTCTCCATCTCATAAATTGGTGCTGCAGAAATAAAGTATCAGATTTAGTTAAAAAGTAGTATTATTTCAAACTTGAAATCCAAGAAGGATGCAATATTATAGTTTTTTCTTCTCCATATTTTCTCGCGCGGAGATTCTTGGAAAACTTGAGAAAAATCCAAGTTGTTCAAAGAAGAACATGTAACAAATTAGTAATCAAAACGCCCATCAATAAAGATGTTTCATAAGATCTGAGACATATATGTTTGTTGATCAATGTCATTCATAGCCAAAAACAAGTACTTATCAAAAACCCAATCCCATAAATTCCCAACAAATAGTTTCCCCCAATAAACACTTATTTTGAAGTCAAAACCACATCATGTTAAAACAAATTCTTATCAAATAAATAGTGCTTTTTTACGATAACAACAGTAAACCAATGAGATAATTGAAAAAATTAAATTAAATATGTGACCCCTAAGCAACTCATTAGGTACTTATCCTGAAGCATTATTATGTAGACCAATATCTATTACAAATATCTCAGTAATGACTTGATAAAAAGTGTTACCAAATGATATGGATTTAATAAAATATAATCATCTTCTTGGCTCAGCTCTCCCTGTTTTCCACTGTTATTGTCCATGAAAAATGAATATATTTGAGTTAAAATGCAACAAAATGACCAACTCCACAAGATTAAGTAATCACAAAATTGAAATAACCAATGGATCTAAAGCCAAAAGAGCCATATAAATTACAACTATTCTCTAATAAAACAATGCAGGGGAACAAATAGGTCAGCTTTTATGTTTGCATGCATGTGAAATGTAGTGACTAGTGAGAATAGTTAAAAGGGAGAGCAAGAGCAAGTTTTAAGAGAGATTTAATGAGGTCAACTCTTTCACGTAATAAGAAATGGGTGAATCACATAAATTAATATATTTTTCTTAATTTGAAAAGACCAAGCAAGCAAGCTTTACATGATAGTGGAAAATTGCTTTTCCAGGATTGCATCACTGCACTTGCAAAAACCACAGTAGGATTTACAAGGACATATGAAATCGTAATCTCAACAAATATAGAATGATTTAACACAGTATATTAAGGTAATTTTACAATTATTGTTCCGTGAAAACATAAAATCAAAAGAAAACTTATTATGCCACGATAGAAATGACTTCAAGAGAATGAAGAATTGGAAATAACTATTTCAGACCATTTATTGTAACAAGAGAATTTCACACAAACTTCCTAGAATTGGCAACCAAATTTATTTGCAGTCTTTAATACATATTTGGTGCATAAAAAATCAGTTACCCTCTTTAGATAATAATTCACCTCTCAAGATAAACTAAGTAAACACATGATAACCAGAATGATGCATTGCCTCAAATATGACCATGATAAATTGGTTTAACTCATTCACCTGGACATAATGCACACCACCTATTTTTGTTGGATTGCTAACTAATTCAATGATGGAATTGCCATTTGATTTTCTAAAGTCTGGAAACCTAGAAGAGTTATTTGTTGAATCCAGAAATTTCCAAGTCCCTGCACACATCCAAAAATGCCACTAGTCAAATATATGTTGCAGTACAATATTGTGCCTAGACGTTCTCAAACGTCATAATTTTGTCAATGCTTTTCACAAATTATATTTGTATTTCTTCAATAAAATAAAAATGAGTAAGAATGCAAAGCCAAACAATTATTAACAGGCTCATCTGAGTGTATATCCTCCAACATCTGACAAAAATAGGCAACCTTACTCTAGCAAGTGAAAAATTTAGAAACTTGGATAGAATGCATATACAATTTATTCAAAAAGATAACTTACCAACCTCAGTATGTTCCTATTATGTTCCATTTAAAATGTGGACCCAATTCATTTTCATCTTTTCTAACAAATAACCATTGCAAAAAAGAAATATTAATAATAGACAAAAGAATAAGCTTATTTCAATTACATTTTCTGTGATGTTAAGGCAAATCTAATCCATGAAAAATAACAACTTTACCCACTTCCTTGAAACATTAAAATGTAATGCTAAAAAATCACACGGTACACTTATATCTTGAAAAGATAACAGGTTACAAAAGAAACCATATCAGCCCTAGACAATTTAAATGGTGATTTGAAAAGACGCTTTCCTCATCTATCGTAAAGCTTTAACTAGACTACTTATTACTGTTAGGATCAAGCGCTTACCATTGGGCTAAAAGCTTAAGCTGGCCAGTGAAGGCCACTCCCACTTCACTACATACTCAGAGTCCTTCAGAGCATCTCATTTCATACCACAGAGCTACCCCCCAGGGATTTACGCCTCTGCCAGGTATCGAACCCAAGACCTCCTTCTCTCCTGAGCATTAGTCCCTCATAGTTACACCATCTCAGCTAACAAGCTTAAGCTGGCCAGTGAAGGCCACACCCCACTTCTCTACATACTCAGAGTCCCTCAGAGCATCTCATTTCACACCTCCCAGGTATCGAACCTGAGACCTCCTTCTCTCCTGAGCATTAGTCCCTCATAGTTGCACCATTTCAACCAACGAGCTTAAGCTGATAGCCAAGGTGCAACTTTATTTCTTTATACAATGGAAGCGCAGAGCCCCACACTAAGCGGTGGATGGACATGAGGGGCTGCACACATTTGTAATTGTGCCAACAGGCCGGGCAGTTACGCCCTAGGTAACCTTACTGCCACCTCAATGGAATTACACAGAAGGATTTACACCCACAAGCGCACAGAAGAATTGTTGGGGCCCCATAACCTCAACAATCCCCCCCCCCACAAAATTGCTTCTGTGGCGGCTTGAACCTGTGACCTCGCTCTGATACCAATTGTTAGGATCAAGCGCTTACCATTGGGCTAAAAGCTTAAGCTGGCCAGTGAAGGCCACTCCCACTTCACTACATACTCAGAGTCCTTCAGAGCATCTCATTTCATACCACAGAGCTACCCCCCAGGGATTTACGCCTCTGCCAGGTATCGAACCCAAGACCTCCTTCTCTCCTGAGCATTAGTCCCTCATAGTTACACCATCTCAGCTAACAAGCTTAAGCTGGCCAGTGAAGGCCACACCCCACTTCTCTACATACTCAGAGTCCCTCAGAGCATCTCATTTCACACCTCCCAGGTATCGAACCTGAGACCTCCTTCTCTCCTGAGCATTAGTCCCTCATAGTTGCACCATTTCAACCAACGAGCTTAAGCTGATAGCCAAGGTGCAACTTTATTTCTTTATACAATGGAAGCGCAGAGCCCCACACTAAGCGGTGGATGGACATGAGGGGCTGCACACATTTGTAATTGTGCCAACAGGCCGGGCAGTTACGCCCTAGGTAACCTTACTGCCACCTCAATGGAATTACACAGAAGGATTTACACCCACAAGCGCACAGAAGAATTGTTGGGGCCCCATAACCTCAACAATTACTATATTACCATAAATT
Organism: Citrus australasica; assembly: GCA_029618585.1. NCBI lineage: Eukaryota > Viridiplantae > Streptophyta > Magnoliopsida > Sapindales > Rutaceae > Citrus > Citrus australasica. The sequence goes on from JARCIV010000006.1 coordinate 10,592,886, forward strand.
GTACCACAACTCAGTCAATAACTTTATCAATTAATTAAGCCAAAATGATTGATATAGTTGATGATAGGATTGCATTGTAGAAATATTATATTATATTTTGTTTATTTATTTCCTCTAAAAAACAAGTGACTCAAACAAAGTAACACAAAACCACATACACGTCCAATGAGGGAATAATGGAAACTTCAGGCTATTATTTGTAAGTTTCACCTCCCCATGCATTTAATTTTATCCTATGTTAACGTCAAAGGGCATTGACTAAATCTGGACCCCTGAATGCAAGTGAGCTTGAAAACTAGTTTTATGAACCAAAAGATCCTGCAACTATAGACCATACTTTAACACAAACTAACAGTAGAATTTGCAACAAAGGATTTCTTTCAGTTGTCATAATAAACTAACTTCTCTTCAATTTTTTTTCCCATTCTTCCCTCCCCATTAAACTACTAGACACCACATTTCCCACTCCCATTTCACAACATCTGTCTTCAGAATGCATTCAAACGCAGAGAAATATAACTCTTGAAGCAATTATCAAAACCCATCAAAATAATCTCAAGCAGAAAAACTGAAGTATCATTGCACCGTGGCATCCACTAAAAGCACAAATTCACTACAAACGAGTAATTTGACCATACAAACACCAAATTTAACCAAACTAATTTGCATCATCACAACCCAACTCACAGTCAAATTAAATTTAAGTAACAAAAAAAAAACTAAAATGTACCAGCCTCATTGCCCTAGGTCCATGCCCGTGCTCGCTCCCTCAACGATCTGAGACCTTCCACAGGCTTTAAAACCAAGAAATCAAACCATAATCCTAAAATAAAATGAAATCATAACCCTAATTTCCTTCTCCTCTAGAGGAGCAACAAAAAACCCAATTGCGTCGTGTCGTGCCATCACCATTCGTGTTTGTAGTGACTAGCTCTAATTCGATCAATGGATCTATGATTTGGGTGTTGATTTGCCGTTCGATTTGTGGTGGTGGTGACCAGTTGTGTTTGGAAAACCAAGGGTAGGGAACAGTCAGCCGGCTAGGGGTTTTGATAGTGGTAGTGGCTGATTGATTGGGAGTGACAATGACTATTTAGGATAGGGTTTGAATGTTATGTGTGAGAGGTAGAGTGACGATGCAGGGATTTGTCCGTGGTATACCCCAAAAAAAGGGTATTTATCTAAAATTACTCCCATATTCAAAATTTTTTTGTGTATATCTTTTTTAACACGCAGTTACGAAATTACCCTAATAAAAAATCTAAATCAACCAAACTACCACAGCCAATCGTGTAACAAAATCCCTAATTTTTTCTCATGAGCAGCTTCTCCTTCCTGGATTTCTCCTCCTCCATTTTACAAAATCTCTCTGCAAACCAGTAGCTGCAATTCTCCCACTCTTCTTCAGCGTCTCATCCTCCAGGTACTTTTAGAAAGGCCGCCTCTCTGCAAACTATCGCGCCAGGCCTTCAGCCTCCCCAGTAGCCATCCCATTGCCGAGACTCCACCACACCAATAGCCACGCAATTGTTGAGATTGCGCCACACAACTAGCGTCTTGTCACCATCACCAGCCATCGACGCTGTCTAGCTACAATAAGCCGGTAATCTTTCATGATTTTGTTATGTGTACTTGAGATAGATGAAGCTGTAATCTCTTAAATCCCTTGACCCAAAGATGGGTTGATTGCTTTTGTGGTGGCATAGCCTTTGAGGTGCATGAGGGGAAGCGATAGGCATAGCTTGCAATGACCCAATAGCCTTTTTAAAATTTTGTCATTTAATTCTTTAAACCCCAGTTATTTTAAAGCTCTGTGTGTTTTGGGATAATACGTTTGTGATTTAGGGTTTTTAATTGGCTTAATTGATGAGTTATATATTGACGCTGAATTTGCTAGGCTTGAAATGTTTAAATTTTTCTATGGAAATTTCGTTTACATAAGTATATTGTTGTCCCCAGATCTTTGATCTTTACCGTGGACCATCAGGTTCATACTAAGTACAGAGGTATGGAAATAACTTCAGAACATTCTTTGTTGCTACTTAATCTTAATAAAATCTTAACAGCATTTTTCATATGGTTAATCAACTGTCAAGAAGACCCATGCCTCTAAAGATCTTCTGAGGTTCCCTAATCAACAGTCTTGCTGTACCTAGGCTTGGCCGGCCCCCTTTGTTAATTCTTGTACTTGTTGAGTCGTGCAGACCACTCAAGCCCTTTTGGGTTTTGGCATGATTTATTATTACTCAACCGTTTTGCTAGCAGAAGTAATAGATAACTTTTCATAATATTAATTGAACTGAGAGCCTGAAATTTCTAATGCTACTCTGTGTTTTCATTTAAATTGTTTAGGCTTTTAGGGATAATTTGTTACTGTTGCTTCATTGAGTACAGCAAAAGATACTGAAGAAAAAATTTACTTGAATTAGTGCATGTCAAAGGCTTCAAAACTGATTAAGAAATTCTTTTTCTTAATTGATGAGTTATATATTGAGGCTGAATTTGCTAGGCTTGAAGTGTTTATAGTGTTTTATTAATGAAAATAAATTAATTTGTTTTGCAATCTTTCATCTTTAATAGTGATTATGTTGCGGGATAAAGTTATCATTTCATTAATATTTTATTTATTTTTTTATTGATTTCGTTTAATTAATTGTATTCTACAATGTATAGTCTATGGTTGTGATTTGCAGCTCAATTTTCTTTTTTTAGTTGCTATTATAATCTAGCCTCCAATCTAGTTGTGTAAAGAATTTCTTGACCTGACTTTTACTCTAGAGTCGTGTAAAGAATTCTCCAATGCAGTTATGTAAAGCATTTGTTTACCTGACTTTTACCCTAGAGTCGTGTAAAGAATTCTTTACTCGACAGCAGTCGTGTAAAGAATTCTTTACACGACTGTTGTGTGAAGAATACTTTACTCGACAGTAGTCGTGCAACGAATGATTTACTCGACTGGTATGTCGTGTAATTTTTATGATTGGTTTAAAATATATTATTATGCAACTTTTCAATTATTTTATATATTGCTTGATAAATTTTTAAAATATATGATCATTGGATTCTCGGTGTGGTCGATATACATGGGGGCAAGATTTCTATTTATGACTCCATGATAGATTTAACAAATGATTCAGTTTTGGTGAGACAATTACTGCATGTTGCAGACATGATACCTCTAGTACTTCAAAAGATAGCATATCACGAAACACATCCAGACTGTAGTGAGATTATTTCGAAAATTCCTTGGCCCATCGTGCGAGTGCGTGACATCCCACAACAAAAATCAGGGTATGTGCTATATATATAATGTGTTTTGAACAAAATAATAAGAATGATGATTTTTAACAATTAATTTATATGAATTTTTTTAGTGATGACTGTGGAGCATTTTTGTTGCGGTACTTGGAGGTCCTAGCCCATGGACTTGATGTCAATTCACATTGCCAACAACATCATGTTACACAATTTCGACAAGTCTTGGCTGTAAAATTATTTAGGCATAGGTTATGGAAAAAAACGTTGTAGTGTCATTTTTTTTACTATGAGATGTAATAGTTATAATGAGGATGTTGTTCATATTTGATGTCTTTAAAGACAATTGACAGCATTAATATATTTTATTTCCTTGTTAATTATATAAATGATAGATAAGATAGTTTGCACAATCTATGTGATATAACAAGATTGCCATATGCATCAGGGAATACACTGTAAGAAAATACACGACTGCAGTCGGGTATTTGCACATATGCATAATAAGCTCTGTGACAAAATACTCTACTGCAGTCGGGTATTTGCAGAGATACACGACTGCAGTCAGGTATTTAGAAGTAAACATGACAAGATCTCTGTGACAGTTGGGTATTTGCCATATGCATCAGGGAATACTTGGGTATGTGTATAGAATAAAATCTCTTTTCAATCATTCATTATATTGATGACACAATCAATATAGATTATAAACATATCAAACTTCAAATAAATGAAACTAACTATAGTACGGTTGCCTATCAAATAACATAAATCCAAAACTTATTGAAATCGTAAATAAGTCGTAATACAATAGAAGTTGTTTAACATTCATCATAAATTTTTGGCATATTCAACCCAAACACTCAGTCTATATTTTATAAGCCTTTGGTCGCCTCCCTTGAATACTTATTCTTAGAAAGCCACACAAACACGGTTATTCATCTGCGAAACAAAAAGGTAGAAATTTATCACCAAATATGAAATATATTAAAAAAATTAAAACGACAAAAAATTACAAGTATATAAGGTTTATAGCAGTACATGTGCTTGTTTATGTTTCATTCGGTCTAACTACCGGCTCATTGCTAGACAGTGGGATTGGTGCACTGCAAGTTAGTCGATTATGTCCTCGAGAACCACACCTACCACACTTACGGCGTAACTTCTCTTCGCCTTGTGATGGTATCCTAATTTGTTGTGGCCGACCCTTTTTCCGCTTTTCCACAGGGGGCAAAACTTCATTACTTTGCACTTCTTCTGAAACCTCCCATTCTTCTTCTGTGCAACAGGATATATCGTTTCTGCATATGCTGCAATCCATGCTTCACTGGAATAGTAACGAGAACACATGTCATATACAGACAATGTTTCTCGATACCTACAAACAGCTAATGCATGTTCACAAGGTAGTTGATCGAGTTGAAATTCCCGACAACTGCATGTCTTGTCAAGAATGTTGACATGACCATTAAGGTCACCATCTTTAACAATAAACTCATACATATTTAGTGTCACCACTTTATATGTACGGGAATTCTCAGATTTTGCTAACAACTCATTTCCAGCCCATTTTGTAAGCCGTGTATGACAATTAACTGCCTCTTCTCGTCTATCACAAAACCACTCCCGTAGCTTATCAATGATCGAATCCAATAACTTGTGAATGGGCAACTTTCGGGGGTTTTTAAGAACAGAATTCATGGATTCTGCTATGTTTGTTGTCATAATACTATAACGCAACCCATCAAAATGAGAACGAGCCCACTTCTCATACCCTGCATCTTGAAGATATTTAACAACTCTTTCATCGACCTTCTGTATCTCATTCATAAAGTAATCAAAATGTTGTGGTCGATAAGCTTTTGCAGCTAGTTCAACAATTGCACCTACCTCGATTTCTTTAAACTTAGCTCGTAAGTTTTGCTTTAAATGGTGCGTACAAATACCATATGCAGCATTTGGGAATGCAATGTTAACATTCTTTTGGATACTTGGGTGCCTATCAGAAATGAAAACCAAATTAGGAACTTCACCTATTGCTACTTTTAACTTCATTAGAAACCATCCCCATGATGCATCATTCTCACTGTCACCAACACCAAATGCAAAAGGATAAAGTTGATTGTTACCATCAAGTGCTGTCGCAATGAACAAAGTTCCTTTAAATTTTCCCTTCAAGAACGTGCCATCAATTGCAATGACTGGCCTTATTGATGAAATAAATCCATGTATACAACCCCCAATTGCCATAAAAAAATATTTAAAGTTATTGGCATTGTCAACTTCAAGAAACGTACAGGTGCCCGAATTTTTCTTCTTTAACATTTCCATGTATAAAGGGAGTAACTTGAATGAATCCTCAGGCGTGCCTCTAACTTTCTCCATTGCATATTCTCTAGCTTTCCATGCCTTGTGATAACTTATTCATACCCAAACTGTTTCTGAAAATCTTCTCTGATATCACCAGGCCTATATGAGGATGAAGCACCATCAAACTTATGACAAATCTTGTGTCCGATAAGTTTAAATGAAGCATGACGATTGATCCCTCTTACGGACATCAAGTGCACAACTATGGACACTATAGTACTTTGTGATTTTAAACATATTCAAACTTCCAAACTTCATAGCACGAAGTCGCCACTTACAAGTATCGTCAACACACTTAACAACAAGAGTATTCTTCCCCGACTTGAAGGTTTTAAACTCAAAATTTTTCCGTAGAGCTTCCATAAAAAGCACTTGTTGCAACTCTTCTTTCGAACTAAACAACTTCTTTCCCATTAACCAATCACTATCACCAACAACTTCCGTAGATGGCAAGTTAATAGTATTAGAATGCGAGTTATTAGTGTCGAATGAACTGCTGCATGCAAACAAATTAACTCTAGGCATATATCTATTATTCGAATGAACTGCTGCATGCGAGTTATCAGTATTGGAATGTGCTATATTCCCCAGTGCTGGATCACTTACTGTTATCCCATCAACATCATCATGAACAATAACATTCACATTTTCCTCATTTGACCTTCTCTCATTAAGTTGTGTTTCAGGAACAAATTCGAATATTGACTGATCTTCAACAACAAAATTGTTTGGGCTTAAACATTCACCTTCGGCATATGGCTCAACAGGTTCTTCTAGACAGCTATCTGGCCCGAAATTAGGGTCCACATGACTAATAGGGGTCACCAAAATATGTTTTCTTTGGTAGGTAATGCAAAGAGGAATCTTCAACTCAACTCCACTAATTGTTTCCTCTAGAAAATAATCTACATCATCATCGTTCATAATTGGGACGGGCGGCATTGGATCGAATGTTTTGAGCTTGAACTTCATTTCAATATCAAATTCAAAAATATCAATACAAATAACCCGAGATACCTTTTCTATCAATTGTTCATACGTTGTAGAACGGGGCACCTGATCCCTCTTGCCTCCGTACCATTAAATCTATAATGGTCGTTTTGCTCAATCCATTCACCACAAAACATAATAGGCACACGTACTGAAGTCATTTCCTGTAATAATACAACAGTTGATTATACAACAAATACAAAAATAAAATCAAACAAGATTTATAATGAACTGTGGATCTGTCTGCCTATTTACACGAATTGATAGTTTACAAGACAATAGTTGTGTAACTTGCTAAAATACACAACTATAGTTCTGTAAACAGTCAGATGATATATTTAATAAAATATAATTGTAATCTTTGTACTAACAGAATGCTAAGTGTCATAACAACTACTATATCTTTCAAACTTGCACGATTGTTGTCATGTAAATTCATACATACATGACAGAAGTCGTGTAAGTTGCAAAAATACATGACTCAGTAAATAATCAAAAGACAAATTTCTTCTTAAGAAAGTGTTGGGATCTCATACCAATTGGAACACTTTACATATATACACAATTATAGTATGTAAGTTTATACGTACACGCTAGTAGTCGTGAAACTTATTAACACACACGACTATAGTCCAGTAATAGTAAAATGATATATATAGTGAAAAATATATATTTTTTGAACCAATAGAATGATAAGGTGTCATAATAATTAAATTTTTTTTAGCATATTTTCACGACTACAGTCGTGTATGTCGGGTGCAGAAAAAAAATTTGACAGCAACTTCAGGTTTTAACGAATGTAGTTATAAAACCCATCAAATAACAGTCATATGATGCAAATGTAATGAAAATATGAGTTGCTTTAGTGTTTATCACAAACCAAACAAAACCCTAAAAATAATATAATGTCAACAAATTGAATAGATAGCCCAAAATAAAAAATAAAAAGTTTCAAATACCTTATTCATGAGATGAATAATACACCCAGCTGCAAACAAAAATCTCAGTGCATTAGCTGTTTTTGAGTGATTTTGAGTGTAGTGTGGTGTGGTGTTTTTCGGCGTTTGTGTTGTGAGTAGTGTGGAGTGTTGAGTTGTGTGTGTTTTTATATTTTTCTTTAGGGACGTTTTAGACAATGTACCACATAAAAAGGCATATTTAGATAATTTTCAAGCATGGGGTATATTTAACTAAATACCCTACTTTTAAGGCATATTTAATTAAAAACCCCGTGACGATGAGTAGAGAGTGTTGATTATGAGTTTAGCACTTAGAAAATTTTGTTTTTGTTTACATTTACTTTAAACACAACGTTTTGTTTTATATTTAAAAAAATCATTTCATAATCTAAATGTTGCATTTTGGATTTTTTAAAAATAAAATATTACTTTTATATTTAGTCAAACACGGTCAATATCAATTTTTTATCATAACATTTGTGACCGAGTTAATTTCTATCGCATGCGTATCATTAACTATTGATAGATAATTATTCTATCACAACAAGTACATCATTAATGGTTTGATAGACTAAAATTTTATCATGACTCTATCATATTTATATGATAAAATGATTTATGTCATAAAATGATGGTCATCTATTATCAGTTTTTTTATAGTGTAATAAAATATAGCATAATAAAATACTCATGTATTAAAATAATGTGATATAATATAATACCATATAATATATCAAATGCACTAAAAAAATGTTACTAAATGGCCAAAACAAAGAGAGAAGGACAACAAAAATACCGGCATGTGCTGCCATTTTTTGCATCACTCTCTCTTGCTTTTGACCATTAAAAACATAAAAAAAAATAAAAGAACGATAAAATACTAGCATAATCTAAGCCTATCCTCCCCATTTCACATTATCCTCATTTACAAATTTCCTCTAGCATGATCTACACCATGATCGATTATAAAAGCAAAGGCATTTAATGATCAATGGAGTTGCCGGTGTCACTGGGTAACAATGACCACTCTATCGTCCCCTTTTCACTTTATCCTCCTTTACAAACTAGCTCTCTCTTCTCTCACCCCTCTAACAATTTGTTACCCAAGGGGGAAAAAAAAGCACTTGATGACCAACAGAGTCGCATATGGCATTAGCCAACAATAATCATGCTAAAGATATCTTATCCCCCTTAATAACCAGATAATGATATCTTATAAAAACAAAAAGCCAATACAAAAAAAATAACATTGCACTCAACAGATTCATTGCCACCATGTCTATGTATAATGAAGCCAATAGAGTCACCTCCACCACGCTGACCCTGTCATCATCAAAGGCCCCATTTAAACTCTCTCTTTCTCTGTCTTTCTTTTATACTAGTACATAATCAAGTTTATGTCAAATAATTAAAAATAAATAATTTAATTATGTAATTTATGATAATTTTTGGGTTCATTGTGGTATAAATGGTTAAATAGGTACTAATATATAGCACCATGTTTGCCTGATTTACAAAAAATTACAAAATTGAAATTTTGTATTTGAGCCTAACAAAGCAAATTGTAAAAGCTTGCTAATTAATTCAATTTTACAAATATTTGAATTTATTTAGTTTTATACCTAATGTATGCAATTGTATCAACTATCCACTAAAAAGATTTAATTACCCTTATAAAATGACAAAGTAAAAGCAAACACAAATTATAGCTATAGTTATTTTGTAAAGATAATTTTGTCTTCTTGGGGGGCAATGATTACACATTGGAATCAATGGGTCGAAAATCGAACAAATTCAAACTTTTAAAGTATTTTAATAATAGAATAAAATTAAGGTGGGCGGTTGATAATTTCCCTTTCATCTATTTGACAAAAAGCAAAGCCAAACATTCACGAGTTTCAAGTTGCAACCTTTTCAAATTCTCCAACAACCTATGCCTAATCCAACTGTTAGAAATTCTAACATAATGTATATTTATATTGTACATGCATGAACAATGAACATAACAAAACATGAACACTGAATGGATTTGATTTTTTGTTCATGAATTCAATTATGTATTGTTATGTCATAATTGTCTCATATCTCATTAATTCAAATCCATTGAATGGATTTGTTTTTAGGTACATAAATTCTGTTCAGTCCATTATTTATAGAGTTGGCATTTTATGGCAAGTCTAGTTAAATTGGAAATTTATTTATTGCATATCTTGTAATAGGGATTAATTTATTAATTCCCTAATTTAGTGAGATTCTAATTTATTAGGAATATTTGTTTCCTAATTTAATTAGATGTCTATTTTAGCAATTCAATTAATGGTTGGATTCTATAATTGGCGCATGACATCTATTTAGAGTAAGAAGTTGTTTCAAACAAGAAGTCATTAAATGCTCTAGATATTTCTTAGGAGACAAGTAAGGTAAGAATAGCATATTTAATCCTATTCAGATTCATGGGAATTATAAGAGGAAAGAAACTCTTATTTGGAAAGAATTCAAGTCTTTTAAGACTTGCTATTTTGGTGAAACCCTAGTGCGTATATAAAGAGAGGTATTTCAAAATTGAAGGGTGATCGCACAACACACAGTGTAAAGCAAAAAAGCAAAATTCGGCCTCCTCCCTAGAGAATCCGGATTTGGCGCATAATGTTGTGTTGATTTTTTTTCTTATCTTCTTTTCATCTCTGTGGAGAGTCTATGTGGATCTTGGATCACTAGACATTGAAGAATTGAATAATTGCTATTGATCACTTTGCGAAGTGCCTTGAGGATCGTGGATCAAGAGAGGTAGCAATTATTCAAGAGAAGCAGATTCATTCTAAGGTTGAGTAACCTATAAGTGAGAGTCTTAAGTTTGGTAAATCTATAGGTTGTAACATCTCAACTTAGTAAATTGTTTTTCATCTGGGCGTGACCTCGTGGATGTAGGATTGATTAATCTGAACCACGTTAAAATCTCCGTGTCATTTATTTTCTACACTTTATTGTGTTTTTGGAATATTAATATTTTTTATGCGGATAAACAGTAACCGTGAACAGTTGCAGTAAACAGTAAAGGTGAATAGTAATAGTGAACAGTACTTTAGAAAAATTAAGTAATTAATTTTTTATTTTTTAATTGCCTACATCTATTTTTGATAGATCTAAATTCCTTTCAATTGCTATCAGAGAGGGACACTAACTATTTATTTAGTGAGATTCTTGGAACCTAGATCTATTTTGTAGGTATGAGTTTGCAAAGAGAGGGAGGCTCTTTGGCTCGTCCACCTGCACTAGATGGGACGAATTATGCTTATTGGAAGCAAATGATGGAAATTTATTTGACAGCTATTGATGAAAGAGTTTGGCAATGCGTACTCACAGGATATACTCCACCTATCAAAATTGGTGAAGATGGTGTAGAATTTCTCAAGCCAGTCAAAGAATGGACTAATGATGAACTTGATACGTCTGGATATAATGTAAAAGAGCTTAATGCCATTGTTAACGGAGTTAATGTGTTTCAACACCAACTAATTTCTACATGCAAGACATCCAAAACTGCTTGGGATATACTCCAGAGTACTTTTGAAGACGACAATATGGCAAAATGTTCTAAACTTCAGAAACTTACATCTGATTTTGAAAATCTAAAAATGCATGAACATAAAACCATATATGAATTTAATTCTAGAATCCTTGCTTGGTTAATAATTTTTTTGCTCTTGGAAAACCTATTTCTGAGGAAGAAATTTGTTGAAAAATTTTAAAATCCGTCCATCCTAGATATCATCCTAAAATTTTGGCCATTGAAGAATATATTGATATGTCTGCTATGACTAGGGGTTCACTTATAGGAAAATTGATGGTCTATGAGACTAATTACTTGAATTTGGATCCCAAGAAAGGAAAAGGTATTGCCTTTCAGGTTGAAACGGAGGCTCCCGTCACCAAATCAAGTGAAGATGATTATCCATTTTTGTACGTGGATAATTCTCTTGCACTCATTGTAAAGAATTTCAAGAAGATTTTGAAAAAGAATAACTTCAACAAACCAAAGAAAACATCAACATTAGTGGCTCCTAAGGTTAAAAAAGGTTCTTCTAACTCTAATTCTAAATTGTTTGATTTCAACAAACTTGAGGGTATCCGATGCAGAGAATGCGGAGGCATAGGACACATACAAGCACAATGTGCCAACACTCTTATGAAAAAGAAAGCAATGCAATCCACTTGGAGTGATGATAATTCTAACGATAGCATCGATGAAGAAGACCTTGTTAAAGGACTTGTTGTCCATAATGATGGCAGTAAATAGGAATCTAACATCATAAATGCATCCACATCTGAAGCCTCTCACTTAGCTCCTTGCAAAGAAGACATTGATTCTCATCTTGACACAATTGTGCAACATGTTAACCAGTATAATGATTCAGATAGCGACGTCAGTGACAATGATATAAATGACAAGAAAGCATTTCATGAAAGCTACAAGATGATGTTCGTTAAATAAGAAGAAGTCTACAATGAGAATGTGACCTTGATGACTCAAGTATCCAATCTTTTAGATGATAAGGCGAAACTTGAGAGTGAGGTAATTCATTACAAGTGTTTACTTACTGACAAAGATAACCAATTGCTTGCAGTGACAATAGAATTAGAGAATACCAAAAAGTCAATTAAGATGATAAGTTCTAGAACTCAGAAGTTAGACCATATCTTGTCACTTGGCAAATCTAGCTCAGATCATCATGGTCTTGGTTATCAACATAGTAAAGACTCGAATTCTCAAAGTGTGTTTGTATAAGCTTCTTCACAAACAATTTCTCTACCTATAGTGACACTTTCATATCTTCAAAAAGGTAAAGTTATTGCACATTCTTCACCAGTTCATCAAGGTAAGAACAACAAGTTTATTCTTACTTGTCATTTTTGTCATGTGAAAGGGCATATAAGACCTAATTGCTTCAAGCTCATTAAATATATGAAAAAGGTTATGTTCTTTAATTATACTCATGGAAAACCTAGGATGACACCTAGACCTAAGGTTGAGACAAGTGAAAATAAACCTAGAACTACTTGGATAAGGAAGACTGATTATAAAGCTTATGTTTTCTTTATTTCCTCGAGAACTTTTACTACTGATTTTTGGTATTTTGATAGTGGTTTTTCTAGACACATGATAGGTGATAAAAGTGTCTTGGCCAAGTATAAAAAACTTGATCGAGAAACTGTAACCTTTACTGATGGTGTAAAAAGTCGAGTGCTTGGAAAGGAAACTTTAAATGTGGAAGGGTTTCCCAAACTTGACAATGTTCTGCACGTGGAGGATCTCAAAGCAAATTTACTCAGCATTAGTCAAATTTGTGATCAAAACTTGTTTGTCAACTTTGACAGGAATAAATGTCACGTTCTTAATGTTGACGGAAATTGCATTTTGGAAGGACATCGATCATCTGATCATTGTTATAAATTGACTAGCTCAATTGTGTGTCATAAGACCACTCTTGATGACACAGAATTATGGCATCAAAAGTTGGGTCACTTGAACTACATATTACTGACTAGAATTGTGAAAACAGGTGTTGTAAAAGGAGTTCTAATGCTTAAAAAGAAACAACCTGGAATATATGGCTCATGTCAATCTAGAAAACAAAAAAGGGCATTGCATAAAGCCATTCAGGATAAAGCAACATCAGAGGTGCTACAACTACTTCATATGGATCTTATGGGACCAATGCAAGTTGAACGTTTGTCTAGGAAAAGTTACTCCTGAAGTTCGAGTTGTTGAGAAAAGTCAGTCTAGTGAACCTCCTTTGAAAGAAAAAGAACATGTTGAAGAAGACACCTCTAAGGAAACACCAAAGATTGTGAAGGAGAAAGTTTCAAAACTCCAGGCAATCATGGACCTGTAAGACCCAATCAGAAAGGAACCATCATCAAGAGTTAAGAAAAATCACCCATCTGAGCTTATTCTAGGTAATATTGATGAACAAATGGTCACAAGGAAAAGGTATGCAAGTATAGTAAGATTTACTTACTTTGTATCTTTGATTGAACCTAAGAATCTTAATGAAGCTTTAGTTGATAAATTTTGGGTCAAAGCTATACAAGAAGAATTAGAATAATTTGAGCGAAATGATGTATAGATGCTAGTACCTATACCAAGTCACACTAATGTTATAGGAACCAAATGAATTTTTAAGAACAAAACTGGTGAATTTGGTAACATAGTGAGAAATAAAGCTAGGTTGGTTGAACAAGGCTACACGTAAATTGAAGGTGTTGATTTTGATGAAACCTTTGCACTTGTTGCTAGAATCGAATCTATTGGTTTGTTTTTTTGCAGTTACTTGTTTAATAGGCTTTAAATTATTTCAAATGGATGTTAAGAGCGTCTTTTTGAATGGCATCTTAAATAAAGAAGCATATGTTGAACAATCTAAAGGTTTTGAAGATCCTTATTTCTGAAATCATGTTTTCAAATTGAAAAAGGCTTTATATGGTTTAAAGCAGGCTCTTCGAGCTTGGTATGAAAGGTTGACAAAATTTTTGTTTGAAAATAGTTATAAGCGAGGGGGAGTAGATAAAACACTATTTATTAAGCAACTCAATTCAGGGATTTTAGTTGTTCAAATCTATGTTGATGATATAGTGTTTGGTTCTACTTCTTCTGATCATGTGCAAGAATTTGTGAGTCAAATGAAAAGGGAATTTGAGATGAGTATGGTGGGAGAATTGACTTACTTTTTGGGTTTACAAGTGAAAAAAATGGAGAATGGAATTTTTGTTAATCAAAGTAAGTATGCAAAGAGTTTAGTCAAGAGGTTTGGTTTAGATTTTGCAAAACACTTGAGAACCCCTATGAGTACTAATGCCAAGTTGATTGTTGATGATAGTGGTTCTAGTGTTGATCCTAGTCTTTACAGAAGCATGATTAGTAGCTTACTTTATTTGACTGCAAGTAGACCGGATATATGTTTCAGTGTTGGTGTATGTGCTAGGTACCAAGCAAATCCAAAGGAATCATACTTAGCTACTGTCAAACGAATCATTCATTTTGTTACCGGAACAGTTAATGATGGTATTTGGTACACTAATGAAACTAATTCAAGTCTTGCAGGATATAGTGATGCAGATTGGGCTGGCAATGCTGATGATAGAAAAAGCACCACTGGAGGATGCTTTTATCTTGGAAATAACTTAGTACCGTGGCATAGTAAGAAACATAATTCAATTTCTCTTTTCACGGGTGAAGCAGAATATATTGCAGCTGGAAGTTGTTGCACCAAATTGCTCTGGATGAAACAAAAGCTTGCAGATTATGGTATAGTTAAGGATATTTTGATTGTGTTTTGTGATAACACGAGTGCTATCAATATTTCTAAAAATCTTGTTCAACACTCTAGGACTAAGTATATTGACATTCGCCATCACTTCATTAGAGATTTAGTTGAGAGTAAGACCGTGTCCTTAGAATACATTGATACAGAAAAATAGCTTGCAGATATTTTCACAAAAGCTTTAGACTTCAAACGATTTGAATCTTTAAGGAAAGCTTTAGGTGTGCGTTTCATCTAATTCAATTTTTTTTTCATGCATTTGTGCATTAGATATAGGTCATGCATTTATAAATTTCAATTTTAAATCATTGTTTTTGTGTTCCATTTTCTTGATGACAAGCAATTTTACATGTTTTTTAAAGATTTGAAAGTCTTGAATAAGTTTTGACTAGAGTTATTTAACTTTTCTTCAAAAGCACATAAATGACAATTTAATCTCTACTTTGACTCAAGGTTTTGATATTGACATGGTCCTTGTTGAGAATATTTGACTTGAGTTATGACTGTTTGCCTTGAATCTTATCTTGTCATAAGACCTCAAGTATATGCAGACACTATGGTCAGAAATAGATACCTATAACTTTTAAGAGTGAAGATATCCTTGAGTAATCTGAGTCTGCGTATCACAAACATGACAAAGGACGAACTACCATGAGAAGAAAGCTACCCTTAGAGTGAAAGCTCCTGACCGTAAATTTAAAAAAAAAATGAAAGGCTTTGCAAGCACAAAAAAAAAGTACGTCAATTGAAATGGTCAAAAATTGGAGATCAAGATGATAAAGTTAGTTTGACCAACTCTATGTTTTATATTTAAGACTTTGACTGTGAAAATTGATGATTTTTTGGGAAAAATGTTTAGATTGAGTGGTTTGCACACACACACAAGCTTAAATTTCTCTAATCTTTACTTAATTGAGGCAATTAGAGTCTTGATTATATAAATCAAACATTTTTTTTGTTCAATTTCATTATTAATGCAATTTTAAAAACAAAAAAAATTCATGTTGCATGTGCATTCTCATTTTCTTACATAATGATATGTTTTTAAGTCTTAAGAGTCATATATTTTGTTTTTGAACCAAAACTCAAAAGTTTTTAAAGTGCATTGACAAGGTTTTCCCGTCACAACTGAGCATGTTGCGATCTTTTAGTTATAACTTTGTCTACAGAACTCCAAATTTGATTTTGTAAAATCCTGGAAAAGCTGATTCAATAAGCTTTCCAACAGTATATAGATCGCATTATGATTCTGCCTCATTCATTCCCAGTTAATTTTGAAGTTCTTTGCTCTACACTGTCTGTCTGTTTCGTAAAATATCCTGCATGGGATTTCGTTTTGATATTTTCCTCTTTGTTTCTGACTTGTCTGAGTCGGTTTATGTTAAGTTACTGATTTGGAACGAAATCTATGATGATTTGTGCATTAAATTGGAATACAATCCGCTTTATTAATGTTTTTATTATGTTAGTTGGATTTCCAAACCTTACTTGAACAAGTCAAGTTCTTCTATATAAGGCAGCCCTTAGATCCTTGTTCTGCATTCAAATTTGTGGCTTCTTTCTCCCTTCTTTCTGTTGGTTTAGATTTTGTTCATTCTTCTTGTTTAAATTTTTTTCCCTTATTCTTAATATTCCTCTTCCATCGCTTCTAAGCTTAACATTGGTGAGAGCTCTCATGCTAACTCTAATCCCAAGCGGCATCCCACTCTTACACCTTACATTTGTTCTGGTTGTGGATGACCTCATGAAATTCATATACTTGATGATGATGAGGATTTTGGTCCCAAATTTGGACAAATACCTCTTGAAGAATCCATGCATTCAAGTGACAACGACTTCATGGAAAGTGATCCTAGTGAAGATAGTTTTCACTCTGGCCCTACCTTCTTTGACCCTAGGATCACCACCAATGCCACCATTGTTCATGTTGCCATTACCGACCACCAGCCGCTGCCACACGCGCCCTCACACACCGTCACCAGTGGAACTCCTCATTGTACTCTTCATGATCTTCCTACTTTTGTTGCAGCCTCTGTTCGCTCTTCTCCTCCATCTGCCTCTTTTGCTCCTAATCTTGAGGCCACCGTTTTGAAACAAGCGCAAGATATTGCTATCTTTCTACTCGTTTGGCCAAATTGCATGCAAAACTACTTCCCTTTTGTAATCTTTTGGCAAAAGAGAGGGAGTAATTTGTTTCAAGTCTTCAATTGCTCAATGCAATGAGTTAGAGGGAGTAGTATTTTCCATTCTAGGGAGAGTTTTTATTCAAGAATTTTAATTTTTTGGATTCTAGTTCTTAGGGGGAGTTTATATTTTTATTGCTCTTAATTTTCTGCTTAATGTTGTCTTTCCATTTATTGATCAATAAAATTAGCATTTTATTTTAATTCTTGCCTTGGTTTATTTTCATAAACTAACATGCTAATCGTCAATTATTTTGGTTAGTTCCTTGTTGTTGTTTATACTTGTCCAGGTTTATATCTTAGCGCCAAAGTTCATGGAAGACTTGTGTTAGATTGCTTTTGCCACAAGAATGCCAAAAGGGGGAGATTGTTAAGTCCATTATTTATAGAATTGGTATTTTATGGCAAGTCTAGCTAAATTGGAAGTTTATTTATTGCATATCTTGTAATAGGGATTAATTTATTAATTTCCTAATTTAGTGAGATTCCAATTTATTAGGAATATTTGTTTCTTAATTTAATTAGATGTCTATTTTAGCAATTCAATTAATGATGGGATTCTCTAATTGGCGCATGAGATCTATTTAGAGTAAGAAGTTGGTTCAAATAGGAATTCATTAAATGCTCTAGATATTTCTTAGGAGACAAGGCAAGAAGATCATATTTAATCATATTCAGATTCATGGGAATTATAAGAGGAAAGAAACTCTTATTTGGAAAGAATCCAAGTCTTTTAAGACTTGCTATTTCGGTGAAACCCTAGTGCCTATATAAAGAGAGGTATTTCAAAATTGAAGGGTGATCGCACAACACAGAGCGTAAAGCAAAGAAGCAAAATTCGGCCTCCTCCCTAGAGAATTCGGATTTGGCGCATAATGTTGTGTTGATTTGTTTTCTTATCTTCTTTTCATCTCTGTGGAGAGCCTATGTGGATCTTGGATCACTAGACATTGAAGAATTGAAGAATTGCTATTGATCACTTTACGAAGTGCCTTGAGGATCGTGGATCAAGAGAGGTAGCAATTATTCAAGAGAACCAGATTCATTCTAAGGTTGAGTAAACTGTATGGTGATATATTGGAAGTGAGAGTCTTAAGTTTGGTAAATCCATAGGTTGTAATATCTCAACTTAGTGAATTGCTTTTCATCTGGGCGTGGCCTCGTGGATGTAGGATTGATTAATCTGAACCATGTAAAAATCTTCGTGTCATTTATTTTCTTCATTTTATTGTGTTTTTGGAAAATTAATATTTTTTATGCAGGTGAACAGTATACGTGACCAGTAACTATGAACAGTTGTGGTGAACAGTATGGTGAATAGTACAATGAACAATACTTTCGAAAAAATTAATTAAGTAATTAATTTTTGATTTTTTAACTGCCTACATCTATTTTAGATTGATCTAAATTCCTTTCAAATTCAATCTTATGATTTATGATTGATAAATTGTGTTGTATAGTGCTAGTATGTTTATTAATCATATCATATTTTTGTTAGCCTAAAGGGCTACACATAATGTAATTTTGATGACAACAAATATGTGTCTTAAGTGATTTGATAAATATTGTATTTCACATTTTCACTAGTTCTTGAAGGATAATATTTATGATGAAGTGAACCACGTGAAATTAAGTTCAAGACATTCAACAGACAACAGCGCAATCAAGAATAAAGTTTAGAGCTCAACAGACTCATTATTGCGACAATTCTTGTAAAGCCAATATGATTTAATATATGAATGATTTAACATTTAAGAAACTCAAGATTTTATTTAATAAATCATTATTTTTCATAAACAAGGGAAGTATTTTATAAAATTAGCTGTTTTTCAGGATGTGGACTAAAATGAAAAAGTTTTGTCATCTTTGATTTTAATAAGTATTGTTTTAAATTCTAGATTTGAATCTATTTGCAAATATTTCAAACATTTTGAGTCATACTATAATTTATTAAAGTTTGAGGACCCAGTGTAAATATCCAAAATGGACAGAGAGTTATCGGCTAACCACCTGAGAGCTAGTACCTAGCCGCCTGAGGAAAATCTCATATTTTCAAGTTTTGGACGTAATTGAAAGGTTTTGAGAACTTTAAAATTTATAAGTATTTTATTAAATTTTCAAAAGGATTTATTTGAAAAATATTATTATATTTTGGGTCATATCATAATTTCATAACGTTTTGGGAATGACAAGTATTATTTAGAAATTCTGAAATTTTACCTTTTTGCAACCTTCTATGACCTTTTGGGTCATAGTATAATTACATAAAGTATTGGGTAAAATTGCAATGTTGTGAACATTGTTACTGTAGTAAAATTCAAATTTAACGGTAACTTTATTGTTCTGAAGCGGGGAGCCGGCTAAATTAAGTGACTAGTCGCTTGCTTGCTGGAATTTACCTATAAC